>CM038674.1:283357449-283961892 GCA_021605145.1 Aegilops bicornis | reverse complement strand
GGCCTCGCAAGCCTTTACCAGCTCAAGCTGCCGTCATTTGGCCAGGGCGATAGAACCCGCTGCGAGCATGCCTTGCCAATGAGGGTTCGTGATGATAAGTGGTGCCCACAGGTCTCCGCCGTGTATGTCTTCCGGCAATTCCTTCCCTTGCTCTCTCGGGAATGCAGCGTGAGGACACATCATTCGCCGCCTCCGGTAAAGCTCCCCATCCCTGATACAGTAGGTCGTGGCTTGCCGCGCTACATGCTCCGCCTCCTCCTCCTTCTCCGGCACGGTCCCCTGTATCAAGTAGCTCTTGAGCTCCGTAATCCAACACCCCTCCTGAGGTTTCAATGCCAGGAGCAGGCGCGCTCCTAAGGCCGGGGCTCCCGAGGCAAGCGGCTGGGGGAGCTCCTCCCGAGGTTGCGCCGCGCTTGATAGTGACGGTGCCGCTGAGGGCCTGAAGAGTCGCTCCTCGAAGGCGCCAGGCTCCTGAGACAGCCGCCTGGACGCTCTCTTGGCAATGTCCTCCGCCTCTTGATTGGTGCCGCGTGGCACATGCTGCAACTCCAGTCCCCAGAACTGTTTCTCCATCTTGCGAACCTCCGCGAGGTAGGCTTCCATGTGCTCGTCCTTCGGCTCATATATCTTGTTGGAGAAGTTGATAAGGAGCTGTGAATCACCCTTGATGATGAGGCGCTTTACCCCCAAAGCGATTGTGGCTCTCAGGCCGGCTATCAGGCCTTCATATTCTGCTATGCTTTTGGAGACCTATTCCCCATGCTCGAAACAGAGCTGCACGGCGTAGTAGAGCTTGTCCGGAGTAGGGGATACGAGCACTGCGCCGGCCCCCGCGCCATGTCGGGAGAATGCCCCGTCGAAGTACATGACCCAGCCGTCTGGTGCTTCGCTCCCCGGAGAAAGCGACCGGTCTTCGCCTGCTTCGAGGCCAGGTGCCTCCGTCCATTCTGCCATGAAATCTGCCAATGCGGCCCCCTTGATGACTCTGGTTGTGCTGAACTCTAGCTCAAATGCTTGCAGTTCGATGTTCCACTCAGCGACTCTTCCAGCTGAGTTGGGGCTTCTGAGCACCCTCTCCAGAGGGTGTGCTGAGACGACCTTGATGGGATGACCCTGGAAGTAGTGCCGCAGTTTGCGTGAGGCTACCAATAGCGCAAGGAGGAGCTTTTGGGGCATGGGGTACCGCGCCCTTGCGTCCCGCAGCACCGTGCTGACAAAGTACACCGGGTGCTTGACGAGAGTAGGAGTGCTGACGAGGCCCGTGCCATCCGGAGGGTCTGATGCCTCCCGAGGCGATGGAGGCCCCAGCGCCTGGCCGCCTTGCGCGGCCTCTTCGGCTCTAGGGGCATCTTCCTACTGAGGCTGGTCTCCGTCTGCCGGGGCCGTGACCTTCGCGAGGCCTTCTTGGTCTTGTGCTGCCGCGGCCGGGGCCGTGGCCGGGCGTGGTGCAGCCTTGACCTGGCCCTCTTCCCGAACCGCCACTAGGGTTGCGCTGGCGGAGTAGGGCGTGGCGGCGAGGTAGAGCACAAGGGGCTCAAGCGGGCGTGACGCGGCCATCACAGGAGGGCTGGTAAGGTACCTCTTGAGTTCTTGGAATGCCTTGTCGGCCTCTTCAGTCCATTCAAAGGGGCCCTTCTTCTTCATAAGCTTGAAGAATGGCAGTGCTCGTTCTCCCAGCTTGGAGATGAAATGCGCCCGGTCAGTTTCTGCATTTCCCTGAGGGTCTTTGGCGGGCTCACGTCTTCGACTGCCTTGACCTTTTCCGGGTTGGCCTCGATGCCCCTATGGGACACGAGGAAACCCGAAAGCTTTCGAGGGACTCCAAATACGCACTTCTCGGGGTTGAGCCACAGGTCCACTTTTTCGAGGCTCGCGAAGGTTTCTTCCAAGTCCTGTGTCGGGGTTTTTCGCCTCCCGAGACTTCACCACAATGTCATCGACGTATGCCTCAGCATTCCTCCCGAGCTGTCAGCCCAAGGCGATGTGCATCAGCCGCTGAAAGGTCACGCCTGTGTTGCGCAACCCAAATGGCATGCAGGTACAGCAGTACACTCCGCACGGGGTCAGGAAAGCCGTTTTTTCCACGTCTTCTACTGCCATCTTGATCTGGTGATAGCCTGAGAAGGCATCCAGGAAGCACAGCAGGTCACACTCAGCGGTGGAATCAATGATCTGGTCAATGCGAGGAAGCGGAAATGGATCCTGTGGGCAGGCCGTGTTGAGGTTGGTGAAGTCGACACACATACGCTCCTTTCCCCCTTTCTTTGGCATGACAACTGGGTTGGCCAGCCAATCCGGGAAGCAGACCTCGCGAATAACCCCTGCTGCCTCCAGCTTGTGGGTCTCTTGGATGATAAATGCTTGTTTCTCTGTGGACTGTCGCCTCGCCTTCTGCTTCACGGGGCGCACGTTGGGGCACACGTTGAGGTGATGCTCAATGATGCCCCTCGGGACCCCTGCCAACTGATCAGGCCCCCATGTGAACACCTTCTTGTTTGCGTGTAGGAACTTTACCAAGGCCTCCTCCTGCTCGGGTTCGAGGTTTGCACCTATGGTGAAGGTGGCATCAGTGGACCCGTCCTCGCTGACTGGTACCTTCTTGGTTTCCGCCTTGTTTTGAGTGAATAGCTGCTTCTTCTTGGATGGCGCAGCCCCCTTGGGCTCGGGAGCGTCAACGCCGGTGGGTCGTGCCGCTGCAGCTGCTTTGAAAACATGCTTGAGCGCCTGCAGTGCCTCTCCAGTGTTTCCTGACACGGTAAGGACGCCGCCACTCCCGGGCATCTTCATGAGTTTGTACGCAGGGTGAGTTGCTGCCATGAACCAAGCCAAGGCCGGGTAGCCGTGGACGGTGTTGTAGGGGAGGCTTATGGGGGCGATGTCGAAGTTGATCAGCTCCGTGCGGAAGTTGTCGTGGGTGCCGAAGGTTACCGGGAGGCGAATTTGTCCCAATGAGGCGGTGGAGCCGGCTCCGACTCCGGAAAAAGGCCTGCTGGGCTGGAGCCACTCTGGTGGCACATGGAGGAGGCTGAAGGCCTCCACAGAGAGCACGCTGAGGTCGGCTCCGCCGTCGATGAGGGTCCTGGTGATTGCCACTTGGCAGATGGTGGGGGTGCACAGCATCGGAAGCGCACCCGAATCGGCGGGGTTGGAGGGGTGATCGTCCGAGTTGAAGAGCAGGTCGGCCTCGGGCGCCCCCCAGCCCGGCGGGGCTCCCTGGCGCTTGGAGGCGGCGGCGATCTGGCGGGTGAACAGCTTGACGTGGCGGCTCGAAGGTGGTGCCCATGAGCCGCCCAGGAGAGCTGCGACGACCGGGGGCGCCGGCCCAACGCGAGGGGCGAGGTAGAGGTCGCGCATCACCTCCCAACAGGTCTGCTGCTCGTTCCCCACCGGGCCGTTGGCGGCGTTGGCGGCAGGCGACGGGGAACGGCGGGGGCGTCCCCCGACGGGAGCCGTCTAGGCGACTCGAGCGGCGCGAGCAGCCCGGCGCTCGACGCGAGCTCGGTGAGCGTCGGCCATGGACACGACGGAGAATCAAACGCGACCAGCGGAGGAAGGATTCCGGCGCACCCCTACCTGGCGCGCCAAATGTCGGATTTCGGGTTCCGGCAGACCCTTGAGGTTCGAACACTGGGGTGCGCACGGAGATCTTTCCCCTACCAGCTCATGCGTGCATGGATTGCGAGGAATCTAAACTACCAATGATGAACAACAAAAAGACATGAGGTTTATACTGGTTCGGGCCACCGTTGTGGTGTAATACCCTACTCCAGTGTGTGGTGTGGTGGATTGCCTCAGGGGCTGATGAAGAACAATACAAAGGAAGAACAACCTCGCGAGGTGCTGTTCTTGAGCTGGTGCGATGAACTTCTTGGGTGAGTCCAGACGCCTCTCTCTCTCTAGGGGGTTCGACTTGTCTCCAGTTCGTCCCCTCTCTTTGTGGTGGCTAGTCCTATTTATAGAGGGAGGCCCTGGGCTCTTCCCAAATAATGAGCGGGAAGGGCGCCAACAATTGGCCATTTTGAAGGGGAACATCTGGTACACTTATAATGACTAAAGTTGGTCTTTGGCTGCCAAAGGCTCTGACGGTGATGCCGTCCTGGGCTCCATGATGACCTTCATCCTGTCGTTTTGCTGGTCTTGGTCTTGTTGCGCCGAAGCGGTAACCTTTGCCTGATGCCTTGGCCTGTGCTTGCCTCCTTTGCACCAAAGGAGAAATGAGGACACTGCGCGGGCTGGCGCCCGCCTGGCCTTGATCGTCATGGCTTGCGTCACAGGGCACCCTCGCGAGGTACCCGGCCTTGATCTCTCCGCCTCCTCGCAAGCCTGCCTGGCGAGGCTGCTTCTGAGGGGGGTTCCTGTCGTCCGCCACACGAGGCTTGGCCCCTCGCGAGGGTCTTGAGCTTGAGCTTATGAAGATGGGCCGCGTTGGGCCCCCACTTGAGCCACGCCGCAGGCCGCAGGCAGGCAAGTCTGGGGACCCCCGTTCCAAGAACGCCGACAACCGCCGGTTCAACAGAATTCACTGCCCTTTTATGAAGCTTCTGATCGCGCTTGTCCAGGCTAGTGGTGAAGACATGATACTGCCTGCTATTCAACTGCTTCGGGTTGCTCTGGTAACCGGACTGCTGCTGCTGATTTCCTTTATGATTATAACCACCTTGGTTGCCCTGATTGCCTTGATTGCCATGCCCACTCTGATTACTGTGAAAACCTGAACCGGAACTGCCTCCGCCATAACCCGGCCCATGAAATCCGGGGCCTGAACCGCCACCCGGTCCATGATCATACCAAAAAAATCGGAATTTTTGAACTCCTGCATGATATAACAATCCTTCCAGAGGTGTGTGGCCGGTTTGTCCTGTGACCCGTGCTTTGGGCAAGGCTGGTTTAACAGATAAGACAGGCGCTCCGGGTTACGACTTGGTGCTCCACTACGCCGGGGCGGTTTACCCTTATGCCGCTGGCCCTTGTCCTTCACGTTGGTATTAGCCACAAAATCCAAACTGTTATCCGCTTTAGCTTACCGTTGTTTCCCTGACCCGTCGGGTTATGCTGCTGCCCCTTGGTATTGCCGCTCTTCTTTCCCTTCCCTGTCTTGTCATCGTCAGACTCGGGATCCTTGGTACTATCAGAGTCGGCATACTTCACCAGAGCAGCCATAAGAGTCCCCATGTCATTGCAGTGATGTTTGAGTCGTCCCAATTTCAACTTCAGAGGTGTAAACCAGCAATTGCCTTCCAACGTCAAAACTGCTGTGTCAGCGTTGGTGCGGTCTAATGAATGCAAGATTTGCGAAACCCGACGCACCCAATGGGTTGTGGATTCTCCTTCCTCCTGAACACAGGCAGCCAAGTCCACAATCGACATGGGCTGCTTGCACGTGTCCTTGAAATTCTGAATAAACCGGACCCTCAATTCGGCCCTTGACCCAATGGAGTTAGCTGGCAGGTTTTTCAACCAAGTGCGAGCTGTTCCTTCCAACATCATGGTAAAGTATTTAGTGCATGCTGCATCGTCCACATCCAGCATCTCCATTTCCATCTCATAGCTTTCAACCCATGACTCGGGGGATAAATCGGATGTGTAATTTGGCACTTTACGTGGACCTTTGAAATCCTTGGGCAGGCGCATGTTGCGCAGCGCTGGGATGAGACACGGCACTCCCAAAGAGCTGGAAGTAACCCCTGGTTCCACCGATGTGGTTGGACGAACCGAAGTAAGTAGGCGGGCGTCATGCTACGCCGCTAACTCGGCCTCTCGACGTGCCCTAGCGCGATCCACCACATCCTGAGCATCACCACCGCCACCCGCCGGGTTATGGCCACGGGGCAGATCACGGTTTCGTGCACTGCTTGACACGGCCGGTTCACCAATACGCCTGCTGTAACTACGGCTTGGGCGGGGAGTAGAATGGATCCTTTCACAACTATATGAATAAGCCTGCTGCTGAGTTAAAGCGGTCTGAAGGAGCTCCCTAGCCCGTCGCGTCTCGACCGCTACTGGGGACTCGCCTTCGATCGGGAGAGCCGCCAGTCGTGAAGCAGCAGCGACAATGTTATCCATCGGGTTAGAATAGTGACTCGGCGGCATTGGGACGTGCTTCGACGGAACGTTCTTCTGACGGGGCGGATCTGTTGGACGCGGCTGAACCGGCGCTCCTGTTTCAGGTGCCTCTGCCCGGTTTACCGCCAGCGGATTATTGGTCCCTGCTCCTGGGGTATTAAAGAGGTTCCTGGCCTCATAAACCGTAGGCAGGTGAGACCGGTATCTTCTCCGCATGACATCATTTGACGCACCCTGATCCAACATAAGCCGGTAAGCCTGTGCATCCAATGCGCTCGTTCCGCAGTCATCCTGGCATCCTCAGCTGCCAGGTCGGCCTTGGCCTGAGTTATCTGATCTTTCACCTTTGCAATTTCCGCATTATGCTCATCCCAATTGGCCGGGTTAACCTCCGCCATCAATGTTGCCAAAGCGTCAAACAAATCAGATAAAACCTGAGCTGGCGGTCGCACGGGGCCTCCTACCCCGACCGCTGTCACTGCTACTGATCCGGAAAACATCGCCGCTGCTGTCGAAGAGTGGAGCGCTGGCTGTGTACAGACCATGAAGATCGCGACACGGTTTGGCGGATCAAAGGGGTCCGGAATACTGTCGCTATCGGTACAGCCCCCGATTCGGCGATCTTGCAACTGGTACAATGACTCGGTCTCTCTAGTCGATGACTCGTCGCCGGAATAAACGACGGTTTCACAACCAGATTCCGATCTATCCTCAGATTCCACTCCGTGGATGACTCCCACGAAGGCACGCTTCATGACAGGCTTAACCGGGCAGATCTCGCACGCTGAGCCGTTTCGACGATGTCGGTGCAGATGTCCGGCTAAGGGCCCGGTTCGCCAATCTTGCCAATGAAAACATGTATGCCGCCGAAGCGGACCCGGTACCCGTACTCGATTAAGCCGGCCTCGGGGCCCCAGCCAGCATCGTCGATGTAGAGCTTGCCGCAAAGACTCTTGGTCATCCAGCCCACAACATAGCCCTTGAGTCCTTCTAAGTTTCCCTCTAAGAACTTGAAACCATCGTGCGATAGACCCACGGTGGGCGCCAACTGTCGTGGTTTTGTCACGGCAGATGTCCTAGAGAAAGGACTTAGTCGTGGAGCCATCGCGATGGGTTAGCTTAAAGGGGTTAAAGCAGACAGGGGGTGCAGAAAGTTTATACTGGTTTGGCCCCTTGCGGTGAAGATAAAGCCTACTCCAGTTGTGGAATTGCTTGGGTTTCGATGACCAGGGAGCGAATACGCTTTGCCCGAGTCTCGAGTTGTTGTGTGTTGTCCCTAAACCGCCACCGGGTTGTCCCCTTATATACATGGGTTGATGCCCGTCGGTTTATAGAGTTCCGCGGCCGGCTCATAAACGTGTTCGGTCCGGTCTCTACTTATTTCTGCCTTATAACAAAAGCTTACATATCAAGGTCGGTTTATGACTACATGCCTTAATCCGCCTTTGGGCTCTGGGCCTTCATAAAGCATCATCATCTTTGCCTTCATGGGCTTCAAATATAATAACTCATTATAGGGATAACTCGGCCTCGCCTGGCCGGTTTACGCCAAGTAGTAATATCCCCAACAAGTAGTGATGCTTAAGTCTGTCCGAATCATGTTAGCAATTATGAAATCTGGCAAATGGATGTCAAAACTACATTCCTTAATGGATTTCTTAAAAAAGAGTTGTATATGATGCAATAATAAGGTTTTGTCAATCCTAAAGGTGCTAACAAAGTGTGCAAGCTCCAGCAATCCATCTATGGATTGGTGCAAGCATCTCGGAGTTGGAATATACGCTTTGATGAGTTGATCAAAGCATATAGTTTTATACAGACTTGCGATGAAGCCTGTATTTACAAGAAAGTGAGTGGGAGCACTACAACATTTCTGATAAGTATATGTGAATGACATATTGTTGACCAGAAATAATGTAGAATTTTCTGGAAAACATAAAGGAGTGTTTGAAAGGAGTTTTTCAAAGAAAGACCTCAGTGAAGCTGCTTACATATTGAGCATCAAGATCTATAGAGATAGATCAAGATGCTTGATAAATTTTTTCAATGAGTACATACCTTGACAAGTTTTTGAAGTAGTTCAAAATGGAACAGTCAAAGAAGGAGTTCTTGCCTGTGTTGCAAGGTGTGAAGTTGAGTAAAGACTCAAAACCCGACCACAACAGAAAATAGAAAGAGAATGAGAAGTCATTCCCTATGCCTCAGTCATAGGTTCTATAAAGTATGATATGCTGTGTACCAGACCTATTGTGTACCTCACCATAAGTTTGGAAAGAGGGTACAATAGTTATCCAGGAATGGATCACTGGAAAGCGGTCAAAATTATCCTTAGTAGAATAAGGAAATGTTTCTCGGTTATGGAGGTGACAAAGAGTTCGTCGTAAAGAGTTACGTAGATGCAAGCTTTGACACCAATCTTGATGACTCTAAGTCTCAATCTAGATACATATTGAAAGTGGGAGCAATTAGCTAGAGTAGCTTCCTGCAGAGTGTTGTAGACATAGAAATTTGCAAAATACATACAGATCTGAATGTTGCAGACCCATAAACTAAAATTTCTCTGACGGGCAAAACATGATCATATCTTATACTCTTGGGTGATAATAACATAGCGATGTGAACTAGATTATTGACTCTAGTAAAGAAATTTAGTGTTGGTCACATGGCGATGTGAACTATGGGTGTTAATCACATAAATATGTGAACTATTGATGATAAATCACATGGCGATGTGAACTAGATTATTGACTCTAGTGCAAGTGGTAGACTAAAGCAAATATGCCCTAGAGGCAATAACAAAGTTGTTATTTATATTTCCTTATATCATGATAAATGTTTATTATTCATGCTAGAATTGTATTAACCGGAAACTTAGTACATGTGTGAATAGATAGACAAAAGCAGTGTCCCTAGTATGCCTCTACTTGACTAGCTCGTTAATCAAAGATGGTTAAGTTTCCTGACCATGGACATGTGTTGTTATTTGATGAACTGGATCACATCATTAGAGAATGATGTGATGGACAAGACCCATCCGTTTGCTTAGCATAATGATTGTTAAGTTTTATTGCTATTGCCTTCTTCATGACTTATACATATTCCTTTGACTATGAGATTATGCAACTCCTGAGTACCGGTGTAACACTTTGTGTGCTATCAAACGTCACAACGTAACTGGGTGATTATAAAGATGCGCTACAGGTGTCTCCGAAGGTGTTTGTTGGGTCGTCACTATAAGCCTTGCAAGCAATGTGACTAATGAGTTAGTTACGGGATGATGCATTACGAAACGAGTAAAGAGACTTGCTGGTGACGAGATTGAACTAGGTATGAGGATACCAACGATCGACGGCAAGTAACATACCGATGACAAAGGGAATAACGTATATTGTCATAAGGTTCGACCGATAAAGATCTTCGTAGAATATGTAGGAACCAATATGGGCATCCAGGTTCCGCTATTGGTTATTGACCAGAGAGATGTCCTGGTCATGTCTACATAGTTCTCAGACCCATAGGGTCCGCACGCTTAACATTCAATGATGATATAGTATTATATGAGTTATGTATGTTGGTGAACGAATGTTGTTCGGAGTCCCGGATGAGATCACGGACATGACGAGGAGCTCCGGAATAGTCCGGAGGTAAAGATTGATATATAGGATGATATGGTTCAGCCAAGAGGTGAAGCCCACGAGGCTTTAGGTCGGTGCAAAAGGAGTTTTGCGGAGGCCAGGGGGCAAAACGCCGGAGACCCTGGCGTCTGGCCAGAGGCCAGTGGGACTCTTGCCTTTCGGGCAAAACCGACATTGAGGAGGCTTTTTCTCCAAGTTTCGACCCCAGGGCTCAACATATAAATAAAGTGGTAGGGCTAGCATCAACGGGACATCAAGAAACACTAAGCAGTGTGCCGGCAACCCCTCCCCTCTAGTTTATCCTCCGTCATAGTTCTCGTAGTGCTTAGGCGAAGCCCTGCGAATATTGTTCTTCACCAACACCATCATCATGCCGTCATGCTACCGGAACTCATCTACTACTTCGCCCCTCTTCGTGGATCAAGAAGGCGAGGACGTCATCGAGCTGAATGTGTGTTGAACATGGAGGTGCCGTACGTTCGGTACTTGATCGGGACGGATCGTGAAGGTGTATGACTACATCAACCGCGTTGATAAACACTTCGGCTTTCGGTCTACAAGGGTACGTAGACACACTCTCCCCTCCCGTTGCTATGCATCTCCTAGATAGATCTTGCATGATCGTAGGAATTTTTTTGAAATACTGTATTCCCCAACACTTGAGTGTTTGCACAATTATGCTACTGCTATGATTGTGTTTATTTGTGTTTTAATTAGTGTGTGTGCCAAGTAAAGCCTTTAGGATCTTCTTGGGTGATAGTAGTTTGATCTTGCTGAAATACAGAAACTTTTGCGCTCACGAAAAAAATTCTTATTTTTTACCAAAGCGTGATAAAATGCCAATTCTTTCTGGAGAAGATTAATATACAAATTTCTCAGGTCGTCCTAATTTTTCAGAATTTTTTGAGTTTCAGAAGTATTCGAAATAGTCAGATTGCTATAGACTGTTCTGTTTTTGATAGATTCTGTTTTCTTTGTGTTGTTTGCTTGTTTTGATGGCTCTATGGTTTCTTTGATGATTTTTTGCCATAGAAAAGTTGGAATACAGTAGATATAATGCAAGAACAAAATATGAATTGGTTTGATACAGTACTTATAGTAGTGGTTTGCTTTCTTATACTAACGGATCTCACGAAGGTTTGTTGAGTTTTGTGTGGTTGAAGTTTTCAAGTTTTGGGTTATCTTACGATGGATGAAGGAATAAGGAGTAAGAAGAGTGAGGGAGTCCTGGATTAGGGGGTATCCAGACAGCCGAACTATATCGTTCGGCCGGACTGATTGGACTATGAAGATACAAGATTGATGACTTTGTCTCGTGTCCGGATGGGACTCTCCTTGGCATGGAAGGCAAGCTTAGTGATACGGATATGAAGATCTCCTCCCATTGTAACCGACTCTGTGTAACCCTAGCCCCCTCCGGTGTCTATATAAACCGGAGGGTTTAGTCCGTAGGACCAACAACAATCATACCATAGGCTAGCTTCTAGGGTTTAGCCTCTATGATCTCGTGGTAAATCAACTCTTGTAATACTCATATCATCAAGATCAATCAAGCAGGAAGTAGGGTATTACCTCCATCGAGAGGGCCCGAACCTGGGTAAACATTGTGTCCCCCGCCTCCTGTTACCATCTGCCTTAGACGCACAGTTCGGGACCCCCCCGCCCCCCCGAGATCTGCCGGTTTTGACACCGACATTGGTGCTTTCATTGAGATTTCCACTATGCCGTCACCATAAGGCTTGATGGCTCCTTCGATCATCACTAACGATGCGGTCTAGAGTGAGGTATTCCTCCCTGGACAGATCTTTGTATTCGGCGGCTTCGCACTGCGGGCCAACTCGCTTGGCCATCTGGAGCAGATCGAGAGCTATGCCCCTGGCCACCAGGCTAGGTTCGGAAACTTGAATTACACCGCCGACATCCGTGGAGACTTGATGTTCGAGGGATTCGAGCCCATGTCAGGTGCGCTGCACAATCATGACGAGCATGATTTAACTCTGCCGCCGGACAGTGTTCAGGAGATCGCACCTGCAACCACTCCGGCTTCTAGTTCGGAGCAAATTGCGCCATCCGAGGACGGGTGGATAGACCCCGCCATGGAGGTCATACTCTCAGTGGCGATAGAGCCGGATACTGACCTTACCCCTCACAAGAGCCGTGATGCCGAACTACTGGATTCATCTCCGGCCACGGGCTCCAAGCCGCCCACGCCCATGCCCGTCGAATCCGATTGGGAGCCGATCATGGAGTTCACCTCCGCGGATATCTTTCAGCACTCGCCTTTCGACGATGTGCTAAAATCGTTAAGGTCTCTCTCCTTGTGAGGAGAACCTTGGTCGAACTATGTCCGGCTAGAATAGGATGCGGATGACGAAGAAATTCACTCCCCACCCACCACCCACTTAGTAGCCACTGTCGACGATTTAACCGACATGCTCGAATTCGACTCCGAAGACATCAATGGTATGGACAACGATGCGGGAGACGAACAGGAACCACTGCCCACAGGGCACTGGACCGCCACCTCATCATATGATATGTACATGGTGGATACACCCAAAGAAGGCAATGGCGACAAGACAGCGAAGGATGACCCCTCCAAGAAGCAACCCAAGCGCCGACGTCAGCGGCGCCGCTCTAAGTCTCGCCACAACAAAAGCGATGATACCGGCACAGGAGATAATAGCACTCCGGACAGTGCCGAAGACGATGACAATCCCCTCTAGCAAGATTTAGGGCCGGAGGATGAACAAGCCAACCCTCCTGAGCGAGCGGCAGAGGGAGAAGCGGAGGATGACAATTACATGCCTCTCTTCGAACACGAGGTGAGCCTCGGCGACGAAGAATTTGTCGTGCCTGAGGATCCCGTCGAGCAGGAGCGCTTTAAGCGCCGGCTTATAGCCAAAACAAATAGCCTGAAGAAAAAGCAACAACAGCTTCGAGCTGATCAGGATTTGCTAGCAGACATATGGACTGAAGTCCTTGTGGCTGAGGAATATGAACTCGAACGCCCTTCCAAGTGTTACCCAAAGCGCAGGTTGCTACCCCGACTTGAGGAGGAAGCATTGAAATCTACATCACCAGCGTATGATGCGGCTGATCGGCCACCTCGTGGCCGAGACAGAGAGGCATTCGAGCCTGAAGCTCAGCCCGCACCCCGCCGCCACTCAAACAAAAATACCAAGGCACAAGGCAACACACGATACCTGCGAGATGTATTGGAAGACAGGGCAAAACACGCAAGATCGATCTATGGACCACGAGGGCACGCACCTCCGCGTGACGATGACCGTCAAGCCGGATACAGTAAAAGTAAATCCGGTTGGGCCGAACACAGCATGCAAGACTCATATGAGCTGCATCGTGATATAGCCCAGCACGGAGGCGCCGCACACCCCCTATGCTTCACTGACGAAGTAATGGATCATGAATTCCCAGAGGATTTTAAACCCGTAAATATTGAATCATATGATGGTACAACAGATCCCGCAGTGTGGATCGAGGATTTCCTCCTCCACATCCACATGGCGCGTGGTGATGATCTACATGCCATCAAGTACCTCCCACTAAAACTCAAAGGACCAGCTCGGCATTGGCTGAACAGCTTGCCAACAAACTCCGTATGCTGTTGGGAGGATCTGGAAGATGCATTCCTTGACAATTTCCAGGGCACTTATGTGCGACCGCCGGATGCCGATGACTTGAGCCATATAACTCAGCAGCCGGGGGAATCGGCCAGGCAATTCTGGACACGGTTCCTAACCAAGAAAAATCAAATCGTCGACTGTCCGGGTGTAGAGGCCTTAGCGGCATTTGAGAATTACATCCGCGACGAGTGGCTCGCCTGGCACCTCGGCTAGGAAAAGCCGAAGTCTGTGGTAGCCCTCACGACACTCATGACCCGCTTTTGCGCGGGAGATGATAGCTGGCTGGCTCGCAGCAACAACATATCAAGGAACCTTGGCACTTCGGATACCAAGGACAGTAACGGCAGACCACGTCGTAGCAAACACAAGCGCCGTAACAACGGTGATAACACCGAGGATACGACAGTCAATGCCAGATTCAGTGGCTCTAAATCCGGTCAGCAGAAAAAGCCATTCAAAAGAAGTACTCCGGGCCCGTCCAGTTTGGACCGCATACTCGATCGCTCGTGTCAGATACACGACACCCCCGATAAGCCAGCCAATCACACCAATAGAGAATGCTGGGTGTTCAAGCAGGCCGGCAAGTTAAATGCCGAAAACAAGGACAAGGGGCTGCACAGTGAGGACGAGGAAGAGCCCCGGCCGCCGAACATGGGAGGACAAAGGAGGTTCCCCCCACAAGTGAGGACGGTGAACATGATATACGCAACCCACATTCCCAAGAGGGAGCAGGCGCCGCACTAAGGGACGTTTATGCGATGGAGCCTGTCGCCCCAAAGTTCAACCCATGGTCCTCTTGTCCGATCACCTTCGATCGCAGGGACCACCCCACTAGTATCCGTCATGGCGGATCTACCGCATTGGTCTTAGACCCCATCATGGACGGATTTCACCTCACTCGAGTCCTTATGGATGGCGGTAGCAGCCTGAACCTGCTTTATCAGGATACAGTGCGCAAAATGGGCATAGACCCCTCAAGAGTCAAACCCACAAAAACAACCTTTAAAGGTGTCATCCCAGGTGTAGAGGGCCATTGCACGGGCTCAATCACATTGGAAGTGGTCTTCGGATCTCCGGTCAACTTCCGAAGCGAGGAGTTAATCTTCGATATCGTCCCGTTCCGCAGCGGCTACCACGCACTGCTCGGGTGAACCGCATTTGCAAGATCCAATGCGGTACCGCACTACGCATACCTCAGGCTCAAGATGCCAGGACCTAAGGGGGTCATAACAGTCAATGGAAACACAGAACGTTCGCTCCGCACGGAGGAGCACACTGCGGCCCTCGCAGCAGAAGCACAAAGTAGCCTCTTAAGGCAATCCAGCAATTCGGCGATAAAGCCCCCAGACACCGTCAAGCGAGTCCGGAGCAACCTGCAACAGGATCGCCTGGCACGTTCAGAGCTCGCCTAGCAAGTCGGCCCCCACCCTAGTCCTAGACAAACGGCGCAATCCGTGCCGCGCGTACATAATTACGCATTGAAAATACCATGGGCATAGGCGGGGGCACGACCATGGCACGTCCCACAGTGCGGCTCAACCGCCCTAGGGGCTGAATACCTTCATCATTCTCTCTCTTTTAGGACCTTACGATCTAGAAACCCTATCCGGCAGTATGATTGCCGGACACACAACACAACAACCAAGGAGGCATGAATCTACGTCGTACAACGGAATCCCCAGGTCTCTTTTAAACGAGCGGAATACGTACTTTAAATACCAGTCCGCAGCTTGCCCTTGGATAGGACATGTTAAGTCCTTAAGTCCTTAAGTCCTTTGTCATTTCCTCCTTCTAGAAAATCCGGGTCAATAACCAGCTTCATACTCAAATTGCTGATGTTGGCTTCTTATAGAAAAAATATTGTGAAGAATAATCCACTTGAGTCGGCTTCCAAAGCGCGGTTTAAGAAATATTGGTCTTGAAATACTCATCCGATATTCAACCGGTTTGAAGATGCAGAACTTGCCGGTTTTATCATTGCCAAAGATTGTCGGGTTATAAAAACTTGATAATTTCGAGTCATGATTGTTGCAGACACCGGTTCATGATTGTTGCCAACGCTAGTTCCTGATTATTAATGACGCCGGGTTGCAGCCACAGGGTCATAATGATTGGTGACGCCGGGTCAACCTAGTTTGCTCAATCAGAGAATTTGTCATTATTTCTTCGATAATAATATAATACCTATAGCCCCCAAGTCTTTGAGCAGAACAAAGTGGTGGCTTAAGACTTTGCTTCAATATAAATACTGCCACTTTCAAAGAAATCCATGTTGTTCATCCCAAAGTGACTAGTAAAAACTGAATACTCCATACTATGTAGCCCCGAGTCTTTGGGTTGTCATGCTTGCGACAACACAGGACTTGTAATTGTCTTATACTCATAAAAACTTCAACCAGTGTAGCCCCCAAGGGCCGGGTCATTATGCAATAATGAGAAGGGACTTTGTAGGTATAATCATGTAGATTTGAGCAATGATGTGTAGCCCCCAAGGGTCGGCTCAGTAAGATAATATTGAGCTGGGACTTAATATATACTTCAATGAAAATAACATCATATGATGTAACCCCCATCATGGAACTTGAATCCACGTCCACAAGGTTAAGAGTCTTGTGCTTTACCAACTGAGCAGTGGACCCTTCAATATAATGAATAAAAACTTTGTACCTTCAACTGTTGACAGGAGCAATTGGTAGCCCCCAAGTGCCATCTCATTATGATGTAATGAGTCGGGTCTTCAATAAGGCCAATAAAAATGACTTTGCATTAGCCCCCAAGTGTCATCGTGCATGCTTGCAGCGACATGAGACTTGCATATTTGATGTAATCTCAATTTGAATAATGTAGCCCCCAAGTGCCGGGTTGTAAGCCTGCAGCGACTCGGGACTATTCCTTCAATTGTAGAATAAATCATATCCATTAATAATATGATAACCATTGCGCTAAAAGCGACTTTGAAAACCTCAATTATAATATTGGTTATTGATAACCATAATAAAAATCCAGCCGTGTGGGCTATTAAAGATAACATAATCTGGTATGAAAAACCTTATTCATTCAATATCATAATGAAAATTCAGCCAAGTTTGGCTATTTGAATACTATAACCCAATGATTTATAAGCGCATTATTCCAATGGCGCAATCCAAATATGTACTGGCGACTTATAGTCCAAAGCCAGGCCGGGTTAACAAACACAGGATAGTTTATCATCATGATTTATTCAACCTGTCTCTGCATACAACAAGTTTAAAGTGTCCTGGCGGTTTACCGCCGGACGGGTCATAATGCCCAACATATAACCCAGGTTTATAACCAAGGCTGCACTTAAGAATAATCAATGAAATATATCATACCTGTGACATTGAATCACATCATTGGTTTACCAACTTTTTGTAGTAAGAGTGATAACCCGAATCTTGAGTAATGATAACTCCTTTCATACTGTGTCGGTTTATGATAAAACCGTACCGGGTTGTGATAAACACCGGTTTAACCATATATAATGCTGGCGACTCGTAGTCAAACTAGACCGGGCGGATAGTCTCCGGATTATGATTTGATCATGTACTGACAATTCGTAATTGAAAGTCAAGCTGGGTTAATGAACACCAGTTTACTCCATAATAAGATGGCAACATAAAATCAAATCGGGCAGATAGTCTCCGGATTAAGATTTGACCGTGTTCCACCAATTTGTAATTGACAGTTTGAAACGGATTAACAATGTTGGTTTAAAAGCGCAACAAAAATCAAATAACAGTTATGAAAAAATATGGAAGCATAGGCAATGATAAAACCGTTTGCAAAAAGAGGCTTTACTGAGCCGATCAGATGGTGTTACCATGGTCGGACACGGCCAAGCTCCCAATAAGGTGTAGCTATGGTTCAAGTCAGCCAGGTCCCCAACTGAAACCGTGGCATTACGCCGATCAAGTGGCGTGGCAATGGTTCGGGTTCGACCAAGCCCCCAAGTGACTCTATGGCCTTAGGCCGATCAAGAAGCGTGACTGGTTCAGACTTGACCATGTCCCCAAGTGATCTGGTGGCTTTCGCCTATCAAAAGGTGTTGCATTGGTTCGGACATGACCAAGCCCCCAAGTGATGTTGTGGCACTAGGCCGATCAAGAGGCGTGGCTATGGTTCGGGTTCGACCAAGCCCCCAAGTGATCAATAATATGATAAGCCAATAAGGCATGATACCCATGTTTGGACCGCGCATCATGGCAGTAGGTCCTCTTTGGCACCCTTTAACTTGTTGCAAGAGATAAATCCTTCTTGAACCGGGATTTTGAACCGGATATTGAGAGCTTTAAAGCTTTGTGGGAGACATCTTTCCCTTGAACCGGATTGTAAACCGGAATCTTCATTTTCAGCCGGAAATTTTCTGATGGCCTTTCAACTCGAACTTGCGAGAAGTTAATTCCTTTTGAACCGGACATTTTAAACCGGATTTGAGCGCTTGAGAGCTTTGTGGGAGAATATATTTCCTTGAACCGGATTGTAAACCGGATACTTGAGAGCTTCAAAGTGAGACCGACTTCCCTTGAGCCGGATTTTAAACCGGAATCCTTTCTCGATGATCCGAACTTCTTCATTGAGCCGGGATTTTGTAACTGTCATATACTTACTAAACCAGAAATTTTCTCGACGGCCTTCAAATAACAAGAGCCTCCGGGACCGGGTTATCTTTCCTCCATCGTCCCCGGGTTCTTAAATTTGCTGGCAAGATTTGCTTAGTCATGTCATCAGAGCCCCGAGTCTCAAGGTGACTCGAGGAGTTGGCTTGAAACTCTCCATATTTGACCGTGATATAAACCGCATAACTTGTATATCATTGGTGTTGATAACACGATGTGAATCCATAGAAGGTTGTGATGATCGCGGCGGGTTATAAATGATCCCGTATGAGCCGTGTCGACCTTCGCCAATGGTTCCTTCCAACTGGCGATTTGAAGTTAACCAGACTGTAGTGGCGGCGACTTGTGCGCCTGCCCATTGAGCCATCCAGTGTAGACGGCGGTTGATAGTATATGATAATTTGCCTCTATTTTGAAAGAAAACCGGGCTATCCAAGCTGTGACTTTGCTCATATCCAATAAACAGCTCATGCGCATAAAAGTGCGGCCCGGTATGTCGATGTAGACCAAAGGCGAGAGACGGACAACAGAGACGACCGCATCATCAGTGGCGGCTCTGACCGATGAGTCGGTCGCCGTGTTGTAAGCCGGCTCGGGCAGGAGGGTCGGCCGCGATGTTTGTAAACCGGTGCAGACGCGTGAACCGCCACGAGGGCAGCTGAGCGAGTCGTCCCGGTGTTGTAAGGCAGCACGGACGGGCGAGTTAATCACAGGCGCGATAAACCTTGCGGACGAGCGAGTCGGCCGGCGCGTTGATGTAGACCGGACCGCAGGGGCGTCTGTTTGCACGCATCCACTCATGCCGGGTGCAAAAGTTGCTAGTGCTTGCTTCGTACCAGTGGTATAAACCATGTTTGTAGCGAATAATTGTCCTGCATACAAAAAATACAGCAGGGCGGAGCAGTGTTTGGATGATTGAATATGTACTTAAAAATAGATAGGGTAAATAGCACCTGGTATTTTATCGGATGAACGCAGATGCGGTCCTTGATAATGCACCATGGTGTTTTGCCTTTTGCCAAAGAATTGATCTGAAGTGTACCGTTGAAAATGAGTACTAGTGGTACTAGCTCTCTTGTCTTTGAGCGCCAAAGATGATTGAGGTTCCACGTGCTTTGCCTCTCTTGAGATAGTCAGATAATAGAAGCACTAGTGCACACCGAAGTTGTACACACACACACACGCATCTTTGGACCTTGGAGAAAGCAGTCAAAGCGCCGACCAAGACAAGTGTATACTCGTGAACTGTGTGACTTGGCGGTGATGACGATTCGCCAAGCCATGTTGGGAGGCTGCAACACCGGGTCAGCTTGGCGCTGTTGTAATTTGAAGAGGCATCGAGACGGCGGTTTGAAGGTCCCGATGGTGGATTAACACAAAGGGCGGTTACCGCAGGCAGCTAGCGGCTCGAAAGTTAAAACAAAGGTAGGCCAAGGCCGCGATGGCTCAGGCGCAGCCCGGTGATGAGGAAGAGGAGCTCGGGTGCGGGTGGCTCGGCGGTGGAGGCTCGAGGCATGCTCGGACAGCGAGGCGGCAAACCGGCGAAGCACACTCTGTTGGCCACAGCATCGGCGGATTCGGGCGGCGCGGCCGTGCTGGGAAAAGCGGCGTGACGGTTTGATGCGGCAGCAGAGGCGGCAAGTCGACGAGTCCGCACCAACAACTTGGCCATGGCAGGAAACTGGTGGCCGGCGAGCCAGCGAGGCGGCGCGAGCAGCAGGAGTGCGAGCAGCGGCGGCTCGGTGAAGTTAGCAGCCGATGCAAGCCGGATGGTCAGCGCATAACACGCGCCGCGGAGTAGAATAGAGGTCCTGGATGCGGTCCCTGTCCAGGGCCGACCTTTGGGATATCGTAGTGCTCACTAGGATTTGTGAGGTATTTTAGCAGAGGCCGGTGTGACGGAAGTCGGTTCGAGGACGAAGCAGCGGCTCACCAGCAGAGGCCGAGGCCGGTTCGAGCGGAATCAGGCCAGCGATGGGAAGTGCCGTTGTGGCGGCAGAGTCCGGGTCGTAATTGGTTTGACCTCGTATCCTTGCCAAACCAAAAGTGCAAAGGTGCATTGACTTATCCGACCCCAAAGGTCGTAGTCTTGCTGATTTTTGATCGGAGAGAAACTGTTTCAATGACTCAGAGATCTTGAAGGATATACGCGGACCAGTACTAGTTTTTGGTCTCCACTTGATTTATCTTTGTATCCACGTATACTAACAGCACTAAGCAGCCTTGGGACTTGAGCTTGTGATCCAGCCGCATCAATTCATGGAACTCGGCGGATCGGAAAGCGGAAATATTTTGTCGGTTTCGATGGAAAACTTGATCTGACAGATAGCAGTATTGAGCGAAACAAATCCTCCGTCGGTTTGGACAGATCATCTCACGTCGGCGGCGTGTAAAAAGCAACACCCTAATTTTAATCTCAATCTTGTATGACACTCTGATAGCTTGCCACGGAGATGATGTATATTCTTGTGCGCCGGCTCTTTTTCCTCCGACACATCACTAGCTTCTTGATCCCTGAAGAAATCCCTCCAAGAACTCAACACCACCGTGCACCAGCCCCACGGTGGGCGCCAACTGTCGTGGAATTGTCACGTCAGATGTCCTTAGTGTCAGGACTTAGTCGTGAGGCCAACGCATCTATGTGGTAGCTTGAGAGGGGTTGAGCGGAATCAAGAGACGCAACACAAGACAAGGGTTTAGACAGCCGGCCCCGGAAACATCATCCGTAAAAACCCTACATGCTGTTTGAGGCTAGATCTCATTATCATCACGAGGGAGTCGTCAGAACCGGCTCTCCTCTAGTTGTGTCTAGCCCGGAGATTGTTTCTTGCTTGTCCCTCCTCCCCTTTGGGGAGCCCCGCCTCCTTATATATGTTGAAGGGCGGGTTACATGTGGAGTCCTATTAGGATTAGGACTAGTCTATCTCTAATGCAAACCGGATACAAGTCCTGGTCTTAACTCCTTGTAAGGTAAATATTCCTCATGCCTTTCCTCTTAAACCGACCCACAATAGTTGAACCGGCCTTCATGAACCGCCAGACGGGCCACCGGGTCTTGTCGCTCCTCTGACCCGTCCGCCGGGTCACCAGTGAGTTACAACGTCCTGGCGGGTTGCTGGTAAATTGCCAGGCTTGGGCGGGTCACCAGATGAATATCGCCAAGTGCCAGCGGGACCTCAAATAAACCGCCAAGTCCGGCCGGGTTAACTCCCGGCCGGTTTACACCGCGGGGTATATCCCCGACAGTAGCCCCGGACCAAAATCCGGAGCAGGCTGCGTTGCCTAAGGACGGAGGGATGGACCCCGCCCCGCAGGCCGCATACTCATCGGCGTTGGAGCCGAACACATGTCTCACCTCTGTAGAAGCCTGTGACTCCGGACCCCCGGACTCGTATCCGGTTGTGGATTCTAATTCGCGCGCTCCCGAGCCAGCTGAGCCAGGTTGGGCCCTGGTAATGGAGTTTACTGCTGCAGATATCTTTCAGCACTCGCCCTTCGGTGACATGCTAAACTCATTAAAGTCTCTCTCTTTGTCAGGAGGCTCTTGGCCAAACTATGTCCGGCTCGAGTGGGAAGCAGGCGACGAAGGAATTCGCTGGCCACCCACCACCCACTTCATTGCCACAGTCGATGATCTAACCGACGTGCTTGACTTCGACTCCAAAGACATCGACGGTATGGACAACGATGCAGGAGAAGTACAGGAACCACCGCTCATAGGGCGGTGGACAGCCACCTCCTCCTATGATATATATATATGGTTCGTCGCCTGAGGAAACCAATGGTGATGAGGCAACGGAGGATAACCCCTCAGGGAGAAAAACAAAGCATGGGTGTCGTCGACGCCGCCCCAAGCCCCGCCACAGTAACACCGGCCCAGGAGACGAAAACAATCCAGATGGTGCCGAAAGGAATATAACTCGATCAGCCCGCCGAGCAGGCCGAAAGGGGAAGATGAGCAGGTCAGCCTGCATTTAACAAAGCGATGAACGGATATCCGGAGGAGGACAACTACATGCCCCCTCCGAAGACGAGATTAGGCTCATCGACGACGAGTTCGGCGTGCCTGAGGATCCCGTAGAGCAGGAGCGCTTCAAGTGTCGGCTTATGGCCACTGCAAGGAACCTGAAAAAGAAGCAGCAGCAACTTCAAGCTGATCAAGACCTGCTCATAGATAGATTGACTGAAGTCCTGGCAGCCGAGGCATATGGACTCGAGCGCCACACGGCTGACCGGCCACCTCGTGGCCGGGATAAAATGGCGTATCAGCCCGAATACCAGCCCGCACCCCCACGCCAATACACTATGGCCCGGGGCAATAGGCAGGACCTGCAAGATATACTGGAAAACAAAGCAGAACAGCCAAGATCGATCTACAGATCATGGGGGCGCGCCCAAACGCGCGACGATGACCGTCACGCCGGACACACTATCAACAAGTCCGGCCAGGCCGAACACAGCCACCCAGAGCAACTAGAACTGCGTAGCCACATAGCCCAGCACAGAGGCGCCGCGCACCCCCTCTGCTTCACTCACGAAGAGATGGATCATGAATTCCCAGAAGGGTTCAAACCGGTAAACATCATATCATACGATGGCACAACAGACCCCGCAGTATGGATTGAAGATTTCCTTCTCCACATTCACATGGCCCGCGGAGACGATCTACACACCATCAAGTATCTTCCCCTTAAGCTCAAAGGACCCGCCCGACACTGGTTAAACAACCTGCCAGCAAATTCCATTGGCAGTTGGGAAAACCTGGAAGACACATTCCTCGACAACTTCCAGGGTCACATATGTGCGACCATCGGACGCCGATGACTTGAGCCACATTACTCAATAGCCCGAAGAGTCAGCCAGGAAATTCTGGACTCGGTTCCTAACTAAAAAGAACCAAATAGTCGACTGTCCGAACGCCGAAGCCCTGTCAGCTTTTAAGCATAATATCCATGACGAGTGGCTCGCTTGACACCTCGGCCAGGAAAAACCCAAGTCCATGGCAGCTCTCACAACACTAATGACCCTCTTTTGCGCGAGCGAGGACAGCTGGTTGGCTCGCAGCAGCACTACGCCACATTCTGGCATTTCGGATGGCCGCGACAATAACAGCAAGCCACGGCATAACAGACATAAGCGACAGAACAACGGCGACAGCACTGAAGACACGGCAGTCAAAGCCGGATTCAGCGGATCCAAGTCCGGACAGCGGAAGAAGCCATTCAAAAGAAACAATCAGGGACCGTCCGATGCTGGACCGATATCTTTGGGCGCTCGTGCCAAATTCATGGCACCCCGGACAAGCCAGCCAACCACACCAACAGAGACTGCTGGGTGTTCAAACAGGCCGACAAAATAAACACCGAAAACAAGGACAAGGGGATGCACAGCGACAATGACGAAGAGCCCCGGTGTCCGAACACGGGGGGACAGAAGAAATTTTCCCGCAGGTGAAAACGGTGAACATGATCTACGCCACTCACATTCCCAAGCGGGAACGGAAGCGAGCACTACGGGACGTCTATGCGATGGAGCCAGTCGCCCCCAAATTCAACCCATGGTTAGCTTGTCCGATCACCTTTGATCGTAGGGATCACCCTACTAGCATCCGTCACGGCGGCTCAGCCGCATTGGTCCTAGACCCAATCATCGACGGATTCCACCTCACGCGAGTCCTTATGGACGGCGGCAGCAGCCTGAACCTGCTTTATCAGGACACGGTCATAAAATGGGCATTGATCCTTCAAGGATCAAGCCCACCAAAACCACCTTTAAAGGTGTGATTCCTGGAGTAGAGGCTCGTTGCACGGGCTCTATAACATTGGAAGTGGTCTTCGGATCTCTGGATAACTTCCGAAGCAAAGAGTTAATCTTCGATATCGTCCCATTTTCGTAGTGGTTACCACGCACTGCTCGGACGAACCGCATTCGCTAGATTCAATGCGGTACCACACTACGCATACCTCAAGCTCAAGATGCCAGGACCACGCAGGGTCATAACAGTCAAAGGAAACATGGACCACTCTCTCCGAACAGAAGAGCATACTGCAGCCCTCGCGGCGGAAGTACAATGCGGCCTCCTCCGACAAACCAATCCGGCGACAACAACTTCGAGCACCGTCAAGCGAGTCCGGAGCACCCCGCAACAGGATCATCTGGCACGCCAAGAGCGTGACTAGTAGTCCGGCCTCCGCTCAAGCCCCATCAAAGCAACATTCATGCCACGCGTACACAATTACGCACTCAAAATACCATGGGCGTAGGCGGAGGCGCAACAATGACTCAGTCAACAATGCGGTATAACCGCTACATACCTTCATAACACATCCTTCTTATTTTTCAGGACATTTCTTTAGAGCAGCCTCTTCAGAAGAGCCGAATTGTCGGACTTACATAGGAGAGAAAACCAAGGAGGCAACAGGCTTTGCGCACAAAAGGAAATACCCAGGTGGAATCTGTTCACGATCGTTATACCTGTTTTACATACTTACATGCAGCCTGCCCTTGGATAGGACATGTTAAATAGTCCTATTTACCGTTGTAAAGATACGCTTAAACATATTATTCATCAATGGGAAACAATATATAGCGTCAGCTTATTATTCCTATTTGCGCATATTTCTTGCAAATGTTTATTTAATATTGCATCCGTACACCTTGGTACGGTTAGTTTGCCAGGGGCTTCTTATGACACCTCATAATACGGCATAACAAGTCCGAACACTTTCAACAGTGCGGCACCCCGAACTTATAGGACTATATGCATCAGCTCCGAATCACGTCTTGGGTCAATAGTTGGGTTTGCACGGCTCCCTTGTTTTGGTACCTTACGTTCTGTTATATCGGCTAAGGTAGCGCAGGGAGAACTACTGCGACTGTGTCCCGGTTCTTCCGGACGAGCACCTCAGTAGAGAAAGCCGAAAACTAACCGGCATGATGCGGTGAGAGCTAGTCGCTGTTCGAGAGGTCTTAAAATCCTTAAAGATTTTTTCCGCTTCAGGCGATGAATCGGCCTCGTCAAATTTAGGTGTATATAGCGCCCCAATTCGGCCTTACGAATTCTAGGGCCTTCGTCGAAATTTAAAATTGTAGACTTCTATGGCTAAGTGAAAGTTATGAAGCCGCATAGTCCGATTGCCTTGTTCGCTGCGCCGGATACCTCCTTAAGGGACCAAAAATTTGGATAAAGAGTATCCGGTTTTTCCAGGAACACCCCGTTACTAGTTACGTGGGGGCAGAAGCCGATGACTGGCCTACTTTCAGAATTCTATAAACAGCCGCACATAAGGTAATATTTAAATCAAACAGTGCTACATAGCACAAGTAACTTCGCCTTTATATTACAACAGTGACAGAGGTACGTTTATTCAAAGATCTTGTCCTTGGTACAATCATCGGCCACGAGACAAGCACCCTTCATAACGCCATCGGAATACTTCTCGGGATAGCGATGCGCCTTGCCCTTCGGTGGCCCGTCCTTCACCATCTTCTGCGCATCCAGCTTGCCCAAATGCACTTTCGCACGGGCAAAGGACCGGCGGGCACCCTCAATGCAAACGGATCGCTTGATAACAAGCCGCGGACAGGCATTCGCCATCCGCTTGATCAGGCCGAAGTAGCTAGTGGGCAGGGGCTCACCAGGCCACATCCGGACTATGAAATCTTTCGTAGCCACTTCGGCCACCCTGTGGAGTTTGACCAACTGCTTCAGTTGGTCACTTAGAGGCATTGGGTGTTCGGCCCCAGCATACTGGGACTAGAACAGCTTCTCCGAGGAGCTCCCCTCCTCGGCACGGTAGAACTCCGCGGCGTCTGACACGCTGCGTGGCAGATCAGCGAATGCCCCTGGAGAGCTCCGAATTCGGGTAAGTAAAAGAAACGCCTCCTCCACATGTTTGCTTTGCATAACGAATGTCTTACCCGCCGCTATCTTCTTGGCCGCCTGGATTTCCTGTTGTGCCTTGTCGGCTTCGGCCTTGGTGTCTTCCACACTTTTAAGGGCCTTCTGTAGGACCTTGAAGTATGTCTAGAGGGGGGGGGGGTGATTAGACTACTTGACCAATTAAAAATCTATCCTTTTCCCAATTTTAGACTTTGGCAGATTTTAGCTATCTTTGAAGTTACAGAAGAAAAATAGAAAACAGAAATAAACGAAGAGAGAGAGGAAGCCCACCTGGGTCACTTACCTGGCGCTCCACCGCAGCCCAGCAGGCCGGCCCAGCCAGCTGGCCGTGCAAGGCCGTCCCCTTCCTCAAGGCCAGAGGACAGGGGCACGCCATGCCACGCTGGTCCTGCCAGGCCACGTCTCCCGCCACCTCCTGGTTCTCCCTTCCGTCGCCTGGATCGCTCGGACGACGCCACGTGCCGCCCCGACTGCTCTCACTCTCCCCCTGCTCTCTCCCTCGCCATTTCCCCCCACCTCACCGAACGTGCTCGCCGCCGCCGACGAGCACCACCGCGGCCACCGCCTTCCCCTCGCCCTCTCTTCGAGTCCGGGAGATCTGCCTCGTCGCCCGCATCGTCCTCGACGAGCCAAGCGACCAGGGACGCGCTGCATCGCCGCCACCATTGTCGTCTTCAACCTCCCGACGCCGGAGATCCGCCTCGCTGCCCCGCCGACTCCAGCCCCTCCCCGAGCTCGCCGACCTGCTCGTCCAACTCGCCGTGAGCCACTGACTCAAATCTCCCTTTTCCCCGCCTCAAATTATTGTTGTAGCCGTCGCCCCTTGAAGACCGAACCGCACCGCCGCACGGGCTCGTTGCCGGCGAAGCCCCGGTGACCAAATGGCCCCGCGTGTGCATCCGTTGCACTCGCAATGACCCGTGGAGCAACGCTAGCGCGGCAACCAGTTCGTTTGCAAGCCGCAGCGCTAACCCCGCACCCACCCGAGCTCCGGCCGCCGCCTCACTCGCCGCTGTTGCAGATTCCGACCACCCTAGCACCTCCCGCTGCTACCAAACGACGCGCTTCGCCACGATGCGTCCGTAGAGCCCAGCCACACGAGCTCTCGTCGCCGGAGATGGCCGGACGAGGAGCGCCGCCGCGTTCTGATTAGCACCGGCGGCTAATCGCCGGTTAGGTGATGTGGCAGATTAGGTTAGCCACTAACCCCGTGGTTTGTTTAACCGGTGACACTGAAAGGTGGGTCCCACTGTCTAATTAATCTGGTTTAGTTTCTGTTTAGGTTTAACTAACCACAAGGGCCCCACAGGTCAGTTTGACTTGGCCACGTCACATGTTGACCCGACCCCACCTTTCAGTGACACAAACAACGCTGGGTCACTAACAGTGGACCCCACTGGTCAGGTTTGACCCGGGGCAGCCCTGTTGACTCTACTGAGGTCAGCATGACGCCATGCTGACGCCATATTCCTTTTCTGGAATTTAGTTTATTTTCTAAATATTCAGGTAATTCCATAAATTAGTATAAACTTCTAAAAATCATAAAAAATCAACCGTAGCTCCAAATGAAATAATTTATATATGAAAAATGATCAGAAAAATCCAATCTATCCCTTTGTACTAGTTTCATGCATGTTTAAACGAGTTAACTTGATGTTTAGTGCAAAACATGATAAAGCACTATTTAAGTTCACAAATGAGTTTGAACTTTGAATCTTTGGTTCAAAATAGCTCAAACCCATCAGGTTGTAGTTGCATTAGCCCAACACACTCATTTTAACATGTCATGATCATGCATCATATTGTGCATTGCATTGATTGTGTTTCTTTCTCTGTTGCCGGTATTTGTCCCCTCTTAGTAGACGATGTACCGACGATGAGTTCGATGACACGGATGAAGAACTATATTATCTTCAGAAGTGTCAGGCAAGCAAAACCCCCTTGTTCATTCTGATACAATCCCACTCTCTCGCTCCTGCTCTCTTTTACTGCATTAGGACAACATCGATTCAACTGTTACATGCTGCGGTAGTTGAACCCCTTTCCTCTGCATGACCTGTCATTGCCACAGTAAATAGATGAAACCCACTAGCATGAGTAGGAGTTGTTTGAGCCCTGATGTGCCTACTCATGCATGATTGTTTGTCATGCCTACTACTGCTTAGAGTTGAATCAGGTCTGATTCATCGGGGATGAATTGGAGGTGTGTGAACATGTCCTTCTGTGTGTGAGCTAAGTGTGTGAACACGGTTTGGTAAAGGTAGCGGTGAGAGGCCATGTAGGAGTACATGGTGGTTTGTCTCATTGAAGCCGTCCTCAGGAACTGAGTTCTGTGTTTGTGATCCATGAACAGCTACTACCACACATTGGAATGCTTAAGTGCCCCTCTCGACTTATTAATCAACTCAATCTCTGTCCAGGAGTTGCAACTAATTTCTGGTGTTTGTAGGATATGTGTTGGGGGCCGTGCGTAGCGCTGACCCTAAAGGTGGGCTATGTTGCGGTAGAGACACGAGGCACGGTGTACCGGGACGCCCGTTTGGTGCCTCGGGAACCCTGTTCTCATCGTTTGGGGCCGTGAGCGACACCCCGGCCGGATCTCCTCGTGGATGGAACCCGAATAGGCGATAAACCTGCACTAGAGACTTGTGTGGTTAGTCAGGTCGTGGCCGACTCCCTCGCCAGGCTTCCGCTTGAAGGTTGCCGAGATACACGACGTGTACATGGTGGTAAGTGGCGAGAGCGTGTGTGAAGAAGTACACCCCTGCAGGGTTAACATCATCTATTCGAATAGCCGTGTCCGCGGTAAAGGACTTCTGGGTTGCCTATATTAGTTCATAAACAAGTGAAAGTGGATACTCTAAAATGCGCAAGATAAGCGTGAGTGCTATGGATGGCGTTCTCATAGGGAGACGGGAGAGGGTCCATAGTGGTGTATTGATATGGTGAATATGTGGACTCGTGTGCGCCACCTCAAAAGAGTTACTTGCAGTCGTAGTTTAGGATAGCCATCGAGTCAAAGCTGGCTTGCTGCAGTCAAACTCCACCACCCCTTTGTTGATAATGATGCATATGTAGCTAGTTCTGATGTAAGTCTTGCTGAGTACATTTGTACTCACATTTGCTTATTTTATGTTTTGCAGAGAGACCTCAGTCTCGCTAGTAGTTCCGTGTGGACTTCGACGTTTAGCTTGTTACCTCAGGTACGAACTTGTGCCCTCGACAGGATCTGATAGATAGTCAGGCTTCTCAGCCTTTTTCATTTATAGTTGTCTGTACCCAGACATGTTTAGCTTCCGCATGTGTTTGACTTATATGCTCTGATTGTTGGGTTGAGAGACCCATGTTTGTAATATCTCGCTCCTCGGAGCCTAATGAATAAATACTTTGAGTCGTAGAGTTATGTTGTGATGCCATGTTGTATTTACACATATCGAGCATATTGTGTGTATGTTTGAAATTCTTAGTATGTGTGGGATCCGACAATCTAGTTGTTTATCCTTGGCAGCCTCTCTTATGGGGAAATGTAGTCTAGTGCTTCCTTGAGCCATAGAAGTCCGCTACAGCCCGGTTCACCGGAGTCCTGTTAGCCCAGTGCTACAGCTCGGATTCACACGCTGCTGACCGACATGCTCGATGTGATTCATGTATCCCTGTCCCCATGGGTTAGTGCCGCTTTGGGTTCACGACTAGCCATGTCGGCCCGGGTTCTCTGTCATATGGATGCTAGCGACACTATCATATACGTGAGCCAAAAGGCTTAAACGGTCCCGGCCATGGTAAGGCGACACCCGTGGAATACCGTGCGTGAGGCCGCAAAGTGATATGAGGTGTTACCGGCTAAATCGATGTGACTTGGAATCGGGGTCCTGATAGCTTTGGTATCGAGCTCGATCGCTCAGAGGATTACCAAGCCAAACTGGTCGAAGTTGAGTCTAGAAATTCTTTAGTTATGTAAGGGAATTAATTGTGGGATGGAACGTAAGGCTCTTTTTACTCCTTATACCTCATGGCCTTCTGATCTGAGTCATCCTCTTCTCTTCTACGGGGTTTAAGAACTAGGCTTCTCATCTATCTATCAGGATGACGTGTTACTAATCCATAGACTTATAGAATTGATAGTTTCAAATCTCAGTTCAGTTTTTACTACTTCCGTGTGTTCATAGTTGGTCTCGGAACCTTGATATTGTGCTTCTGAGTGGTTATGCCACCAATTTGCAGGATGTCTCAAATCATTTTGAGCATTTACAGCTGTTATGCTGTCCGAGTCATCCCAGGTCTCTAAGTAGTCTGATGCATTTGCAAATCCTTTCTTTCCATTCCTGATGTCCTTTTTGGTCAGAATAATCACACTAATCGGTAAGTTGAGGTACTTTGTTGCCTCGGCATATATGTTGGAGCTATTATTATGACCCTAGGTGTTTAGGAAGTCACCTAGTAATTTAGCAATGTTTTTGTATCCCCAGTGTGATGATTCTGGCCATTATTCTTGAAAGCATCCTGTGATGTTATTAGTTAGTAGGCATTCTATTCCTCGGTTCTTGAACCCGAGATTCACCCTACTTCATGTTGTTAGTATTTGCTAGTTCCTTTAGGATATTAGTAACCTTGCGACAGTCCTCGAGGTCCGTGGTATCTCATTCTTCCAAATACCATGAACCATCCTTGGCAGGAGTTCCTTTGAACCAAAAGGTCACAACAAGAGTGCTCTCGATGAGTTCCCCATTCTATATTGTGACTCTGCCAGTTCTACCTTCTCCGCATGGGTTATCCGAAAGAAATGTTGAACTTTGCTCGACATACTAATCCATGCCTCCACAACTCGAAAAGTTATATGTTCCTTTGAGTTGTCCCTCTTCAGTTGCATTCTGACCTTCGTCTATCAGTTGATAGTCAGGAGTAATTGTGCATTCGTGTTCATCGATGCCTATTACCCATGTGGTTCGTCGAGCCATTCTATTCTGGAAGGACTAGGAGAAACAAACTCCAGTACCTCATCCATATCTAGAATTTGGTCAAAGCAGTTGTATTCCGCAGATCAAAATGCTAGTCCAGCTTTTGATTCTGTTCCACCTGGAGTGTTACCATCTTTATGTCAAGAATGTCATGAGAATTGCACCACCTCTTATGAATTCTTGATGCAGTGATACTTCTCGCCATCATTACTCATTCCTCGGTTTCGTGTTGTTGCACCAGAATGCCGACAAGTGAATCGTGATGTGTGAAATCTATACTCCTAGCAACTTTGTTGCTTGGTAGTTAATGGACAATATTCTCATTCTTAGCGTGTTGGTTATTAAATCATCATCCTAAGATTGATCGTGCTACCTAGTCCTTATTTCTGGTGCACACTTTGATCAATGAGTTAGGATTGTACCAATCCCTCGCTTATTTGATCATATCGTCTTTCCCTGAAAAGCAAGATTGTTCTTGAGCTTAGTGACATATCGGTGGTTCGTGATTTTACGAATATCTTCTCAGAAGTATTACCAGGTTGTCCCCTAACTGTTATGTTGAGCTCGTGATCAAGTTGGTTTCTTGTGAACCACCCTTTCTCCAAGAATCTGTGTTGGATACCCTGAGCTAGTTGGTTGAGCTAAACAACAACTTGGAGAGTTGGAAGATGAAAGCTTGTCCGACTTAGTTCATCACTAAGGGATACCCTTGTGTGTGTGTGTGTTGAAGAAAGATGATATCGCCGTCGATTGGTCCTCGTGATCAGTTGTTGGATCTATTGCCTTGTCAAAACTTTGATTTGAGTATGGGCTATCGTCAAGTCAAATCAGAACCAACGATGTTCGTAATGTTGTCTTACTCGTGGTTGACCCCTCGAGCATACACCATTATATCTCTTAGGTCTGACCAATGCTATCACCGTGTTCACATGATGGTGGAAGTCCAGTGATATGGAAATTCCGATGAGTTGCTGTTGAGCCCATCAGCAGCATTCTGTCTCCCCCATGAGTCATGTTGAACATCAACCTAGTATTGGAAACTTGTGTAAGCATTTTCTTCATGACCGTTTGTGAAGCATATGTTTGGATGAAAGAAGTGAATTTCCCTAACTCATGTGCATCTAATGCAAGTTGTCATGTGAGTTCGAAAAGATTGTTTTTGATTCCTTTAGAATCATCCCAAGTCGATCATGCATGTGCGAAAGTACTCTATGGTTTGATAGGTTGGCCGCCTCCATTCTATATGTATTCTTAGCACACCAAGCCACCGAGCGACTTGTTCAAGGAAGAGAAGTCTATGCTTGGGCTCTAATCCATGGACTTCATGTAAATACTTCGATATCCTCGATGATGGTTCCCCACCTGAACTCGGTAGTGTTTCATTATAAGATTACTACGTGGTCATGCTTGTCTGAGACAACATGCTCACATGTATGTAGCAGAACCAGCTCATGTTTTGGAGTTTCCTATCGTAGTTCATATCCGGAGAATCTCGCAACGTCATCTCGTCGATTTGTGTTGCAACTTTTCTTTTTAGACATGTGAGTATGAAGTATCCTGTTTCTAACCAGATCTGAATCTCAGGCAGATATGATGGTTGGAACATTCCCAACATTTGCATTTTGTTCCCAGCTTGCATCCCATCGTGCCAATTTCTCGTGGGCTGCCCTTCTCAGCAGTTGCTGTCCAGGATCATCTTCAAAAGTGGTCCTACCATGGGTCCCATCCATTTTCGGTGATAAGCAAAAGTCATCCATTGTGTTGTCTTCAACAATGTAGTCCACATCATCCATTCTATTCTGGGTATGCCATTTCCTCGCACTCCTTCAAACGATCGTTTGTGAATTGCCTTAGCCTGGTATGGAGAGTTTCAATGATCCTTTCCGATAGAGTTTCTTTCTAACGTCATCGAGTTGGATGAAGATCTAGAAAGCAAAGACGTCAAGATCAATATGAAGCAATGAATCAACATCTTTGAGAAGGACAGTTGGATCGTGAAGATCATGTTAGCTTTGTGTTCCCTCTGTCTTCTTACCCCACGTCTTGAATCTCTGGACGACATTCTCGTTTAGTGGGGGTGAGTTGTCACATCCCTAGATTCTGGTACTGCCTGGTGTCTGCATCTTGTTGCATCATGTTTAAATTCTATTTAAGTGGAAATGGGGATTGATCAAACCCTAGCATCAGAAAGAATTCAACTAGGTTCAAATAAAACTATTTTCAATGAACCCAAAATGCCTTCACAAAATGTTCATCATCTTTGGTTTGGTCTTGAACCTCTGCCAAAACTATTGCACATTTTCTAGGTCCATTGGGGGTCACTGAATTAAATCTTATAGTATTTGCATTTGGGCATTTAAATCCTATAAAATATTTTAAATGCCCAAATAATCATAAACTAAAATGTTTACTGTTGGATATATTATAAACAATAGCCATGACTAGTTTCATGATTTTTGGAAATGCCCTGGCATTTTTAATAAAGCCCTGAAGTTACAGAAAAAAAATAGAAAACAGAAATAAACGAAGAGAGAGAGGAAGCCCACCTGGGCCACTTACCTGGCGCCCCACCGCAGCCCAGCAGGCCGGCCCAGCCAGCTGGCCGTGCCAGTCGTCCCCTTCCTCGCGCCAGGAGGACAGGGGCACGCGCGGCCACGCGTCCGGCCGGGGCCACGTCTCCCGCCACCTCCTGCTTCTCCCTTCCGTCGCCTGGATCGCTCGGACGACGCCACGCGCCGCCCCGACCGCTCTCACTCTCCCCTGCTCTCTCCCTCGCCGTTTCCCCCCACCTCACCGAACACGCTCGCCGCCGTCGACGAGCACCACCGAGGCCACCGCCTTCCCCTCGCCCTCTCTTCGAGTCTGGGAGATCCGCCTCGTCGCCCGCATCGTCCTTGACGAGCCAAGCGACCAGGGACGCGCTGCATCGCCGCCACCATCATCGTCTTCAGCCTCCCGACGCCGGAGATCCGCCTTGCCGCCCCGCCGACTGCAGCCCCTCCCCGAGCTCGCTGACCTGCTCGTCCAACTCGCCGTGAGCAACTGACTCGAATCCCCCTTTTCCCCGCCTCGAATTCTTGCTGTAGCCGTCGCCCCTTGAAGATCGAACCGCGCCGCCGCACGGGCTCGTCGCCGGTGAAGCCCCGGTGACCAAATGGCCCCGCGCGTGCGTCCGTTGCACTCGCAACGACCCGTGGAGCAACGCTAGCGCGACAACCAGTTCGTTTGCAAGCCGCAGCGCTAACCCCGCACCCACCCGAGCTCCGGCCGCCGCCTCGCTCGCCGCCGTTGCAGATTCCGACCACCCCAGCACCTCCCGCTGCTACCAAACGATGCGCTTTGCCACGATGCGTCCGTAGAGCCCAGCCACGTGAGCTCTCGTCGCCGGAGATGGCCGAACGAGGAGCGCCGCCGCGTTCTGATTAGCACCGGCGGCTAATCGCCGGTTAGGTGACGTGGCAGATTAGGTTAGCCACTAACCCCGTGGTTTGTTTAACCGGTGACACTGAAAGCTGGGCCCCACTATCTAATTAATCTGGTTTAGTTTCTTTTTAGGTTTAACTAACCACAAGCGCACCACAGGTCAGTTTGAGTTGGCCACGTCACATGTTGACCTGACCCCACCTGTCAGTGACACAAACAACGCTGGGTCACTGACCAGTGGACCCCACTGGTCAGGTTTGACCTGAGGCAGCCCTGTTGACTCTGCTGAGGTCAGCATGACGCCATGCTGACGCCATATTCCTTTTCTTGAATTTAGCTTATTTTCTAAATATTCAGGTAATTCCATAAATTAGTATAAACTTCTAAAAATCATAGAAAATCAACCGTAACTCCAAATGAAATAATTTATATATGAAAAATGATCAGAAAAATCCAATCTATCCATCTGTACTAGATTAATGCATGTTTAAACAAGTTAACTTGCTGTTTAGTGCAAAACATCATAAAACACTATTTAAGTTCACAAATGAGTTTGAACTTTGAATCTTTGGTTCAAAATAGCTCAAACCCATCAGGTTGTAGTTGCATTAGCCCAACACACTCATTTTACCATGTCATGATCATGCATCATATTGTGCATTGCATTGATTGTGTTTCTTTCTCTGTTGCCGGTATTTGTCCCTCTCAAGAGAGACGTCATCGGCGATGAGTTCGATGACACCGATGAAGAACTATATTATCTCGGAAGTGCCGAGCAAGCAAAACCCCTTGTTCATTTCGATACAATCCCACTCTCTCGCTCTTGCTCTCTTGTACTGCATTAGGACAACATCGATTCAACTGTTACATGCCGCGGTAGTTGAACCCCTTTCCTCTGCACGACTTGTCATTGCCACAGTAAATAGATGAAACCCACTAGCATGAGTAGGAGTTGTTTGAGCCACGATGCGCCTACTCATTCATGCTTGTTTGTCATGCCTGCTCTTGCTTAGAGTTGAGTCGGTCCGATTCATCGGGGATGAATTGGAGGTGTGTGAACATGTCCCACGTGTGTGAGCTAAGTGTGTGAACACGGTTTGGTAAAGGTAGCGGTGAGAGGCCATGTAGGAGTACATGGTGGGTTGTCTCATTGAAGCCGTCCTCAGGAACTGAGTTATGTGTTTGTGATCCATGAACAGCTACTACCACGCTTTGGAATGCTTAAGTGCCCCTCTCGACTTATTAATCAACTCGATCTCTGTCCAGGAGTTGCAACTAGTTTAGGGTGTTTGTAGGATATGTGTTGGGGGCAGTGCGTAGCTCTGACCCTAGGGGTGGGCTATGTTGCGGTAGAGACATGAGGCACGGTGTCTGGGGCGCCTGCGTTTGGTGCCTCGGGAACCCTGCTCTCATCGTTTGGGGCCGTGAGTGACACCCCGGCCGGATCTCCTCGCGGATGGAACCCGACTAGGCGATAAACCTAGACTAGAGACTTGTGTGGTTAGTCAGGTCGTGGCCGACTCCCTCGCCAGGCTTCCGCTTGAAGGTTGTCGTGATACACGACGTGTACATGGTGGTAAGTGGCGAGAGCGTGTGTGAAGAAGTACACCCCTGCAGGGTTAACATCATCTATTCGAATAGCCGTGTCCGCGATAAAGGACTTCTGGGTTGCCTATATCAGTTCATAGACAAGTGAAATTGGATACTCTAAAATGCGCAAGATAAGCGTGAGTGCTATGGATGGCGTTCTCGTATGGAGACGGGAGCGGGTCCATAGTGGTGTATTGATATGGTGAATATGTGGACTCATGTGCGCCACCTCAAAAGAGTTACTTGTAGTCGTAGTTTAGGATAGCCACTGAGTCAAAGCTGGCTTGCTGCAGTCAAACTCCACCACCCCTTTGTTGATAATGATGCATATGAAGCTAGTTCTGATGTAAGTCTTACTGAGTACATTTGTACTCACGTTTGCTTATTTTATGTTTTGCCGAGAGATGTCAGTCTCGCTAGTAGTTCCGCATGGACTTCGACGTTTAGCTTGTTACCTCAGCTACGATCTTGTGCCCTCAACAGGATCTGGTAGATAGTCAGGCTTCTCAGCCTTTCATTTGTAGTTGTCTGTACTCAGACATGTTTAGGTTCCGCATGTGTTTGACTTGTATGCTCTGATTGCTGGGTCGAGAGACCCATGTTTGTAATATCTCGCTCCTCGGAGCCTAATGAATAAATACTTTGAGTCATAGAGTTATGTTGTGATGCCATGTTGTATTTACACATATCGAGCATATTGTGTGTATGTTTGAAATTCTTGGTATGTGTGGGATCCGACAATCTAGTTGTTTATCCTTGGGAGCCTCTCTTATGGGGAAATGTAGTCTAGTGCTTCCTTGAGCCATAGTAGTCCGCTTCTGGCCGGTTCACCGGAGTCCTGCTAGCCCAGCACTACTGCTCAGGACACTTGACTGGCCGGCATGTGTTTCACTTTGTTCCTGTGTCTGTCCCTTGGGGGAAATGTCACGCGGTGACATCCGAAGTCCTTCCTAGCCTGCTACAGCCCGGGCTCCCGGAGTCATGTTAGCCCAGTGCTACAGCCCGGATTCACACGCTGCTGACCGACATGCTCGATGTGATTCATGTATGCATGTCCCCATGGGTTAGTGCCACTTTGGGTTCACGACTAGCCATGTCGGCCCGACTTCTCAGTCATATGGATGCTAGCGACACTATCATATACGTGAGCCAAAAGGAGCAAATGGTCCCGGGCCATGGTAAGGCGACACCCGTGGAATACCGTGCGTGAGGCCGCAAAGTGATATGAGGTGTTACCGTCTAGATCGATGTGACTTGGAATCGGGGTCCTGACACAAGCCTAGAGTACATTTCAGCGACACCTTCACCATCCTTCAATTTTGAACTTGTCAAGTTGACTTTGGAGCACATCCAACTTGGATTCCTTGACGGAGTCGGTACCTTCATGCATATCAATCAAAGTATCCCAAATTTCCTTTGCATTCTCAAGATGGCTGATTTTGTTGAATTCTTCGGGGCACAAGCCATTGAAGAGGATATCACAAGCTTGAGCGTTGTATTGCAGCATCTTCAACTCTTCAGCGCTAGCTTCACGGTTCGGTTCTCTCCCATCAAAGAATACACCTTGCAAACCAATACACACAATAGCCCAAACGGCGGGATTATGTCCGAGAATATGCATTTTCATTTTATGATTCCAACTAGCAAAATTAGTGCCATCAAAGTAAGGACCTCTACGGCGATAATTTCCCTTGCTAGACGCCATACTCTCTAGGTTGTGAAACCAAGGCTATGACCACCAAAAGCAATGGAAATCAAAGCAAATGGAGACCAAAGCTCTGATACCACTTGTAGGACCTTGAAGTATGTCTAGAGGGGGGTGATTAGACTACTTGACCAATTAAAAACCTAACCTTTTCCCAATTTTAGTCTTTGGCAGATTTTAGCTATCTTTGAACAAGTCAAGCAATCTTCACACAATTCAAGCAAGCATGCAAAGAGTATATAGGCAGCGGAAATTAAGGCATGCAACTTGCAAGAATGTAAAGGGAAGGGTTTGGAGGATTCAAACGCAATTGGAGACACGGATGTTTTTGTCATGGTTCCGATAGGTGGTGTTATCGTACATCCACGGAGACTTCAACCCACGAAGGGTAACGGTTGCGCGAGTCCACGGAGGGCTCCACCCACAAAGGGTCCACGAAGAAGCAACCTTGTCTATCCCACCATGGCCGTCGCACACGAAGGACTTGCCTCACTAGCGGTAGATCTTCACGAAGTAGGCGATCTCCTTGCCCTTACAAACTCCTTGGTTCAACTCCACAATCTTGTCGGAGGCTCCCAAGTGACACCTAGCCAATCTAGGAGACACCACTCTCCAAGACGTAACGAATGGTGTGTTGATGATGAACTCCTTGCTCTTGTGCTTCAAATGATAGTCTCCCCAACACTCAACTCTCTCTCACAGGATTTGGATTTGGTGAAAAGAAGATTTGAGTGGAAAGCAACTCGGGGAAGGCTAGAGATCAAGATTCATATGGTAGGAATGGAATATCTTGGCCTCAACACATGAGTAGGTGGTTCTCTCTCAGAACTGGTAAGTTGGAAGTGTAGGTTTGTTCTGATGGCTCTCTTTATGTCAGGACCCTGATTCCAAATCACATCGACCTAGCCGGTAACACCTCATATCACTTTGCGGCCTCACGCACGGTATTCCCACGGGTGTCGCCTTACCATGGCCCGGGACCGTTTGCGTCTTTTGGCTCACGTATATGACAAAGTGTCGCTAGCATCCACATGATAAAGAACCCGGGCCGACATGGCTAGTCGTGAACCAGCGGCGCTAACCTATGGGGACAGGCATACATGAATCACATCGAGCATGTCGGTCATCAACGTATAGATTCGGGCTGTAACCTTTGGGCTATGAGGACTCCGGTGAACCGGGCTGTAGCAGGCTAAGCGGGACTCGAATAACACCGCGACATTTCCCGAAGGGACAGACATAGGAACAAAGTGAAACACATGCCGCCAGTCAAGTGTCAAAGCGGTAGTCTTTGGGCTAGCGAGGACTCCGGTGAACCGGGCTGGCGGACTACTATCGCTCGTAAGCACGAGACTACATTTCCCCATATGAGAGGCTACCAAGGATAAACAACTAGTTTGTCGGATCCCACACATACCAAGCATTTCAAACATACACACAATATGCTCAATATGTGTAGATACAACATGGCATCACAACATAACTCTACGACTCAAATATTTATACATTAGGCTCCGAGGAGCGAGATATTACAAACATGGGTCTCATGACCCAACACTCAGAGCATACAAGTCAAAGCACAAGCGGAAGCTAAACATGTCTGAGTACAGACAACTATAAATGAAGAAAGCTGAGAAGCCTGACTATCTACCAGATCTGCCGAGGGCACAAGATCGTGGCCGAGGTAACAAGCTAACCGTCGAAGTCCAAGCGGAACTACTAGCGAGACCAAGTCTCTCGCAAAACATAAATTAAGCAAACATGAGTACAAACGTACTCAGCAAGACTTACATCAGAACTAGCTACATATGCATCATTATCAAAGGGGGGTGGTGGAGTTTGACTGCAGCAAGCCAGCTTTGACTCGGTGGCTATCCTGAACTACGACTGCAAGTAACTCTTTTGAGGTGGTGCACACGAGTCCACATATTCACCATATCAATACACCACTATGGACCCGCTCCCGTCTCCCTACGAGAACGCCATCCATAGCACTCACGCTTATCTTGCGCATTTTAGAGTTTCCACTTTCACTTGTCTATGAACTGGTATAGGCAACCCAGAAGTCCTTCTCCGTGGACACGACTATTCGAATAGATCATATTAACCCTACAGGGGTGTACTTCTTCACACACGCTCTCACCACTTACCGCCGTTTACACGACATGTACTCGACAACCTTCAAGCGGAAGCCCAACGTGGGTGTCGGCCACGCCTACCTAAACACTCAAGTCCCTAGTCCAGGTTTATCGCCTATTCGGGTTCCATCCGCATGGAGTCCGCCGAGGTTTCCCATACAGCCCCGAGCGATGTGTGCAGGTTCCCGAGACACCAAGCAGGCGAATCGGTACATCAAGACCCACGGTGCCTACCGCAACACAACCCACCCCTACGGTCAGCGTTGCGTGCGGCCCCCAGCATACTACAAACACCATAAACTACTTGCAACTCGTGGACTGAGGACAAGGGTGGTTAAGAAGACGAGAGGGTCAATTAAGGATCCCAATGCGTGGTAGTAACTGTTTCATGGATCACAAACACAGAACTCAGTTCCTGAGGACGGCTGCAATGAGACAACCCACCATGTACTCCTACATGGCCTCTCACCGCTACCTTTACCAAATCGTGTTCACACACTTAGCTCACACACAGTGGGACATGTTCACACAACCATTCCAATTCATTCCCGATGAATCGGACCTGACTCAACTCTAAGCGATGGCGTGCATGACAACAAGCATGAATGAGTAGGCACAACATGGCTCAAACAACTCCTACACATGCTAGTGGGTTTCATCTAATTCTTTGTGGAATGACAGGTCATGCAGAGGATAAAGGGTTCAGCTACCGCAGCAAGTAACACATGAGTCGTTGTTGTCCTAATGCAGTAAAATAGAGCAGGAGCGAGAGAGTGGGATTATATCGAAATGGACAAGGGGGTTTTGCTTGCCTGGCACTTCTGAAGATAATATAGTTCTTCATCGGTGTCATCGAACAATCGTCGGAACATCGTCTATCGAGAGGGGGCAATTACCGGCAAACAAGAGAGAACACAATCAATGCAATGCACATTCACATGAATGACATGTCATGTTAAGGTACTGAATTCACCTAATGCAATATCTAGCCAAGTTAATTGAAGTGGAATTCAAACAAGAATAAATTCCAACTCCAAATGCTAGTTCATAATTTACCCTAATCATGATTCATCCTATTCAGTGAGGTTAACTTGTTCAAACATGCATGATCATGGCATAAACAGATTCTTCATACTTTTCTGATCATTTTTCATATATAAATTATTTAATTTGGAGTTCTGATTAAAAGTTATGAATATTTGAAGTTTGGGGTATTTTACGAAATTTCCTGAATTAAATTAAATCCAGAAAATCAATTACTGCATCAGCCTGACGTCAGTGTGACGTCAGTGGTCAACGAGACATGGTCCGGGTCAACCCTGACAGTGGGTCCCGCGTGTCAGAGTAATTAGCTTAACTAAATTTTAATAAAAACTAAACCTATTTAGTTACTGTATGGGCCCCACCTGTCATTGACTCAGCAGAGTCAACCAGGCCCACCGTGGTCAAAGTCAACGTCGGCCGCTGCGTTTAGTCACGCCGAGCCCGACACGCGGAGAGAGTGGTTTTAGCCACTCCGTGACCAAATGGCCCATGGAGGGCATCCAGAGGAGCCGGGAGGAGCCAAGCTCTTGGTGAAGTTTAGCCGAGAATTCGGGAGGCCGGGTGGCGTAAACAGCGACCTAGCGGCCGCCGGAGCTCAGGCGAGCTTGGGCTCGGCAGCTGCGGTGCACTAGAGGGGAAAGCGAAAGGCGCTGCGGGCTCTGGGAGGCGGCGAACTTGGTAACGTGCTCGGCGCAGCCGAGGTGGCCACACACGGCGCATGGCGCCATGGCGGCGAGGAGCAATCGGGTGAGGTGGAAACAGCGGCTACAGAGGCCAAACAAACACGGGAGCCAGGGGGAGAGGAAGAGGAGTTCACCGCAAGTTCGTAGGGAGAGTAAGTGGGCTCAGGGACGCCCCTGTCGGCGAATCGGCGACGGTGATCCTCGGTGGCCGAGGAGGGGAAAAGCGTCGGGGCGGCGCTTCGGGGCTTCCGGCGGGGCGTGGCTCTGTGAGCGGGTCGAGGACGGAGTGGCGGATCCTCTGGGTTGCTCGGCGAGGCGGGGAGGTGGCTGTGGCTGCGGCGAACGGCGTCGGTGGCGACGACTCCGCTCGGTGGGAGAGAGAGGGGGCCAGAGGAGGGGAAGGGGGCGAGAGAGTGAACGAGGGGGTTCCAGGGGGTGCGTGGCATCGCGGGAGGCGTCCAGAGCGTCGAGGGGGGGAGCGGCAAGCAGGAGGTGGCCGCGCGTGCGTCGAGCACTGCGCCCGCGTCCTCTGGCCTTGATGGAGAAGACGACAGGAGGCGCCAGGTGGGCTGGGCCAGCGAGCTGGGCCGGCTACAGGTAGGTGGGCTAGGTAGTCCTCTCTCTCTCTCTCTTTTATTTATTTTAGTTTTCTATTTTTCTGTAGTCTTTAGGGCTTTATTAAAAATACTAATACTATCCCAAAAATCATGAAACTTGCTCAAGCCCACTGTTTGGAAAATATCCAACAGCAAACATTTAAGTTTATGATTATTTGAGCATTTAAAATATTTTATAGCATTTAAATGCCCAAATGCAAATACTTAATGAATTAACCCAGTGACCAAATATGTCATGGAAAATGTGCATCACCTCTGGTTCTGGTTTAAAGCATTTTTCCAGAAATGATGAACATTTTCTAAAGCCATTTGAAATCACTGAAAAATATTTTTGGTTGAGCCTATTTGAATTCCTTTAATGCTAGGGTTTAGGCAATCCCCATTTCAAGTTTCTTAAAATTTAAACATGATGCATGGATGCTAAAGCAAAAACAAACAAGGGTTGATCTGGGGCTGTGACACTTTACAAATGAAGAGGAGGTGGAGGGGTATATATAGCCTCCACACAAAATCTAACCGTTACACACAATTTACCAAACTCGGTGGGACCGAATCAACAAACTCGGTCTGACCGATTTAGTAAACATAGTGACCGTTAGGATTTTCGGTGGGACTGACAAGCAACTCGGTAGGACTAATATGGTTAGGGTTAGGGCATAACGTAATCTCGTGAGACCGATCACACAAACTCGGTGAGACCGAATTTGTTAATTAGCTAACCAGAGAGTTGGTCAGGTAGACTCAGTGGACCGATTCGCTCTTTCGGTGGGACCGAAAAGTTACGAAAGGGGAACGGAGATTTTACATTGCAATCTCGGTGGGGCCGATCGCTCACTTCGGTTAGACCGAAACGTTACGAAGGGAAACAGAGAGATTACAATCCCATCTCGGTGTGACCGAGATCCCTATCGGTGAGACCGATTTGCCTAGGGTTTGTGGCAGTGGCTATGACAATTGAACTCGGTGGCGCCGGATAGAAAGAATCGGTAGGGCCGAGTTTGTCTTTAGGTTTAGGTCATATGTGGATGTGAGAAAGTTGTGGAGGGTTTTAGAGCATATCACTAAGCACATGAAGCAAGAGGCTCATTAAGCAACACCTCATCCCTCCTTGATAGCATTGGCTTTTCCTATAGACTCAATGTGATCTTGGATCACTAAAATGCAAAATGTAGAGTCTTGAGCTTTTGAACTTGAGCCAATCCTTTGTCCTTAATATTTTGAGGGATCCATTTTCATCATCCATGCCATGCCATTCATTGAGCTTTCCTGAAATATTTGTCTTGGAATAGCATTAGCTCAATGAGCTATATGTTGTTATAAATTACCTAAACCACCTAGGGATAGTTGCACTTTCACCTTCGCAAGCTCGGCCTCTTTCATCTTAAGCTCATGCTCCACGGACTCGAACTTCTTGCCGAGCTCATGGAGCTCTTGCTGTACCTGGCCCTGTTGGGTAACGTAGTAATTTCAAAAATTTTCCTACGATCACGCAAGACCATGGTGATGGCATAGCAACGAGAGGGGAGAGTGTCCGTCCACGCACTCGTGAGACCGAAGCGAAGCGTTATAACAACGCGGTTGATGTAGTCGTACGTCTTTACGATCCGACCGATCCAAGCACCGAACGCACGGCACCTCCGAGTTCTGCACACGTTCAGCTCGATGACGATCCCCGGACTCCGATCCAGCAAAGTGTCGGGGATGAGTTCCGTCAACACGACGGCGTGGTGACGATGTTGATGCTCCACCGACGCAGGGCTTCGCCTAAGCTCCGCGACGATATGACTTCTCCGGCGCAGGGCTTCGCCTAAGCTCCGCGACGATATGACCGAAGTGGAATATGGTGGAAGGGTGCACCGCTGCACGGCTAAGGAAAGATCCGTAGATCAACTTGTGTGTCTTGGGGTGCCCCTGCCCCCGTGATATAAAGGAGACAAGGGGAGGTGGCGGCCCTAGAGGAGGCGCAAGGAGGAGTCCTACTCCACCGAGTAGGACTCCCCTTCTCCTAGTTGGAGTAGGATTGGGAGGGGGAAGGGGAAGGCGCCGCCCCTTCTCCTTGTCCTATTCGGACTGGAAGGGGAGGGGCGCGCAGCCCACCTGGCCGGCCCTTCTCCTTCTCCCTCAAGGCCCATGAGGGCCCATATACCCCGGGGTTCCGTAACCCCCTGTTCCAGAACATCCTGTTTTCACTCGGAACCATTCAAGTCCAAACATAGGCTTCCAATATATCAATCTTTATGTCTCGACCATTTCGAGACTCCTCGTCATGTCCGTGATCACATCCGGGACTCGAACAACCTTCGGTGCATCAATACTTATAAACTCATTATGAACTGTCATCAAAGCGTTAAGCGTGCGGACCCTACGGGTTCGAGAACTATGTAGACATGACCTAGAACCATTCTCGGTCAATAACCAATAGCGGAACCTGGATGCCCATATTGGTTCCTACATATTCTACGAAGATCTTTATCGGTCAAACCGCATAACGACATACTTTGTTCCCTTTGTCATCGGTATGTTACTTACCCGAGATTCGATCGTCGGTATCCAATACCTAGTTCAATCTCGTTACTGGTAAGTCTCTTTACTCGTTCCGTAATACATCATCTCACAACTAACTCATTAGTTGTAATGCTTGCAAGGCTTAAGTGATGTGCATTACCGAGAAGGCCTGGAGATACCTCTCCGACAATCGGAGTGACAAAACCTAATCTCGAAATACGCCAACCCAACAAGTACCTTTGGAGACACCTGTAGTACTCCTTTATAATCACCCGATTACGTTGTGACGTTTGGTAGTACCAAAGTGTTCCTCCGTGGCAGGGAGTTGCATAATCTCATAGTTATAGGAACATGTATGGGTCATGAAGAAAGCATTAACATACTAAACGATCAACTGCTAAGCTAACGGAATGGGTCATGTCAATCAGATCATTCAACTAATGATGTGACCTTGTTAATCAAATAACAACTCCTTGTTCATGGTTAGGAAACATAACCATCTTTGATTAACAAGCTAGTCAAGTAGAGGCATACTAGTGACATACTGTTTGTCTATATATTCACACATGTATTATGTTTCCGGTTAATACAATTCTAGCATGAATAATAAACATTTATCATGATATAAGGAAATAAATAATAACTTTATTATTGCCTCTAGGGCATATTTCCTTCAGTCTCCCACTTGCACTAGAGTCAATAATCTAGATTACAAAGTAATGATCCTTACACCCATGGAGTCTTGGTGCTGATCATGTTTTGCTCGTGGAAGAGGCTTAGTCAATGGGTCTGCAACATTCAGATCCGTATGTATTTTGCAAATCTCTATGTCTCCCACTTGGACTTGGTCCCGAATGGAATTGAAGCGTCTCTTGATGTGCTTGGTCCTCTTGTGAAATCTGGATTCCTTTGCCAAGGCAATTGCACCAAGATTGTCACGAGAAGATCTTCATCGGTCCCGATGCACTAGGTATGACACCTAGATCGGAAATGAACTCTTTCATCCAGACTCCTTCATTTGCTGCTTCAAGCAGCTATGTACTCCGCTTCACATGTAGATCCCGCCACGACGCTTTGTTTAGAACTGCACCAACCGACAGCTCCACCGTTTAATAAAAACACGTATCCGGTTTGCGATTTAGAATCGTCCGGATCGCTGTCAAAGCTTACATCGACGTAACCATTTACGACTAGCTCTTTGTCACCTCCATATACGAGAAACATATCCTTAGTCCTTTTCGTGTATTTCAGATGTTCTTGACCGCTGTCCGATGATCCATTCCTGGATTACTTTGGTACCTTCCTGCCAAGCTTACAGCTAAGCATACGTCGTGTCCGGTACACAGCATTGCATACATGATAGAGCCTATGGCTGAAGCATAGGGAACATCTTTCATTTTCTCTCTATCTTCTGCCGTGGTCGGGCATTAAGTCCGACTCAATCTTACACCTTGTAACACAGGTAAAAATCCTTTCTTTGCCTGATCCATTTTGAACTTTTTCAAAACTTTATCAAGGTATGTACTTTGTGAAAGTCCAATCAAGCGTCTTGATCTATCTCTATAGATCTTGATGCCCAATATGTAAGCAGCTTCACCGAGGTCTTTCATTGAAAAACTTTTATTCAAGTATCCTTTTATGCTATCCAGAAATTCTATATCATTTCCAATCAGTAATATGTCCTCCACATATAATATTAGAAATGCTACAGAGCTCCCACTCACTTTCTTGTAAATACAGGCTTCTCCAAAAGTCTCAGCAAACCCATATGCTTTGATCACATTATCAAAGCGTTTATTCCAACTCCGAGAGGCTTGCACTGCACCATAAATTGATCGCTGGAGCTTGCACACTTTGTTAGCACCTTTTGGATCGATAAAACCTTCTGGTTGCATTATATACAACTCTTCTTCTAGAAATCCATTCAAGAATGCAGTTTTTACATCCATTTGCCAAATTTCATAATCATAAAATGCGGCAATCGCTAACATGATTCGGACAGACTTAAGCATCGCCACGGGTGAGAAAGTCTCATCGTAGTCAATTCCTTGAACTTGTCGAAAACCTTTTGCAACAAGTCGAGCTTTGTAGACAGTTACATTACCATCGGCGTCGGTCTTCTTCTTAAAGATCCATTTATTTTCAATGGCTTGCCGATCATCGGGCAAGTCAACCAAAGTCCATACTTTGTTCTCATACATGGATCCCATCTCAGATTTCATGGCTTCCAGCCATTTTGTGGAATCTGGGCTCACCATCGCTTCTTCATAGTTTGTAGGTTCGCCATGGTCAAGTAACATGACTTCCAGAATAGGATTATTGTAAAACGATGGTGCGTATTTTACTCTGGTTGAACTAAGAAGTTCAGTAGTAACTTTATCTGAAGCTTCATGATCATAATCATGAGTTTCCTCAATAATTGGTGTAGTTGTCACAGGAAACATATCTTGTGATGATCTACTATAAAATAAGGGAGCAGATCTGATTATCTCATCAAGTTCTACTCTCCTCCCACTCACTTCTTTCGAGAGAAACTCCTTCTCTAGAAAGGACCCGAATTTAGCAACGAAAATCTTGCCTTCAGATCTGTGATAGAAGGTGTACCCAACAGTCTCCTTTGGGTATCCTATGAAGACACATTTTTCCGATTTGGGTTCGAGCTTATCTGGTTGAAGTTTCTTTACATAAGCATCGCAGCCCCAAACTTTAAGAAACGACAACTTTGGTTTCTTGCCAAACCACAGTTCATAAGGCGTCGTCTCAACGGATTTTGACGGTGTCCTATTCAACGTGAATGCGGCCGTCTCTAAAGCATAACCCCAAAACGATAGCGGTAAATCGGAAATAGACATCATAGATCGCACCATATCTAGTAAAGTACGATTACGACGTTCGGACACACCATTTCTCTGTGGTGTTCCGGGTAGCGTGAGTTGCGTGAAACTATTCCACATTGTTTCAAATGTAAACCAAACTCGTAACTCAAATATTCTCCTCCACGATCAGATCGTAGAAACTTTATTTTCTTGTTACGATGATTTTCTACTTCACTCTGAAATTCTTTGAACTTTTCAAACGTTTCAGATTTGTGTTTCATTAAGTAGATATACCCATATCTGCTTAAATCATCTGTGAAGGTGAGAAAATAACGATACCGCCACGTGCCTCAACATTCATTGGACCACAAACATCGGTATGTATGATTTCCAACAAATCAGTTGCTCGCTCCATAGTTCCGGAGAACGGCGTTTTTGTCATCTTGCCCATGAGGCACGGTTCGCAAGTACCAAGTGATTCATAATCAAGTGATTCCGAAGCCCATCAAGATGGAGTTTCTTCATGCGTTTTACACCGATATGACCTAAACGGCGGTGCCACAAATAAGTTGCACTATCATTATCAACTCTGCATCTTTTGGCTTCAACATTATGAATATGTGTATCACTACTTTCGAGATTCAACAAGAATAGACCATTCTTCAAGGGTGCATGACCATAAAAGATATTACTCATATAAATAGAACAACCATTATTCTCTCTGATTTAAATGAATAACCGTCTCGCATTAAACAAGATCCAGATATAATGTTCATGCTCAACGCTGGCACCAAATAACAATTATTTAGGTCTAAAACTAATCCCGAAGGTAGATGTAGAGGTAGCGTGCCGACCGCGATCACATTGACTTTGGAACCATTTCCCACGCGCATTGTCACCTCGTCCTTTGCCGATTGCTCGTCTATTCCGTAGTCCACTGTTTGAGTTGCAAATATTAGCAAATGTAACCAGTATCAAATACCCAGGTGCTACTACGAGCTCTAGTAAGGTACACATCAATAACATGTATATCACATATACCTTTGTTCACCTTGCCATCCTTTTATCCGCCAAATACTTGGGGCAGTTCCGCTTCCGAGGTCCGGTCTGCTTGCGGTAAAAACACTCGATTTCGGGCTTAGGTCCGGACTTGGGTTTCTTCTCTTGATCAGCAACTTTCTTGCTGTTCTTTTGAAGTTTCCTTCTTCTTCCCTTTGCCCTTTTTCTTGAAACTAGTGGTCTTGTTGACCATCAACACTTGATGCTCTTTCTTGATTTCTACCTCCGCGGCTTTTAGCATCGCGAAGAGCCTGTGAATTGTCTTAGTCATCCCTTGCATATTATAGTTCATCACGAAGCTCTTGTAGCTTGGTGGCGATGATTGAAATTCTGTCAATGACACTATCATCCGGAAGATTAACTCCAGCTGAATTAAGTGATTGTTATACCCGGACATTTTGAGTATGTGCTCACCGATGTGAACTATTCTCCTCCATCTTGCAGCTATAGAACTTATTGGAGACTTCATATCTCTCAATCCGGGCATTTGCTTGAAATATTAACTTCAACTCCTGGAACATCTCATATGCTCCATGACGCTCAAAACGTCGTTGAAGACCCGGTTCTAAGCCGTAAAGCATGGCACACTGAACTATAGAGTAGTCATCAGCTCTGCTTTGCCGTGACGTTCATAACTTCTCGCTCAGATCTGCAGCAGTTCGTCACCCAAAGCGGTGCTTCCAGACGTAATTTTTCCGTGCAGCAATGAGGATAATCCTCAAATTACGGACCCAGTCCGTGTAATTGCTACCATCATCTTTCAACTTTGCTTTCTCAAGGAACGCATTAAAATTCAACGGAACAACAAGACGAGCCATCTATCTACATTAAACATAGACAAGCAAAATACTATCGTGTACTAAGTTCATGATAATTTTAAGTTCAATTAATCATATTAAAAAACTCCCACTTAGACGTACATCTCTCTAGTCATCTAAGTGATCACGTGATCCAAATCAACTAAACCATGTCCGATCATCACGTGAGACGGAGTAGTTTCAATGGTGAACATCACTATGTTGATCATATCTACTATATGATTCACGTTCGACCTTTCGGTCTCTCGTGTTCCGAGGCCATATCTGTTATATGCTAGGCTCGTCAAGTTTAACCTGAGTATTCGGCGTGTGCAACTGTTTTGCACCCGTTGTAGATGGACGTAGAACTTATCACACCCGATCATCACGTGGTGTCCGGGTACTACGAACTTTGGCAACGGTGCATACTCGAGGAGAACACTTCTTGATAATTTTTAGTGAGAGATCATCTTATAATGCTACCCGTCAAACAAAGCAAGATAAGATGCATAAAGGATAAACATCACATGCAATCAATATAAGTGATATGATATGGTCATCATCATCTTGTGCTTGTGATCTCCATCGCCGAAGCACCGTCATGATCACCATCGTCACCGGCGCGACACCTTGATCTCCATCTTAGCATCGTTGTCGTCTCGCCAATCTTATGCTTCCACGACTATCACTACCGCTTAGTAATAAAGCATTACATCGCGATTGCATTGCATACAATAAAGCGACAACCATATGGCTCCTGCCAGTTGCCGATAACTCGGTTACAAAACATGATCATCTCATACAATAAAATTTAGCATCATGTCTTGACCATATCACATCACAACATGCCCTGCAAAAACAAGTTAGACGTCCTCTACTTTGTTGTTGCAAGTTTTACGTGGCTGCTACGGGCTTAAGCAAGAACTCATCTTACCTACGCATCAAAACCACAACGATAGTTTGTCAAATAGACTCCGTTTTAACCTTCTCAAGGACCGGGCGTAGCCACACTCGGTTCAACTATAGTTGGAGAGACAGTCTTCCGCAAGCCATCTATGTGCAAAGCACGTCGAGGGACCCGGTCTCGCCAGAAGAGCACGCGTAAGGTTGGTCCGGATTGTCTCGTCCAACAATACCGCTGAACCAAAGTATGACATGCTGGTAAGCAGTATGACTTGTATCGTCCACAACTCACTTGTGTTCTACTCGTGCACATGACATCAACGCATAAAACCAGGCTCGGATGCCACTGTTGGGTAACGTAGTAATTTCAAAAAATTTCCTACGATCACGCAAGACCATGGTGATGGCATAGCAACGAGAGGGGAGAGTGTCCGTCCACGTACCCTCGTGAGACCGAAAGCGGAAGCGTTATAACAACGCTGTTGATGTAGTCGTCGTCTTCACGATCCGACCGATCCAAGCACCGAACGCACGGCACCTCCGAGTTACGCACACGTTCAGCTCGATGACGATCCCGGACTCCGATCCAGCAAAGTGTCGGGGATGAGTTCCGTCAGACGACGGCGTGGTGGCGATGTTGATGCTCCACCGACGCAGGGCTTCGCCTAAGCTCATGACGATATGACTTCTCCGCGCGGGGCTTCGCCTAAGCTCCATGACGATATGACCAAGTGGAATATGGTGGAAGGGGCACCGCACACGGCTAAGGAAAGATCCGTAGATCAACTTGTGTGTCTTGGGGTGCCCCTGCCTCAGATATAAAGGAGACAAGGGGAGGTGGCGGCCCTAGAGGAGGCGCACTAAGGAGGAGTCCTACTCCCACCGAGTAGGACTCCCCTCTCCTAGTTGGAGTAGGATTGGGGAGGGGACGGGGCGCCGCCCCCCTTCTCCTTGTCCTATTCGGACTGGAAGGGGAGGGGCGCAGCCCACCTGGCCGGCCCTTCTCCTTCTCCCTCAAGGCCCATGAGGGCCCATATACCCCGGGGTTCAGTAACCCCGGTGTTCCAGAACATCCTGTTTTCACTCGGAACCATTCGAAGTCCAAACATAGGCTTCCAATATATCAATCTTTATGTCTCGACCATTTCGAGACTCCTCGTCATGTCCGTGATCACATCCGGGACTCGAACAACCTTCGGTGCATCAATACTTATAAACTCATTATGAACTGTCATCGAAGCGTTAAGCGTCACGGACCCTACGGGTTCGAGAACTATGTAGACATGACCTAGAACCATTCTCGGTCAATAACCAATAGCGGAACCTGGATGCCCATATTGGTTCCTACATATTCTACGAAGATCTTTATCGGTCAAACCGCATAACGACATACTTTGTTCCCTTTGTCATCGGTATGTTACTTACCCGAGATTCGATCGTCGGTATCCAATACCTAGTTCAATCTCAAGCATCGGTAAGTCTCTTTACTCGTTCCGTAATACATCATCTCACAACTAACTCATTAGTTGTAATGCTTGCAAGGCTTAAGTGATGTGCATTACCGAGAAGGCTGGAGATACCTCTCCCGACAATCGGAGTGACAAAACCTAATCTCGAAATCGCCAACCCAAGAAGTACCTTTGGAGACACTGTAGTACTCCTTTATAATCACCCAGTTACGTTGTGACGTTTGGTAGTACCCAAAGTGTTCCTCCGTTAAACGGGAGTTGCATAATCTCATAGTTATAGGAACATGTATGGGTCATGAAGAAAGCATTAACATACTAAACGATCAACTGTTTAAGCTAACGGAATGGGTCATGTCAATCAGATCATTCAACTAATGATGTGACCTTGTTAATCAAATAACAACTCCTTGTTCATGGTTAGGAAACATAACCATCTTTGATTAACAAGCTAGTCAAGTAGAGGCATACTAGTGACATACTGTTTGTTTGTCTATATATTCACACATGTATTATGTTTCCGGTTAATACAATTCTAGCATGAATAATAAACATTTATCATGATATAAGGAAATAAATAATAACTTTATTATTGCCTCTAGGGCATATTTCCTTCAGGCCCACTCTAGCATCTTGCTTTTCACGCTCCTTGCATTCCAAGTTCGCCTTGTTTTCGGCCTCGGACAGTGCTTTCTTCAGACATGCCACTTCGGTGGTGGCCCCTATTACACAGTCACGACGCTTCGTCGTTAGAATAACCAATTTTATCTATCCTTTGTTCTCTTTGAGCTGCCTCTTCGTGAGGTCGAGCTCCCCCTGCGCCTGCTCCAGGCCCCGCTTTAGTCCGCCGACCTCGGCTGTGCGGACAGCAGCGGCAAGCAGCACAACCTTCTTATTCAAAATACATACTTACTATTAGACTCCTGCGGATTATAATTGACCCTCTGTTCGACTTTTCCTTCCGAACACCGAACAGAGTATCAGGGGCTACTACCTATCGGATGGTAATTTTACATATTCCCTACTTACCTCGAAGCCCGTCAGGAGGCTTGTGCAGGCTTCGGTTAGTCCGCTCCTAGCGGACACAACCTTTTGAATCAGCGCACTCATAAGAATACGGTGCTCGTCATCCATGGAAGCACCTCGAAGCGCTTCCACCAGACTATCCGACGCCTATGGCGTGACGAAAGTGCTCGGCACGGACGGCTCGCCCTCCCTAACGAGGGGCTTCCCGCGTGAGTCCGCCTTGGGGCGTCTCCCTAGTCACCTCCCCCCGCTCTGGGAGCCTTCGGGACAACACTTCCGTGTCATCCGCGGGTTGAGGAGTAGTGGCCATCGGGAGCGAGTTCATCGCTGAATCGTTCAGGGACCCATCCGACGATGATACCTCGGGATGAGCCCTGGCCGAACTGCATATAAGTTCGGCATTATAAAAAGATTATGAAGTAAAATTACGATAGAGTGCGGATACTTACGATCGCACTAGGGGCTTCCCCGTGGGCAGCCACCCCTCCTCGCTACGAGCGGCCATGGCGGAGTAGTCCGGAAGGGACACCTTTCCCTTCTTGGACGTCCCAGCCCCCTCCTCCGGGGCGGCTTTCCTCTTCTTCTCCTCCCTAGTGTGGGGATAGAGAATTTCTTCATGTTTCCCCCCGCCTCCGCGGGAGGAATCTGTCACGTCGTCTTTCGGACGATGTGGGTATGACGGCCTTGCGCCGGGGGCCTTTCCCGGGCCCCTGGTCTGCCTTCTCAAGCCCCCCATCCTCTCCATATGGGGCGGCCCCTTCTTCTTCTTCCTCCCCTTCGGGGGAGGAGTTTGCCTCATCGTCTTCGGACGAGGCTTCCGGTACAACCTTACGCCGGAGACCCTTCCTGGTCCCCGGGGCCTTCTTTTCGGCCTTCTTCTCCGGTGCCTTGTAGGGCGCCGGGACCAGCATCTCCGTCAGGAGAGCATCAGCTGGGCCTTCTGGCAGCGGAGCCGGACAGTCAATCCGCTCCGCTGTCTTCACATAATCCTGATTAAATATGCACAATTACTTAAGACTTCCCCACGAATATACTAGGAAGAGCTGAATCCGGTGGTAGTCAGAAAACTCACCGGACTAGGAGGCCGCCCGGCGTGAAGTATGCGGTCCTCGGATGTGGGAGGAGGTACTTCGGAGGCCTTGAGCAACACCTTCCATGCGCCTTTGTGCGTCATGTTGTAGAGCTTCCGAAGCGTTTGTTGTTCGGCTGAGACGAACTCCCACAGATTGAATGCCCGTCTTTGTCACGGAAGAATCCGGTGAACCAGCATGACCTGGATCATGTTGACAAGCTTGATGTTCTTGTCCTTCATGCCCTTAACGCAGTTTTGGAGTCCGGTCAGCTCTGTAGGTTCTCCCCAGGCCAGGCCCTTCTTTTCCCAGGAGGTGAGCCGCATGGGGGTTCCGGATCGGAACTCGGGGGCCGCCGCTCAGCTGGCGCCGCGCGGCTCGGTGATGTAGAACCACCCCGATTGCCACCCTTTCACGGTCTCCGCAATGGAGCCGTCAAGCCAGGTGACGTTAGGCATCTTGCCCACCATGGCCCCACCGCACTCCGCTTGCTGGCCGCTCACGATCTTCGGCTTCACGCAGAAGATTTGTAGCCACAAGCCAAAGTGAAGCTTGATGCAAAGGAAGGCCTCGCATACGACGATGAACGCCGAGGTGTTGAGGACGAAATTTGGGGCTAGATCATGGAAATCTAGCCCGTAGTAGAACATGAGCCCGCGGACGAAGGGATGAAGTGGAAATCCCAGTCCACAGACGAAGTGGGCGACAAACACGACCCTCTCGTGGGGTAGCGGAGTTGGAATGACCTGCCTGTCGTCCGGTAGCCGGTGCGCTATGTCTACGGCAAAGTATCCGGCCGCCCGAAGTTTCACGATATGCTTCTCCTTCACAGTGGAAGCCACCCACTTGACTCCTGCTCCGGACATGTTTAGCTGTGCGGAGAAAACTTGGGCTAGGGCGCTGGAGCTCGAGGGGGCAGGGGTGAGCAAGCGGGGAAGAAGGCATGGGTAAAAATGGGGAACTCTTATCCCTTTATAGAGGCGACGAAAGCGGTGCGCCTCCCCACTTACCCGTTGAGGATCGCTTGCTTCCCAAGCGCCACGATTGATGGCGCGGTGGGATTACCCATACCCGTATTGATGAGAATTCCGTGGTAAGGGGACACGATCTCTGCTTTGACAAGACGTGTCAAGGAAACCACCTCGCAATATGCGCTGTGGCCGGTTGTGGGAAAACGGTTCGAATAGTGACCCAACTGTAATGACATGTCACGTTGTCTAAAAAGTTGTCAGCAGATAGCATTTATAAAATATCATTCTCTCTACGGTGGTATGTGAAGATCATTTTGCAGATCCGGGCACGGTTTAAGTGTTCGATAATTACTATGGAGTATTCGGAGAAGGAACCCGCCTTGCAATGCCGAAGACAAGACTGCGCGCCGGACTCATCGTCATTGAAGCCTGGTTCAGGGGCTACTGAGGGAGTCCTGGATTAGGGGGTATCCGGACAGCCGGACTATATACATCGTCCGGACTATTGAAGCGTGAAGATACAAGACTCAAGACTCCGTCCCGTGTCCGGATGGGACTCTCCTTTGCGTGGAAGACAAGCTTGGTGATCCAGATATTGTATTTCCTTCCTTGTAACCGACTCCATGTAAACCCTAGCCCTCTCCGGTGTCTATATAAACCGGAGAGGTTGGTCCTTAGAAGGCCGATCACAATTACAATCATACCATCATAGACTAGCTTCTAGGGTTTAGCCTCTACGATCTCGTGGTATATCTACTCTTGTACTACTCATATCGTCAATATTAATCAAGCAGGAAGTAGGGTTTTACCTCCATCGTGAGGGCCCGATCTGGGTAAACATCGTGTCCCTTGCTTCCTGTTACCATCAGCCTAGACGCACAGATCGGGACACCAACACCAACGACCTCCTCAGTACGTGCGGTAGCCGCCAGCAGTGAAGCCTGCATATACAAATAGACATATTCTAATTAAACTCCTGAGTCATGATTTGATCCTCTATTGGGCCTTTCTTCGTGAACGCCAAACAGAGGCTTGTGCACGCTTAGGTCAGTCCGCTTTTGGCGGACCGAACCTTCTCGATCACCACACTCATGATAGTGCGGTGCTCTTCGTCGATGGAAGCACCCTGAAGCGCTTCCAACAAGTTGTCCGGTGCCAATGGATGGACAGAGGTCACCGGAACGGACGGCTTGCCCCTCTTAATAGGGGTTCGCCTGCTGGAATCCAGAACCTTCGGAGGTTCCGGCGTGGTGTTTGGCTGGGGTCCGAACCTGGAGCCCATGGGAGTCTTGCTCCCTTTGCGCCCAGGGTTCGGAAGGTCGCCCTGAGGCGTCTCCTGGACTACCTCCCCTCGTCCCGGCGCCTTCTGAGACAACACCTCAATGTTGTCCGTAGGGCGAGGGCTGGAGGCCGTCGGAAGAGAGCCGCTACTCATATCTAACGGGTCCAAAGAACTGTCCGACAAAGATACGTCGATACGGGCTCGGGACGGACTGCATAATCATGTTCGGCGTAAGGTGAAGTAGTGCAATAGAAACATATCACGAATTACTATGGTATCCGGATACTTACGACTTCGCCAGGGGCTTGTCCCTGGGCAACCACTCGTCGTCGCTATAGGCGGCGGTCGTGGAACAGTCCGGAAGGAGGGTCCTCTTCTTCTTGGACCCTTCGGCCTCCCCAGTTGGGGCGGCTTTCCTTTTCTTATCTCCCCCGGTTGGGGGGGGGAGGACTTTACTCCTCCTCCTCGTCTTCATGGGAGGAGTGCGTCTCAAAGTTATCGGACGTTTAGTCCGATATCACCTGGCGCCGGAGACCCTTTCGGGTTCCCGCGGCCTTCTTCTTGGTCTTCTTCTCCGGCACCTCATAAGGTGCCGGAGTCAGCATCTCCATCAGGAGAGCGTTTGCTGGATCTTCGGGCAGGGGGGCTGGGCAGTCAATCTGCTCGGCTGTCTCCACCCAGTCCTGTCAAAGGCATGGGAGCTTAGATCCTGCACATGATTAAACTGGGGAAAATAGAATACCATATAAGGTGTAGAGAACTTCCGGATTCGCAGGGCGCTTCGCGCTAAGTCCGCGGTCCTCGGTAAGGGAAGGAGGTACCTCGGCGCCCTTGAATAGCACCCTCCAGACATCTTTGTGCGTCGTGTCGAAGAGCTCGCACAGCGTCTGGTGCTGGGCCGGGTCGAACTCCCACAAATTGAATGCCCGTCATTGACACGGGAGGATCCGGCGGAAGAGCATGACCTGGACCGCGTTGACAAGCTTGAGTGTCTTGCTTGTCATGTTCCGGATACATTTCTGGAATCCGGTCAGCTCCACCGATGGACCCCAGGACAGGCCCTTCTCCTTCCAGGAAGTGAGTCGCGTGGGGATTCCGGATCTGAACTCGGGGGCTGCCACCCAGTTGGTGTCGCGCGGCTAGGTGATGTAGAACCACCCCGATTGCCACCCCTTTATGGTATCCACATAGGAGCCCTCGAGCCATGTGACATTGGGCATTTTGCCCACCATGGCGCCACCGCATTCCGCTTGCTGGCCGCCAACCACCTTCGGTTTGACATTGAAGGTCTTCAGCCTCATGCCGAAGTGGGGCCATACGCGGAGGAAGGCCTCACACACGACGATAAACACCGGGATGTTGAGGATGAAGTTCTGGGCCAGATCATGGAAGTCCAACCCGTAGTAGAACATGAGGCCGCGGACGAACGGGTGGAGAGGAAATCCCAGTCCGCGGACGAAGTGGGTGAGGAAGACTACCCTCTCATGAGGTTCCGGGGTAGGGACGATTTGCCCCGCGTCGGGCAGCCGGTGCGCGATATCCGCGGCCAAGTATCCGGCTCCCCGCAGCTTTTTCATCCACTTGCCTCCCGCTTCGGACATGGTTGGAACGGTTTGAGGAGAAAGACGCAAACTTGGGTGTTGGAGCTCGAGTGCGCGAGAATGGATATGCGAGGAGGAAGAAGGCGTGGGTGAAAAAGGTGAATCCTTATCCCTTTAAAAGGGCGGACGGAGCTGTACGCCCCCACCTGCGTAGTAAACTCGCTTATTCCCCAAGCGCCGTAATTGATGGCGCAGTTGGGTTACCCACGTCCGTATTGATGAGAATCCCGTGATAAGGGGACACGATCTCTGCTTCGACAAGACGTGCCAAGGAAACCGCCTCGCGATATGCGCCAAGGCTGGTTGAGAAAAACGGTTCGAATAATGACTGGGCCGTGGTGTGATGTCATGCTACGAAATGCGTCCGCAGATTAGATTTGTGGAAATATTATTCTCTCTGTGGTGGTATGTGGAATTTATTTTGCAGAGCTAGACACTATCCTTACGTTCAAAATCTTCTATGAAGTATTCGGAGGAGGAACCCGCCTTGCAATGCCGAAGACAATCTTCATGACGGACTCATCGTCATTGAAGCCTGGTTCAGGGGCTACTGAGGGAGTCCTGGATTAGGGGGTATCCGGACAGCCGGACTATATCCTTCGGCCGGACTGATTGGACTATGAAGATACAATATTGAAGACTTCGTCTCATGTCCGGATGGGACTCTCCTTGGCGTGGAAGGCAAGCTTGGCGATACGGATATGAAGATCTCCTCCCATTGTAACCGACTCTGTGTAAACCTAGGCCCCTCCGGTGTCTATATAAACCGGAGGGTTTAGTACATAGGACCAACAACAATCATACCATAGGCTAGCTTGTAGGGTTTAGCCTCTACGATCTCGTGGTAGATCAAATCTTGTAATACTCATATCATCAAGATCAATCAAGCAGGAAGTAGGGTATTACCTCCATCGAGAGGGCCTGAACCTGGGTAAACATTGTGTCCCCCGCCTCCTGTTACCATCCGCCTTAGACACACAGTTCGGGACCCCCTACCCGAGATCCGCCGGTTTTGACACCGACAAAGATCCTAAGCTTGGGTATGCCCCGGCATCCCAAACTATTATCCAAAAGAGAGCAAGCAACTAAGCTTGGGGATGCCCCGAGTGGCATCCCCTCTTTCTTCTAACGACCATCAGTATTTTACTCGAAGCTATATTTTTATTCGTCACATACTATGTGTTTTGCTTGGAGCGTCTTGTATGATAAGAGTTTTTGCTTGTTTTATTTTGTGTTTTAAGTCTTGATTCCTTGCTGGACACACCTATTTGAGAGATCCAAAATTAAGTCATGACTTGTTAGAATTGCTCTCTATGCTTCACTTCAAATTTTTATGACTTATGAAGTTGCTCTAGTGCTTCACTTATATCTTTTTGAGCATGGTGTGCTTTAGTATTTTTGAAGAAATGCTCTCTTGCTTCACTTAGATTTATTTGAGAGTTAGTAAAATTTTCAAGAAATTCTCTCTTGCTTCACTTAAATTATTTTGAGAGAAAGGAATTTTATGCTCATGATCTTCACTTATATTTGTTTGAGCTTACCAAAAGCAACACCTAAAAATTAGTCCCAAAGTGGTAGATATCCAAGAAGGATATAATAAAAACTTTCATGAAGATCATTAGACAAAAAAAATTTATTTCTTATAATAGTTTTGAGATATGATGATGTGATATGTGAGTCATATTGATGAGTAATTATGCTTTAGTAAGAATATTGGTGTTAAGGTTTGTGATTCCCTATGCAAGCACGAAAGTCAATAATTATGCAATGAAATTATATCCTAGTTGTGGTGCATAATTCGGTGTTAATTATGCTTAGTGCTCGCTTATGAGATTATTCGTTTCTTGGTTGGTCGCTTCTCAATCTTTTGGTAGCCTTCATTTTGCACTAAGTATGATCTCTACTTGTGCATCCAAAAACCTTTAAACCAGTTCTGCCACATGAGTCCACTATATCTACCTACCTCCTGTATTCTTTTGCCGTTCTAAGCAAATTTTTATGTGCCATCTCTAATTTTCAAAATAAAATTCTCTTCTGTGTGGTTGTACTGCTCGTGGAGCGCTGAGGGGTGGCTAATATTTTCCATGCTAGATGTGTTATTCTCACAGTGAGTGTTTATTCACTTGTCATTGCACGAGAGTAAGGCAAAGGTATTAGGGTTGCCCAGTCCCGAAATGAAAAATGAATTTACTTTATGTTATCAAATAATAAATTCCTTGGAAAGTGTTTGTATGGAAGGCAACTGTGGATTCGGCTAGCCATGGAAATGTTGGGGAATGTTGTATTTCAAAAAAATTGCCAACGATCACGCAAGATCTATCTAGGAGAGGCATAGCAACGAGTGGGGAAAGTGTGTCCACGTACCCTCGTAGACCGAAAGCGCAAGCATTTAGTAACACGGTTGATGTAGTCGAACGTCTTCACGATCCAACTGATCAAGTACCGAACGCACGGCACCTCCGCGATCTGCACACGTACAACTCGGTGACGTCCCTCGAACTCTTGATCCAACTGAGGCCGAGGGAGAGTTTCGTCAGCACGACGGCGTGCTGATGGTGATGATGAAGTTACTGGCGCAGGGCTTCGCCTAAGCACTACAACGATATGACCGAGGTGTAAATCTATGGAGGGGGGCACCGCACACGGCTAAAGATCAACTTGTGTGTCTATGGGGTGCCCCCCTTCCCCGTATATAAAGGAGGGGAGGAGGAGGAGGGCCGGCCACAAGGGGCGCGCCCAAGGGGGGATTCCTACTGCTAGTAGGAGTAGGTTTCCCCCTTTCCTAGTCCAAGTACGAGAAGAAGGAAGGAGAGGGAGGAGAGAAGGAAAGGGGGGCCGCCCCCTAGTCCAATTCGGTTTGGGCTAGGGGGTGGGGGCGCCACACCTTGGCCTACCTCCTCTCTTCCAGCACTAGGCCCATGAGACCCAATAACCCCCCGGGGGTTCCGGTAACCCCCGGGTACTCCGGGAAATAACCGATACACCTCGGAACTATTCTGGTGTCCGAATATAGTCTTCCAATATATCAATCTTTATGTGTTGACCATTTCAAGAATCCTCGTCATGTCCGTGATCTCATCCGGGACTCTGAACTATCTTCGGTACATCAAAACACATAAACTCATAATACCGATCGTCATCGAACGTTAAGCGTGCGGACCCTACGGGTTCGAGAACTATGTAGACATGACTGAGACTCATCTCCGATCAATAACCAATAGCGGAACCTAGATTCTCATATTGGCTCCCACATATTTTATGAAGATTTTTATCGGTCAAACCGCATAACAACATTCGTTGTTCCCTTTGTCATCGGTATGTTACTTGCCCGAGATTCGATCGTCGGTATCACTATACCTAGTTTAATCTCGTTACCCGCAAGTCTCCTTACTCGTTCTGTAATGCATCATCCGCAACTAACCCATTAGTCACATTGCTTGCAGGGCTTATAGTGATGTGCATTACCGAGAGGGCCCAGAGATACTTCTCTGACAATCGGAGTGACAAATCCTAATCTCGATGTATGCCAACTCAAAAGACACCATCAGAGACACCTGTAGAGCATCTATATAATCACCCAGTTACATTGTGATGTTTGATAGCACACTAAGTGTTCCTCCGGTATTCGGGAGTTGCACAATCTCATAGTCATAGGAACATGTATAAGTCATGAAGAAAGCAATATCAATAAACTAAACAATCATAGTGCTAAGCTAACAGATGGGTCATGTGAATCACATCATTCTCTAATGATGTGACCCCGTTCATCAAATGACAACTCATGTCTATGGCTTGGAAACTTAACCATCTTTGATTAACGAGCTAGTCAAGGAGATACATACTAGCGACACTCTGTTTGTCTATATATTCACACATGTACTAAGTTTCCAGTTAATACAATTCTAGCATGAATAATAAACATTTATCATGATATAATGAAATATAAATAACAAATTTATTATTGCCTCTAGGGCATATTTCCTTTAGTCTCCCACTTGCATTAGAGTCAATAATGTAGATTACATAGTAATGATTCTAACACCCATGATGTCTTGGTGCTCATCATGTTTTACTCGTGAGAGAGGCTTAATCAATGGGTCTGCAACATTCAGATCCATATGTATTTTGCAAATCTCTATGTGTCCCTCCTTGACCTTATCACGGATGGAATTGAAGCGTCTCTTGATGTGCTTGGTTCTCTTGTGAAATCTGTATTCCTTTGCCAAGGCAATTGCACCAGTATTGTCACAAAAGATTTTCATTGGACCCGATGCACTAGGTATGACACCTAGATTGGATATGAAATCCTTCATTCAGACTCCTTCATTTGCTGCTTCTGAAGCAGCTATGTACTCCGCTTCACACATAGATCCCGCCACGACGCTTTGCTTGGAACTGCACCAACTAACAGCTCCACCGTTCAATATAAATACGTATCCGGTTTGTGACTTAGAGTCATCCGGATCAGTGTCAAAGCTTGCATCGACGTAACCATTTACGACGAGCTCTTTGTCACCTCCATAAACGAGAAACATATCCTTAGTCCTCTTGGTATTTCAGGATGTTCTTGACCGCTGTCGATGATCCACTCACGGTACTTTGGTACCTCCCTGCTAAACTAATAGCAAGGCACACATAAGGTCCGTACACAAGATTGCATACATGATAGAACCTATGGCTGAAGCATAGGGAATGACTTTCATTTTCTCTCTATCTTCTGCTGTGGTCGGGCGTTGAGTCTGACTCAACTTCACACCTTGTAACACAGGCAAGAACCCTTTCTTTGTTTGATCCATTTTGAACTTCTTCAAAATTTTATCAACGTATGTGCTTTGTGAAAGTCCAATTAAGCGTCTTGATCTATCTCTATAGATTTTCATGCCCAATATATAAGCAGCTTCACTGAGGTCTTTCATAGAAAAAATTTTATTTAAGTATCCTTTTACGCTATCCAAAAATTCTACATCATTTCCAATCAACAATATGTCATCCACATATAATATTAGAAATGCTACAGAGGTCCGATTCACTTTCTTGTACATACAGGCTTCTCCAAAAGTCTGTATAAAACCATATGCTTTGATCACACTATCGAAACCTTTATTCCAACTCCGAGATGCGTGCACCAGTCCATAAATCAATCGCTGGAGCTTGCACACTTTGTTAGCATCCTTTGGATCAATAAAACCTTCGGGTTGCATCATATACAACTCTTCTTCCAGAAATCCATTCAGGAATGCAGTTTTGACATCCATTTGCCAAATTTCATAATCATAAAATGCGACAATTGCTAATATGATTCGGATGGACTTAAGCATCGCTATGGCTGAAAAGGTCTCATCGTAGTCAACTCCTTGAACTTGTCAAAAACCTTCCACGATAAGTCGAGCTTTGTAGACAGTAACATTACCGTCAGTGTCAGTCTTCTTCTTGAAGATCCATTTATTCTCTATGGCATGCCGATCATCGGGAAAGTCAACCAAAGTCCACACTTTGTTCTCATACATGGATCCCATCTAAGATTTCATGGCCTCAAGCCATTTCGCGGAATCTAGGCTCATCATTGCTTCCTCATAGTTCGTAGGTTCGTCATGGTCAAGTAACATGACTTCCAGAACAGGATTACCATACCACTCTGGTGCGGATCTTACTCTGGTTGACCTCCGAGGTTCGGTAGTAACTTGATCAGAAGTTTCATGATCATTATCATTACCTTCCTCACTAATTGGTGTGGGAATCATAGGAACTGATTTCATTGATGAACTACTCTCCAATAAGGGAGCAGGTACAGTTACCTCATCAAGTTCTACTTTCCTCCCACTCACTTCTTTCGAGAGAAACTCCTTCTCTAGAAAGGATCCATTCTTAGCAATGAGTATCTTGCCTTCGGATCTGTGATAGAAGGTGTATCCAACAGTCTCCTTTGGGTATCCTATGAAGACATATTTCTCCGATTTGGGTTCGAGCTTATTAGGTTGAAGCTTTTTCACATAAGCATCACTGCCCCAAACTTTAAGAAACGACAACTTGGGTTTCTTGCCCAACCACAGTTCATATGGTGTCGTCTCAACGGATTTGGATGGTGCCCTATTTAACATAAATGCAGCCGTCTCTAAAGCATAACAACAAAACGATAGCGGTAAATTAGTAAGAGACATCATAGATCGCGCCATATCTAATAATGTATGGTTACGACATTCGGACACACCATTGCGTTGTGGTGTTCCGGGTGGCGTGAGTTGCGAAACTATTCCGCATTTTTCAAATGAAGACCAAACTCGTAACTCAAATATTCTCCTCCATGATCAGATCGTAGAAACTTTATTTTCTTGTTATGATGATTTTCTACTTCACTCTGAAATTCTTTGAACTTTTCAAATGTTTCAGACTTATGTTTCATCAAGTAGATATACCCATATCTGCTCAAATTATCTGTGAAGGTCAGAAAATAATGACACCCGCCGCGAGCCTCAACACTCATTGGACCGCATACATCAGTATGTATTATTTCCAACAATTATGTTGCTCGCTCCATTGTTCCGGAGAACGGATTCTTAGTCATCTTGCCCATGAGGCATGGTTCGCAATCATCAAGTGATTCATAATCAAGTGATTCCAAAAGCCCATTAGCGTGGAGTTTCTTCATGTGCTTTACACCAATATGACCCAAACGGAAGAGCCACAAATAAGTTGCACTATCATTATTAAACTTATACCTTCTGGCTTCAATACTATGAATATGTGTGTCACTACTATCGAGATTCAACAAAAATAGACCACTCATCAAGGGTGCCTAACCATAAAAGATATTACTAATATAAATAGAACAACCATTATTATCTGATTTAAATGAATAACTGTCTCGCATCAAACAAGATCCAGATATAATGTTCATGCTTAACGCTGGCACCAAATAACAATTATTCAAGTCTAAAACTAATCCCGAAGGTAGATGTAGAGGTAGCGTGCCGACGGCGATCATATCGACTTTGGAACCATTTCCTACGCGCATCGTCACCTCGTCCTTAGCCAATCTTTGCTTAATCCATAGTCCCTGTTTCGGGTTGCAAATATGAGCAACAGAACAAGTATCAAATACCCTGGCACTACTGCAAGCATTAGTAACGTACACATCAATAACATGTATATCAAATATACCTTTCACTTTGCCATCCTTCTTATCCGCAAAATACTTGGGACAGTTCTGCTTCCAGTGATCAGTCCCTTTGTAGTAGAAGCACTCAGTTTTAGGCTTAGGTCCAGACTTGGGATTCTTCACTTCAGCAGCAACTTGCTTGTCGTTCTTCTTGAAGTTCCCCTTCTTCCCTTTGCCCTTTTTCTTGAAACTAGTGGTCTTGTTGACTGATACGTCTCCGTCGTATCTACTTTTCGAAACACTTTTGCCCTTGTTTTGGACTCTAACTTGCATGATTTGAATGGAACTAACCTGGACTGACGCTGTTTTCTGCAGACTTTCCATGGTGTTATTTATGTGCAGAAACAAAAGTTCTTGGAATGACCTGAAACTCCACGGAACATCTATTTGGAAAATAAGAAAAATACTGGAAGAAAAATCCATGTCAGGGGGCCCACACCCTGCCCACGAGGGTGGGGGGCGCGCCTGCCCCCTAGGGCGCGCCCCCTACCTCGTGGGCCCCCTGACGCTCCACCGACCTCAACTCCAACTCCATATATTCACTTTCGGGGAGAAAAAAATCAGAGAGAAGGATTCATCGTGTTTTACGATACGGAGCCGCCGCCAAGCCCTAAAACCTCTCGGGAAGGCTGATCTAGAGTCCGTTCGGGGCTCCGGAGAGGGGGATTCATCGCCATCGTCATCATCAACCATCTTCCATCACCAATTTCATGATGCTCATCACTGTGCGTGAGTAATTCCATCGTAGGCTTGCTGGACGGTGATGGGTTGGATGAGATCTATCATGTAATCGAGTTAGTTTTGTTAGGGTTTGATCCCTAGTATCCACTATGTTCTGAGATTGATGTTGCTATGACTTTGCTATGCTTAATGCATGTCACTAGGGCCCGAGTGCCATGATTTCAGATCTGAACCTATTATGTTTTCATGAATATATGTGAGTTCTTGATCCTATCTTGCAAGTCTATAGTCACCTACGATGTGTTATGATCCGGCAACCCTGAAGTGACAATAGTCGGGACCACTCCCGGTGATGACCGTAGTTTGAGGAGTTCATGTATTCACTATGTGCTAATGCTTTGTTGCGGTACTCTATTAAAACGAGGCCTTAATATCCCTTAGTTTCCGTTAGGACCCCGCTGCCACGGGAGGGTAGGACAAAAGATGTCATGCAAGTTCTTTTCCATAAGCACGTATGACTATATTCGGAATACATGGCTACATTACATTGATGAATTGGAGGTAGTCCTATCTCACCCTATGTTATGATTGTTACATGATGAACCGCATCCGGCATAATTCTCCATCACCGATCCAATGCCTACAAGCTTTTCACATATTGTTCTTCGCTTATTTACTTTTCCGTTGCTACTGTTACAATCACTACAAAACACCAAAAATATTACTTTTGCTACCGTTACTTTTGTTACCGTTAACACTGCTATCATATTTCTTTGCTACTAAATACTTTGCTGCAGATATTAAGTTATCCAGGTGTGGTTGAATTGACAACTCAACTGCTAATACTTGAGAATATTCTTTTGCTCCCCTTGTGTCGAATCAATAAATTTGGGTTGAATACTCTACCCTCGAAAACTGTTGCGATCCCCTATACTTGTGGGTTATGAAGACTATTTTCTAGCACTGCTGCCGGGGAGCATAGCTCTATTCTTTGAGTCATTTGGGATTTATATCTGCTGGTCACTATGAAGAACTTGAAAGATGCTAAGACAACAATTTATGCCTAAACTATGAGGGGAGGTAAGGAACTGACATCTAGCTCTGCACTTGATTCACCTTCTGTTTTGAGTAAGCTTGCGACACCTAAACATGCTTCTGATATTCATTCTGATATGTCACATGTTATTGATCATACAACTTTTGCTATGCATATACTTATGATGAAACTACTTCCATGCTTGATACTACTGTGCCACTTGGTGAATTTCTTGATGAACAAATTGCTAGGGCTACAGATAAAAGAAATTATTGAAACTGATTATATTGATGAAAGTGATGATGAAGACTTGCTTGTTATTCCTGAGGGTTATGTTTTTGATAAAGAAGCTTCTTTAGCTATTTTAGCTTGCAAAGATAGATATGAACTCAAGAGGTTATTAGCTAAATGGAAGCAGCAATCTCTTAATGATAGAATGAAACCTGATCCTGCTTTTGCTACTTCACCTATTTGTGTTAACGATAAGGATTATGAATTCTCTATTGATCCTGATATAATTACTTTGGTTGAATCTGATCCTTTTCATGGCTATGAAACTGAAACTATTGTGGCACATCTTACTAAATTAAATGATATAGCCACCCTGTTCACTAATGATGAGAGATCTCGCTACTTTTATATCCTTAAAATATTTCTGTTCTCATTAAAGGGTGATGCTAAGATATGGTTTAATTCTCTTGATGCTGGTTGTGTGCGTAGTCCCCAGGATATGATTTATTACTTCTCTGCTAAATATTTCCCTCCTCATAAGAAACAAGCTGCTTTGAGGGAAATATACAACTTTGCGCAAATTGAAGAAGAGAGTCTCCCACAAGCTTGGGGAGGCTTATAGTTACTTAATGCTTTGCTGATCATCCTCTCAAGAAAAAAAATATACTTGATATCTTTTATAATGGACTAACCGATGCTTCCGGATATTACGGATAGTTGTGCTGGTTCTGTTTTCAGGAAAGAACACGGATGAAGCTGAAATTTTATTGAATAATATGTTGACAAATGAAAATAATTGGACACTTCCCGAGCCAGCTCTGAGCCAATTCCTGAGCCTATTCCTAAACCAACCCCGAAGAAGAGAGGTGTTCTATTTCTCGATCCTGAAGATATGCAAGAGGCAAACAAATCTATGAAAGAAAAAAGGTATTAAAGCTGAAGATGTTAAGAATTTACCTCCTATTGAAGAAATACATGGTCTTAATCTGCACTTTGTTGAAGAAACATATGATCTTAATTCATTACCTATTGAAGAACCTCATGGTCTTGATAACCCGACACAGGTAGTAAAGGTAAATTCTCTCTATTAATATGATAAAGCTGAAATCCCTCCTACTAAAATTGCTAGCCAATGCTTGCATGAGTTTGATAACTTTATGGTTAAGCAAGAAGATTTCAATGCTTATTTTGGTAGACAATTAAAACAAAATGCTTATATGATTGAACACTTGGGTGATTATATGGCTAATGTTAAAGGTGAACTTAAACTCATTACTAAACGTGCTTCTATGGTTACCACCCAAGTAGAACAAGTACTTAAGGCTCAAAATGATTTGCTCAATGAAATGAATAGTAAGAAAAATGATTATGCTGTTAGAGTGGCTACTAGAACTGGTAGAATGACTCAGAACCTTTGTATCCTGAAGGCCACCCTAAGAGAATTGAGCAAGATTCCCAGAGAAATAATATTGATGCACCTAGTCCTTCTAAAAAGAAGAAAAAGAAAAATGATAGGACTTTGCATGCTTCTAGTGAACCTATTGCTGAACCACCGAGAATCCAAATGATATCTCTATTTACGATCTTTGAAACACAATCTGGTAATGAACATGAACCTAATGAAAATGCTAATGATGATGTTCATGATGATGCTCAACCTAGTAATGACAATGATGTAGAAATTGAACCTGCTGTTGATCTTGATAACCCACAATCAAAGAATCAATGTTATGATAAGAGAGACTTTGTTGCTAGGAAACATGGTAAAGAAAGGGAGCCATGGGTTCAGAAATCCATGCCTTTTCCTCCCAAACCATCCAAAAAAAGGATGATGAGGATTCTGAGCGCTTTGCTGAAATGATTAGACCTATCTTTCTGCGTATGCAATTAACTGATATGCTCAAAATGAATCCTTATGCTAAGTATATGAAAGATATTGTTACAAATAAAATAAAGATACCGGAAGCTGAAATTTCCACCATGGTTGCTAATTATACTTTTAAGGGTGGAATACCAAAGAAACTTGGAGATCTAGGAGTACCTACAATACCATGCTCCATTAAAAGAAACTATGTTAAAACTGCTTTATGTGATCTTGGAGCCGGTGTTAGTGTTATGCCTCTCTCTTTATATCGTAGACTTGATTTGAATAAGTTGACACCTACTGAAATATCTTTGCAAATGGCTGATAAATCAACTGCTATACCTGTCGGTATTTGTGAGGATGTGCCTGCTGTGGTTGCAAAAGTTACTATTTTAACGGACTTTATTATTCTTGATATTCCCGAGGACGATAGTGTCGGGGAGGCTGATCGGACCCACGAACACCTATGGGACCGGCGGACCGAGTCCCCTTTGGTTCGGAGGGGGGCGTAGATCGCACGAAGAGCGGATCGAGGCGAAGCACCCGAGTAGTTTACCCAGATTCGGAGCTCTCCGGAGAGATAATACTCCTACTGCTGCTTGTCTAATTGTATTGTGTTCTTGCTAGGGAGCGCTGAGAGCTACAGTATACTCCAGCTGCTAACGAGACCTAGCGTGAGAGTGTTCGAACCCGGAGGGAACTGATCGACTGACCAACCCCTTCTACGTTGCGCATGGGCCTCCTTTTATATGCTCAAAGGGGCTCCGACAGGTGGCAACGTAGATGGGGGTACAAATGGAAAAACAGAAGTTGGTACACCTACTTGTACAGTGTACAGTCTACTCTACCTAACCCTAACGGCAAGGGACAAAAGCATTAAATGCCCATCCCTGTCGCCTAAACCGTGCAACAGGGACCGTCAGGAGCGCCACCGTTCGCCACGATGGCAAGCTTATCAGCGCCGCTTATCGCTGCTCCCCGCTGGCTGCACAGCCTCTTGACACGCGCGCATGGAATGGTCCCATGGCGACACGTTGGTGGATGAGCTGGAGCGGAGATGAAGAGAGGTTGCCTGCCGCGGCAAGTGCCTTGCATGGCTGAATCCTGTCGGCGTCTGGAGGCTTCTCGCTCTCCGAGCCTTCCGCAAGCTCCTCTTGCCGGGGTCTTGTCTTCTGCGTGCCTTGAGTGGCCTTCCCGGCAAGCTCCTCTTGTCGGGGCCTTGTCTTCTTGGTTAAATACTTTGTTCTTGAATGGCTCCAAGGGAACCACGGAGGATCTTGGCGGTGACCAGGCAAGCCTTGCCGCGGGGTGCTGCAACTGCCCGTGCACGAGTTCGGGATACTAGGGTACCCCTACTCTAGTACACCGACAGGAGCCCCCGGCCTGGGCCACACACGGTGCCGAGCGCTGTTGGGCCAGGCCCAAAACAGTGCACGGTCACACGCGGCCTTGATCACGCCATAACTTGCTCTGGACCCACCACGTCCCCCACGAACAGCACGCGTCGAACGTGGCGTCGTGGGAGAGATCGTGGGGGGTTTCTTTATTAGGAAAAGCAGAACGTCCGCCCCCTCTCCCTCCTTATAAACAGGGGAAACAGGGGCAGGTCGCCCACCTCGCCATTGCTGTCTCGTCTCGAAAACCACCGCCGCTCCCCCCTTCTTCTCTAGTGCGAAGAGAGCAGCGCTCCACCCCCCTTCCGCCACAGCGCCATCAACGCCGTCGGTCTCCTCCACCGCCTCCGCCATGGCTCCGAAAGCCGACAAGGGAAAAGGCGTGAAGTCGGCCGAGGCGCAGCGGCTCGCGGCGCTGCGAAAGGAGCGGGCTATCTTCTCCCCCCAGCTCGACGCAAAGGAGCTGAGGGAGGGCTACTACCTCTTCTGGTCGACGGAGACGCGTGCGCATCCGCGCACGAAGGTATTCCCCGCCACCGCTTCGGAACTAGCCCCAACTGGGTACCCTTTCTTTGCGCTTTTCTTCTATTGCGGGCTCTGCCCGCCCTTTTCTGAATTCTTCTGCGATGTCATGAACACCTACGGGCTTCGCCTCCTTGATTTCACCCCCAATGTTGTCCTGACCATGGCAGTTTTCGCACACCTTTGCGAAAACTTTGGCGGGATCCACCCAAACGTAGCCCTCTTCCGCCACTTCTCCATGCCCCGCGTTGAGAGAGGGGAGCCGCTTGCCGGAGGGATTGCTTGGGTCTCCAGGATCGGCAAGAAAGAGGCCTATCCGGAAGGAGAGTTCCGCAGCAAATGGGAGGAGTGGAGAGCCAACTGGTGTTGGATCGTTGAGGAGAACCCGCAGCCCTTCACTGCCCTGCGCCAAACCCCAATAGTCTTGCGGCAGCGATTGGAGCAACTTGGCGCGGAAGATGCTAGGTTGAAGATTGTCGTGACCCGGATCTTGTGCCTCGTGCTTGCCGGACTCATCAGAGGCGCAGCTTGGCGCAGATTTCCTTCGCCGCCACAGACGCTTCCCTTGCAGGAGAAGAGGAGACCTGCTTGGGAGTTCCAAAACGCAGCGGACATTATGAGGCTGCGCCCGGGCCTCAACTGGAATTTCACTGTCTTGGAGTTGGATGTGATGCTGCTAGAGCTGTTCAAGCATGACCTCGATCAGCCCGAGTGGTTTAGGTTGCCGAGGGGGGTCGTCCCATTGTGCAACAACTCGTCGCTTGACCGCATCCGAGCGATGATGCCGTTGTGCGACTCCCACGGAATTGTCCCCACTTGGCAAGAGCCATCCGACGACGTCGTGCGGCAGTTCTTCGACAGCTTGGAAGAAATGCCGATCCGCCCCGACGAGCAGAAGAAGCTCACCCGCGACACCACCGACGGCATTTAGATGCAGCGCATTGCCACCAGTGGAGGAGGCGGCAGAGCTGCTGCCCGGGCGTCTTCGGGTACACCGTGGAGGAGGCGGATGCGCAGAGGCGGCAAGCCTTGCCGGCGAAGGGAGTTCGCCCGGTGAGGAAGAGCTTGCCGAACCCGAGGTCGAAGTCGAGCGAACCAGCCGAGGGCGCTTCTTCCCACCATCCAGCGGCTTGCCGCAACGGAGCTCCCCGGCTCGCTAAAGAGGCGTCTCCGCAAGGCCGGAGACGAGACGGGCGACAGACGGGCCAATAGCCAGAAGCGCCGCATGACGCGCTTTCATCATGCAAGCAATGTTGCCGCGGGAGCACCCCACACTGCTGCGACAACTGGGGCGGGATCCTCCTAGGCCACCGCCGACACCTCCGCCAAGCGGTCAAGAGACCCCACTCTTCCGCCTCGTTGCACCGGAGGCGGGCCGGAGTTTGATCTCTCCGCGCTCAGCTCCGATGAGGAAGAAGAAGAGTAAGCTTCAATGTTGTGTTTGTATTTCTTCAATTTCGTTGCTTCATCTTGAATCTGATTTGCTTCGTTCTGAACTCTTTCCTTTTCAGGACGCTGGCCCAGAGAGCGTCGAAGAGGGCCAAGACCCCGGTGATTGTCGTCGAGGCGAACCCATCGCGACGGCAGGAGGCGCGCGTCCGAGACAACCTTGCCGGGTGAGGCAACTCTCCTTCAAAGCAGCCCCCAGCGCAGCCCCCAGCGTAAGTATATGGTCTATTTCTTGCTGTTCGGCGTGCACGGGTGCTTTTTCCTTTGCTGATATCTGACTGTTGACTTGTGTAGAAGCACAGCAGCCTCCTTCTGCTTCGACTACGCCGCCAAGGGTGGATTCCCGGCAAGGAGCGCCTCCCGTAAGGGAGCCTTCTCCGGCAAAGGAACCGTCTCCGGCAAGGGAGCCTTCTCCGGCAAGGGACGGCACCAGCGATCCCTTGGCGACGGAGACCATGACCGCAGCCCCCGGCGCAGGTAACCTTCTTGCCAAAAATTTCCCTTGGGCTCATTTTCTTCTGTTTTTCTTTGGATATTCGCTTGACTTTCTTCATCCGTCCGCCACAGAGCCGATGGAGACCGAGGTCGCCGGCGAGGAGGACGCGCGCGGCAACACTGACGAAGCCGCCGCCGTGGGAGAAGAGGCCGAGGTCACCGAGGCTGTCGCCGCAGAAGCTGGCGTGGGGTCTGGCGATCGCACTGACGGCCCTGAGGCTGCAGGAGCGCCATGCGCTACACCGACCGCCGATCCCTCCGCCGCTGCCGCAGCGTCAGGCTCCGAAGAGCCCCAGCCCGGCGCCTACTTGAAGGCCGGCGACGGCGTCTTCAACAAGCTCCCATGGGAGTCGAGCTCCAGGGCGCCGGCCGAAGGAGAAACCTCTGATGAAGAGCTGCTCGCCTCCGCTGGGCTGACGCTGGTGGACGCGCCAAGCAGCAGCAGCGGCGAGTCTGAGGAGGAGCAGCTGCTGTCGCTCTACCGCGCCCGACAAGCCAAGTTGGAGTCCCGGGAAGCACTTGTCGCGAGGGCGGGAGCAGACATGGAGAAGCGCGCAGAAGAGCTCTGGGGCGCCAACCAAGAAACTCTCCGGAACGTAGCAGAAGAGCGGGAGCGACTTGCTGAAGAGCGCACAGCCTTCATCCTTGAGAAGGCTGAGGTCGAGGAGCAGCAAAGGCTTGCTGCCGAGAAGCTATCTGCGCAAGAAAGCGAGTTGGCGCAGCGGAAGATCAATCTTGACAGCTATGAGGAAGAGCTTGTCGCGCGCGAGGAGTCACTTGGCGGGGCTCTTAAGGAAGCGAAGGATGCTGCCGCAGCCGCCGAGGCCGCCAAGGGAGAGTTGGAGACGAAGGTGACGCAGCTGGAGGCCAGTCTCCAGAAGAGCGGCGAGGAGCTTGCTGCGCTCAAGCACGAGCGCGAGAAGGACGCCTACACTCTTGGCGAGCTGCAGGGCCGTCTCGCTGATAGGAGCAAGGAGCTCGACGCCGCCAAGGATTCCAAGGCAGATCTTGAGCTGAAGCCGCCACTCTGGTGCAGAGCCGGATGGCGCCAAGGAGCGGGAGGTGGGCCTGTTGGAGAAGATCAAGGCCGACGAGGAGCTGTTGGCGAATGCTGTTGCCACCCAGAGCGCCTTGAGGGAGAGTGTAGAGCACTGGACCGAAGGTCTTGTGGATACTGCTGCCGCCATCCACAACGAGCTGATGGAGCTGGGGATGGTGGATCTTGGATATTCTTCCGACGAGCACCTCCAACCCAGCGCCAAGCTTAGCTTATTCTTCAAGGGCGTGGTGACGGCTCTCCAAATGACTCGGGAAGAGATCCCAAAGCAGCTGGCCGAGGAATCGTGCCAGATCTGCGAGGAGCCCTCCGGAAGGTGTTGATGAAGGTGGCCTTCCGCAATCCAGGCCTCAACCTCAACGGGCGTCCTTAGATCCTTGCCGCCAGATGCCGATGTGGAGGCGCTCAAAGCCCTTGTCGCACCCATTGTGGACAAGGTGGGCAAGATCAAGCGGGTTGATGGCGACCGCGTAGACTAGGCCGCCAATTTTATCTTTCCCTTGCCGCCGATCATGTTTAGACCAATTTATTAGATCTGCGACAAGCTCTTTTGTAATATGACTCTATCTTAGGCGATGATTGCAATGTTATTTCCTTTACTTGATTCCTTCCTTTGTACGTTTTTTCCCTATGCTTTTAGGGAACTTGTCGGTCTGAGCACCTTTGTCATGTTGAGTCTTGAACGTCGAATTTCTTTGGCGCTGCCGCCTCCGACAAGCAACCTTGTCGCGACTAGCTGCAGCTCACTTAAGTTGTTGAGTGGACTCGAAACAAAGTAAGGGCGCGACTAGCCATGAAGTTGCTTCCTCCGCACACAGGTTTTCCATACAAAGTACTATCGTTCGAGGAAGATAACTTAAAAATTTAAGAACTGATTGCTCAAACTTGGGCAACTTAGCTTTTCCGTCGTTTGCTTCCCGATAAGGCGAAACTTCCTCGAGCAACGCTTGGTCCATAGTATTATCTTCTCCTTCCCCCCTGGTTAACTTGTGCGCGAGGGAACTTTCCTTTCTTTGAGAAAAGAGAAACAAGAGAAAATAAAGTTATGGAGCCCAGCGGCTCGATATTGCTTACCGGGTGTGGGTGCTGCACAAAGTGTTAGCCAAAACATGCAATAAAATGATGAAAGCATGAATTTGAAAAGTTGTGTGCAACACATGAGCTTTACTTATGCACGGGGTCTGCGCCCGGCTTTGTACAAAGGATTACATGCAACATCGGCAAGACTTGTACAAAAGGTGGTTGCCGGAACAGGTTCCGGAAACCGCGCCCTACGGGTAAAACTTACGAAGATGCTCAATGTTCCAGGAGTTGCTCACCGGAATGCCATCTTCGGTCTCAAGGCGGACAGCGCCAGGCCTAGTGACTCGTTTCACCCGATAAGGGCCTTCCCACTTCAGCGTCAACTTGTTTGAATTCTTGGCGGACTGAGCAACGCCGAAGAACAAGGGCGCCTTCCTCGAGGCTTCGCACTAACTTTGCGGCTATGGTAGCGATGCAAAGCTTGCTGGTAACGAGCAGCTCGTACAGCAGCCTGAAGACGATCCTCCTCAAGGAGCAGCGCATCATCTTGTCGCAGCTGCTCTTGCTCAAGCTCATCATAAGCGAGCACTCGAGGCGATCCGTATACGAGTTCCGTGGGGAGAACTGCCTCTGCTCCATAGACTAGAGCAAAAGGTGTCTGGCCAGTGGCTCGATTTGGCGCTGCTCGATCGACCAAAGAACCACCGGCAGCTCCTCAATCCAGTTTCTTCCGCACTTGTGCAGCCTGTCGAAAGTTCTGGTCTTGAGCCCACGCAGCTACTTCAGCATTTGCCCTCTCCGCTTGACCGTTGCTCCTTGGATGAGCAACAGAAGCGAAGCAGACCTTGGCGCCAAGATCTTGGACGTACTGCATGAAGGTGCGGCTTGTGAACTGTGTGCCGTTGTTGGTGATGATCCTGTTAGGGATTCAAACGGCAAACAATCGACCAAGAACTTGATCACGTTGTCTTTGTCACCTTCCTCATCGCTTCCACTTCCGGCCACTTTGTGAACTTGTGATTGCAACGCATAAGTACTCAAAGCCCCGATAACTTGGGGAAGGGGTCGAGGATGTCGAGCCCTGCATCAAAAATGGCCAGGATAAAGGGATCGTCTGGAGAGCTTGAGCTGGCTGGTGTGTCTGCTTGGAATGGAACCGCACGCTTCACACTTGGTTACTTGTGCGATTGCATCTGGAGGGCTGTCGGCCAAAAGAAACCTTGCTTAACGCTTTGCCGTTAAGTGCTCTGGCGCCAATGTGGTGACCACATATGCCTCCATGTATCTCTCGCCAACAGCTTTTTTTCCGTCTTCCCGGTGAATACACTTCAATTTCACACCGTTGAGTCTCCTTCATGCATGCAGTGTCTTGTCGACAAACTGGTACATACTTGACCGCCGGGCTACTCTTTCCGCTCCTTCTAGCACTTCCGGAAGTTCTCCTGTCTGAAGGAAATGGACAATCTGCTGCGCCCATGCTGGAGCTTGCGGCTCGACAACAAGGACTAAAGGCACATCTGCTGTTGCGGGAACACCAGCTTCCACGGCAAGAACCTGCGGCTCAGCCGGAGCTTGACGTTCCCCGGCAAGCTTGCCGGAGCGGAACTTGTCGGGAGCGTTTGCTTCAACGAAGCAAACCCTGGGGCTTGTCGGAGCAGATCGCCTCAGCTCTGTTGGTGTCGATCTTGGGGACCTTCGTGGCGGCGGCTTGGAAGCTCTGCGGAAAGTAGTCACCGTAAATCAACTTCCTCTTCTTGTTCTGTCCAGTTGATGGTGTTACGGTTGGTTGAGTTAGCTTGAGCACAAAAATCCCTGGTTCCACAGCAACTTAAGTGCAGCGCACTTTGACAACCATCAGCAATATCATTACGAGCTATTGGAACATGTTCCATTTGTAGGCCGTCAAAGTGTTCTTCTAGCTTTCTCACTTCATCAACGTAGGCTTCCATCAATGGACTCGATAATCTTTGTTCACTTGGCGGACGACAAGCTGCGAATCACCCACGACAATAAGCTTCTTAATCCCAAGGTCTCTCGCAATCTCGAGACCGGCAAGCAAACCTTCATACTCTGCTGTATTGTTTGTTGCTTGCTCCTTGGGAAAGTGCATCTGGACTATGTACTTGAGGTGCTCTCCGGTGGGTGCTATAAGCAAGACGCCAAAGACCGGCGCCTTGCAGCGAGAAGGCACCATCAAAGTACATCAGCTAGTCTTTGCTTGTTTCCTTGACGGGGATGCTCGTTTCTGGAATTTCTTCATCTGGCGTTGGCGTCCATTCTGCTATGAACTCTGCCAATGCTCTGCTTTGGATAGTTGATGTGCTTTCAAACCTGAGGCCAAAGCTTGACAGTTCCAGTGCCCACTCGACAATCCTGCCTATTGCCTCTGGATTCTGCGGTATCCTCTTCAGCGGAAAGCGAGTGACGACTGTTATCTCATGTGCCTGAAAGTAATAGCGCAGCTTTCTCGAGGCCATGAGGAGGCCGAAAAGCAATTTCTGCACACCAGAGTACCTTGACCTAGCCCCCTACAGAAGGGAACTGACAAAGTAAACTGGGCGCTGCACCATCCTTTTCTGCATCTGTTCACATGCCTGCGCAGATCCGTCCTTGTCGGGGCCAGAGCTTGCCGGCGAAGCCCCCTGCTTGTCGCTGGATGTGTCTGCCGTGGTTGCTAGCTCATCATCCGCCTCCCTCCCCGCTACTAACGCAGCACTAACCACTTGATTGGTCGCCGCTATATATAGCAGCAACTTCTCTTGTGGCTTAGGTGCGACAAGTGTTGGAGTGGAGGACAGGTATCTCTTTAAGTCCTGCAGCGCTGCCTCCGCTTCCGGAGCCCATTGCATCGGACCTGCCTTTTTCAAGATTTTGAAAATGGCGAGCGCTCGGCAGACCTAGAGATAAACCTGCTGAGAGCAGCTACGCAACCGGCAAGTCTTCGCACATCCTTGACGCGCTTTGGTGCTTCAATCTGCTCAATGGCCTTGATCTTGTCGGGATTGGCTTCAATTCCCCGCTGAGATACGAAGAACCCGAGAAGCTTGCCGGAAGGGACTCCAAACACGCACTTCTCGGGGTTGAGCTTGAGGTTGATCTTGCGCAGATTTGCAAAGGTCTCATCCAAATCTTGAACCAGAGTTGCTTTGTCCTTGCTCTTGACCACTATGTCATCCATGTAGGCTTCTACATTTACGTGCATTTGCGGCTCAAAAGCATCATGAACTACCCTTGCAAACGTTGAACCAAAGCATTCTTCAAACCGAAAGGCATCCGTATGAAACAAAGTATGTGCCACATGGAGTAATGAATGCGGTTTTCTCCTCATCCTCTTCTGCCATGAAGATCTGATGATATCCTGAGTATGCATCAAGAAATGAAAGAAAATCACATCCAGCCGTGGAGTCAACAATCTGGTCGATGCGCGGCAAGGGAAACGGGTCTTTGGGACAAGCTTTATTAACATCTGTGAAGTCAATACAAAGTCTCCATTTCCCATTTGCCTTGCGCACAACTACAGGATTGGCCAACCACGTAGGATGGAGCACTCCTCTGACAAGGCCTACTGCCTCCAATTACTTGATCTCTTCTGCGATGAATTCTTGGCGCTCCACTGCCTGCTTCCTGAATTTCTGCTTGACGGGTCGCGCATGAGGACAGACAGCTAAGTGATGCTCAATTACTTTCCTGGGAACACCGGGGATGTCAGACGATTGCCATGCAAACACGTCGACGTTACGCCGCCAGAAAGCAACGAGCGCGCCTTCCTATTTAGGGTCGAGAGTGGCACTGATGGTGAAGGTACCACCAGTGCCGTCCTCCTTGGTGGACACCTTCTTGGTCTTTGGCAGAGCTGCCATCGTCTTCTTGTACTTGCCGGTGGAGCTCGATGGTGCGTCCTCGACGGTAGCGCAGCACTCCGAAGAGGTGCGCTTGCCGGAGTGGGCATCAGAGCTCTTGCCGGACTTGGTCTTCTTCCCCCCGGGAGCTTCAGCGGCAAGTGTTTTGCTTTCTGTTGCAGCTGCTGCTTCCCGGTAGATCTTGTCGGCACAGATAAGAGCATCCTTCTTGTCGCCATGGACAGAGATGATGCTTATCGGGCCTGGCATCTTGAGTAAGTTGTATGCATAATGAGAGGCTGCCATGAACTTAGCGAGTCTTTGGGCGGCCAAGTATCCCATTGTAAGGCAATGGGAAGTCGGCAACGTCGAATGTGACCCTCTCGGCCCTAAAGTTCAGCTCACGCCAAATGTTACCGGCAACGTGATCTTCCCTTCGCTTGCTCCTTCCCGGATTGATTCCTTGAAAGTGCCGCCTCTTCGAGCTCGTTGTCGTGGATCCAAGCTTCGGAGCACCGCGAGGAGATCAGGTTTAAGCCGCCCCGCCACAACTAGCATCTTGGTGACCTTGAGGTTGCGGATAGTTGGTGAGACCAACATCGGCAAGCACCCGACCGCAGTTATGCGATCAGGGTGGTCCTCAATATCAAAGATGATAGGCGTCTTTGGACCACTTCAGAGGCTCATGTGACTCTACGGATGGTTCAGCTGCATTAACTTCCCGCATCCATTGTTTGAGTTGGCGGTGGGAAGTATGCAGGGAAGCACCTCCGTCAATGCAGAGGACCTCTGTAGCTTTCTGAAACTCCTGCTCATCGGCGTCGTCATCATCCATGTCTTCATCGTCGTCTTCGTCTTCATCCTTGTCGCGGCCGCGGGGAGGTCTGTCTCCTTGCCGCTGATTGGCCTTGCCGCGGCGTCCTTCCCGGCCGGGACGTTTCTTGCTTGCTCCTCCAGCACCTTCCTGGGCCTTCTCCTTGTCGCGTCGCTCGTATTCAGCTTTCCGTTGCTCAACAAGCTGCTCTACCTTCTTGCAGCTCTGGAGGTCATGGCCCTTGGTGCGGTGGATCTTGCAAGATCTTGCTTGCGGAGCCGTCCTGCTTGTCGGCGGCCGCCACAGGCTGGTGGTTGGTGCCAGCGGCAACCTCCTTGCCGGAGCCACCAGCCTTGGCGTTCTTGTCGCCACCTCCGTTGCCAGACTGCTCGACGACTAGTACATCTCTGCCTTTCTTTTTCCTGTTGCCCCGCCGCCGGCTCTTCTTTGCTGTATGGTTTCCTCATCGTCGAGATCCTCCCGCTTCAGATTCTCTCCGGGAGTCTCCTCCTCCTCAAGACGCGGCGCACTTGTCGGCCAGTATGATAGCTCATCGACGCCTCTCGATCTTGCACATTGCCATCTCCTCCGCATCTCGCGGTTCCGCGACGCTCGATGGAACGCGCTGATCACCGCGGCAGGGTGGACATCTGGGATGTTGTGCTGTACACGGCTGAATCTCTGAATATACTTGCGCAGGGGCTCTCCTTCCTTCTAGGCGAGCAGATGAAGGTCGCTTTCTTGGCCATGGGGTTTGTGGCCGCCTGTAAAGGCGCCGACAAACTGATGGCATAGATCTTCCCAAGAAGATATTGAGTTGTCCGGCAAGTGCATGAGCCAGGACCTGACGTTGGGCTTGAGCACCAGCGGGAAGTAGTTGGCAAGGATCTTGTCGTCTCTCCCTCCGGCAGCCTGCACCGCGATGGTGTAGATGCTGAGGAACTCCGACGGATGCGTCTTGCCGTCGTACTTCTCCGGTACGTCTGGTTTGAAGTTTTTCTTGCTGGGCCACTAGACTTGCCGCAGCTCACGAGTGAACGCAGGGCAACCTACCGTCTGACGGCAAGTCGCCTGTTCCTCCGGCGCGTGCATGTCGACAGAGGCCCGCGCCGCTTGTCGGATTGACGTCAGCGCTTCTCTTCGGGCGCTGATGCGAGTTCGAGCGTCCTCTAACTGTCGATCGTGTAGCACTTGGCGCTGATCGCGATGAGCTCGTGGATCTGATGGCCTTGATGGAGTCATTGTCGAGGTGGATCCGGCGAGTCGGCGATCTTGGCCTTCGGGCGGAGAGTGCATGGTGGTTGCACCCCACCGGTCTCGCCGCCACCGGCTCGCGCGCTTAAGCGTTCCTGCCGCGGCAGCGCACTCGATTGTCATGCGGGCGTCGCCGTTAAGCGGCCGATGAGACTCAGATGGTAGCCCTCCACTCGTCGACCTTGTCGGCCATTGGAGGTAATCGAGAGCAGTTGAGCTCTCGCCAGAGCTTCTGCTGGAGTGGTGGGTGGCAATGGTGAGCGGTGCGAGGCGCGGATATGCTCGGACTTCTAACTATGTTAGAAGGAGCAGCATCCTGTCCAGGCGACCGTACCTCGCTCGTGCCAGCATGTTGGCGTGCACGCTGGTCTTGAGGGCCTCGAGATCCTCCAGCTCGGTCTTGATCCAACGAGCGTATGGTATTGTGAATACCATGACGCTGTTGGTCCCGCGGCTCCTGAGATGGGCGCGGGACATGTACGGACACCGAGGTTTGCGCGGCCCTGTCCTTGGACTTGGCAGCACCGTGAGCTCCCCCGTCGCCGTCCGTTCTTCCGCCGGCGTCTACCCCACCACCTGTTTGCTCCTGTGGTGGTGGGTTCGACGCGGACGGGGCTTCTGCCGCCGAAGCCTTCTTCTTCGGTGGCATGTTGATGAAGATGTTGAAGATGATGAAGATGTTGCTCGTGTGAACGCCGGATCAGGTTCACACAACCTCGACGCCACCCTACCTGGCGCGCCAAAGATGTCGGGGAGGCTGATCGGACCCACGAACACCTATGGGACCGGAGGACCGAGTCCCTTTTGTTTCGTAGGGGGGCGGAGATCGCACGAAGAGCGGATCGAGGCGAAGCACACGAGCAGTTTACCCAGCTTCGGAGCTCTCCGGAGAGATAATACTCCTACTGCTGCTTGTCTAATTGTATTGTGTTCTTGCTAGGGAGCGCTGAGAGCTACAGTATACTCCAGCTGCTAACGAGACCTAGCGTGAGAGTGTTCGAACCTGGAGGGAACTGATCGACTGACCAACCCCCGCTACGTTGCGCATGGGCCTCCTTTTATATGCTCAAAGGGGCTTTGACAGGTGGCAACGTGGGCGAAGTACAAATGGAAAAACAGAACTTGGTACACCTACTTGTACAAAGGTACGGTGTACTCTACCTAACCACGGACGGCAAGGGACAAAAGCATTAAATGCCCGTTCACAGTCGCCTAAACAAAGGATCTGTGAGGACCGTCGGGAGCGCCACCGTTAACACGATGGCAAGCTTGTCGGCGCCGCTTATCGCTGCTCCGCTGGCTGCACAGCCTCTTGACACGCGCGCATGGGATGGTCCCATGGCGACACATTGGTGGATGAGCTGGAGCGGAGATGAAGAGAGGTTGCCTGCCGCGGCAAGTGCCTTGCCGCGGCTGAATCCTTGTCGCGTCTGGAGGCTTATTGCTCTCCGAGCCTTCCCGGCAAGCTCCTCTTGCCGGGGTCTTGTCTTCTGCGTGCCTTGAGTGGCCTTCCCGGCAAGCTCCTCTTGCCGGGGCCTTCTCTTCTTGGTTAAATACTTTGTTCTTGAATGGCTCCAAGGGAACCACGGAGGATCTTGGCGGTGACAAGGCAAGCCTTGCCGCTGGTGTCAAGAATCGCCCGTGCGAGTTCGGGATACTAGGGTACCCCTACTCTAGTACACCGACAGATAGTATGTCTATTATTCTTGGTAGACCTTTTTTGAATACTGCAAGAACTGTTATTGATTGCAACAAAGGCAATGTCACTTTTCATGTTAATGGTAATGAGCATACAGTACACTTACCAAGGAAACAACCTCAAGTTCATAGCATCAACTCTATTGGAAATATTCCATCGATTATATTTGGAGGTTTTGAATTTCCTCTTCCTACTGTCAAGAAAAAATATGATATTCTTATTATCGGGGATATGCATATCACCGTTGAGGTAACATAGTGTTATTCGAAATTTCATCGGTTTCATGTTATTCGGAATGAGTTTGTTAACAAGACTTGATCAACCTTGTTAGTGGATTCCTTTTGATGAGCATGAGATGGATGAAACTAGAAGGCACAACCTTTTGTACCCTCTTTCTACTTTCTGTTATTTAGTTGAAATAAAGTAAAAATAGTATTTTTCTGTCTGTTTTCTGATTTATCTGTGCAATATAAAAATACCCCGAAAATAAAAGTTCTCCAAATGCCCTGAAAATGGAATATGATTTTTTCTAGAATATTTGAGAATATCTGGCACTGAGAACACAGCAGGAGGGGCAAGCACCTGGCCACGAGGGTGGAGGGTGCGCCCTACCCCCCAGGCCGCGCCCCTCTGCCTCGTGGGCCCACGGTGGCCCTCCTCCACTTATTCGTGCACCCACAAACTCCTTCTTCCTCCCATAAACACCAGTATCCAGCTCAAGCACAAGTTCTAGCTCATTTTGCTGCGATTTTCGATCTCCTTGCTCAAAGCACCTCTCACAAAACTGCTTGGGGAGATTGTTCCTTGGTATGTGACTCCTCCATTGGTCCAATTAGTTTTTGTTCTAGTGCTTTATTCATTGCAAATTTGTGCTGCCTAGGTGACCATGTTCTTGAGCTTGCATGTTAAATTTATATGGTTCCAAGTAGATCTAATGCATGATATAGTCTCTAGGCAGTTGTAGGAGTAGTTGCTATCCATTTTATTGAGGTTGGTTCACTTTTGTTTGAAGTTACTAAAAATTTCAGAAATTTTTCAGAGAAAGAAATATGCTTAGGAAAATGTTCCAAGGTGGTTCTTCAAGGAAGCAAGGACCCAGGCTTGCAATGCGTGATGCTGAAGAGGAGCCACCAAGGGACTCTCCAAAGTCTTGACCCTGTGAATGGCCTTGAGAAAATTTTATGGATCGGCGGGAATCAAGGAAGAATTTAACGCATATTTGCGTAACTCTCGATCTTGTGAGCTTGAGGCGGAACAAATGCCGCCAGTACCATTATCTCACTAGTACATTTGTGAGGAGGCAAAAGGAAGACATTTTATTACCAGAGAGGAGGCAGGTGAGTACGAGAGGAGGGCGGAGGCAGCTCGCTGCCACGCTGCAGCTCAGGAGGCGATAGCCTCTGCAACTCAGTACGACCCCGACTACAACTATGGATATCCGCTAGGCCATCCGTGGCAATAAATCAACTTAGGCCAAAAGCCTAAGCTTGGGGGAGTACGTATTTCACACCGACATTACATTTATGTTCACACACTCATTGCTAGATGTCGGTGCTCATACTTTTTCACTGTAATATCATGCTATTTTATTTTCTTTTTCTTGCTTTCTTCTTGTGTGTTTAATAAACCTTGAGAAAAACAAAAAAAATTAGTTGTAGCTTTTAGCTAGTTTACTTTTCTTGCTGTAGTAGTAATAATTAAAAGAAAACCCAAACATATTTCCCGTTCTTCTTTTGCTTGTTGGGAGCTTTCCCGTGTAAATAGTTTTATTTCTTTTCTTTTCTTTGGGGGTCGATAGGAGAAGACCATGATTAAATTGTTGAAGTGTCTCTTATATGCATTATTGTTGATTTAACTAAGAGCCCATATTGCCTTGTCTTCTCCTGTTTATTGAATGCTCGCAGATTCCAGCTTAGTCCAATGCACGTGCACTCCTATTATTATTCACATCGTTCGGTCGTGCAAGTGAAAGGCAATTATGACGATATATGATGGACTGACTGAGATGAAAAAAGCTGGTATGAACTCGACCTCTCTTGTTTTTGTAAATATGATGAGTTCATCGTTCCTGATTCAGCTTATTATGAATAACATGTTTGCAATGAAAATTAGAGATCATAGTTGCTCATGCCATGCTTGATTAGCTATGAGTTATAATGGTTTACCTTGCATGCCAACATGCTATTAAAATGGTTGTGATGTGGTATGATGGGGTGGTATCCTCCTTTGAATGATTTAAGTGACTTGACTTGGCACATGTTCACACATGTAGTTGAAACAAATCAACATAGCCTTCATGATATTTATGTTCATGGTGGATTACATCCTACCCATGCTTGCATCCAGTGTTTATTAATTTTAATGCATGTTCATGACTGTTGTCGCTCTCTAGTTGGTCGCTTCCCAGTCTTTTGCTAGTCTTCACTTGTACTAAGCGGGAATACTGCTTGTGCATCCAATCCCTTAAACCCCAAAGCTATTTCATATGTGTCCACTATACCTTCCTATATGCGGTATCTACCTGCCGTTCCAAGTAAATTTGTATGTGCCAAACTCTTAACCTTCAAATAAACATTCTGTTTTGTATGCTCGAATAGCTCATGTATCAACTAGAGCTGCCCTTATCTTCCATGCTAGGTGGATTATTCTCAAGAGGAGTGGACTCTGCTCCTCACTCATGAGAAAATGGCTGGTCACCGTGATGCCCAGTCCCATGCTCTATGCAAACTAAATCAAAATAATTGCAAACACAACTCCCCTGGGACTGTTGCTAGTTGGAGATACTCGTTGTTTCGAGCAAGTCATGGATTGATGCTTGTTGGTGGAGGGGGAGTATAAACTTTACCATTCTGTTTGGGAACCGGCTATAATTTGTGTAGCATGGAAGATATCGCCATCTGTTGGTTGTTATGTTGACAATGAAAGTATGCCGCTCAAAATATTATTTATCTCTATTTCAAAACCGAGATCTGGCACCTCTACAAATCCCTGCTTCCCTCTGCGAAGGGCATTTCTATTTAGTTTCATGTTGAGTCATCACCCTCTTATTAAAAAGCACTAGCTGGAGAGCGCAACTGTCATTTGCATCCATTACTATTAATTTATATTAGGTATGACTATGATTGGATCTCTTTTACCATGAATTACAATGTCTAGTCAGTCCTTGATCTTTAAAGGTGCTCTGCATTTATGTTTTGCGGTCTCATAAAGGGCTAGCGAGCTACCATCTTGTTATATCATATCATGATTGTTTTGAGAAAGTGTTGTCATCCGAGATTTATATTATTGCTCGCTAGTTGATTATACTATTGATATGAGTAAACATGAGACTTAAGAGTTATTGCAAATGTGGTTAGTCATAATCTTTGCTAAAAACTTGAATGCTGGCTTTACATATTTACAACAACAAGAGCAAACAGAGTGTGTAAAAGTTTTTCTTTATCACTTTCAGTTTATCAACTGAATTGCTTGAGGACAAGCAAAGGTTTAAGCTTGGGGGAGTTGATACGTCTCTGTCATATCTACTTTTCCAAACACTTTTTCCCTTGTTTTGGACTCTAACTTGCATGAATTGAATGGAACTAACCCTGATGGCCTTTGTTTTCAGCAGACTTTCCATGGTGTTATTTATGTGCAGAAACAAAAGTTCTTGGAATGGCCTGAAACTCCACGGAACATCTATTTGGAAAATAAGAAAAATACTGGAAGAAAAATCCATGTCAGGGGGCCCACACCCTGCCCACGAGGGTGGGGGCGCGCCTACCCCCCTTGGGCGTGCGCCCCTACCTCGTGGGCCCCCTGACGCTCCACCGACCTCAACTCCAACTCCATATATTCACTTTCGGGGAGAAAAAAATCAGAGAGAAGGATTCATCGCGTTTTACTATACGGAGCTGCCGCCAAGCCCGAAAACCTCTCGAGAGGGCTGATCTGGAGTCCGTTCGGGCTCCGGAGAGGGGGATTCGTCGCCATCGTCGTCATCAACCATCCTCCATCACCAATTTCATGATGCTCACCGCCGTGCGTGAGTAATTCCATCGTAGGCTTGTTGGACGGTGATGGGTTGGATGAGATCTATCATGTAATCGAGTTAGGTTTGTTAGGGTTTGATCCCTAGTATCCACTATGTTCTGAGATTGATGTTGCTATGACTTTGCTATGCTTAATGCTTGTCACAAGGGCCCAAGTGCCATGATTTCAGATCTGAACCTATTATGTTTTCATGAATATATGTGAGTTCTTGATCCTATCTTGCAAGTCTATAGTCACCTACTATGTGTTATGATCCGGCAACCCCAAAGTGACAATAATCGGGACCACTCCCGGTGATGACCATAGTTTGAGGAGTTCATGTATTCACTATATGCTAATGCTTTGTTCCGGTACTCTATTAAAAGGAGGCCTTAATATCCCTTAGTTTCCATTAGGACCCCGCTGCCACGGGAGGGTAGGACAAAAGATGTCATGCAAGTTCTTTTCCATAAGCACGTATGACTATATTCGGAATACATGCCTACATTACATTGATGAATTGGAGGAAGTCCTTGTCACCCTATGTTATGATTTTTACATGATGAACCGCATCCGGCATAATTCTTCATCACCGATCCAATGCCTACGAGCTTTTCACATATTGTTCTTCGCTTATTTACTTTTCCGTTGCTACTGTTACAATCACTACAAAACACCAAAAATAATTACTTTTGCTACCGTTACTTTTGTTACCGTTACCACTACTATCATATTACTTTGCTACTAAATACTTTGTTGTAGATATTAAGTTATCCAGGTGTGGTTGAATTGACAACTCAACTGCTAATACTTGAGAATATTCTTTGGCTCCCCTTGTGTCGAATCAATAAATTTGGGTTGAATGCTCTACCCTCGAAAATTGTTGCGATCCCCTATACTTGTGGGTTATCATTGACCATCAACACTTGATGCTCCTTCTTGATTTCAACCTCCGCAGCCTTTAGCATCACGAATAGCTCGGGAATCGTCTTATCCATCCCTTGCATATTATAGTTCAACGCGAAGCTTTTGTAGCTTGGTGGCAGTGATTGAAGAACTCTGTTAATGACACTATCAACTGGAAGATTAACTCCTAGTTAAATCAAGTGATTATGATAACCAGACATTTTGAGTATATGTTCACTGACAGAACTATTCTCCTCCATTGGAGACTTCATATCTCTCAATCCGGGCATTTGCTTGAAATATTAACTTCAACTCCTGGAACATCTCATATGCTCCATGACGTTCAAAACATCGTTGAAGTCCTGGTTCTAAGCCGTAAAGCATGGCACACTGAACTATCAAGTAGTTATCAGCTTTGCTCTGACAGGAGTTCACAATGTCTGGTGTTGCTCCTGCAGCGGGTCTTGCACCTAGCGGTGCTTCCAGGACATAATTCTTCTACGAAGCACTGAGGATAATCCTCAAGTTACGGACCCAGTCCGTGTAGCTGCTACCATCATCTTTCAACTTAGCTTTCTCTAGGAACGCATTAAAATTCAAAGGAATAGTAGCACGCGTCATTGATCTACAACAACATAGACATGCAAAATACTATCAGGTACTAAGTTCATGATAAATTAAAGTTCAATTAATCATATTACTTAAGAACTCCCACTTAGATAGACATCCCTCTAATCATCTAAGTGATCACGTGATCCAAATCAACTAAACCATGTCCGATCATCACGTGAGATGGAGTAGCTTTCAATGGTGAACATCACTATGTTGATCATATCTACTATATGATTCATGCTCGACCTTTCGGTCTCAGTGTTTCGAGGCCATATCTGCATATGCTCGGCTCCTCAAGTTTAACCCGAGTATTCTGCATGTGCAAAACTAGCTTTCACCCACTGTATGTGAACGTAGACCTTATCACACCCGATCATCACGTGGTGTCTCAGCACGACGAGCTATCGCAACGGTGCATACTCAGGGAGAACACTTGTACCTCGAAATTTAGTGAGAGATCATCTTATAATGTTACTGCCGTACTAAGCAAAATAAGATGCATAAAGGATAAACATCACATGCAATCAATATAAGTGATATGATATGGCCATCATCATCTTGTGCCTTTGATCTACATCTCCAAAGCACCGTCATGATCACCATCGTCACCGGCTTGACACCTTGATCTCCATCAAAGCATCATTGTCGTCTCGCCAACTATTGCTTATACGACTATTGCTACCGCTTAGTGATAAAGCAATTACATGGTGATTGCATTTAATACAATAAAGCGACAACCATAAGGCTCCTGCCAGTTGCCGGTAACTTTTACAAAACATGATCATCTCATACAACAATTTATATATCATCACGTCTTGATCATGTCACATCACAACAGGGCTGCAAAAACAAGTTAGACGTCCTCTACTTTGTTGTTGCAAGTTTTACGTGGCTGCTAGGGCTTAGCAATGACCGTTCTTACCAACGTATAAAAACCACAATGATTTTACGTCAAGTGTGCTGTTTTAACCTTCAACAAGGACCGGGCGTAGTCACACTCGATTCAACTAAAGTTGGAGAAACAGACACCCACTAGCCACCTGTGTGCGAAGCACGGCGGTAGAACCAGTCTCATGAACGCGGTCATGCAATGCCGGTCTGGGCCGCTTCATCCAACAATACCGCCGAATCAAAGTATGACATGCTGGTAAGCAGTATGACTATTATCGCCCACAACTCTTTGTGTTCTACTCGTGCATATAACATCTACCCATAGACCTGGCTCGAATGCCACTGTTGGAGAACATAGTATTTCAAAAAAATTGCCTACGATCACGCAAGATCTATCTAGGAGAAGCATAGCAACGATCGGGGAGAGTGTGTCCACGTACCCTCGTAGACCGAAAGAGGAAGCGTTTAGTAACACGGTTGATGTAGTCGAACGTCTTCGCGATACAACCGATCAAGTACCAAACGGACGACACCTCCGTGATCTGCACACGTACAGCTCAGTGACATCCCTCGAACTCTTGATCCAGCTGAGGCCGAGGGAGAGTTCTCGTTAGCACGACGGCGTGGTGACGGTGATGATGAAGTTACCAGCGCAGGGCTTCGCCTAAGCACTACGACGATATGACTGAGGTGTAAAACTCTGGAGGGGGCACCGCACATGACTAAAGATCAACTTGTGTGTCTATGGGTGCCCCCCTTCCCTGTATATGAAGGAGGAGAGGAGGAGGAGGGCCGGCCACAAGGGGCGCGCCCAAGGGGAGGATTCCTACTCCTAGTAGGAGTAGGTTCCCCCCTTTCCTAGTCCAAGTAGGAGAAGAAGGAAGGAGAGGGAGGTGAGAAGGAAATGGGGGCCTACCCCCCTACTACAATTTTTTTTGGGCTGGGGGGGGGGGGGCGCCACTCCTTGGCCTGCCTCCTCTCTTCCACCACTAGGCCCATGAGGCCCAATAACCCCCCGGGGGGTTCCGGTAACCCCCCGGTACTCCGGAAAATACCTGATACACCTTGGAACTATTACGGTGTCCGAATATAGTCTTTCAATATATCAATCTTTATGTCTCGACAATTTTGAGACTCCTCTTCATGTTCGTGATCTCATCCGGGACTCCTAACTATCTTCGGTACATCAAAACACATAAGCTCATAATACCGATCGTCATCGAACGTTAAGCATGCGGACCCTACGGGTTCGAGAACTATGTAGACATGACCGAGACTCATCTCCGGTCAATAACCAATAGCGGAACCTGGATGCTCATATTGGCTCCTACATATTCTACGAAGATTTTTCTCGGTCAAACAGCATAACAACATATGTTGTTCCCTTTGTCACCGGTATGTTACTTGCCCAAGATTCGATCATCGGTATCACTATACCTAGTTCAATCTCGTTACCGGCAAGTCTTTTTACTCGTTCCGTAATGCATCGTCCCACAACTAACTCGTTAATCACATTGCTTGCAAGGCTTATAGTGATGTGCATTACCGAGAGGGCCTAGAGATACCTCTCCGACAATCGGAGTGACAAATCCTAATCTCGGTCTATGCCATCTCAACAAACACCATCGGAGACACCTGTAGAGTATCTTTATAATCACCCAGTTACTTGTGACGTTTGATAGCACACTAAGTGTTCCTCCGGTATTTGGGAGTTGCATAATCTCATAGTCATAGGAACATGTATAAGTCATGAAGAAAGCAATAGCAATAAACTAAACGATCATAGTGCTAAGCTAACGGATGGGTCATGTCAATCACATCATTCTCTAATGATGTGACCCCGTTCATCGAATGAAAAATCATGTCTATGGCTAGGAAACTTAACCATCTTTGATTAACGAGCTAGTTAGGTAGAGGCGTACTAGTGAAACTCTGTTTGTCTATGTATTCACACATGTACTAAGTTTCCGGTTAATACAATTCTAGCATGAATAATAAACATTTATCATGATATAAGGAAATATATATAACAACTTTATTATTTCCTCTAGGGCATATTTCCTTCAGGAAAGTGAAAGTATGGTGGAAAAAGGAATAAACTTTATTTTCTGTTTGGGAACCGCCTATGATATATCTAGCATGGAAAGTGTTTGGAACTCTAAGTCGTTTCGTTGGTGGGAAAGACACACCTCCCAAATTGTTTTTTATCTCTAAGTTTTTCGCTTTGAGCTCTGGCACGTCTACAAATCCCTACTTCTCTCTGCGAAGGGCCTTTCTTTTACTTTATGCATTTTTTATTTTGAATTTGAGTCAGGCAAGATGATCGTACTTGAGTATTGGGTGTAACTAAAATGCGAGTGTGTTTCATGAATGGATCAATGATTAAGCATGATGGGCTAGGGATAACTTATTTTAGCGTTGATATTTTGAAAGACATGGTTGCTTGTTCGTATGCTTTAGTATTTAAGTTATCATTTCAAAACTAAACTATTGCTTTGAATCACATAAAAGTCTAAATGTCCATGCTATAAAGAAAAGAATATGATATGACATGTTAGGCAACATTCCACATCAAAAATTCTGTTTTTATCACTTACCTACTTGAGGACGAGCAAGAGTTAAGCTTGGGGATGCTGATACATCTCCAACGTATCTATAACCTTTGACAGTTCCATGATGTTATATTATCAATCTTGGATGTTTTATAATCATTTTATATCATTTTTTCATACTAACCTATTGACATAGTGCCAAGTGCCAGTTGATGTTTTCTACATGTTTTTTACATCGCAGGAAATCAATACCAAACGGAGTCCAAATGCAATGAAACTTCACGGAGATTTTTTATGGACCAGAAGACACCCGATGGGCCAAGGCAGCGCCTGGGGGTGCTCCGAGGGGAGCACAACCCACCAGGGCTAGGAGGCCCAGGCACGCCCTGGTGGGTTGCGCCCACCTCGGGTGCCCCCGGACCACCTCTTTGCTCTATAAATACCCCAATATTCTAGAAACCCTAGGGGAGTCGAAGAAAATCAATTCCAGCCGCCGCAGAGTCCATAACCACCAGATCCAATCTAGACACCATCACGGAGGGGTTCACCACTTCCATTGGTGCCTCTCCGATGATGCGTGAGTAGTTCTTTGTAGACCTTTGGGTCTGTAGTTAGTAGCTAGATGGCTTCCTCTCTCTCGCTGAATTCTCAATACAATGGTCTTTTGGAGATCCATATGATGTAACTCTTTTTGCGGTATGTTTGGATCGGACAAACTTTGAGTTTATGATTAGATCTATCTTTTTATATCCATGAAAGTTATTTGAGTTTCTTTGATCTCTTATATGCATGATTTCTTATGGCCTCATATTTCTTCTCCAATATCTGGGTTTTGTTTGGCTAACTTGATCTATTTATCTTTCAATGGGAGAGGTGCTTTTGCTTGATCGTAGTGACAGAAGGGGAACCGACACGTATGTATCATTGCTACTAAGGATAAAACGACAGGGTCTATCTCTACTTAGATAGATCTTGTCTACATCATGTCATCGTTCTTATTGCATTACTCTGCTTCTCCATGAACTTAATACACTAGATGCATGCTGGATAGCGGTCGATGTGTGGAGTAATAGTAGTAGATGCAGGCAGGAGTCGGTCTACTAATCTTGGGCGTGATGTCTATATAATGATCATTGCCTGGATATCGTCATGATTATTTGAAGTTCTATGAATTGCCCAACAGTAATTTGTTTACAAAACATTTGCTATTTTTCTCGAGAGAAGCCACGTGAAACCTACGACCCCCGGGTCTCTTTCTCATATTATTTGCCTTTGCGATCTACTTTTCCTTTGCTTTTATTTTTAGATCTACTAAACCAAAAATACAAAAATACCTTGCTGCGTTTTATTCTTATTTATTTTATTTGGCGTTCGATCTATCAATCTATTACAATTTATTTCCCGTCCACGAGCCAATTTCTGGCACCGTTACCCGAAAGGGATTGACAACCCCTTTAATACGTCGGGTTGCGGGTGGTTGTTATTTGTGTGCAGGTGTTGTTTACGTTGTGTCGCTTGGTTCTCCTACTGGTTCGATAACCTTGGTTTCATCACTGAGGGAAATACCTACCGTTGCTGTGCTACATCATCCCTTCCTCTTTGGGGAAATACCGACGTAGTCCTACCAGACTTCAGACCTCTGGCAGGCTCTTCTCTTCGTGTATCGGGCCTCCTGGGTCGTTGTAGGCCAATCTCCTATTTCCTCTCACCAGTAGTATTCCCAGGTGTTAGGGTGAACAACCCCATGGGCCGACCCACCAGCCGCGCAGGCACCATGTCAGGTACAGTTCGTATACTGATCGGTTTTGAATATCTCGGTTGGATGGCCACATTGAGCCCTTCCTGACCTCTCTTCTCCGCCGCCAGGCACTCTACCAGCTTCTTCTAGATTAACGGTGCCCACGCTTTCCTCTATCAAAAAGTCATGGCCGCCGCTCCCTCCACCTCCGTAGAGAAACCCGGTTAAGGCGACCCGCTCAAGATCGTGCTGTCGCGCCTTCCTCGTCCACCCAAGTGGTTAATGATTGGGAGCATTCCTCTGTTTCTTGATCCCATTTGAAGCAGTTGGTGATGATGGGGTGTCTTCCGGAGTTCACCGAGATGGGCTAGATGGTGCCTCGTTCAAGGGACAAGGTCCCACGACCATTCTGGTGGAACCAGCTGGTGCACGTAGAATTCATCCACCGCGAGCTGAGGTTTCCTCTTAATCCTTTCACCAGGGATGTGCTAGCCTCCTACAGGCTTCAGCTACATCACCTAACCCCGAGCGGTGTCCTGCACCTCTCTTGTTTCGTGTCCCTTTGCGATTGTTTCTTGGGAGTTCGCCCCCACTTTGGTCTTTTTCGATATTTCTTCTAAGTGCTTCCCCACCTTAAGCACAGAAGGATCCCTTCTTGTGGTGGAGCCATCCTCCAACCACGTCTGAGCTCCGGTTACTTCAATTTGGCGTTGGCACCGGAGACGCAATCTAGAAGCAGGGGTGGTATTACACCCCGTATAACTTCCATGACCCTGGTAACCCAGGGCTGCCGGAGTTTGCCGATGTGCCCTGTTGGCAGAGGCTAGAGTAGCGGTCAAAAGTTGACCTTGACCTAGGGACTAGTTATCTGGTGGACGCCGTCATTGTTACGTCTATAATTTTTGATTGTTCCATGTTGTTATATTATCATTCTTGGATGTTTTATATTCATTTTATAGCAACTTTATATCATTTTTGGGACTAACCTATTGACATAGTGCCAAGTGCTAAGTGTTGTTTCTGCTTGTTTTTTACTTCGCAAAATATCCATATCAAATGGACAAACGCAACGAAACTTTTTGGAGACTTTTTCTGCCCAGAAGACAACTTAGGAGCCAAGGAACTGCTCGAGGGGAGGCCCATGGGGCCCACGAGACACCAGGACGCCAGAGGCCCCAGACGCACCCTGGTGGGTGGTGGGGCCCAAGGAGCTCCTTTCCACTGCCTCTCAGCTCTATACATTCCCAAATATTCTAGAAACCCTAGGGGAGCTGATGAAACACAATTCCAGCCACCGCAAGTTCCAGAACCATGAGATCCAATCTAGAGGCCCTTTCTGGCACCTTGCCGGAGGGGAACACGACCACGGAGGGGTTCATCATCCTCATTGGTGCTCCTCTGATGATGCATGAGTAATTTACCACAGACCTATGGGTCTGTAGACAGTATCTAGATGGCTTCTTCTCTCTTTTTGATTCTCAATACAATGTTCTCCTCGATGTTCTTGGAGATCTATTTGAGGTAATGACTTTTTGTGGTGTGTTTTTGGGATCCGATGAATTGCAACTTTATGGTCAGTTATATCTATCAATATTATTTGCGTATTCTTTGATCTCTTATATGCATGATTATTATAGCCTCGTATTTCTTCTCTGAAATTTGTTTGGTTTGGCCAACTAGATTGATTTTTCTTGCAATGAGAAGATGTGCTTTGTCATGGATTTGATCTTGCACTGTCCTCACCCAGTGATAGAAGGGGTAGCAAGGCATGCATGTATCCTTGCTATTAAGGGGTCTATTCCTACATGAATATATCTTGTCTACATCATGTCATCGTTCTTATTGCATTACTCCGTTTCTCCATGAAGTTAATACACTAGATGCATGCTAGATAGTGGTCGATGTGTGGAGTAATAGTAGTAGATGCAGGTAGGAGTCGGTCTACTAATCTTGGACGTGATGCCTATATACATGATCATTGCCTTGGATATTGTCATAATTATTTGCTCTTCTATCAATAGCCCAACAGTAATTTGTTTACCCGTCGTATGCTATTTTCTCGAGAGAAACCACTAGTGAAATCTACGGCCCCCATGTCTATTTTCTATCACATTGTTTTCAGATCTATTATTCCAAATATCCAAAAATCCCTTATTGCACTTTTTATTTACTTTTTGTGTGTGTGTGTTTTAGCTAGATCTATTTATCCAATCTCATACAATTTTATCAATCTTAATACCGAGGAGGGATTAACAACCCCTCTTACACGTGGGGTTACAAGTATTTGTTCTTTGTGTGCAAGCACCGTTTACATTGCTTGGTTCTCCTATTGGATTGATAATGTTGGTTTCATAACTGGGGGAAATACTTACCGTTCATGTGCTATATCATCCTCTCCCTCTTCGGGGAACTACCAACGCAGATACGAGCAATCAGGAAGAATTTCTGGCACCGTTGCCGGGGATACATCATCAACATCTACCAGGTTCCTAATCACAAATGTCATCTCCTTGCAATTTACATTATTTTCCATTTGCCTCTCGTTTTCTTCTCCCCCACTTCACCAAAAACATTTGCCTTCTTATTTGCCATCTTTTTCGCTTGTATTTTTTCCGTTCAATCTTTTGTCTGCTTGAACTTGTCATCATAAGTGATTTTGGTATGGCAGAGACAAATGATGGCAGAACTCCTAGACTTGGACGTTCTGGTAACCTGGATCCTAAAACTTTTATTTTGGGACAAGGGAACGTTATAGGAAAAGAAACCATCCAAGAAATCTTTAATTGTGTCGGAACTTTGACTTGCGATGATGCTCCTATTCTTAAAAGGACTAAAACTTATGACGGAAGCTATTTCAGCACTAGCTCTGAAACTTGAAAATAGATTTATTCGTACTCATCCTACCTTGTGAAGACTGTTTTATGAGCTACCCGTTATAAAGGACCCAAAAGCTAAAAATATAGCCACCCTTGTTCTTATGAATGAATCTGATCACATAGTACGGGAAGGTAGGGAAATTTTTGATTTCTATGGTATAAGCGTGAAAAACCGGTAATAGATGAGATCCTTTACAATAGTTGTTGGGTAACATAGCATGCAATTTCAAAAAAAATCGTACGATCACGTAAGATCTATCCAGGAGATGCATAGCAATGAGAGGGGAAGAGTGTGTCCACGTACCCTCGTAGACCGAAAGAGGAAGCGTTAGTTTAACGTTGTTGATGTAGTCGAACATCTTCGCGATCCAACCGATGAAGTACCGAATGTATGGCACCTCCAAGTTCAGCACACATTCAGCTTGATGACGCCCCTCGAACTCTTGATCCAGCAAATTGTCAAGGGAGAGTTTCGTCAGCATGATGGCGTGATGACGGTGATGGTGAAGTGATCTGCGCAGGGCTTCGCCTAAGCACTACGACAATATGACCGGAGGAGTAAACGGTGGAGGGGGGCACCGCACACGGCTAAGAAACAATTGATGGTGTGTATTCTAGGCACCCCTCCCCATGTATATTTATATGTGGGAGGGGGAGGGGAGCAGCCTTGGAGTGCCCCAAGTAGGAGGAATCCTACTTGGAGGCCTCCTCCAATTCGGCCTCCCCCTTTCCTTATCTCCGGAGGGGGAAGGAAAGAGTGGAGAGGGGAAAGGAAGGGGGAATACTATTCCCTCTATTTACTTTCCTCCTTCCCTTTTCCTTTCTTCACTTAGGCCGGCCCATATGGGGGTGCACCAGCCCACTAGGGGCTGGTCTGTCCCGCCCTTGGCCTAATAAGGCCCATATCTTTGCCGGGGGGTGCCCGAAACCCCTTCCGATGACCCAGTACGTACCCGGTACCCCCGGAACACTTCTAGTGTCCGAATACTATCGTCCTATATATGAAACTTTACCTCTTGACCATTTCAAGACTCCTCGTCATGTCCGTGATCTCATCGGGACTCTGAAGAACATTCGTTCACCAAATCACATAACTCATATAATACAAAATCGTCATCGAACGTTAAGCGTGCGGACCCTACGGGTTCGAGAACTATGTAGACATGGCCGAGACACCTCTCCGGTCAATAACCAACAGTGGAACCTGGATGCTCATATTGGTTCCCACATATTCTACGAAGATCTTTATCGGTCGTACCGCAATGACAACATAGGTAATTCCCTTTGTCATCGGTATGTTACTTGCTCGAGATTCGATCATTGGTATCTTCATACCTAGTTCAATCTCATTACCGGCAAGTCTCTTTACTCGTTCCGTAATACATCATCCCGCAACTAACTCATTAGTCACATTGCTTGCAAGGCTTATTATGATGTGCATTACCGAGAGGGCCCAGAGATACCTCTTCGATACTCGGAGTGACAAATCCTAGTCTCGATCTATGCTAAACCAAAAAACACCTTCGGAGATACCTGTAGAGCATCTTTACAATCACCCAGTTATGTTGTGATGTTTGATAGAACACAAGGTATTCCTTCGGTATCCGGGAGTTGCATAATCTCATAGTCAAAGGAATATGTATATGCCATGAAGAAAGCAACAGCAATAGAACTTAACGTTCATTATGCTAAGCTAACGGATGGGTCTTGTCCATCACATCATTCTCCTAATGATGTGATTCTGTTCATCAAATGACAACACATGTCTATGGCTAGGAAACTTAACCATCTTTGATTAACGAGCTAGTCTAGTAGAGGCTTACTAGGGACACGGTGTTTTGTCTATGTATCCACACATGTATCAAGTTTCTGGTTAATACAATTCTAGCATGGATAATAAACATTTATCATGATGTATGGAAATATAAATAACAACTTTATTATTGCCTCTAGGGCATATTTCCTTCAGTCTCCCATTTGCACTAGAGTCAGTAATCTAGTTCATATCGCCATGTGATTTAACACCAATAGTTCACATCTTTATGTGATTAACACCCATAGTTCACATTGCCATGTGATCAACACCCAAAGGGTTTACTAGAGTCAATAGTCTAGTTCACATCGCTATGTGATTAACACCCAAAGAGCACTAAGGTGTGATCATGTTTTGCTTGTGAGAGAAGTTTAGTCGACTGGTCTGCCACATTCAGATCCGTATGTGTTTTGCAAATTTCTATGTCTACAATGCTCTGCATGGAGCTACTCTAGCTAATTGCTCCCACTTTCAATATGTATCCAGATTGATACTCAGAGTCATCCGGATCAGTGTAAAAGCTTGCATCGATGCAACTCTTTGCGACGAACTCTTTATCACTTCCATAACCGAGAAATATTTCCTTAGTCCTCTTTAGGTAACTAAGGATAACTTTGACCGTTGTCCAGCGATCCACTCCTGGATCACTATCGTACCCTCTTGCCAAACTCATGGCAAGGTACACAATAAGTCTGGTACACATCGTAGCATACTTTATAGAACCTATGGCTAAGGCATAGGGAATGACTCTCGTTCTCTTTCTATTTTCTGCCGTGGTCGGGTTTTGAGTCTTACTCAACTTTACACCTTGCAACACAGGCAAGGACTGCTTCTTTGACTGTTCCATTTTGAACTACTTCAAAATCTTGTCAAGGTATGTACTCATTGAAAAATATTATCAAGCGTCTTGATCTATCTCTATAGATCTTGATGCCCAATATGTAAGTAGCTTCACCGAGGACTTTCTTTGCAAAACTCATGTCAAACACTCCTTTATGCTTTCCAGAAAATTCTACATCATTTCTGTCGTGGAATTGTCACGGCAGATGTCCTAGTGTGAGGACTTTGTCGTGAGGCCAACGCATCTATGTGATAGCTTGAAAGGGGTTGATCAGAATCGAGAGACGCAACACAAGACAAGGGTTTAGACAGTTTTGGGCCCCGGGAAACATCATCCGATAATAGCCCTACATGTTGTTTGTGGCTAGGTCTCATTATGCTCATGAGGGAGTCGCCGTAAACCGGCTCTCCTCTAGTTGTGTATAGCCTTAACGATTATCTCTTGTCCCTCTTGGGGTGCCCTGCCCCTCCTTATATATGTTGAAGGGGCGGGTTACATGACTAGTCCGAGTAGGATTAGGATTAATCTATTACAAGTGAAGTCCTAGTCTTGCTTCCTTTGTAGGATAATATTCCTTATGCCTTTCTTCTTAAACCGGCCCACCATAACATGAGCCAGCCTTCTGGGCCTTGGGCCTTGTCATCCATCTGAAACACCCGCCGGGTCACCAATGAGTCTCCAGGCCCGGTCGGGTCATCAGTGATTCGCCAGGCTCGTGAGTTGTCAGACCAGTGAGCCGCCAGACTCGTGAGTCGCCAATCCTCCGGCGGGTTACGAATGAAACGCCAAGTCCCAGCCGGATCATATATCCGGCCGGGTCATACCGCGGGGTATATCCCCAACATTAGCCCCTAGTTTAATTTGGATTTATCCATGTTAAATTGATCACGCAAAATAACTCAAGAGCAAATTTGACAGGTTGTGCTCCGGGTTAAATATTTTTGTAAGCCGACACCAGATCATCCTTAAATCCTTGTTATTTCCTCCTAGAAAATCCGGGTCAATAGGCCAGCTTCATAATCAATTTGCTGACATTGGTTTCTCATGGAAAAATACTATGAAGAATAATACATTTGATTCAGCTCCCAATGCTTTAACAAAAATATTGGTCTTGAAATACTCATCTAACTTTCAGTCGGCTTAAAGATGTAGAACCTGCTGATTTATGATTACCAAAATTGCCGAGTTATAAACATATGATGCCGAGTCATAATTATTGGTTATGCTGGGTCATAATTATTGGTGACGCCGGGTCATAATTATTGTTAACACCGGGTCATGATTGTTGCAGACATCGGGTCAATCTGGTTTGCTCAAAACTGAGAATTTGAAGATATTTCTCCATTATATCCATATTACCTGTAGCCCCCAAGTCTAGAGCAGAGCAAAGTGATGATTTAATACTTGCTTCAATATGATCTCTGAGCAATGAACCCTTCAATATAATGTATTAAGGCTTGTGTACCTTGAATTTTTGACAGGAGCAATTGGTAGCCCCCAAGGGCCGACTCATTACAATGTGATGAGTCGGGTCTTCAATAAGGTGATCAAAAAATTTCTTTGCATTAGCCCCCAAGTGCCATGGTGCATGCTGGCAGTGACATGGGACTTTCATATTTGATGTAACCTCAACTTGAATAATGTAGCCCCCAAGTGCCGGGTCGTAAGCCTACAGCAACTCGGGACTATTCCTTCCATTGTAGAATAAATCATATCTATTGATAAAATAATAGCCATTGCGCTAAAGTGACTTTAAAAACCTCAATCATAATATTGGTTATTAATAACCATAATAAAAATCCAGCCATGTTGGCTATTAAAGATTTGAATAATATAACCTGGTTTGAAAACCGGTTCCCGCAATATAAACCAGTATATATATATATGTATGTATGATGCATGTTATGATGATGTAATGATGATGCAATGTATGATGATGTATGTGCACGATGACAGAATACTTCAATGAAACTAGCATCATAGTCACTGGAGTATCCTCGCATTCTGTAGCCGGCTCTCACATAACCCAGCGATGTTTGAACCTGGATAAGTTCGAATACGACTTATCGAGAGTACACGAGGTTGGAGTAGCAGCAAGCCAACAGGCAGGTTTAACCAAGTTTCAATGAAGGCAGATTAGTAGCATGGGTTCATCCTCGCAATCTATAAGCCGACTCTCACATGACCCAAGCGATGTTTGAACCTGGATAAGATCGAATACGACTTATCGAGACTACACGAGGTCGGAGCAGCAGTACGCAAACAGGCAGGGTAGTAACGCTATGTTCTCTTTGGTCGAATACGCCTATGTTTGAACAGGAAGCCCCCAAGTGACATGCTTACAAGTGTGGCGTTGAGCCGATCAAAAGGGATATTCACAGCTATGATTCGAATACAATCAGGAAGCCCCCAAGTGACCATAAGATAAGCCAATAAGGCAGAATACCCATGTTTGAACTGCGCATCATGGCAGCAAACTCTCTTTGGCAACTTTAATTTTTCCTGAGAACTCAACTTTGCAAGAGAGAATTCTTCTTGAGCCGGAATTTTAAACCGGATTTGAGAGCTCCAGACCTTTGTGGGAGATAGATTTCCCTTGGACCGGATTTTGAACCGGAATCCTTCTTTTTAAGCCGGAAATTTTTCTGACGGCCTTTAAATTTTTCACCAATATGGCGGTAGCCTCCGGGACCGGGTTATCTTCCCCTTCAACGTCCTAAGGTTCTTGAAATTTGGTGAAACTGGCAACATTTGCTGAGTCATATCGTTGTAGCCCCCGAGTCTTAAGACGACTCGAGGAGTGTCTTGAGATTCTTCATATTTTGACCATAGCATAAGAGTTGTATTTATTGGCATTGATAACGCAATCCGAATCCACAGAAGGTTGAGGTGATTGCAGCGGGTTATAAATGATCCCGTATGAGCTGTGTCAGCAACTTGGCCAATGATTCATCCCAACTGGCTGTTTTGAAGTTAACCAATCTGTATTGGAGGCGACTTGTGTGCGCCTGCTCATTGAACCATCCAGTGCAGACGGTGGCTGATAATATATGATGACCTTCTTCAGAGTTGTTGTAATAGACCGGGAAGCAGGAGTGGCGACTTGCACGCGCTCGTTAAGCAACTTGTGCACACAGGCACAACCCAGTTTGTTGATGTAGACCAGACTGAGAGGGACAGACAGTAAAGACAACCGTAGCATCAGAGGCGGCACAGACAGATGAGTCAGCCTCGGTGTTGTAAGCCGGCGCGGGCGGGAGAGTCGGCCGCGGGGCGGACGGGTGAGTTATCTGTGGTGTTTTATACCGGCGCAGACGGGGTGAACTGGTCGTGTTGTTGTTGTTGTTATTGTAGACTGAGCCACAGAGGCGGCGGTTTGCCCACACATTTGTTGAACAATAGAGTATGGTTGGATGCTGGAGCTTGATAATATTGGCGACAACTTTATATCCGTGACATAATGATCATCTTTGCAGTGAATAATTGTCCTGCATAGAAAACATCGCAAGCCAGAGCAATTGTTCCTGGATAAATTAATATATATATAAAAATAGATAGAAAAAATAGCACCTAGTATTTTTATCGGATGAACCCGGATGCTGATAGTGGATAAACGACCTGGCGACTCAATATAGCCCCAGGTAGGAACGGCTCAAAGCGACACATCCATGGCTGGTCCCTCCTTTTTGATGGCAGACTAGGTTCCAATTTGACATGTAGAATTATATTCTGAAATTGGCTCCGCGTGATCTTCATTAGAAAACAAGTGTTGTATTCGACCATCTGACGGACGCGCGAATCGTTAGGCGGTGTAGAGGCCCTCGCTAGAGCAGTGACAGAAAAACGGCTGGCGACTTGGTGGAGTCCGCTCATCACAGTGGAGGTGCCGGCTCAGCAGGGCCGGCGGGTTAAAATGGCGGTGCTCGAGCACCGTATAAGAGGCAGCAGTTTGGCCACGGCGGAACCGGCACAGAAGAGGCGGAGTCAGGCCACAGCAGCAGCCACCGGTGCAGAGGCAACGACGGCAGCCAGCAGCTGTGACTCCGATGGCGGCGGCTCACCGCGGCCGACTAGGAGCAGAGAACCGGAGCAACGTGTGACGGCTCGGCGTCGGAGGCTCAAGGCGAAGGCCGGCTTTGCGCGGACGGCGGGTCGATGCACACGGAGGTGGTGCAGAGTGATTTGTTGCGGCGAATTGGTGATGCTCCTGTGGTCAGCCAAGGCAGGCAGTGATGGCGGTTTGAACCAGCGGAGGCAAGCTGCAGCAGCGACTTGAGTCAGAGGGCCGAGGCCAGTAACACCAGGTCGTAAGGGCACGTCACCGGCAGGTACACGGCGGAGGCGAAGACAATAGCAGCAGACGAAGACACTAGAGGTCGTCCGTCAACGTGGAAGCGCTGGATGCGGACGCGGCGATGCTGGAGGCTGGCTGTCAACGCGGAGGTGCTGGATGTGGACGCGACGAAGGCTGGAGGCCGGCCGTGGTCGCGAAGATGCTGGATGTCGTCCATGGATGCAGAAATGTTGGAGACGCCAGCCTCCATCTTCAAGTTTTTGGCCACTGTGCATACAGAGGAATGCAAGGAGTAGTACTACCCTTGGAGCTAGCAAGTGAAAGACTTGACAAAGCCTTCATGCGTGTTAACTTGGCCCTCTCGTGTTTGACCGATGCACAAGTTCCCTTGTGACCTTATTTGGAAAGAAAAATAATCGTAGAGGCATCTTCTTCTCTTTTCTTTTGTCCTTTTTTTCTTGGAACTCAAACCGGACATGGTCTGTATGTAGCCCTTCTTCTCCTGAAGATTGGAGGACCAATAGTCGGATTTGATAGCCAAGTTATAATCCAACTCGAAGTGCTCCTTTTTCTTTTTCTTCTTTCTCTGATCCAACTTGTTCTCACATTTGGTAGCTTCGCTCAGTAGCCATAGCAATTGATGATCTTACAGATTGTTTGAGCCGTCTTTTGATGTTAGATGACCGCTTTGATTTGATTTGGTCTCCGTGCCAGAAAAACAGCATCGGCAGATCGCTGTCGGTCTCGGTACTTGATCCAGTAATAGATCACACACGCAATAAACATATACAGCAACACACGACACTTTTCCATAGGAACTAGGAGCAGCAGTAGTAATAAGATCAGATCAGCTTGGGTCTTTTCTCTGTATACCTTGGCAGATTGGGTTCGATCAGAACACAAGCCGTAGGGCACAAGTTGAATCTGCTACCGAAGCTTTCATCATCATCGCGACAAAAAAAAACAGTGTGCGACACACACGCAACCCTAAACTTTTATACTCAGTCTTGTATATGTCGCTGCTGAAAACTTCTTCAATCTTGACTGGTGAACTTTGTAGTTGACGTGAATTCTTTCACGCTGGCTCTTACTGATCCGGTAGGTCGTAGCTTTTGGTCCATGAAAGAAATCCCTTCAAGAACTCAACACCACCGTGCACAAGCCCCACGGTGGGCGCCAACTGTCGTGGAATTGTCATCGCAGATGTCCTAGTGTGAGGACTTAGTCGTGAGGACAACGCATCTATGTGATAGCTTGAGAGGGGTTGACCGGAATCGAGTGACGGAACACAAGAGAAGAGTTTAGACAGCTTCGGGCCCCGGGAAACATCATCCGGTAATAGCCCTACATGATGTTTGTGGCTAGGTCTCATTATGCTCATGAGGGAGCCGCCGTAAACCGGCTCTCCTCTAGTTGTGTCTAGCCTCAACAATTATCTCTTGTCCCTCTTGGGGTTCCCTACCCCTCCTTATATATGTTGAAGGGGCGGGTTACATGACTAGTCCTAGTAGGATTAGGATTAATCTATTACAAGTGGAGTCCTAGTCTTGCTTCCTTTGTAGGAGAATATTCCTTATGCCTTCCTCTTAAGCCGGCCCACCATAACATGAGCCGACCTTCTGGGCCTTGGGCCTTGTCATCCATCTAAAACACATGTCGGGTGACCAATGAGTCTCCAGGCCCGGCCGGGTCGTCAGTGAGTCGCCAGGCTCGTGAGTTGTCAGACCAGTGAGCCGCCAGACTCGTGGGTTGCCAATCCTCCAGCAGGTTACCAATGAAACACCAAGTCCCAGCCGGGTCATACCGCGGGGTATATCGCCGACAATTTTCGATCAACAATATGTCATTCACATATACTTACTTTCTTGTAAATACAGGCTTCACCACAAGTCTATATAAAACCATATGCTTTGATCACCTTATCAAAGTGTATATTCCAACTCCGAGATGCTTGCACCAGTTCATAGATGGATCGCTGGAGCTTGCACACTTCGTTAGCACCTTTAGGATTGACAAAACCTTCTGGTTGCATCATATACAACTCTTCTTTAATAAATCCATTAAGGAATGCGGCTTTGATATCCATTTGCCAGATTTCATAAAATGCTTGCTAACATGATTCAGAAAGACTTAAGCATCGATACAAGTGATAAAATATCATCATTGTCAACACCTTGAACTTGTCAAAAACCTTTTGCGACAATTCGAGCTTTGTAGATAATAACACTACCATCAGCGTCCGTCTTCCTCTTGAAGATCCATTTATTCTTAATGGATTGCCAATCATCGGGCAAGTCCACCAAAGTTCACACTTTGTTCTCATACATGGATCCTATCTCAGATTTCATGGCCTCAAGCCATTTTGCGGAACCTGGGCTCATCATCGCTTCCTCATAGATCGTAGGTTCTTCATGGTCTAGTAACATGACTTCCAGAACAGGATTACCGTACCACTCTGGTACGGAACGTGCTCTGGTTAACCAACAAGGTTTGGTAGTAACTTGATCTAAAGTTTCATTATCATTATCATTAGCTTCCTCACTAGTTGGTGTAGGCATCACGGGAACGGTTTTTCTGTGATGAGCTACTTTCAAATTTGAGAGAAGGTACAATTACTTCATCAAGTTCCAGTTTCCTCCCACTCACATCTTTCGAGAGAAACTCGTTCTCTAGAAAGGATCCATTCTTAGCAACAAAGATCTTGCCTTTGGGTCTGTGATAGAAGGTGTACCCAATAGTTTCTTTTGGGTATCCTATGAAGACGCACTTCTCCGATTTGGGTTCGAGCTTATCAGGCTGAAGCCTTTTGACATAAGTTTTGCAACCCCAAACTTTAAGAAACAACAACTTAGGTTTCTTGCCAAACCACAGTTCAGACGGTGTCGTCTCAACGGATTTAGACAGTGCCCTATTTAACGTGAATGCAACTGTCTCTAATGCATAACCCCAAAACGATAGTGGTAAATCGGTAAGAGACATCATAGATAGCACCATATCTAATAAAGTACGGTTACGACGTTCGGACACACCATTACGCTGTGGTGTTCTAGGTGGCTTGAATTGTGAAACTATTCCACATTGTTACATGAAGGCCAAACTCGTAACTCGAATATTCGCCTCCGCGATCAGATCGTAGAAACTTTATTTTCTTGTTACGATGATTCTCCACTTCACTCCAAAATTCTTTGAACTTTTCAAATGTTTAGAATTGTGTTTCATTAAGTAGATATACACATATATGCTCAAATCATCTGTGAAGGTCAGAAAATAATGATACCCGCCGCGTGCCTCAACACTCATCGGACCGCATACATCGGTATGTATTATTTCCAGTAAGTCATTGGCTCGCTCCATTGTTCTGAAGAACGGAGTTTTAGTAATCTTGCCCATGAGGCATGGTTCTCAAGTATCAAATGATTCATAATCAAGTGATTCCAAAAATCCATCCATATGGAGTTTCTTCATGCGCTTTACACCAATATGACCTAAACGGTAGTGCCACAAATATGTAGCACTATGTTATCAACTTTGCATCTTCTGGCATCAATATTATGAATATGTGTATCACTACGATCGAGATTCAATAAACCATTCACATTGGGTGTATGACAATTGAAGGTTTTATTCATGTAAACAGAATAACAATTATTCCCTGACTTAAATGAATAACCGTATTGCAATAAACATGATCTAATCATATTCATGCTCAACGCAAACACCAAATAACATTTATTTAGGTTCAACACTAATCTCGAATGTAGAGGGAGTGTGCGATGGTGATCGTATCAACCTTGGAATCACTTCCAACGCACATCATCACTTCGACCATAACTAGTCTCTGTTCATTCTGCAACTCCTGTTTTGAGTTACTAATCTTAGCAACTGAACCGGTATCAAATACCCAGGGGTTACTATGAACACTAGTAAACTAAACATCAATAACATGTATATCACATATACCTTTGTTCACTTTGCCATCCTTTGTAACATCCCAAAATTTCAATTTGGAATGTTTGAAAATTATTAGCTAAGCATCTATGCATTTTTATTGAACTGAGTGACATTTGAAAATTTCAGAGGCATTCGGGTTTTATTTGAATTTGGATTCAACTTGGCATTTGAATTTCATTTCAAAAATCCCTGACAAATACTTGTTCAAATGTATGAGAGGAGCTAAAATGACACTCCAAAAAAGGTCAGAAGAAAATAATGCCAAAAGTTTGAACTCAAATTTGGATTTATTTGGAATTTTCAAAAAAAATATAAAGTTTTTATTTCACCTCTGAAAAATAGTTCATCTTATAGGTTTTATTTTTCTGAATATTTTGATATATATATATATACATATTTATTTATATGTCCTATATAGAAGTATCTTATTTTCTATTCTTATTTTATTTTCTTCTCGGTCTAACTAAAAAAACAGGCGCCAACTAGGCCAGCCGGCCCAGCCAGCACCCAAGCCGGCCTGCCCTAGCACGCCAGCACCCAAGCCGCTCCCGATCGGTCCCCGATCGTTCTCTCCCCCTCTTCCTCACTGACCAGCGGCGCCCGCCCTCATCTTTTTCCCCTCGCACACACCACGCCAAGCCGGAGCACGACCAGAGCGCGCCCGTCGCCGCAATCTTCCCGGGATCATGCTCCGAAGCCGCCCCCTCCTCCAAGTTGACGCCCTATAAAAGCCCATATCTCTCCTCTCTCGCACCCCCTAAAACCCTACCCTAACTCCCACCATAGCTCACGCCATCGCCGATCGTATCTCGCCTCCGCCGCCACCGTTCACCGCCGCGCCCGCCTCTGGTGAGCCATCACCCTCCCTCCAAACTCATCCAATCGAACCCCCTCGAGCTCTAGCACCTTCCTGACATTGTTTCGTCGCCCAGGAACAACCCACGCCGCTGCCTCGAGCATCGCCGTCGACCACCGGAGCTGCAGAACACCAAGCTCTGCAACTCGTCACCCCGAACGTCTCCGTCGTTGTCGACCACCACCGAGACCACCCCGACTTCGCCTTGACGATTCGCACCCGCCTGATGCCACCGCCGCCTTCCCTGGTCGCCAGAATTGCCGCATCGCCCTCGCCCGAGCCACCATCGTTGTCTCCGTCCATCGCCGCCGTTACTGTAAGCCGCCAATTCCCCACCACCTTTAGATCTTTAATGTACGGCTTAGATTAGATCCGCGAATAGTTTGGTTTATTTTTACGTAGATCAGTTTTTCTGCAGTTAGTTTACAATTTAGAGCATATGGTTTATTTTTACGGTTTGGTTCTAGTTTAGATCATACTGTTTAGTTAGTTTCGGCCGAGCATAGAATAGTTACAGATCGCAACCCTTCGGCCCAGTAGCGCCTATTTATTTTTTTCTTTCTTTAGTTTTATTTTCGTCTCTGTTTTAAAACCGAAAGTTTTAGTTTCGTAAAATCTATATCTTTTAGGATATTAAATATGTTTAGTTGATTATTTTTGCTCTAGTCTGCAAATTTCCTAAAGTTTCTGTATAAAATAGTTTCGGCCATGTTTTAGTTTTTAAAAATTATTTTATATGGGTTTTAGTCAGATTAGTATTTCTGCTATAAAATGAACTAGAGTTAATATTTTCTGGCGATTCTTCTTGCCACTACTTTGTTTTGACCTTGCCATGCAGTAGGATTAATTTGGGTAATTTTTAGATTTTAATAAAATTAGTTTTACACGAAAACAACTCTACTTTAGTTTCTTTTACTTTGTTGTTGTTTTCTGTTGTTTTAATTACTTTAAATTTATTTCCACCTCTGTTATAGTTTATTTCAGATTTTTTTCTGTAGTTTTAGAAGGTGAACTTTATTTACAAAAAAAGAAAAGGTTTAATTTTATTTTCTTACTAGTTTTGTTTTAGGCATAAAAAGAGTTTTAAAATAGCTTTTAATGTGTTTCTTTTTGCATTAAATTTGTTTGTTGTTTTCTTTTCTGTTATTTAATAAAAACCTTGTTTTCATTCTTTCAAAGAAATTTTTAATGGTAGAAAATTATTTATGTAGTTGGTTTCACTTATAGTAAAATGTTGGCATTGTTTTTATGACTTTCTTTGTTTTTCTCCTTGGATTTCTTTGTGTGTGTGATTGTGTGTTATTAAATTTGACTTGTTGTTGTAGTAGAAATTGTATGATGGTATACTTATGTGTGCTATGTTTGACTTGATAGAATTTTCGGAGTGCGAGGCTTGTGTCTACGAAGCGTTAGAGTTTCAGCATCGTCAACAAGGCAAGTTCACCTTGATCATATATTTCCAGTACCCATGTTTTATTGCATAAGTAGTTTTCTTTCCACCATGAATAGTAGGATATTGAGCATTGAACTTGAGGTAGTATGATGACGTAGGAGAAACCCAAGACCCTGTTACCATTGCCCAGGAAGGGACGTTACTTCATATTTGCTACGCTTTAGTAGACGCGGTCTGGTTGTGAGATTCAGAACTGTTGTGAGGATAAGTAATTCAAGACCTGCATGATGATCAAGACTTTAATATTTCCAAGGACTCAATATACTTCTGGGTGGATTGGAAAGCATCTTGCAGCCTGATATCTATTATGGTTATGCCCGGGAATCCTGGTATCTACCTGTGATCATCCAGACGGAATGCTACCTAGGCTCAAAGAGATGGATGGATACTTCAAGGCCGGAAAGCTTACGTGTGCAACCGCAAGCCATTATGGGCTCTGGCTTGGTTGACCTTAGTCGAGACTTTGGTTGGCTAGATTCCTAGCAGATGTAGACGAACGGTAGGATTGGATGAGCACTGTCTTTTGGCCGGAGGATCGCTTTGGAAGACCATGTTTCGATCGTCCCGTTCTCAAACACCAGGTAGTGCGAGGACATAACAGGAGGGATCGAATCTTGCGGATAAAGTGTACAAGACTCTGTAGAGTAAGAATCTAATCGATTAGACGTGTCCCCGGTTACGAACAACTTGAGCACCGGATATGATACTATCAGCCAGTCTCAACACAATTAATAATAATGAGTGGGTTTATTAATAATTTGGGATATGAGAATTGGTTGGAAGAACTGTCTCATTAACCACAAATATTTTGTATTAATTTACAAGCAAGCCCTTTTGTTGTAGGAAAAAAATTTCTTTTCGCAAAAACTTAAACTTAGAGCCCCATAGCCAGAACTGCATATAGTGATAGCATTTTATTATTGTTTTCCTCTTTGTGACTTGCCAGCATATTCAAAATGCTGACCTACATGGCTGCAACGTCTTATGTTGCAGAGGTTTATTCCAACTAGGAGTGAGGCTACGCTTGGCCGTGTCAAAACCGGCGGATCTTGGGTAGGGGGTCCCGAACTGTGCATCTAAGGTCGATGGTAACAGGAGACGGGGGACACAATGTTTACCCAAGTTCGGGCCTTCTCTATGGAGGTAATACCCTACTTCCTGCTTGATTGATCTTGATGAATATGAGTATTACAAGAGTTGATCTACCACGAGATCGTAATGTCTAAAACCCTAAAAGTATAGCCTATATGACTACGGCTATCCGTATTGGCCTCTACAGACCTAGCCCTCCGGTTTATATAGACATCGGAGAGATCTAGGGTTACATAAGGTCAATTTACAAAGAAAGGAATCTTCATATTCGATCGCCGAGCTTGCCTTCCACGCCAAGGAGAGTCCCATCCAGACACGGGTGGAGTCTTTGGTCTTTGTATGTTAACAGACCATCAGTCCGGCCCATGGCTAATAGGTCGGACGCCCGAGGACTCCTTAGTCCAGGACTCCCTCAGTAGCCCCCGAATCAGACTTCAATGACGATGTGTCCGGCGCGCAGATTGTCTTCAGCATTGCAAGGCGGATTCTTCCTCCGATGACTTCAAAGTGATGTATCCGGCCTCCCATTTAATGTCGTACCCCTCGGCTTCTGTGTACCAACAACTTCGGCTTCCACGTGTGAAGCGAATGTGAGAGGTTAGGGTATTTTTGCACATAACACCCCGGCCGTGCGAGAAAGAGTGTCTAAAGAGATTGGATCTCAGATCCATTCGGCACCACGCGAAAAAAATCCTCAGAGATTGCTAGGAAAGACCACTCCAACATGTCTAGCGCTCCCAGCTCCTCCTCCCGTCCCCACGGCCAAGAAAAAGGCAAGTGGGAGAGGTGCTCCGTATCCCATGGTCAGCTGGAGAAGCTGCAAACATAGGGATTTCTCCCTCTTGCGGATCTGGTCCCTGTTCGAGCGGGGTTGACTTCCTTCAATGGTGAGGCCCAGGCAGAGAATTTCCCCAATCCATCTGAGGAGGAACGAGTGTGCATCGTCCCCTACCTGCTAAGAGGTGTCATGTTTCCAATTCATTCATTCCTCAGAGGGCTTCTGGAGTACTATGGCCTCCAACTGCACAACTTCACTCTAGCTTCCATTCTGCACATCGCGGGTTACTTCGCTCTTTCCGAGCTATTCCTGGGTTGTGAGGCCCACTTTGAATTGTGGAGAAGACTATTCTGCCTCGTCCCGCGTAATCGTGAGGGATCAACATTTGAAGTGGGGGGAGCCGAAATATGGTGCATCGCCGAAACCGGATACCTATCCGGCACACCAAAGAAGGCATCCGAAGAGTGGCCTTCCAAATGGTTCTATATTGAGGATGTCGCACTTCCAGACCCAGTTCGGAGGGGTCTTCCCGAGTTCACAAGCGTTCCTTTGAAGAATCGCCACAGCTGGCGCCCTCGGAGCCTCGAGGAGGAAGATAGCGCGTAAGTTCGTCAACTCTTGAGCAAGATAAGGACGCTCGCTCAGTCCGGATTCTCGATAGTCGAAGTAATGGCGACCTCCATAGTGCGGGGGGTTCAGCCACTCCAATACAGAGGGCTTACCATGTGGCACTACAATGGGGAGGATGACGCCTCCTGCTGCGGTAGAAAGGGTCCGGACACCCCTGCCGCTCTGGCTAAAATATTGGCCAAACGGTTCAAAGGGGAGGAAGAGGAATTCCTGCGTATCAAGCGTAGAGAAGGATTTTCCATGTACATTCCTCCTAGCTGGGTAAGGCCCAACTCCTCTACTCTACTCATTCCACTCCTTGAGCTACTTTCAATGAATATTAACCCGTCCATTTATAACAGCACTGGCGAAAGATTTCCGAAGGGCTTCACAGCCCCGCCCCGCAGCCCGAGGGCCACAATCGGGACCTTGACCCCGGATTCGAAGAGGATCCGGATATATTCGTGGTGCTCGAGGATGGGGTGTTTTACCAGGCGAGCTATGACGCGACACGTATGGCCATCATCGCCGATTATCCTGCCTCCTCGGCTTCACACCTAAGTAATCAGGAGCCATCTCATCCGAAAGAGTTCTCTCATTCTGCCTCACCCACTGCACCGTCCTGTGCTCAAAAGGGGAGGCGTTCGACGCGTCATGCTGCCCCAGGGGTATCTCCAAAGAGAGCGGCCTCCACGCAGGGCAAGCCTTCGAAGAGGAAGGAAAATAAAGACACGACCGAGCCTTCATCGAAGAGGTATGGATTCACAACTATGTTCTTTAGCAGTCGCGTCCAACTGTGACTCTTATGTTCGTCCTGCATCAGGAAAAGAGTTTGCCGGACTATGTCCGGGGACCCGGCCAGTCGTACTCCCAACAGCCAGGATTCGGTCCCAGCCGAGGAGACGGGGCCCGATATGGGAGTGGCACCAGACTGTCCTTCAGCTGAGGGGCTTGGAAGATATGTACGTTACCAACTCGGAAGTGGAGAGCGCCATGAATCATCGGTGCCGGAGGGCCATTTTACGAGATCCCGCTTCTCAAAAGAGGCGTTCAGTGCCTTCAGCTCGGCTGATGCATATATCCGGGCTGCTCGAGATGGGCTTAACAGAGCCACAGAGCAGCATTTAAAAGATGTGCGGGTAAGTTTACTTTATCCGAATATGATAACCATGTGCCAGTAGCCCCTGAGACTTGAAGCAGTTGGTACAAATGATTTAAGGATCCTTGTATAACCAGGTTCTTATGGAGAAGACCGACCTGCTAGCCCAGCAGCTGGAAAAGTGTCGGACGCAGCTAACTGTTGTTACCGCCGAACTGGAAAAGTCCAAGAAGGCGTCCGCTGGTAATATTTCCCTCAATCGAGACACAATAATTATATACCAGCTTGTCCTAATGCCGTTGCTTATCTCATAATAGAGTCGTTAGACCAACTGGAGGAGAAATTGAAAGCCGCTCAAACGGGCGAGAAAGAGGCAAAAAGACAACATGCCGCATGCGAGCACGTTCTGACCCTAGTCAGAGAGGTGAAAACAAACTCCAAGATTCAAACACTCAGCTAGGCGAGGAACTGAAAGATGTGCGAGCCCAGCTGGCCGACTCCGTGAAGGAGAATAAAAGGCTGCGGGGCGGCATATTCAGTATGTGGCCGAACTTACCTTATGACAGTTCAGAGATGAAAGGAACTGATAGAGTTATGTTTGCAGGTATGCTGACGGGCCGTTCCGAAGAGGAGATGTCCGGATTGTCGGACGATCTGCTGCAAGGGTTGTTGCAAATGCACGAGCAAGCTCGGCAGGCGATGCGGAGTGTTGCCAAGGCCCTATGGCCATCCGCCTCCCCTCTAGGAAGTATGGAGGAGCTTGTAGAGCTATTCAAGGGAGCGTGGTGATGTATCCGATTATGGAAAATATCGGCCTGCCGGGAGGGTGCGCGAGAGGCCTGGGCCATGGTGAAAATACGATATACCAAGCTTGATCCGAATCGCATGACCAGGGTCGGACCTCTAGGGTCAGATGGACAAGAAGTTCCCGTTAATTTTGTATAAGACCAAGTAGCAGTAGCTGCCAAATATTCCCAACAGGATTGTAAGTTAGACAGCTTGTTGGACGGTATAGAGGAGGAAATTTATGAGTCCAAGGGACTATGTACTTTCCTTGATATATGTAACTCTAGCCGAATGGTAAAAAAATTGTCATGGCAGACCTTTTCGCTTCAACCTCTGGACCCGAAGGTGCGGAGTGTTTCTAAATACCAGAGCGGCCGAATGAACCGGGGTATGCGTGGAAACCAGGTGTAGGGGTCATAGTTTCCTGAACATACAAGTTGTATCCGGCTAGTTATGTTATATTACATTAAGATTGTAAGAAACATCTTCTAGAGAGAATAGTTCCGTTAAGGGTTCCTTTCCCTGGGTGTGCATGCGTTAATGTGCATGCCCGAACTGTGATTAAAAAATCGCAGTATATGTAACTTCTGGGAGTTCACAATGGAGTGAATGCGAAAAACATCTTTAATCCGCCGACCGAATATTCCCTTAAGAACGCTAGCTTTCGGCTTCACCCAGTCTGAGGTACACATCTGGATGACCCAGCAGTAACAATCGCAGAGGTGCTCCCTTTATGCCCTAGCCGAACTAACGGGAATGTAGGGCATAAGCACAGGAGCCAGGCAACCCAGCTTGGCCACAACTTAAGCCATATCGATGCATATAATGGCGAAGAAAAGGTGCATATGGGAAAAATGCATATGTAATGAGCCTTATGCTCGGAAAATAATAATAGCAAGCTTCTGACCAAGAAGCCCGCCAGGTATAATGGACGTACATATTTGAAGATGTATGCGTCAGGGGTGCACGATCTAACCGCACGAAAGCTCTAAGGCTAAAGAGAAAAATGAAAAAAGAGGAAAATTGATGGAAACGACAGGGGGTAGGAGACGAACAAAGAGTTTGGTGCTAGGCATAGAATCTTCGGAGTCTGGCCGCGTTCCAGGGGTTCGGCTCTAGGCGATTGTCTGATGCATCACGCAGGCGGTACGCTCCTCCGGTGAGAAATTCGTCAATGATGAAGGGACCCTCCCACTTGGGCTTGAGTTTGTCCTTTTTATTCTCCAGCAGGCGTAGAACGAGTTTGCCAATGTTATAAGTCTTGGCCCTCACTTCTCTGCTTTGATACATGCGAGCCTGCTGTTGATAAAATGCGGAATGGGCTTTTGCAACGTCGTGCTCCTCCTCCAGGGCATCTAATCTGTCCTGCCGTTCAAGCTTGGCCTCTCTCTCTTCGTACATGCGCACTCGAGGTGAGTCATGAATAATGTCGCAGGGTAACACTGCCTCTGCACCGTACACTATGAAGAAAGGTGTGTATCCGGTTGTGCGATTGGGCGTGGTCCGCAGCCCCTAGAGTACGGAGTCGAGCTCCTCAACCCAGTGCTTGTCTGATTCTTTCAAAGACCGCACTAGTCTAGGCTTGATGCCTCTCATAATAAGACCATTGGCTCTTTCGACTTGACTGTTTGTTTGCGGATGATAGACAGAGGCGTAATCAAGCTTGATGCCCAGATTAGTGCACCAGGATTTCACTTCGTCAGCTATGAAATTGGAGCCGTTATCGGTGATGATGCTTTGTGGAACACCATAACGGTGCACAAAGCCGGATATGAATTCTATCACCGGCCCGGACTCGGCCGTTTTAACTGGTTTGGCCTCGATCCACTTAGTGAATTTATCCACCATGACCAGCAGATATTTTTTCTTATGGCTTCCACCTTTAAGGGGTCTGACAATATACAGTCCCTAGACCACGAAAGGCCAAGTGATGGGGATTGTTTGTAGGGCAGTGGGGGCATATGGCTTTGGTTGGCGAAGAGTTGGCATCGGACGCAACATTGAACAAGGTCCTATGCATCTGCTCTGGCCGCCGGCCAATAAAACCCTGTACTGAAGGCCTTGCTGACAAGGGCCCGAGCTGCGGCATGGTGCCCGCCGAGACCGGCATGAATCTCAGCTAGGAGCTGCCGCCCCTCCTCTTCGGAGATACATCTTTGAAGGACTCCGGTAACACTTTTCTTGTAGAGCTCTCCATTGTGAACCTTGTAGGCCTTCAAACGCCGGATAATGTGGCGGGCCTCATTCTGATCCTCAGGGAGTTTCTTCCTATTGAGGTAGGCCAAGAAGGATTTGGTCCATGGGGCAATGATTGCCATAATGAGATGGGCCGACGATATTATTTCGGTGGCTGAGCCCCCGATGATATCGTGTGTTCAGAATCTGGGGTTGTTTTCGGATCCGGACTAGTGTTGCCGCTCTCCCCTTGCCATACCACGGATGGCTTAAAAAGCCTTTCCAGAAAGATGTTAGGTGGGACGGGGTCGCGCTTGGCACCGATGCGAGCAAGGACATCCGCCGCTTGATTACTTTCTCGGGCCACGTGATGAAAATCGAGCCCCTCGAACCAAGCCGACATTTTTAGGACGACATTACGATAAGCCGCCATCTTCGGATCTTTGGCATCTAAGTCTCCATTTATTTGAGATATTGCGAGGTTTGAGTCCCCGCGCACTTCCAGGTGTTGTATGCCCATGGAGACGGCCATCCGAAGGCCATGCAACAAGGCCTCGCATTCGGCTGCGTTATTGGAGTGTGTGTATAATATTTGGAGTACGTACTGGACGACGTCTCCAGTGGGGGACGTTAAAACGACGCCCGCTCCTAGTCCTGCCAGCATTTTGGAACCATCAAAATACATAACCCAATTGGAATATGTGTCGTACTCTTTGGGAAGTTCGGCCTCTGTCCATTCGGCGACGAAGTCAGCTAGTACTTGGGATTTAATGGCTCGACGCGGTTGGTATGTTATGTCGAATGGAAGGAGCTCAATGGCCCATTTTGCAATCCGACCCGTAGCATCGCGGTTGTTTATTATGTCATTGAGCGGTACTTCGGAAGCCACCATGATCGAACACTCCTAGAAGTAGTGTCGTAGCTTCCGGGGTGCCATGAAGACCGCGTATGCTATCTTTTGATAATGAGGGTACTGGGATTTGCATGGTGTGCGGGCAGTGGATACGTAATATACTGGCTTCTGAAGCGGGAATTTGTGTCCGTCCTGTTCTCGCTCAAGGATGAGCACGGCGCTCACCGCCTGGTGTGTTGCCGATATGTATAATAACATGGGTTCGCCGACGTTCGACGCGACCAGGATTGGGTTGCTTGCCAGAAGGGTTTTTATTTCTTCCAGTCCAGTGTTGTCGTATCCGTCCACTCGAAGTGATCGGTGCACTGTAGAAGGCGATAGAGTGGCAATGCCTTTTCTCCCAATCTAGAGATAAAGCGGCTTAGAGCTGCCACACAACCGGCGAGTTTTTGGACCTTTTAAGGTCCGTTGGCATAGCCAATTGTGACAGAGCTCGGATTTTGGCTGGATTTGCTTCAATTTCTCTATTGGAAACGATGAAGCCCAGCAGTTTTCCAGCGGGGACGCCGAAAACACACTTTTCCATATTGAGCTTGATGTCATATGCACGGAGCTTGTCGAATGTGAGACGTAAATCGTCTATGAGTGTTTCGACGTGTCTAGTTTTGATGACGACGTCGTCCATATATGCTTCAACTGTCTTGATGATCTGTTTCTCCAGTCATGTTTGGATCATGCACTGGTAGGTGGCGCCGGCGCTTTTTAGCCCGAAGGGCATGGTGTTGAAGCAGAATGGCCCATATGGGGTAATGAATGCTGTTGCAGCTTGATTTGACTCCTTCATTTTAATTAGATGGTATCTGGAATATGTGTTGAGGAAACACAGTGAGTCATTCCTGCGGTAGCATCGATGATCTGGTCGATGCGGGGGAGGGGAAGGGATCCTTGGGGCAAGCCTTATTGAGGTCTTTGAAATCGATGCACATGCGCCAGGATTTGTCCTTCTTTGGCACCATCACCAGGTTTGCCAGCCAGTCCGGGTGTTTTATTTCTCTAATGAATCCGGCCTCGATTAGCTTGGCTAGCTCCTCCCCCATAGCTTGACGTTTGGGTTCGGAATAACGCCGCAGTGTTTGTTTGACCGGTTTATATCCCTTCAATACATTAAGGCTGTGTTCAACCAACTTGCGTGGGATTCCTGGCATATCAGAAGGGTGCCAGGAAAATATATCCCAGTTCTCACACAGGAACTCTCGTAGCGCGGCATCAACCGTTGGGTCTAGTTGTGCTCCAATAGATGCTGTCTTCTTGGGGTCCGTTGGATGGACTTGGAATTTGACTATTTCTTCTGCCGGTCTGAATGACGTGGATTTGGGTCGTTTGTCTAGGATTACATTGTCCCTGTCCACCGTGGAGTGCAGCACGGTTAATTCTTCGGCCGCGAGGGCTTCGGATAGTGCCTCAAGGGCCAGGGATGCGGTTTTGTTTTCGGCACGGAGTGCTATGTCCGGATCACTAGCGAGATTGATTATACTGTTAGGCCTGGTCATCTTAAGCTTCATGTACCCGTAATGAGGTATAGCTTGGAAGCGTGTAAATGCCTCTCGCCCTAGGAGGGCGTGATATCCGCTGTTGAAAGGGGCCACTTGGAAGGTTATCTCTTCGGACCGATAATTCTCCGGCGTACCGAATACCACGTCAAGTGTGATTTTTCCCACACACCGTGCTTCCCGACTGGGAATGATTCCTCGGAAAGTTGTGCTCCTTTGCTTGATGCGGCTCCTGTCTATTTCCATTTTGTGGAGTGTATCCTCATAAATGAGGTTTAGTCTGCTGCCGTCGTCCATGAGAACCTTGGCTATCCAAAAGCCGTCCATGATTGGACTGAGGACCAAGGCGGCTGGTGCTCGGACTATCCTATATTTGGGTTCGTCACCGGCATTAAAAGTTATAGTCGTATCATTCCAAGGGTTTATTGCTGCAATCTGGCAGACTTCAGCGAGTTCACGGAGTGCCCTTTTGTGCCTATTATTTGAAGCAAATGTCTCGAAGATCGTCAATACTTTGAGGTCGTCATCTTCTGGGGGGTGTTGTTCTGGGGTATTCTTGGTGAGGATATCCTCGCCGCTCTTGGCCACTTGCCGGAGTATCCAACATGCTCTAAGGCTGTGGGTTGGTATGTTATCCGGTGTTGTGTGTATTTTGCATGGCCCATCGAGCCATCTTTCCAGAACGGTTCCGCGCCCCGTAATGGGCTTATATTTCTTTGTTATTGGACCGGGCGTGCCTCGAGGGTGCGCCCATTTCGCCTGAACGAGGGGTTGAGTGGGGACTGATGATTCCCAATGGGCCGCCTGAGTTTTCCAGGCACTTTCCATTGCGCTGTACTTCTGTACGATAGTTGCCAAGTCAGCGAAGTGTAATATGCGATGGCGGTTGATGGCGTTGAGGGTTCCTTCGTCCGTGCAATTATTGCGGAACGCTGAGTTTGCGTCTTCGTCGCGGCAATCTTTAATCTTGTCTTTGACAAGGAGGAATCTGGCCCAGAAGTGGTGGACCGTTTCCTGAGACTGCTGTTGTATGCTTATGAGCGCACTTATATCTGGGTGGGTGGGTGGATTTAAATCCGCACTCTGACCCAATTTTGGGTCCGGAGTCTGAAGATTCTCCGAACTTAACAGTTCGGGCTCCGGGATATCAACTGATTTCTTAAGCCCGTCATCCGATTTTATGTTCGGAGGACAGGATGTATCTCTTCGCAAGTGAGTGTCCGGATCTTTGAGGTTGGCGATCTGAATATAGTTCGTCCTTAGTATAGAGGAAGAGTTGTCGTCTTGCGCCTCGACTACCGCTATCTGGTGGGTGATCGGTGGAGTTTTAATTTCTCTCTCATAGGGTTTAAGCCCAATTTGATCGTAGTTTGTAGCGACCCCCAGGGCGGCGATGCGATCTAGGATCTCGTTTAGAGACAAAAGCTCCACCGGATCCATCTGCTTGGAGTGCTCGGAATCAATACGAAGGGAATTTTTGATGACCTGAGAGATCATCGTCGGCTTAACGGCCGAACGGGCAGTCTTGGTAAAGCCGCCCAGCCGGAGGCTTTGGCCTGGGGCCAGTGCTCCTCCAGAGGTGATGTTGTCCTTGAGAACGAGGTGAGCCATCAGTCCTATCTTCGACGTCACATCGGAGCTCTCAATGAAAGCACCAATGTTGGTGTCAAAACCGGCGGATCTCGGGTAGGGGGTCCCGAACTGTGCGTCTAAGGTCGATGGTAACAGGAGACGGGGGACACAATGTTTACCCAGGTTCGGGCCCTCTCTGTGGAGGTAATACCCTACTTCCTGCTTGATTGATCTTGATGAATATGAGTATTACAAGAGTTGATCTACCATGAGATCATAATGGCTAAAACCCTAAAAGTCTAGCCTGTATGACTATGGCTATCCGTATTGGCCTCTACAGACCTAGAACTCCGGTTTACATAGACACCGGAGGGATCTAGGGTTACATAAGGTCGGTTTACAGAGAAAGGAATCTTCATATTCAATCGCCGAGCCTACCTTCCATGCCAAGGAGAGTCCCATCCGGACACAGGTGGAGTCTTCGGTCTTTGTATCTTCATAGCCCATCAGTCCAGCCCATGGCTAATAGGTCAGACGCCCGAGGACCCCTTAGTCCAGGACTCCCTCAATGATCTATGCTTGATGGTTGCCCTATGGATTCAGATGGACTCGCTTATCATCTACGCATCCGCAGTAGGTTATCTCATGAGTTGGCCTTCGGTCGAATTTATTCTATTGTAATAAAATACTCTATATGAGAGTCGATGTAATAAAGCATGTGTGATTGCACTTTGATATATTCATTGATGTACTGTATGTGCCAGCATGATCTTGGGATGGTACAGATACACAGAGACTTGACCGATTTCGGGTTGGTTCGCTACAGAGATGGCATCAGAGCACACGCTGACCATAGGACGTAACCCCTAGGATCGGAAAGCCATAGAAAAAAACTATTTTACAATTTTCCTATATATCCTTTGGTCTATAGTATCTATTCATTTCTATCTCTTTTATGATTCACTAAAATAGTTGTTGACCCCATCACCGAGTCTGCTCAACTGAAGAGACCTTGCCCTATGAAGACGACGCTGACAAAGAAGAAGTTGGAGCCGACGTTGATCTGATGAAATCTTCCACCGATGAGAACTAGATTCAGACCAGCATGTAAACATTAGAAACTCGTTAGCCGGTTGGATTCTCGATTAGTTTGTTACGATCGGTGTGTGAAACTTGACTGAAGTGATTGGTGTGTTATTGATTGTTGCATACATGTGGGTAGTGTTATTTCTCTTTAGACCCTTATTCTATTCTAATTTCTCATCCACTCCAAAACATCAGATGCCTCCGAGACGTGACCCCAGATTCACTTTCCCGCCGGAGCTCACCCAGCTGATCCAACAGCAGAATGACTTGACGAAGATGATCATCCAGAACCAACTCAACAACAACAACAATCCACCACCACCACCCCCTGTCGATAACCTGACCCGTTTCTTAAGGCTGAATCCGCTGGTGTTCTCTAGCAGCACCGAGCCGATTGTAGCTGATGATTGGCTCCACAAGATCAGAAGGGAGCTACCACTTCTGGATGCACAGATGCTGAGAAGGTGCATTTTGCCGCACATCAACTAGATGGACCCGCATCATCATGGTGGGAAAACTACACCACCACCTGCCCCATGGCCACAATTACATGGGATCAGTTTCAGCAGGCCTTCTGCACCGCTCATGTCTCAGCTGGAGGCATGAGTCTGAAGAAGCGTGAGTTCCACAACTTACGCCAGGTGAATCGTACTGTGCGGCAGTACGTGGATGAGTTCAGCCAATTAGCTCGCTATGCCCGGATGATGTGGCCACAGATGCTGCAAAGCAGGAGAAGTTCCTCGAAGGACTCAATGATGAGTTGGGAATGCAACTGATGGTGGCTACCTTCAATAACTACTAGGAGCTGGTAGACAAGGCCACCATTCTTGAGGGCAAGCAGCAGCAGATAGAGAGTCAGAAGCGGAAGTATAGACAGGGAAAGTATAGCCCTGGAGCTCATCAAAAGCCCCTGCACCCCGTACTCAGGAGGACACAACCACCATACCCATGGAGGCCATACTCACGGAGGACATACCCATTCCAACACCAACAACTAGAAGAATGGCAATGGAGGAAATGGTACTCAGCATCATTCCGCTCCAGTGATGAGGGACCTGAGCACCATCGCCTGTTTTAGGTGCAAGCAGACTGGACATTATGCCAACAAATGTCCTGATGTTAAGCCGAACAATGGCAATGGAAATGGAAACGGTAACGGTAACTCTGGAATCAAGAAGCCAAACCCTTTTCCCTGAGCTCAAGTGAACCACATTGATGTGGGGGAGGTCTATGATCAGTCGGATACTATAATCGTAAGTTTTTATTAAATTCACATCAATATTGGTAATTTTTTATTCTGGTACCACACATTCATTCATATCAACGGTAGTTGTGGAAAAATATGGGTTACCCACTAGGACCCTTAGAAAGCCCCTCCAGATCAGTTCCCCAGGAGCCGAGATGATGGCAGGATTAGGATGTCACCCGATGAACCTCAGTATCGGGAATCATGAATTCCCCACAAACCTTATCGTATTAGAGTCACAAGGATTGGATGTAATCCTATGCATGGATTGGCTGACCAAGTATGAAGGGAACATTGATTGCGCCTGCAGGACGATTTTGCTCACAACCCCAGAGCAAAAGAGGATCAAGTATGTATCCAAGAACATACCAAAGAATACTCAGGTAAATTCCCTCACAGGAGTTGTTCAGGAAGGACTGCCAGTAGTGCAAGATTTCCCCGATGTATTCCTGGAGGAATTACCCGGAATGCCACCGGACAGAGAATAAGTATTTTTGATTGAGTTATTACCCGACACGGCCCCAATATCCAAGAGACCTTATCGGATGCCCTCGAATGATTTGGAAGAGATCATGAAGCATATCAAGGAATTATTGGAGAAAGGATATATTCGCCCAAGTTCATCACCTTGGGGAGCCCCAGTTCTTTTGGTAGAGAAGAAGGACGGAACCCTAAGAATGGTTGTGGATTATCGCTCATTGAACAATGTGACCATCAAGAACAAGTACCCTCTGCCGATGATAAATGATTTATTTGATCAGATAGTCGGAGCCAAAGTATTCACCAAGATCGATCTTCAATCAGGGTATCGTCAGTTGGAGATTCGTGAACAGAGTATACTCAAAACAGCTTTCACCACCAGGTATGGTTTATATGAGTATAAAGTCATGTCATTCGGATTGACTAATGCCCCTGCATATTTCATGAGCATGGTTAACAAGGTATTTATGGAATATCTTGACAAGTTTGTCGTGGCGTTCATTGATGACATATTGGTTTTCTCCAAGAGAGAGGAAGAGCATACGGAACATTTGCGTGTAGTTCTGGAGAAACTCCGAGAACATCAGTTATATGCCAAGTTTAGCAAATTTGAATTTTGGTTGAAGGAAGTCAGATTCCTCGGACATGTTATTTCAGGAGAAGGAATAGCAGTCGACCCCACCAAGGGTGAATCTGTCACCAAATGGCAGTCCCCCACATTAGTCAAGGAGATCCACAGTTTTCTCGGACTTGCAGGATATTATCGGAGATTTATTGATAATTTCTCCAAGATTGCTAAAGCCATAACTGAGCTGTTGAAGAAGGAAACCAAGTACGTTTGGACCGAGGATTGTGAAGCCAGTTTTCAGGAACTGAAGAAACGATTGGTTACAGGCCCGGTGCTAATTTTGCCGGACATACATTAGGATTACCAGGTATATTGTGATGCTTCTGATCAAGGACTCGGAGGAGTGCTCATGCAGGAAGGAAAATTTGTAGCTTATACCTCCAGACAGCTACGACCTCACGAGATGAAGTATGCCACACACGATTTGGAGTTAGCAGTCGTAGTGCACGCACTCAAGACCTGGAGACATTTCCTTGTCGGAAATAGTTGTGATGTTTACACGGATCATAAGATCTTGAAGTACATTTTCATGCAGAATGAGTTGAACATCAGGCAGAGGATATGGCTAGAGTTGATCAAGGACTATGACATGAGATTGCATTATCACCCAGGGAAGGCAAATGTTGTAGAAGATGCCTTGAGTCGTAACTATTATGTGAATACCCTTACATCGAGAGGATTACCCCAGGAGTTAGCCGATGACCTCAGAGACCTTCGACTGGAGATAGTTCCAAGAGAATATGTTGCAGCACTAGAAATTCAGTCCACTTTGACTGAAAGAATCAGAGAAGCCCAGAAGACAGACAAGGAAATTGCAGAGATAAAGGAGAGGATGAGTAACGGAAAGGCTAAAGGTTTCCGTGAGGATGAACACGAAACTTTACGGTTTGAGGATCGTACCTATGTGCCCAATGACCCAGAGGTCAGGAAGTTAATTCTTTAGGAGGCCCATGATTCACCATGCTCCATTCACCCAGGCAACACCAAGATGTATCTGGATTTGAAGGAAAGTTTCAGGTGGACATGTATGAAGAAGGATATTGCCGAGTACGTAGCAGTATGCGATGTTTGTCAGTGAGTAAAGGCAGAACATCAGAAACTGGCAGGGTTACTCCAACCTTTGCTGTTACCCGAATGGAAATGGGAGAAACTTGGAATGGATTTTATCACCGGATTACCCAGGACTCATTCAGGTTACGACTCTATCTAGGTACTGGTTGATCACTTGACCAAGGTAGCTCATTTCATCCCAGTGAAGACCACCTATACCAGCACTAAGTTAGCCAAGATATACATGACCATGATCGTATGTCTGCATGGAGTTCCGAGGAGTATCGTGTCAGATAGAGTAACACAATTTACCTCAAAGTTTTCGAATTAGTTGCAGGAAACCTTGGGTACGAGGCTGGAGTTCAGTACAACTTTTCATCCGCAGACAGATGGACAGACCGAGAGAGTCAACCAGATTTTGGAGGACATGTTGAGGGCCTGTGCGCTAGACTATGGATCTAGCTGGGATGACAATCTACCATACGCAGAGTTCTCGTACAACAACAGCTACCAGACCAGTCTGAAGATGGCCCCTTCGGAAGCTCTATACGGAAGGAGGTGCGGAACACCATTGCTGTTGGATGGTGTTGGAGACCGAAAACTTTTTGGTCCGATTTTATCAGAGACTCTGAAGAGAAGATCAAGCTGATTCGAGATTGACTCAAGGTAGCTCAGTCGAGGCAGAAGAGCTATGCCGACAGTAAACACAAGGAGATAACGTACGAAGTGGGAGATCGAGCATATCTCTGTGTGTCCCGACTTTGAGGAATTAAGAGGTTCGGTGTTAAAGGTAATTTAGCACCCCGGTTCATAGGCCCCTACAAAATCCTCGAACATAGAGGAGAAGTTGCATACAAGTTGGAATTGCCGAAAGGATTGTCAGGAGTTCATGTTGTCTTTCACGTTTCCCAGCTGAAGAAATGCCATGCTGAGATGGTCGATATTCCTTTGAGAGACACAGTGCCCGTTGATGACCCACAAGTATAGGGGATCTATCGTAGTCCTTTCGATAAGTAAGAGTGTCGAACCCAACGAGGAGCAGAAGGAAATGATAGGCGGTTTTCAACAAGATATTCTCTGCAAGTACTGAAATAAGTGGTAACAGATAGTTTTGTGATAAGATAAATTGTAACGAGCAACAAGTAACAAGAGTAAATAAAGTGTAGAAAGGTGGCCCAATCCTTTTTGTAGCAAAGGACAAGCCTGGACAAACTCTTATAATAGGAAAAGCGCTCCCGAGGACACATGGGAATATCATCAAGCTAGTTTTCATCACGTTCATATGATTCGCGTTCGGTACTTTGATAATTTTATATGTGGGTGGACCGGTGCTTGGGTGCTTCTCTTACTTGAACAAGCATCCCACTTATGATTAACCTCTATTGCAAGCATCCGCAACTACAACAAAAGTATTAAGGTAAACCTAACCATAGCATGAAACATATGGATCCAAATCAGCCCCTTAGGAAGCAACACATAAACTAGGGTTTAAGCTTCTGTCACTCTAGCAACCCATCATCTACTTATTACTTCCCAATGCCTTCCTCTAGGCCCAAATAATGGTGAAGTGCTATGTAGTCGACGTTCACATAACACCACTAGAGGCTAGACAACATACATCTCATCAAAATATCAAACGAATACCAAATTCACATGACTACTAATAGCAAGACTTCTCCCTTGTCCTCAGGAACAAATGTAACTACTCACAAAGCATATTCATCTTCATAATCAGAGGGGTAATAATATGCATAAAGGATCTGAACATATGATCTTCCACCAAATAAACCAACTAGCATCAACTACAAGGAGTAATCAACACTACTAGCAACCTACTAGCACCAATCCCGGACTTGAAGACAAGAATTGGATACAAGAGATGAACTAGGGTTTGGAGATGAGATGGTGCTGGTGAAGATGTTGATGGAGATTGCCCTCTCCCGATGAGAGGAGCGTTGGTGATGATGATGACGATGATTTCCTCCCGAGGGAAGTGTCCCCAGCAGTAACAGCTCTGCCGAGCCCTAGATTGGTTCCGCGTTCCGCCTGCATGGCGGAGTCTCGTCCCGAAAGGTTGCTGAATGTTTTTTCTCATCGAAAGACTTCATATAGGAGAAGATGGGCATCAGAGAGCCACCAGGGGGCCCATGAGGTAGGGGGGCGCGCCCCAGGGGGGGCGCCCCCCACCCTCGTGAGCAGGGTGTGGGCCCCCTGGCCTTCATCTTTGGCGACGATTTTTCTTTATTTATTTTAAGATATTCCGTGGAGTTTCAGGACTTTTGGAGTTGCACAGAATGGGTCTATAATATTTGCTCCTTTTCCAGCCCAGAATTCCTGCTGCCGGCATTCTTCCTCTTCATGTAAACCTTATAAAATAAGAGAGAATAGGCATAAGTATTGTGACATAATGTGAAATAACAGCCCATAATGCAATAAAATCGATATAAAAGCATGATGAAAAATGGACGTATCAACTCCCCCAAGCTTAGATCTCGCTTGTCCTCAAGCGAAAAGCCGATAACAATAATTATGTCCTTATGTTTAGAGGTAGAGGCATCGATAAAAATAAAATACGGACATGAAGGCATCATGATTATTCTCATAACAACAACATATATAGATTTTGTCATATTATTAGTTATATTCAAGTGATGATCTTTTCACAATGCAAAGGTATGAATCAGAAACCTTATTGGGTACCAACAAATTATAACCTGAGTCATGAAGCAATTGCAATTTATCATAGCATCGGAAAGAGTCTATGTCAGAGCTTAAAAGCAAGTCCACATACAAAACTATCATTTAGTCCTTCATAATTGCTAGCACTCACGCAATACTTGTGGTTACAGTGTTTTAATCGGACACAGAGAAAGATAGGGCCTTATAGTTTTGCCCCACAACCTTTTACCTCAAGGGTAATGTCAACAATAATAATTCATGCTCCCCTACATCCAATTAGATCTATATATATATATATATATATATATATATATATATATATATATATATATATATATCATGTTCTTTCCAACATGTGGGCTTGCCAAAGGATAAAATGAAAAGGAAAGGTGAAGATCACCGTGACTCTTGCATAAGGTGGAGGATAATAATAAAAGATAGGCCCTTCGCAGAGGGAAGCAGAGGTTGCCATGTGCTTTTTATGGTTGGATGCACAAAATCTCAATGCGAAAAGAACGTCACTTTATATTGCCCCTTGTGATATGAACCTTTATTATGCAGTCCGTCGCTTTTATTACTTCCATATCACAAGATCGTATAAAGCTTATTTCTCCCACACCAATCAATCATACATATTTAGAGAAATTTTTATTGCTTTGCACCGATGACAACTTACTTGAAGGATCTTACTCAATCCATAGGTAGATATGGTGGACTCTCATGGCTAAACTGGTTTAAGGGTATTTGGAAGCACAAGTAGTATCTCTACTTGGTGCCAAGAATTTGGCTAGCATGAGGGGAAAGGCAAGCTCAACATGTTAGAGGATCCATGACAACATACTTTATCTCAGATATAAGAAAACATAACTCATCAAGTTGTCTTCCTTGTCCAACATAAACTCTTTAGCATGTTGTATTTTAATGAGTGCTCCCAATCATAAGAGATGTCAATGATAATATATCTATATGTGAAACCTCTCTTTCCTTATTACTTCCTATTAATTGCAACGATGACCAAAGCTATATTTGCCAACTCCCAACAACCTTTAATCACCATACTCTTTCTATGTGAAGTCATTACTCTCAATAAGATCAATATGAACTCTTTGTTTCTTTTTATTCATTTTCTTCTTCCTATTCCTTTATTCACCTAAGATCATGGCAAAACAATCAAGCCCTTGACTCAACACTAAACTTTATTATATATATAGCTCACGGACTCGATTACATAGAGAGATCATAAAGCAAAACTCAAAACTAAATCATGCCATAACTTTATTCTACTAGATCAAGATACTACTAATAGGATCGAACTAAGAAAAACGGTAAAGATAGGAGTTGTGATGGTGATACGATACCGCGACACCTCCCCCAAGCTTGGCAGTTGCCAAGGGGAGTGCCCATACCCATGTGCTTATGTCTCCTTCTTTGTTGTTGGTGTAATATTCTTGGCGATGATTCCCCTCAAGATACAGTTCTCCTCCTCGAGCTTATTGACTTGCTGATTGAGGTCCATTATTTCCTTGCAAAGCTTTCCTGTAACTGCTAAAGCTCCTTGCACCCAAGAGTGTTGCATAGCTGCGGGAGAACAAGAGATACTCCTCCTCATATTTTCATAAGAAAGAAATATAACATTGGAAGGGATAACCGAGTTTGGAATAGCTGAGCTCTGTAGTTTCCCCATCGTAAACCCAACTCGGAGGCGAGAGGTGACTTCTTGATCCTCCATGGCATCTACCCTCATCAAGTCGGCCTCCATCTCTTCCTCCGTTGCTGGCCCAAAGTGGTCAACATCGCTGTTTGCCCTTGGTTCCGGTGTCAGATTAGATACCCGGCTCTCCCCGACTGACTCTTGAGAAGACATCTTGCTCTAATCTGCAGCAGCAACAGCTCAAAACAAGAACAGAGGAAAATTGTGTGATACGGGAGTCAAAACCTTGCGGAGAATATATAATGAATTTTTACCGACCAAAATACGTATCGTGCAAGAAAACACAGTCCGGAGGGCACACAAGGTGCTCATGAGGTAGGGGGGCACGCCCAGGGGGTAGGGCGTGCCCACCACCCTCGTGGGGCCCTCGTGTCCTTCCCGGACTTCCACTTATTTTTATATTTTTCTAAATATTCCAAAATGGAGAAATATTGCCTTAAAAATTGTTTTGGAGTCGGTTTACTTACCGTACCACATACCTATTCCTTTTCGGAGTCTGAAACGGTCTGGAAAGTGTCCCTTATGTATTCCTCCGGGTTACGGTTTCAATAATATTGGTTTCAACATTTATGGGATTACCTGAGATATAATGTTTGATTCTTTGACCGCTTACCACCTTCGTATTTGTGCCTTCGGGTTGTTGATTTTTATGGCACCGAACGATAGAGCTCCTCGATAACGTAGGGACCTTCCCATTTAGAGAGAAGTTTTCCTGCAAAAAATCTTAAACGAGAGTTGTATAGCAATAAATAATCACCTACATTAAACTCACGCTTTTGTATCCTTTTGTCACGCCATCGTTTAACTTTTTATTTAAATAACTTGGCATTTTCATAAGCTTGGGTTCTCCATTCATCAAGTGAGCTAATATCAAATAATCTCTTCTCACCGGCAAGTTTGAGATCATAGTTGAGCTCTTTAATAGCCCAATATGCCTTATGTTCTAGTTCGAGAGGTAAGTGACATGCTTTTCCATAAACCATTTTATACAGAGACATACCCATAGGATTCTTATATGCAGTTCTATAGGCCCATAATGCATCATCAAGTTTCTTGGACCAATTCTTTCTAGATCTATTAATGCCTTTTGCAAAATTAATTTGAGCTCTCTATTGCTCAATTCTACTTGACCACTAGACTACGGGTGATAAGGAGATGCAATTCTATGATTAACGTCATATTTAGCAAGCATTTTACGGAAAGCACCATGAATAAAGTGTGAACCACCATCAGTCATTAAATATCTAGGGACTCCAAATCTCGGAAACATAACTTCTTTAAGCATTTTAATAGAAGTGTTATGATCAGCACTACTAGTTGGAATAGCTTCTACCCACTTAGTAACGTAATCAACAGCAAATAAAACGTGTGTATATCCATTAGAGGCAGGAAAAGGTCCCATATAACCAAAGCCCCAAACATCAAATGGTTCAATAACAAGTGAATAATTCATAGGCATTTCTTGACGTCTACTAATATTACCAATTCTTTGACATTCATCGCAAGACAAAACAAACTTACGGGCATCTTTGAAGAGAGTGGGCGAATAAAAACCGGATTGCAATACCTTATGTGCAGTTCTATCTCCAGCGTGGTGCCCTCCATAAGCTTCGGGGTGGCACTTGCGTAGGATCTGTTCCTGTTCATGCTCAGGTACACAACGTCTAATAACACCATCTACTCCTTCTTTATAAAGATGTGGGTCATCCCAAAATTAATGTCTCAAATCATAGAAGAACTTTTTCTTTTGTTGGTATGTGAAACTAGGAGGTATAAATTTAGCAACAATATAATTAGCATAATCAGCATACCATGGAGTGCTACGAGAAGTGCTTATGACATTTAATTGTTCATCAGGAAAGCTATCATCAATGTGTAGTGGGTCATCAAGAACATTCTCTAACCTAGATAAGTTGTCCGCAACGGGTTCTCAGCTCCTTTTCTATCAACAATATGCAAATCAAATTCTTGCAGGAAGAGAACCCATCTAATAAGTCTAGGTTTAGCATCTTTCTTTTCCATAAGATATTTAATAGCAGCATGATCAGTGTGAATAGTTACTTTAGAATCAACAATATAGGGTCTGAATTTATCACAAGCAAATACAACTGCTAAAAGTTCCTTTTCGGGAGTAGCATAGTTTGTTTGAGCATTGTCTAGAGTCTTACTAGCATAATGGATAACATTTAATTTCTTATCAACTCTTTGCCCTAGAACAACACCTACATCATAATCACTAGCATCACACATAATTTCAAAGGGTAAATTCCAATCAGGTGGCTGAACAACAGGTGCAGAGACTAATGCTTTCTTAAGTATTTGAAATGCTTCTACACAATCATCATCAAAGACAAATGGTACATCTTTTTGTAATAAATTAGTCAGAGGCCGAGAAATTTTTGAGAAGTCCTTAATGAACCTCCTATAAAATCCGGCATGACCAAGGAAACTTCTTATACCTTTGATGTCCTTGGGACATGGCATCTTTTCAATAGCATCAACCCTGGCTTTATCAACTTCAATAGCTCTTTCAAAAACTTTGTTCCCCAAGACAATACCTTCATTAACCATAAAGTGGCACTTTTCCCAATTTAAGACAAGATTAGTTTCTTCACATCCTCAAGAAAACTCGATCAAGATTGCTCAAGCAATCATCAAAAGAGGAACCATAGACGGAAAAATTGTCCATGAAGACCTCGCAAATTTTTTCATAAAAATCAGAGAATATAGCCATCATGCATCTTCGAAAGGTAGCAGGTGCATTACATAAACCAAAAGGCATGCGTCTATAAGCAAAAGTAACAAAAGGGCATGTAAAAGTAGTCTTTGATTGATCTTTAGCCGACACAGGTATTTGAGAGAAACCAGAATAACCATCTAGAAAGCAATAATGTGTATGTTTGCATAATCTTTCTAGCATTTGATCAATAAAAGGTAAGGGGTAATGATATTTCTTAGTAGCTTTATTTAATTTGCGGAAATCAATTACCAATCTATAACCTGTGATAATTCTTTGCGGAATCAATTCATCTTTATCATTAGGGACAACAGTAATACCTCCCTTCTTAGGGACACAATGGGCATGACTTACCCACTGACTATCAAAGAACGGGATAAATTATACCTGCCTCCAGAAGCTTGAGTATTACTTTTCTCACCACTTCTTTCATTTTAGGATTCAAACGTCATTGAGGATCACGAACTGGTTTGGCATCCGCTTCCAAATTTATTTTATGTTGACGTAGAGTGGGACTAATGCCCTTAAGATCATCAAGAGTATATCCAATAGCGGCACGGTGCTTCTTCAGAGTTTTCAATAATCTTTCTTCTTCATGCTCGAAGGTTAGCACTAATAATAACAGGATATATTTTCTTTTCATCAAGATAAGCATATCTAAGATTATCGTGCAATGGTTTAAGCTCAAACACGGGATCACCCTTGGGTGGAGGAGGATCCCCTAGGATTTCAACAGCAAATTGTGTTGCGTAATAGGTTCCTGTTTAAAGAATACTTCATCTATTTCCCTTCTTTCATTCATGAACATATCATTTTCATGGTCTAGCAAATAATGTTCTAAAGGATCACTAGGAGGTACGACAACAGAAGCAAGACCAATAATTTCATCCTTACTAGGCAATTCTTCCTCACGATCTTGTTTACTGAATTTAGAGAAATTAAACTCATGAACCATATCATCCAAGCCAATAGTAACAACATCCTTTTTGCAGTCTATCTTAGCATTAACAGTATTCAAGAAGGGTCTACCAAATATAATGGGACAAAAGCTATCTTGTGGGGAACTAAGAACAAGAAAATTAGCAGGGTATTTGGTTTTCCCACACAAGACTTCAACATCTCTAACAATTCCCATTGCAGATATAGTATCTCTATTGGCAAGTTTAATCGTAACATCAATATCTTTTAACTCAGAAGGTGCAATTTCATGCTTAATTTCTTTATATAAGTCATAAGGTATAACACTAGCACTAGCACCCATATCACATAAGCCATGATAACAATGATCTCCTATTTTAACAGTAAATAATGTGCACGCCTACCACAGGTCTATGTTTATCTTTAACGCTAGGTTTAGCAATTCTAGCAGATTCTTCACATAATTGAATAACACGCCCATCAATATTATCAGACAAGAGATCTTTAACAATAGCAATATTAGGTTCTACTTTGACTTGCTCAGGAGGTGTATATGTTCTAATATTGCTTTTACAAACAACAGTTGAAGCTTTAGCATGATCCTTTACTCTAACAGGGAAAGGTGGTTTCTCAACATTAGAGGTGGGAACAATAGGATCATTATAAGTGACAGTCTTTTCTTCAACTTTAATAGGTGCAGCTACTTTTACTTCTATGGGAGGATGATATTTAAACCACTTATCCTTAGGGAGATCAACATAAGTAGCAAAAGATTCACGTAAAGAAGCTACTATCTCAGAGTCAAGTCCATATTTAGTGCTAAACTTACGGAAAATATCGGTATCCATAAAAGATTTAACACAATCAAAATTAGGTGTCATACCTGACTCCTTACCTTCGTCGAGGTCCCAATATTCAGAGTTGCATTTAATTCTATCCAATAAATTCCATTTAAATTCAATAGTCTTCATCATAAAAGAGCCATCACAAGAAGTATCGAGCATGGTGCGATTGTTATCAGAAAGCCGAGCATAAAAATTCTGAAGAATTGCCACTCTTGAGAGCTCATGATTGGGGCATGAATATAACATTGATTTAAGCCTCCCCCAAGCTTGAGCGACGCTTTCTCCTTCACGAGGCCAAAAATTATATATATAATTGCGATCACAATGAACAAGATGCATAGGGTAATATTTTTGATGAAATTCCAATTTCAATCTTTTATAGTTCCATGATCTCGTATCATCACATAGCCTATACCATGTCAATGCGCCTCCCATCAAAGATAAAGGGAAGACCTTCTTCTTAACAACATCATCGGGTATACCTGCAAGCTTAAATAGTCCACAAACTTCATCCACATAGAGTAGATGTTCATCAGGATGCTTTGTTCCATCTACTGTAAAAGTGTTAGCTAGCAGTTTTTCCATCATACCCGAAGGAATTTCAAAAGGAGTTTCATTTTCAATAGGTTCAGTAGGTTGAGGAGAAACTCTTTGCTCTACTGGACGTGGTGAAGATACCCCGAACAAGCCCCTAAGAGAATTACTTTCCATAGTAACAAGTGACAAAAAATTTCAGCACACTATATACATTTTTCCTTACCAAATTCCGCCTACCAAAGGCGCTACACTCCCCGGCAACGGCGCCAGAAAAGAGTCTTGATGACCCACAAGTATAGGGGATCTATCGTAGTCCTTTCGATAAGTAAGAGTGTCGAACCCAATGAGGAGCGTATGAAATGATAAGCGGTTTTAGCAAGGTATTCTCTCGTAAGCATCAAATAAGTGGTAACAGATAGTTTTGTGATAAGACAAATTGTAACGAGCAACAAGTAACAAGAATACATAAAGTGCAGCAAGGTGGCCCAATCCTTTTTGTAGCAAAGGACAAGCCTGGACAAACTCTTATAATAGGAAAAGCGCTCCCGAGGACACATGGGAATATCATCAAGCTAGTTTTCATCACGCTCATATGATTCGCGTTCGGTACTTTGATAATTTGATATGTGGGTGGACCGGTGCTTGGGTGCTGTTCTTACTTGAACAAGCATCCCACTTATGATTAACCTCTATTGCAAGCATCCACAACTACCACAAAAGTATTAAGGTAAACCTAACCATGGCATGAAACATATGGATCCAAATCAGCCCCTTACGAAGCAACGCATAAACTAGGGTTTAAGCTTCTGTCAGTCTAGCAACCCATCATCTACTTATTACTTCCCAATGGCTTCCTCTAGGACCAAATAATGGTGAAGTGTTATGTACTCGACGTTCACATAACACCACTAGAGGCTAGACAACATACATCTCATCAAAATATCAAACGAATACCAAATTCACATGACTACTAATAGCAAGACTTCTCCCTTGTTCTCAGGAACAAACGTAACTACTCACAAAGCATATTCATGTTCATAATCAAAGGGGAAATAATATGCATAAAGGATCTGAACATATGATCTTCCACCAAATAAACCAACTAGCATCAACTACAAGGAGTAATCAACACTACTAGCAACCTACTAGCACCAATCCCGGACTTGGAGACAAGAATTGGATACAAGAGATGAACTAGGGTTTGGAGATGAGATGGTGCTGGTGAAGATGTTGATGGTGATGATGATGACGATGATTTCCCACTCCCGGAGGGAAGTGTCCCCGCCAAAACAGCTCTGCCGGAGCCCAAGATTGGTTCCGCCAAGGTTCCGCCTCGTGGCGGCGGAGTCTCATCCCGAAAGGTTGCTTAATGTTTTTTTTCTCATCGAAAGACTTCATATATGAGAAGATGGGCATCGGAGAGCCACCAGGGGGCCCACGAGGTAGGGGGTGCCCCCCACCCTCGTGAGCAGGGTGTGGGCCCCCTGGCCTTCATCTTTGGCGATGATTTTTCTTTATTTATTTTAAGATATTCCGTGGAGTTTCAGGACTTTTGGAGTAGCACATAATAGGTCTCTAATATTTGCTCCTTTTCCAGCCCAGAATTCCAGCCGCCGGCATTCTCCCTCTTCATGTAAACCTTATAAAATAAGAGAGAATAGGCATAAGTATTGTGACATAATGTGAAATAACAGCCCATAATGCAATAAATATCGATATAAAAGCATGATGCAAAATGGACGTATCACCCCTAGAGGCTATACAGCTTGACATTGATCTGACTTATGAGGAGAAACTCATCAGAATTGTCAAGACTGCGAACAGAGTTACCCGCAGCAAGAACATCAAGTTCTGCAAGGTTCTGTGGATCCACCATTCCGAGGAGGAAGCCACCCAAGAGTGAGAAGAAGACCTCTGTCGAGACCACCCACACCTATTTGCTAGCCAACCCGAATCTTGAGGGCGAGATTCATCTTAAGGTGGATAGGTTAACATCCCAAATTTTCAACTTGCAATGTTTTACAATTATTAGCAAAGCATCTATGCATTTTGATTGAACTGAGTGACATTTGGAAATTTCAGAGGCATTCGGGTTTTATTCGAATTTGGATTCAACTTGGCATTTGAATTTCATTTCAAAAATCCCGGATAAATACTTGTTCAAAAGTATGAGAGGAGCTAAAATAACACTCCAAAAAAGGTCAGAAGAAAATAATGCCTAAAGTTTGAATTAAAATTTGGATTTATTTGGAATTTGTTTTAAAAAAAAGTTATAAAGTTTTTTATTTCGCCTCTAAAAAATAGTTCATCTTATAGGTTTTATTTTTCTAAATATTTTGATATATATATATATATATATATGTCCTATATAAAAGTGTCTTATTTTCTATTCTTATTTTATTTTCTTCTCGGTCTAATTAAAAAAAAACAGGCGCCCGCCCTCATCTTTTTGCCCTCGTGCATGCCACGCCAAGCTGGAGCACAATGAGAACGCGCCCGTCCGCGCGATCTTCCCGGGAACACGCTCAGAAGCAGCCCCCTCCTCCAAGCTGACGCCCCATAAAAGCCCCTAGCTCTCCTCCCTCGCACCCCTAAATCCCTACCCCAACTCCCACCGTAGCTCACACCATCGCCGATCGCATCTCGCCTCCGTCGCCACCGTTCACCGCCGCGCCCGCCTCCGGAGAGCCATCACCCTGCCTCCAAGCTCATCCGATTGAACCCGCTCGAGCTCCCGCACCTTGCTGACATCGTTTCATCGGCCAGGAACAACCCACGTCGCTGCCTCGAGCATCGCCGTCGACCACCAGAGCTGTAGAGCACCGAGCTCCGCAACTCGTCGCCCCGACCGTCTCCATCGTCGTCGACCACCACCGAGACCACCCGACTCTGCCTCGTCGAGCCGCACCCGCTTGACGCCACCGCCGCCTTTCCCGATTGCCGGAATTGCCGCATCGCCCTCGCCCAAGCCACCGCTGTCGTCTCCGTCGTCACCACTGTCACTATAAGCCGCAAATTCCCCACCATCGTTAGATCTTTAATGTACGTCTTAGATTAGATCCGCGAAAGGTTCGGTTTACTTTTACATAGATCGGTTTTTCTGTGGTTAGTTTACGGTTTAGATCATATGGTTTATTTTTACGGTTTGGTTCTAGTGGGTTTAGCCGAACGGTTTTCCTTTAATAAGCGATCGCACGCCGTTTAGTTAGTTTCGGCCGAGCGTAGAATAGTTACAGATCGCAAACCTTCGGCCCAGTAGCGCCTGTTTATTTTTTCTTTCTTTACTTTTATTTTCGTCTCAGTTTTAAAACCGAAAGTTTCAGTTTTGTAACTATATCTTTTAGGTTATTAAATATGTTTAGTTGATTATTTTTGCTCTAGTCTGCAAATTTCCTAAAGTTTTTGTATAATATAGTTCGGCCATGTTTTAGTTTTTAAAAATTGTTTTATATGGGTTTTAGTCTGATTAGTATTTCTGCTATAAAATGAGCTAGAATTAATATTTTTAGGCGATTCTTTTTTCCACTGCTTAGTTTTGACCTTGCCTAGCAGTATGATTAATTTTGGTATTTTTAGATTTTAATAAAATTAGTTTTACATGAAAAAACTATGTTTTAGTTTCTTTTACTTTGTTGCTATTTTCTGTTGTTTTAATTACTTTAAAATTTATTTCTACCTATGTTGTAGTTTATTTGAGATTTGTTTATGTAGTTTTAGAAAGTGAACTTTTATTTATAGAAAAAGAAAATGTTTTATTTTATTTTCTTTCTAGTTTTGTTTTAGGCATAAAAAGAGTTTTAAAATAGCTTTTAATGCGTTTCTTTTGGCATTAAATTTGTTTGCTGTTTTCTTTTCTGTTATTTAATAAAAACCTTGTTCTAATTCTTTCAAAGAAAGTTTTAATGGTATAAAATTATTTATGTAGTTGGTTTCACTTATAGTAAAAAGTTGGCATTGTTTTATGACTTTCTTTGTTTTTCTCCTTGGATTTCTTTGTGTGTATGATTGTGTGTTATTAAATTTTACTTGTTGTTGTAGTAGAAATTGTATGATGGTATACTTATGTGTGCTATGTTGGACTCGATAGAATTTCCGGAGTGCGAGGCTTGTGTCTACGAAGCGTTAGTGTTTTAGCATCGTCAACAAGGCAAGTTCACTTTGATCATATATTTCCAGTACCTATGTTTTATTGCATAAGTAGTTTTGTTTCTACCATGAATAGTAGGATATTGAGCATTGAACTTTAGGTAGTATCATGAGGTAGGAGAAACCCAAGACCCTGTTACCATTGCCCGGGAAGGGATGTGTCGGGGCAGGCTGATCTGGCCCACGAACACCTATGGGACCGGCGGACCGAGCCCCTTTCGGTTCGGCGGGGAGCGGAGGTCGCACGAAGAGCAGATCGAGGCGAAGCACACGAGAGGTTTACCCAGCTTTGGAGTTCTCCGGAGAGATAACACTCCTACTGCTGCATGTCTGAGTGTATTGAGTTCTTGCTCAGGAGCGCTGAGTGCTACAGTACGCACAAGCTGCTAACGAGACTGAGCCTGGGGGGGAACCGACCCCTTCTACGTTGTGCATGGGCCTCCTTTTATATGCTCAAGGGGTTTCTGACAGGTGGCAACGTAGACAAGGGTAAAAATGGAAAAGGAGTGGTTGGTACAGCTACTTGTGCAGTGTACAGTGTACAGTGTTTCATACCTAACCCTGACGGCAGGGGACAAAGGCATTAAATGCCCGTCTAGTCGCCCTAACAGTGCAAACAGGGACCATCAGGGACGCCACCGTTCGACACGATGGCAATCTTGTCAGCGCCGCTTGCCACCTTGCACCGCTGGCTGCACAGCCTCTCGCCACGCCGCTACCGAAAGGTCCTGTGGCGACACGTTAGTGGATGTGCTGGAGCGCAGTACTGAGTGGTGGTCTCCATGCAAGCGCCTTTGCTGCGGTTGTTGTCTTGTCGCGCTGGAAGCTTGTCGCTCACCGGGCCTTCCCGGAAGCTCCTCTTGCCGGGGCCTTGTCTCCCTAGGGTGCCTTGGGTGGCCTTCCCGGCAAGCTCCTCTTGCCGGGCCTTGTCTCCTTGGCTTGAATACTTTGTTCTTGAATGGCTCCAAAGGAACCACGGAGGATCTTGGCGGTCACCCGGTAAGCCTTGCATGAGGGGCTGCAACTGCCCGTGCACGAGGTCGGGATACTAGGGTACCCCTACTCTAGTACACCGACAGGAGCCCCCGGGCCTGGGCCAAACACGGTGCCGAGCGCTGTTGGGCCAGGCCCAAAACAGGGCACGGGCACACGCGGCCCGGGTCACACCGTAACTCACCCCGGACCCACCACAGCCTCCACGAACGGCACACGTCGAATGCGGCGTCGTGTGAGAGATCGTGGGTGAGATCGTGGGGGGGGGGGGTTTCTTTATTCGGAAAAACGGAACGTCCGCCCCCTCCCTCTTTATAAGCAGGGGAAACAGGGGCAGTCCGCCCATCTCGCCAGTTGCTGTCCCATCTCGAAGAAACCTCCGCTGCTCCCCCCCCTTCTTCCCAAGGCTGAAGAGAGCAGCGCTCCGCCCCCATCACCACCAGCATCACCAACGTTGTCGATCTCCCTCACCGCCTCCGCCATGGCTCCGAAAGCCGACAAGGGGAAGGCCGTGAAGTCGGCCGAGGCGTAGTGGCTTGCGGCGCTCCGGAAGGAGCGGGCAATCTTTCCCCCCCAGCTCGCCGCGAGGGAGCTGAGGGAGAACTACTACCTCTTCTGGTCGACGGAGACGCGAGCGCATCCGTGCACGAAGGTACTTCCAGCTGCTGCTTCGGAACTAGCTCCGAACGGATATCCCTTCTTCGCGCTCTTCTTCTACTGCGGGCTCTGCCCGCCTTTCTCTCTGAATTCTTCAGGACATCATGAACACCTACGGGTTCCGCCTCCTTGATTTCACCCCCAATGCCGTTCTGACCATGGCAGTTTTCGCACATCTCTGCGAAAACTTTGTCGGAGTCCATCCAAACGTAGCCCTTTTCCGCCACTTCTTTATACCCCGAGTTGAGAGAGGGGAGCCTCTTGCCGGAGGAATCGCTTGGATCTCGAGGGTCGGCAAGAAGGAAGCCTATCTGGAGGGAGAGCTCCATAGCAAATGGGAGGAATGGAGGGCGGATTGGTGCTGGATTGTCGAGGAGAACCCGCAGCCATTTACCGCCCAAAGGCCAAACCCAAGAGGCGCTGCAACGATTGGAGCAATCTGCCCCGGAAGACGCTTAGGCTGAAGATTGCAACACCGAATCCTTCGCCTTAGACTTGCCGGGCTCACCGTAGGCACCGTTGGCGCAGACTTTCTTCGCCACAGACGCTTCTTGCAGGAGAGGAGGAGACCTGCACTGGAGTTTCGAATGCGGCAGATATCATGAGGGCGCCAGCAGCCTCAACTTCAACTTCACCGCCTTGGAACTTGACGCGATGCTCTTGGAGCTGTTCAAGCCCGATCCTCGATCATCCAGAAATGTTTAGCTTGCCGAGGGGCGCTCGTTCATTGCGGCAACAATTCCTCGCTTGACCGCATCCGCGTAATGATGCCGTTAGCGACTCGCATGAAATTGTCCCAACTTGGCAAGAGCCTGCAGATGACGTCGCGGCGCTTCTTTGACAATCTGGTAGAAATGCCGGTCCGCCCGATGAACAGAGGGGCCTCACCCATGACACCACCGACGATGAGATGCAGCGCGCCACCAGTGCCGAAGAGGCGGCAAGAAGGCTGCCACGGGCGAGTTTGGATTCACCGTGGAAGAGGCAGAGGCAGTGGAGGCGGCAAGCCTTGTCGAGCGAAAGGAGTTTTCCGGCGAGGAGGAGCTTGCCGAGCCTGAAGCTGAGTCGAGCGAGCCCGCCGAGGGCGCATCCTCCCCACCTTCAAGCAGCTTGCCGCGAGTGGAGCCCCCAGCTCAACCAAGAAGGCGTCTTCGCAAGGCCGGAGACGTAGCGGGTGGCGACGGCCAGCGGCAACAGCGCGCTGACGCGCTTCACGGGCGGCAAGCACTGTTGCCGCGGGAGCACCTCACGCCGCTACGGCAACTGGAGCGGGGCCCTCGCAGACCACCGCTTCTGCTCCCGCCAAGCAGCCAAGGGAGCCTACTCCTCCGCCTAGTCGTACTGGAGGTGGGCCAGAATTTGATCTCTCCGCGCTCAGCTCCGACGAGGAAGAAGAAGAGTAAGATTCTTTGCTGTACTTGTAATTCTTCGATTTGTTGCTTTGTCTTGTATCTGATTTGCTTTACTCTGAACCCATTCCTTTTCGTGACGCCGCCCGTAGAGTGTCAAAGAGAGCCAAGACCCGGTGATTGTCGCCGAGGACGAACCCACCGTGATGACAGGAGGCGCTGGCCCAAGACCACTTTGCCGGATGCGGCAACTCTTCTTCAAAGCAGTTTCAAAGCCGCAGCCCCTCAAACAGAAGTATATGGTCTACTTCTTGCCGCTCGGCGTGCATGGGTGCTCTTTCTTTGCCGATATCCGATCGTTGATTTTTGTAGGAGCAGAGCAGCCTCCTTCTGCTTCGACTACGCCGCCAAGGGAGGATTCCCCGGCAAGGGAGCGTTCTCCGGCAAGGGAGACTTCTCCGGCAAGGGGCAGCTCTCCGGCAAGGGACGGCCCCAGCGATCCCCTGGCAGCGGAGACCATGACTGCGGACCCTAGCACAGGTAATCCTCTTACATGAAAACTTCCCTTGTGTTCTTCTTCCTTTGATTTTCTTTTTGAATATTTGCTTGACTTTTCTTCATCCATCTGCCACAGAGCCAATGGAGACCGAGGTCGCCGGTGAGGAGGACGCGCGCGGCAATACTGACGACGCCACTGCCATCGGAGAAGAAGCTGGCGCTGACGAGCTCGCCGGCTAAGAGGCCGCCAAAGCTGCCGCTGCAGAAGCTGGCGAGGGGTCCGGCGATCGCACTGACGGCCCTGAGGCCGCAGGAGAGCCCCAGCCCGGCGCCTATTTGAAGGCCGGCGATGGCGTCTTCATCAAGCTCCCATGGGCGTCGAGCTCCAGGGCGCCGGCCGAAGGCGAAACTTTTGATGAAGAGCTGCTCGCCTCCGCTGGACTGACGCTGGTCGACGCGCCAAGCAGCAACAGCGAAGTCGAGGAGGAGCAACGCTGAAGCTGTCGCTCAACCGCGCCTCGACAAGCCAAGCTGGAATCCCGGAAGCGCTTGTCGCGAAGGCGGAGCAGACATCGAGAAGCGCTGGAGGAGCTCCGGCCTCAACCACGAAGCTCTCTGTGCCTTGGCAGAGGAGCCGAGCAACTCGCCGAGGACCACAAAGCCTTCCTCCTCGAGAAGGCTGAGGTGAGGAACAACGGTGACTTGCCGCCGAGAAGCTATCTGCCTTGAGGAAGGCGAGTTAGGCGCAGAAGAAGGTTTATCTTGACAGCCCACGAGGAGGATCTTGCCATCTTGGCGAGCAAACATTTGGTGGGGCTCTCAAGGAAGCAAAGGATGCTGCCGCAGCCTGCCGAGGCCGCCAAGAAGGAGCTGGAGACGGCGTGGCGCAGCTGGAGGCCAATCGCAAGGAGAGCGGCGAGGAGCTTGCTGCACTCAAGCACGAGCGAGAAGGACGCCTACACTCTTGGCGAGCTGCAGGGCCGTCTCGCCGAGAGGAGCAAGGAGCTCAGCGCCGCCAAGGACTCCAATGCAGATCTTGAGTTGAAGCTAACTACTTTGACTCAAACGCTGGACGGCGCCAGGGAGCAGGAGGTGACCTTGAAGGAGATATCAAGGCGGCGGCCGGCTGGCGAAGTCTTCTTGCCGCCTGTAATGCCTTGAGGGAGAATGTGGAGCACTGGACCGAGGGTCTCGTGGATGTTGCTGCAGCCATCAACAGGGAGCTGACGGAGCTGGGGATGGTGGATCTTGGATATTCCTCCGATGAGCACCTCCAACCCAGCGCCTAGCTCAGCTTGTTCTTCAAGGGCGTGGTGACGGCCCTCCAGCGACTCCGGGAAGAAGTCCCAAAACAGCTGGCCGAGGAGTCGCGCCAGATCTGCGCGGGAGCTCTTCAAAAGGTGCTGATGAAGGTGGCCTTCCGCAATCCAGGCCTCAACCTCACCAACGTCCTCAAGTCCCTGCCACGGATGTCGATGTGGAGGCGCTCAAGACCTTGTCGCACTCCATCGTGATGTGGTGAGCGGAATCAAGAGGGTTGAGGGCGTCGCGTAGATTAGGCCGCCCGCTTTCTCTTTCTCTTGCCGCTGCTGGTCATGTTATGAGAACAATCTATTAGAGCTGCAGCAAGCTATCTTGTAATATAACTCTATTTCGGGTAACAATTGCTATGTTATTTCCTTTACTTGATTCCTTCCTTTGTATGTTTTTGCCCTACGGTTTTAGGGAACTTGTCGGTAGCGGGCACTGAGCCATGAGCCGAAAAGTGGATGTCAAGCCTTCAGGCGGTGCCGCTTCCGACAAGTAACCTTGTCGCAACTAGTCGCAGCTCACTTAAGTTGTTGAGCGGACTCAAAACAAAGTAAGGGCGCAACTAGCTACGAGTTGGTTCCTCCGCGCACAGGTTTTCCATACAAAGTACGGTCGTTCGAGGAAGATAACTTAAAAATTTTAAAGTTGATTGCTCAAACTTTAGCAACTTAGCTTTTCTGTCGTTTGCTTCCCGGTAAGGCTAGACTTCCTTGAGCGACGCTTGGTCCACATCATTATCTTCTCCTTTCCCCCTGGCAAACTTGTGGGCGAGGGAACCTTCCTTTCTTGAGAAAGAGAAAGAAGAGAAAATAAAGATATGGAGCTTTATGGCTCATTATCGCCATCGGGGTAGGTGCTGCACAAAGTGTCAGATAACGCATGCAAAATAGAAGTAGAAAGCATGAAATTGACAAGATGTGCGAAGCACATTAGCTTTACTTATGCACGGGGTCTGCGCCCGGATTTGTACAAAGGATTACATGCAACAGTGGCAAGACTTGTACAAAAGGTGGTTGCCGGAACAGGTTCCGGCAACCGCGCCCTATGGGTAAGACTTACGAAGATGTGCAATGTTCCAGGAGTTGCTCACCGGAATGCCATCTTCGGTCTCAAGGCGGACAGCGCCAGGCCTAGTGACTCGTTTCACCCGGTAAGGGCCTTCCCAATTCGGCGTCAACTTGTTGGAATTCTTGGCGGACTGAATGCGCCGAAGAACAAGGTCGCCTTCCTCGAGACTTCTGGCATTAACTTTGCGGCTATGGTAGCGGAGCAAAGCTTGCTGGTATCGAGTAGCTCGTACAGCAGCCTGAAGACGATCCTCCACAAGGAGCAGCGCGTCATCTTGTCGCAGCTGCTCTTGCTCAAGCTCATCATAAGCGAGCACTCGAGGTGATCCGTATACGAGCTCCGTGGGGAGAACTGCCTCTGCTCCATAGACTAGAGCGAAGGTGTCCGCCAAGGCTCGATTTGGCGCCGTCTGAGCGACCAAAGAACCACCGGCAGCTCCTCAATCCAGCTTTCTTCCGCATTTGTGCATCCCGTCGAAAGTTCTGGTCTTGAGCCCGCAGAAGACTTCAAGATTCGCCTCTCCGCTTGACCGTTACTTCTCGGATGAGCAATGTGGCGAAAGCAGACCTTGGCGCCAAGATCTTGGACGTATTGCATGAAGGTGCGGCTCAGGAATTGCGTGCCGTTGTCGGTGATGATCCTGTTAGGGATTCAAAAGGCAAACAATTGACCAAGAACTTGATCGCTGAATGTGCCGTCACCTTTCTCACCGCTTCCACTTCCGCCACTTTTTGAACTTGTCGATTGCAACGCATAAGTACTCAAAGCCCCGACATCTCGGGAAAGAGGCCGAGGATGTCGAGGCCCTGCATCGAAAATGGCCGTGATAAAGGGATCGCCCGGAGAGCTTGAGCTGGCTGGTGTATCTGCTTGGAATGGAACTGGCACGCTTCACACTTGGTTACTTGTGCAGTTGCATCCTGGAGGGCTGTCGGGCAAAAGAAACCTTGCCGGAACGCTTTGCCGACAAGTGCTCTGGCGCCAATGTGGTGACCACATATGCCTCCAAGTATCTCTGCCAATAGCTTTTGTCCGTCTTCCCGGTGAATACACTTCAATTTCACACCGTTGAGTCTTCTTACATACAGTGTCAGTCGACAAACTGGTACATACTTGACTGCCGGGCTACTCTTTCCGCTTCTTCTTGCTCTTCGGGAAGCTCTCCTGTCTGAAGGAAATGGACAATCTGCTTTGCCCATGCCGGAGCTTGTGGCTCGACAACAAGGACAAAAGGCACATTCTGCTGCCGGGAACATCCGCTTCTACGGCGAGAACCTGCGGCTCAGCCGGAGCTTGATGTTCCCTGGCAAGCTTGCCGGAGCAAAACTTGTCGGGAGCGTCTGCTTCAATGAAACAAACCCTAGGGCTTGTCGGAGCAGACGGCTCCTCAGCACTGTTGGTGTTGATCTTGGGGACCTTCTTGACGGCGGCTTCGGGAAGCTTTGCCGGAAAATAGTCACCAGAGATCAACTTCCTCTTCTTGCTCTGTCCAGTTGATGGTGTTACAGACGGTTGAGTCAGCTTGAGCACAAAGATCCCTGGTTCCACAGGTAGTTTAAGTGCAACGCACTTCGACAGGCCATCAGCAATGTCGTTCTAAGCTCTTGGAATATATTCCATCTGTAGGCCGTCAAAGTGCTCTTCTAGCTTTCTCACTTCATCAACATAAGCTTCCATCAACGGACTCTGATAACTCTTGTTCACTTGGCGGATAACAAGCTGTGAGTCACCCCCGACAATGAGCTTCTTGATCCCAAGGTCTCATCATGATCTCGAGACCGGCAAGCAAACCTTCATACTCTGCAGTATTGTTTGTTGCTTGCTCCTTGGGAAAGTGCATCTGGACTCAGACTTGAGGTGCTCTCCGTGGGTGCAACAAGTAGCACGCCTCAAGCACCTTTTGCGCCGAGAAGGCACCATCAAAGTACATTAGCCACTCTTTGCTTGCCTCCTTAACGGGATGCTCGTTTCTGAATTTCTTCATCCGTGTTGGCGCCCATTCTGCTATGAACTCCGCCAATGCTCGCTTTGGATAGTTGAAGTGCTCTCAAACTTGAGGCCAAAGCTTGATAGTTCAAAGGCCCACTCGACAATCCCGCCTGTTGCCTCTGGATTTTGCAAGATCCTCTTCGCCGGAAAACGAAAGTGACGATCGTGATCTCATGTGCCTCGAAGTAATGGCGCAGCTTTCTCGAGGCCATGAGGAGGCCGAAACCAATTTCTGCACACCAGAGTACCTTGACCTAGCCCCCGCAGAAGGGAATCGACAAAGTAAACTGGCGCTGCACCATTCTTTTCTGCATCTTCTCATGCGTCTCACAAGCAGATCCGTCCTTGTCGGGACTAGAGCTTGCCGGTGAAGCCCCCTGCTTGTCGCTGGATGCATCCGCCATGGTTGCTAGCTCATCATCTGCCTCCCTCTCCGCTACTAACGCAGCACTAACCACTTGATTGGTTGCCGCTATATATAGCAGCAACTTCTCTTGTGGCTTAGGTGCGACAAGTGTTGGAGTGGAGGACAGGTATCTCTTCAAGTTCTGCAGCGCAGCCTCCGCTTCCGGAGTCCATTTCATCGGACCTGCCTTTTTCAAAAATTTTAAAAATGGCAGGGCGCGCTCAGCAGACCTAGAGATAAACCTGCTGAGAGCAACTACGCAACCGGCAAGTCTTCGTACATCCTTGACGCGCTTTGGTGCTTCAATCTGCTCAACGGACTTGATCTTGTCGGGATTGGCTTCAATTCCCCGCTGAGACACGAAGAACCCGAGAAGCTTGCCGGAAGGGACTCCAAACACACACTTCTCAGGGTTGAGCTTGAGGTTGATCTTGCACAGATTTGCAAAGGTTTCGTCTAAATCTTGAATCAGGGTCGCCTTGTCCTTGCTTTTGACCACTATGTCATCCATGAAGGCTTCCACATTTCTGTGCATTTGCGGCTCAAAAGCGTCATGAACTACTCTTGCAAATGTTGAACCAGCATTCTTTAACCCGAAGGGCATCCGTACAAAACAGTATGTGCCGCATGGGGTGATGAATGCGGTCTTCTCCTCATCCTCTTCTGCCATGAAGATCTGATGATATCTTGAGTATGCATCCAGAAATGAAAGCAAATCACATCCGGCCGTGGAGTCAACAATCTGGTCGATGCGCGGCAAAGGAAATGGGTCTTTGGGACAAGCTTTATTAACATCGGTAAAGTCGATACAAAGCCTCCATTTCCCGTTAGCCTTGCGTACAACTACAGGATTGGCCAACCACGTAGGATGGAGCACTCCTCTGACAAGTCCTGCTGCTTCCAATTTCTTGATTTCTTCTGCGATGAATTCTTGGCGCCCATTGCTTGCTTCCCGACTTTCGCTTGACGGCCACGCATGAGGACAAACGGCAAGATGGTGCTCAATTACTTTCACGAACACCGGGATGTCGGGGCGGTTGCCACGCAAACACGCCGACGTTCACCGCAGGAAAGCAACGAGCGCCTTCCTATTTAGGGTCGAGAGTGGCGCTGATGGTGAAGGTACCACCGGTCGCCCTCCTTGGCGGAACCTTCTTGGTCTCTGGTGGAGCTGCCATCGTCTTCTTACACTTGCCGGTGGAGCTGGATGGTGCGTCCTCGACGGTAGCGCAGCACTCCGAAGAGGTGCGCTTGCCGGAGTGGGCATCAGAGCTCTTGCCGGAGTTGGTCTTCTTCTTTCCCCCGGGAGCTTCAGCGGCAAGTGGCTTGCAATCAGCTGCAGCTGCTGCTTCCCGGTAGATCTTGTCGGTGCAGATAAGAGCATCCTTCTTGTCGCCAGGGACAAAGATGACACTTATCGGGCCTGGCATCTTCAGCATGTTGTATGCATAGTGAGAGGCTGCCATGAATTTAGCAAGTGCCGGATTTGCCAAGTATCCCATTGTAAGGCAATGGAAAGTCAAGAACGTCAAAAGTGACCCTCTCAGTTCAAGTTCAACTCATCGCCAAATGTCACCGCAACGTGATCTTTCCCTTCGCTTGCTCCTTCCCGGATTGATTCCTTGGAATGTGCCGGTCTCTTCGAGCTTCGCCATCGTGGATCCGGAGTTTCGGAGCACCGCGGAGGAGATCAGTTTCAAGCCGCCCCGCCGTCAACTAGCATCTTAGTGACCTTGAGGTTGCGGATAGTTGGTGAGACCAACATCGGCAAGCACCCGACCGCAGTTACACGATCAGGATGGTCCTCAATATCAAAGATGATAGGCGTGCTGGACCATTTCAGAGGCCTGCGTGACTCGACGGATGGTTCTGCCGCATTGACTTCCCGCATCCACTGCTTGAGTTGGCGGTGTGAAGTATGCGCAGAAGCACCGCCGTCAACGCATGTGACCTCTATGGCTTTCTCGAACTCCTGCTCATCGGTCTCGCTATCATCCATGTCTTCGTCATCGTCATCGTCTTCATCCTTGTCGCGGCCGCGGGGAGGTCTGTCTCCTTGCCGCCGCTTGGCCTTGCCGCGGCGTCCTCCTCGGCCGGGACGTTTCTTGCTAACTCCTCCAGCACCTTCCTGGGCCTTCTCCTTGTCGCGTCGTTCGTATTCAGCCTTCTGCTGCTCGACAAGCTGCTCGACCTTCTTGCAGCTCTGGAGGTCATGGCCCTTGGTGCGGTGGATCTTGCAGTACTGTCTGTTGGAGCCGTCCTGCTTGTCGGTGACCGCCACAGCCTGGCAGATGGTGCCAGCAGCAACCTCCTTGACAGAGCTACCAACTTTGGGTTTCTTGGCGCCACCTCCGTTGCCGGACTGCTCAACAACTAGCACATCTTTGCCTTTCTTCTTCCTATTGTTCCGCCGCCGGTTTTTCCTTGCCGTGGCGGTCTCCTCACTATCAGATCCTCCCGCTTCAGTATTCTCTCCGGGGAGTCTCCTCCTTCCTCAAAGACGTGCACACATGTCTTCCAGGGCATAAAGCACACTGACGTCTCTAATCTTGCACATCGCCATCTCCTCCCGCATCTTGCGGTTTCGCACGTTCTGATGGAACGCGCTGATTACCGCGGCAGGGTGGACATCTGAGATCTTTGTCTTTGTCTGTGGTGAATCTCAGATGTACTTTGCTAGGGCTCTCCTTCCTTCCGGGCGGCAGATGAAGGTCGCTTTCTTGGCCATGGGGCTTGTGGTCATCTGTAAAGGCGCCGACAAACTGATGGCATAGATCTGCCCAAGAGTATATGGAGTTGTCCGGCAAGTGCATGAGCCAGATCTCGACATTGGGCTTGAGTACCGGCCGGAAGTAGTTGGCCGTAATCTTGTCGCCTCACCCCGGCAGCTTGCACCGCAATGGTGTAGATGCCGAGGAACTCCGACGGATGCGTCTTGCCGCCGCATTTCTCTGGTACATCCGCTTGAAATTCTTCTTGCCGGGCCATCGACTTGCCGCAGCTCACGAGTGAACGCAGGGCAACCTACCGTACGGTAAGTCGCCTGGTTCCTCCGTGCATGCATGTCAACAGAGGGCCCAGCCGCGCTTGTCGGATTGACGCCGCACTTCTCTTTGGCGCCGATGCGAAGTTCGGCGTCTTCTTCTTGCCGCTGCTCGTGAAGAACTTGGCGCTGATCGCGACGAGCTCGTGGATCCGGCGATGCGGTGGAGTCGTTGTCGAGGTGGATCCGCGAGTCGGCGATCTTGGCCTTCGGGCGGAGAGTGCATGGTGGTTGCACCCCATCGGTCTGCCGCCACCGGCTCGTGTTTAGCAGTCTGCCGCGGCAGCGATGCACTTTCGGTTGTCATGAGCGTCGCCGTTAAGCGAAGCCGATGAGACTCGAATGGTGGCCCTCCATTCATCGACCTTGTCGGCCGTTGGAGTGTAATCCAGAGCGGTTGAGCTCTCGCCAAAGCTTCGCTGGAGTGGTGGGTGGCGATGGCGAACGACGCGAGGAGCGGATATGCTCGGACTTCTAACTATGTTAGAAGGAGCGATATCCCATCCAGGCGACCGTGCCTCGCTCGCGCCAGCATGTTGGCGTGCATGCTGGTCTTGAGCATCCCGAGATCCTCCAGCTCGATCTTGGTCCAACGAGCGTATGGCATTGTGAATACCATGATGCTGTCGGTCCCGCGCCTCCTGAGACGTTCGCGGTGCGTGTAACGGACGCCGAGGTCTCGCGGCCTTGTCCTTGGACTTGGCAGCACCGTGAAGCTCCCCGTCGCCGTCCATTCTTCCGCCGTCTACCCCACCACCTGTTTGCTCCGGCGGTGGTGGGTTCGGACGCGACGGAGCTTCCGCCACCGGGCCTTCTTCTTCGTGGCATGTTGATGAAGATGATGAAGATCTAGCTCAGCGTGGACGCCGGGTCAGGTTCACACAATCTCGACGAGCCCCTACGCGCGCCAAAGATGTCGGGCAGGCTGATCTCGCCCATTTAACACCTATGGGATCGGCGGACCGAGCCCCTTTCGGTTCGACGGGGAGCGGAGGTCGCACGAAGAGCAGATCGAGGCGAAGCACACGAGAGGTTTACCCAGCTTCGGAGCTCTCCGGAGAGATAACACTCCTACTGCTGCATGTCTGAGTGTATTGAGTTCTTGCTCAGGAGCGCTGAGTGCTACAGTACACACAAACTGCTAACGAGACTGAGCCTGGGGGGGAACAGACCCCTTCTACATTGAGCATGGGCCTCCTTTTATATGCTCAAGGGGTTTCCGACAGGTGGCAATGTAGACAAGGGTAAAAATGGAAAAGGAGTGGTTGGTACAGCTACTTGTACAGTGTATAGTGTACAGTGTTTCATACCTAACCCTGACGGCAGGGGACAAAGGCATTAAATGCCCGTCTACGTCGCCCTAACAGTGCAAACAGGGACTGTCAGGGACGCCACCGCTCGCCACGATGGCAATCTTGTCAGCGCCGCTTGCCACCTCGCAAGACCGGCTGCATGACCTCTCGCCACACGCACTGAAAGGTCCTGTATGGCGACACGTTAGTGGATGTCTTTGGAGCGCAGTACAGAGTGGTGGTCTGCCGGCAAGCGCCTTGCCCGGTTGTTGTCTTGTCGCTACCGGAAGCTTGTCGCTCATCGGGCCTTCCCGGCAAGCTCCTCTTGCCGGGCCTTGTCTCCTAGGTGCCTTGGGTGGCCTTCCGGCAAGCTCCTCTTGCCGGGGCCTTGTCTCCTTGGCTTGAATACTTTGTTCTTGAATGGCTCCAAAGGAACCACGGAGGATCTTGGCGGTCACCCGGTAAGCCTTGCCGCGGAGGCCTGCAATTGCCCGTGCACAAGTTCGGGATACTAGGGTACCCCTACTCTAGTACACCGATAGGACGTTACTTCATATTTGCTACGCTTTAGTAGACTGGGTCTGCTTGTGAGATTCGGAAGTGTTGTGAGGATAAGTAATTCAAGACCTGCATGATTATCAGGACTTCAAGATTTCAAGGACTCAATATACCTCTGGGTGGGTTGGAAAGCATCTGGCAGCCTGATATCTATCATGGTTATGCCCGGGAATCCTGGTATCCTGTAATCATCCCGACGGAGTGCCACCCAGGCTCAAAGAGGTGGATGGATACTTCAAGGTCGGAAATCTTACGTGTGCAACCGCAAGCCATTATGGGCTATGTCTTGCTTGACCTTAGTCGAGACTCTAGTTGGCCAGATTGCTAGCAGATGTAGACAAACGGTAGGATTGGATGAGCATTGACTTTAGGCCGGAGGATCGCTTTGGAAGACCATGTTTCGATCGTCGCGTTCTCAAACACCAGGCAGTGCGAGAACATAACAGGAGGGATCTAATCTTGTGGGTAAAGTGTACAAGACTCTACAGAGTAACAATCTAATCTATTAGCCGTGTCCCCGGTTACTCACAACTTGAGCACCGGAGATGATACTATCAGCTAGTCTCAACACAGTTAATAATAATGAGTGGGTTTATTAATAATTTGGGATATGAGAATTTGTTGGCGGAACCATCTCATTAACCATAAATATTTTGTAGTAATTTACAAGCAAGCCCTTTTGTTGTAGGAAAAATTGCTTTTCGCAAAAACTTAAACTTAGAGCCCCACAGCCAAAACTGCATATAGTGATAGCATTTTATTATTGTTTTCCTCTCTGTGACTTGCCGGCTTATTCAAAATGCTGACCTACACGGCTGCAACGTCTTATGTTGCAGAGGTTTATTCCGACTAGGTGTCAGGCTACGCTCTATGCTCGGTGATTGCCCTATGGAGTCAGATGGACTCGCTTATCGTCTACGCTTCCGCAGTAGGTTATGTCATGAGTTGGCCTTTGCCCGAATTTATTCTATTGTAATAAATACTCTATATGAGATTCGATGTAATAAAGCATGTGTGATTGCACTTTGATATATTCATTGATGTACTGTGTGTGCCAGCATGATCTTGGGATGGTACAGATACATAGAGACTTGACCGATTTCGGGTCGGGTCGCTACATCCTTCTTATCCGCCAAGTATTTGCGATAGTTCTGCTTCCAGTGACCATTTTCTTTGTAGGAGAAGCACTCAGTTTCAGGCGTGGGTTCAGCTTTGGGCCTCTTCTTCACGGGAGTGGCAACTTGCTTGCCATTCTTCTTGAATTTCCCTTTGCCCTTTTTCTTGAAACTAGTGGTCTCGTTTAACCATCAACACTTGATGCTCTATCTTGATTTCTACCTTAACCAATTTTTGTATCATGAAGAGCTCAGGAATCGCTTTCGTCATCCCTTGCATATTATATTTCATGACGAAGCTCTAGTAGCTCGATGATAGTGATTAGAGAACTTTGTCAATCACTATCTTATCTGGAAGATTTACTCCCACTTGATTCAAGTGATTGTAGTACCCAGACACTCTGAGCACATGCTCACTAGATGAGCTATTCTCCTCTATCTTATAGGCAAAGTACTTGTCAGAGGTCTCATACCTCTTGAGACATGCATGACTCTGAAATACCAATTTCAGCTCTTGGAACATCACATATGCTCCATGGCATTTGAAAACATTTTTTATGTCCCGGTTCTAAGCCATAAAGCATGGTGCACTAAACTGTCAAGTAGTCATCATTACGAGCCTGCCAAAACGTTCATAATATATGCATCTGCTCCTGCAATAGGTCTGTCACCTAGCGGTGCATCAAGGACATAATTATTCTATGCAACAATGAGGATAATCCTCAGATCATGGACCCAGTCCGCATCATTGCTACTATCATCTTTCAACTTATTTTTCTCTAGGAACATATCAAAAATAAACAGAGAGCTATATCGCGAGCTATTGATCTACAACATAATTTGAAAATAATATCAGGACTAAGTTCATGATAAATTAAGTTTAATTAATCAAATTACTTAATAACTCCCACTTAGATAGACATCCCTCAAGTCATCTAAATGATCACGTGATCTATATCAACTAAACCATGTCCGATCATCATGTGATAAGGAGTAGTCTTCAATGGTGAACATGTCTATGTTGATCATATCTACTATATGATTCACGTTCGACCTTTCAGTCTTCAGTGTTCCGAGGCCATGTTTGTACATGCTAGGCTCGTCAAGTCTAACCCGAGTATTCCGCATGTGCAAAACTGTCTTGCACCCGTTGTATGTGAATGTAGAGCCTATCACACCCGATCATCACATGGTGTCTCAGCACGAAGAACTTTCACAATGGTGCATACTCAGGGAGAACACTTATACCTTGAAATTTTGTTAAGGGATCATCTTATAATGCTACCGCGTACTAAGAAAAATAAGATGCATATACAAGATAAACATCACATACAATCAAAATATGTGACATGATATTGCCATCATCATCTTGTGCTTTTGATCTCCATCTCCAAAACACCGTCATGATCTCCATCTTCACCAGCTTGACACCTTGATCTCCATCATAGCATCGTGGTCGTCTCGCCAACTATTGCTTCTACAACTATCACTAACACATAGTGATAAAGTAAAGCAATTACATGGCGTTTACATTTTATACAATAAAGTGACAACCATAAGGCTCCTGGTAGTTGTCGAGAACTTTTAAACATGATCATCTCATACAACAATGTATATCACATCATGTCTTGACCATATCACATCACAACATGCCCTGCAAAAACAAGTTAGACGTCGTCTACTTTGTTGTTGCAAGTTTTACGTGGCTGCTACGGGCTTATAGCAAGAACTGTTCTTACCTACGCATCAAAACCACAACGGTGTTTTGCCAAGTTTGCTGTTTTAACCTTCAACAAGGACTGGCCGCAGTCAAATTCGATTCAACTAAAGTTGGAGAAATAGACACCCGCCAGCCACCTTTATGCAAAACTAGTTGCATGTCTGTCGATGGAACCGGTCTCATGAACGTGGTCATGTAAGGTTGGTCCGGGCCACTTCATCCAAAAATACCACCGAATCAAAATAAGACGTTGGTGGTATGCAGTATGACTATCACCGCCCACAACTCTTTGTGTTCTACTCATGCATATCATCTATGCATAGACCTGGCTCGGATGCCACTGTTGGGAAATGTAAGATCTATCTAGGAGATGCATAGCAACGAGAGGGGAAGAGTGTATCCGTGTACCCTCGTAGACCGAAAGCGGAAGCATTAGTTTAACACGGTTGATGTAGTCGAATGTCTTCGCGATCCAAGCGATCAAGTACCAAACGTTCAGCACCCCCGAGTTCAGCACACGTTCAGCTCGATGACGTACCTCGAACTCTTGATACAGCAAAGTGTCAAGGGAGAGTTTCATCAGCATGATGGCGTGATGACAGTGATGGTGAAGTGATCCACGCAGGGCTTCGCCTAAGCACTATGACAATATGACCGGAGGAGTAAACGGTGGAGGGGGCACCGCACACGGCTAAGAAACAATTGATGGTGTGTATTCTAGGCGCCCCCTCCCCATGTATATATAGGTGGGAGGGGGAGGGGAGCAGCCTTGGGGCGCCCCAAGTAGGAGAAATCCTAATTGGGGGCCTCCTCCAATTCGGCCTCCCCCTGTCCTTATCTCCGGAGGGGGAAGGAGAGAGGGGAGAGGGGAAAGGAAGGGGGAATACTATTCCCTCTATTTCCTTTCCTCCTCCCCTTTTCCTTTATCCACTTAGGCGGCCCATATGGAGGCGCACCAGCCCACTAGGGGCTGGTCTATCCCGCCCTTCGCCCAATAAGGCCCATATCTTTGCCGGGGGGTGCCCGGAACCCCTTCCGGTGACCCGATATGTACCCGGTACCCCTGGAACACTTTAGGTGTCTGAATACTATCGTCCTATATATGAATCTTTACCTCTCGACCATTTCGAGACTCCTTGTCATGTCTGTGATCTCATCCGAGACTCTGAACAACATTCGGTCACCAAATCACATAACTCATATAATACAAAATCGTCATCGAACATTAAGCCTGCGGACCCTATGGGTTCGAGAACTATGTAGACATGAACGAGACACCTCTCCGGTCAATAACCAACAGCGGAACCTGGATTCTACGAAGATCTTTACCGGTCGTACCGCAATGACAACATACGTAATTCCCTTTGTCATCGGTATGTTACTTGCCCGAGATCCGCTCATCGGTATCTTCATTCCTAGTTCAATCTCGTTAACGGCAAGTCTCTTTACTCGTTCCATAATACATCATCCCGCAACTAACTCATTAGTCACATTGCTTGAAAGGCTTATTATGATGTGCATTACCGAGAGGGCCCAGAGATACCTCTCCGATACTCGGAGTGACAAATCCTAATCTCGATCTATGCTAACCCAACAAACACCTTCGGAGATACCTGTAGAGCATCTTTATAATCACCCAGTTACGTTGTGATGGTTGATAGAACACAAGGTATTCCTCTGGTATCCATGAGTTGCATAGTCTCATAGTCAAAGGAATATGTATTTGCCATGAAGAAAGCAATAGCAATAAAACTTAACGATCATTATGCTAAGCTAACAGATGGATCTTGTCCATGACATCATTCTCCTAATGATGTGATACCGTTCATCAAATGACAACACATGTCTATGGCTAGGAAACTTAACCATCTTTGATTAATGAGCTAGTCTAGTAGAGGCTTACTAGGGACACAACATTTTGTCTATGTATCCACACATGTATCAAGTTTTCGGCTAATACATTTCTAGCATGGATAATAAACATTTATCATGATGTAAGGAGATATAAATAACAACTTAATTATTGCCTGTAGGGCACATTTCCTTCAATAGTGATTATGTTTTCAGACATTTACTTGGTAACAATCAAATGTTTTATGAGAATCTTAAGAAAGAAATTCCCGTTTTGGATATGATCCAACAAGTCTTTAATGATGTTAATCAACAATATTCTTGGATTGTAGCCGGGAATCAAAGGGGATACAAAGATGGACAGCTTGATAATGCTAAAATTTATATGCAAAATGTGTTACAAGTTATATTTGAGAAACCTCCTAACAAAAACACATCTATGGAAAAGAAAAATAAAGATGGCAATACTTGAATCTATGAATTATGCCTAGCTAAGGGCGTGAAACGATAGCGCCATTTGGGAGGCAACCCAATGAGTAAAATTTATTTTTTTCCTTTTTATTTCTATTTTTGTGTGTTCACGCAATTATTCTATTGTTATGATTGTGTTTTTATATTTTAATTAGTGTTTGTGCCAAGTAAAGCCTTTAGGATCATGTAGGGTGATAGTCGATTTGATCCTGTTGAAAAATAGAAACTTTTCCATCCAGTAGCTGAATTGTAAAAAATCACAGAAGCGAATAAAAATTTTGAAGTTTTTACACAAGATTGATATACAAATTTCCCACTTATTCCTAATTTTTCAGAATTTTTGAAGTTCCAGAAGTATGGTCAAAGTCCTGATTACTACAGACTGTTTTGTTTTTGACATATTCGGTTTTCTTTGCATTGTATGCTTATTTTGATGAATCTATGGATTGTATTGAAGGGTATAAGCCATGGAAAAGTTAGAATACAGTAGATAGTATGCAATAATAAAATACTAATGGGTTTGCATTAGTACTTAAAGTGGTGATTTTCTTTATTATACTAACGGATCTCGCGAAGGTTTTGTTGAGTTTTGTGTGATTGAAGTTTTCAAGTCTTGGGTGAGATCACGATGGAGGAAGGAATAAGGAGTGAAAAGAGCCTAAGCTTGGGGATTCCCATGGCACCCCAAGGAAATATTTAAGGAGAACCAAGCAACTAAGCTTGGGGATGCCCCGGAAGGCATCCCCTCTTTCTTCTAACAACCATCGGTAATTTTACTTGGAGCTATATTTTTATTCATCACATATCATGAGTTTTTCTTGGAGCGTCTTGTATTATATGAGTCTTTGCTATTCTTGCTCTCTAGTTTGTCGCAATCATCCTTGCTGGACGCACCTATTTGAGAGAGCCAAAATTATGCTATGATTTGTTAGAATTGCTCTAGTGCTTCACTTAAATTTTTTGAGCTATGGAATTGCTCTAGTGCTTCACTTATATCTTTTTAGCACAGTGGTGCTTTAATTTTTGAAGAAATACTCTCATGCTTCAGTTAGATTAATTTGAGACTTTGATTCTTTTAAGAAATACCCTCATGCTTCACTTAGATTAATTTGAAAGTTAGTAGACTTTTGAATAAATTCTCTCATGCTTCGCTTATATTATTTTCAGAGACAAATTTTTTTTGCTCATATTCTTCACTTAAATTTGTTTGAGAGCTTGTCATAAGCAATGGTAATATATTAATCTAGTACCAAAGTGATATATATTCAAGTGGGATATAATAAAAAACTTTCATGAAGATCATTGGACAAAATAAAATTGATTCTTTGTAATTGTTTTGAGATATGATGATAGAAATATGTGAGTTATGTTTGTGAGTAATTATGCTTTAGTAAGATTATTGGTGTTAAGGTTTGTGATTCCCTATGCAAGCATGAAATTCAATAGTTGTGCAATAAAATTACATCCTACTTGTGGTGCAGTATTCGGTGTTAGTTATGCTCAATGCTCGTTTATGTGAATTTTTGTTTCTTGGTTGGTTGCTTCTCAATCTATTTGCTAGCCTTTCCTTGTACTAAGTGGGAATACTACTTGTGCATCCAAAATCCTTTAACCCAGTTGTGCCATATGAGTCCACCATACCTACCTATATGCGATATTTCCATGTCGTTCCAAGTAAATTTGCATGTGCCTTCTCTAATTTTCAAGATGAATTTCCCTTTTGTGTGCCTGTATTGCTCATGAAGCGGCAGGGGTGGCCATTATTTTTCCATGCTAGATGTGCTATTCTCAAGATTAGTGTTTATTCACTTGTCATTACACGAGAGTGTGGTGGTAATAGGGATGCCCAGTCCCGAAATGAAAAAGAAATTTACTTTATGTTCTCAAATAATAAATTCCTTGGAAAGTGTTGGTATGGAAGGCACCCGTGGATACGGCTAGCCATGGATTGTGAAAGAATGGTGGAAAAGGAATAAACTTTATTTTTATGTTTGGGGACCGCCTATGATGTATCTAGCATGGAAAGTATTGGGAACTACTCGGTCGTTTCGTTGATGGGAAAAGTATGCCTCCCAAAATACTTTTTATCTCTCAGTTTAAGCTTTGAGCTCTGGCACCTCTACAAATCTCCGCTTCCCTCTGAGAAGGGTCTATCTATTTACTTTATGCAATTTTATTTTTTATTTGAGTCTCCATCTTCTCTTATAAAGCACCAACTAGGGAGCACTATGATCATACTTATGCATTAGATGTAGCTAATATTCGAGTGTGTTTCATGAATGGATCAATGATAGAGCATGATGGGCTAGGGATAACTTTCTTTAGTGTTGATATTTTGAAAGACATGGTTGCTTGTTGATATGCTTGAGTATTGAAATCTTCATGTCAAATATAGACTATTGCTTTGAACCATCTAAAAGTCCAAATTTCCGTGCTACAAAAGAAAATATTATGTGATGAACATGTTAGGCAACATTCCACATCAAAAATTCCATTTTTATCATTTGCCTACATGAGGACAAGCAGGAATTAAGCTTGGGGATGTTGATACGTCTCCAACATATCTATAATTTTTTATTGTTCCATGTTGTCATATTATCATTCTTGGATGTTTTATATTCATTTTATAGCAACTTTATATCATTTTTTGGGACTAACCTATTGACATAGTGCCAAGTGCTAGTTGCTGTTTTTTGCTAGTTTTTTACTTCGTAAAATGTCCATATCAAACGGAGTCCAAACGCATGGAAACTTTTCGGAGATTTTTTCTGACCAAACACTACTAGGGAAAACGCTATACACAGAGGTATAGCAGTAGCGTTGGTCAAAACTCGGCGCTAGCGCTACTTAGTAGTAGCGCTTGTTGCAAAACCACGCTACAATCATTATTTTAGCGAGCGCCGCCTTCACGTAAAAAGCGCTACTACTAAAATTCTCTCACTAGTGCCGGTAGGTTAGAATACTAGCAGCGCTTCTCCGTAAGCACGCCATCGCTAAAAACATTGTAGCAGCTGCGTTTCTTCTTCTGGCCATCGCTATGCAAAAGAAAATAAATAGAAAAATAAGTAGATAAGTAAATGAAAATGAAAGAAATAGAAAAGGAGAAATGGAAAAAGAAAATGTAAAGAAAACAAAAGAAAAAGAAAAAGAAAAGCAGAAAGGGTTAGCTGCGGTAGCGTTTCTGCAGGCGTGCTATAGCTATCTTAGCTATAGCGCGTTTCAGCAAAACGCCCTGCTGCTAGTTTGACTCAAATCCCGGCGGCCCTTGCTCAAAATTTCGCTAAGTCCTTTTCCCCTCCTCTCTACTCCCCCCTGTCCCCCAACTGCCCCATCGCCGTCGTTGCCCTGCCGCGCGCCTTCGACCACACCGCCGCTTCCCGCCGCCCGAGGCCGCCTTTGACCACACCGCCGCCGCCCGCCGCCTTCGACCACACCGCCGCCGCCCGAGGCCGCCCCCTCGACCTCACAGCCGCCGCCCGAGGCCGTCATCGACCTCACTGTCGCCTTCCTCGAGCTCGCCCCCGCCACCCTCGACCTCACCGCTGCTGCCCGAGCCAGAGCACGCCTCGCCGACCGTGAAGGCTATGCCTCTCCTGTCCCTACCCTCCTATTTCTCTCTACTACGACAATTATATATATGTGTTGATACTGTGTTGATGTTCAGATGAACCCTAGGTGTTCATATGAACCCTAGATTTTTTTAGGGCAGTAGGCATTTTATAGCATTTAGGAAAAATGATTTGCAATTTTTTTACGAAATTAGCTAGGGCAATTTTTATGAAAATTCCTAAACAGTAATTCCATTTAGCTTTAAACTAATATAGGGTATATAAATAATAGTAGCATTTAGATTTAAATTAACACAGGGTATAAACAAAAAACACTTAGCTATAAAAAAATATTTTGACTACGGACCTGAATTTGTTCCAAATTTAATTCAAATGAAATTTGAATTATTTGGACTATGGACCTGAATATTTTTGAAGAAATTGGCTGTAGGTACTAAGGTCTTGCTGTGGAAATTCTGGTGAGGTCAAAAGGGTTAGAGAAAATGTAGTTCCTAGACTTTTAGCTTTAGACAAAAACAAAAGTATTTAGCTATAAATAAAAAAGCAGTAGCTATGGCATTTATCTATAAACAAAAAACAGAATTGTTTTTCTTTTCAAAAACTTGGTCAAATGTATCAGTAGCTATAAATACTTTTAGCTTTAGACAAAAAACAAAAGTATTTAGCTATAAATAAAAAACAGTAGCAATGGCATTTAGCTATAAACAAAAAACAGAATTGTTTTTCTTTTCGAAAACTTGGTCAAACAGAACAGTAGCTATATGTCATTGATGTTCATTTGCATCTTCCATTATTGTTGATTATATATTTTCATTGAAGTGGCCATGTTATATGCAAATTCCTCAATAGTGTTTGCTCATGTTATATCTTTTCATTGAAGTTGTTCGATTGTGCCCAAGTGGCTTTGTTGTTTCTGTGAATGATGTTGAGTGGTTTATGTTTTGCCGGAATGTTGATTCATTTCTGTTAAGCAAATTTCAGGTTCTCGATTTGTCCACTTTTTAGCAAAGGTCATGCGAAATTTTCCGTGAATTTCGGCATGACTTGTGCTACAAACTAGGACATATCGAAAATTCGGATTTGCCGCACTGTGAAGGAGTCAACATTCCTGCAAAACAATAGTCCTTTTTTATGTCATTATTCATTTTATTAGGTCTAGAATTAATTGACTAGATTTAATCATAGGAAACATGGCTAGCAACGATGAAGGACAGGTTCGGTGATTGCGGCAGCGTCTACCGGCGTGCGCATTTAATACTTTAGCATTACCAACGATCAACCGATGTTGTTGCTGGGCCCACCGGTGGCATCGGGGACTGAGACCGACACGCAGACCGGTGCTGAGACTGAGACCGGCGCTGAGATTCAGACCCACATCAAGACCGGCGCTGAGACCGGTGCTGCCTCGGGGAGCGGAGACGGTGTAGAATCGAAAGCAAAGAGGCAACGGGTTCCTAACAAACTCAGGACTACTAGACTGGTGGTCACGGAGGTGGACGACGGCAGGAGCGTGACGTCCTGAGGGCCCGGCACCGTTGGGACCCAGTGAAGAAGGTTTACGAGACCACTTTGTGTTGGATGATGATTATGATGAGACTATTTGTATGTATGTGCTATGATTATATTCGTGGTCTCGCAGGCATTTGTATGTGTATCATGATGACATTTCTATGTGCTAAAGATTCATCTATAAAGCCTGTTCTAATACAAAACAAATATGCCCCAAAAAAACCATAAAACCTGTTAAATTAGCAGTAGCGAGTGTATAGAAGTTAGCAGCAGCGCCGCTATAGCGATGGCTGCTGTCGCAAAGGGTGCTAGAGCTACTAGCGATGGCGTGCTCCCGAATCAGCGTTCTGTTGCTACACTTGTGTAGCAAGATGGCGTCGGTGACCACGTGCTACTGCTATATGTTAGCTGTAGCGCCTTATTAGTAGCGCCCCACCCCGCGCTACTGATACACCTAAAACCCGCGCTGTTGCTAGCCTTTTCCCTAGTAGCGAAAAGACAACTTTGGGAGCCAAGAAACTGGCCGAGGGGAGGCCTGTGGGGCCCACGAGACACAAGGGCGCACCAGAGGCCCCAGGCGCGCCCTGGTGGGTGGTGGGGCCCACGGAGCTCCTTTCCACCGCCTCTCAGTTCTATAAATTCCCAAATATTATAGAAACCCTAGGGGAGTCGACGAAACACAATTCTTGTAGTGGCAAGTTCCAGAACCACAAGATCCAATCTAGAGGCCCTTTCCGGCACTTGGCCGGAGGGGAATGCGATCACAGACGGGTTCATCATCCTCATTGGTGCTCCTCTTATGATGCGTGAGTAGTTTACCCCAGACCTACGGGCCCGTAGGCAGTAGCTAGATGGCTTCTTCTCTCTTTTTGATCCTCAATACAATGTTCTCCTCGATGTTCTTGGAGATCTATTTGATGTAATGACTTTTTGCGGTGTGTTTGTTGGGATCTGATGAATTGCGAGTTTATGATCAGTTCTATCTATAAATATTAGTTGAGTCTTCTTTGATCTCTTATATGCATGATTATTATAGCCTCGCATTTCTTCTATGAAACTTTGGTTTGGTTTGGCCAACTAGATTGATTTTTCTTGCAATGAGCAGCTGTGCTTTGTGATGGGTTCGATCTTGCGATATCCTCACGCAGTGATGGAAGGGGTAGCCAGCCAAGCATGTATCGTTGCTATTAAGGATAAAAGATGGGTTCTATTCCTACACTAATAGATCTTGTCTACATCATGTCATCGTTCTTATTGCATTAGTTCGTTTCTCCATGAACTGAATACACTAGATGCATGCTGGATAGCAGTTGATGTGTGGAGTAATAGTAGTAGATGCAGGCAGGAATCGGTCTAGTAATCTTAGACGTGATGCCTATATACATGATCATTGCCTTGGATATCGTCATAATTATTTGCTCTTCTATCAGTTGCCCAACAGTAATTTGTTTACCCACCGTTTGCTATTTTCTCGAGAGAAGTCACTAGTGAAATCTACGGCCCCCAGGTCTATTTTCTATCATATTGTTTTCAGATCTATTATTTCAAAAATCCAAAAATACCTTGCTGCACTTTTTCTTTACTTATTTTATTTTTTGTTTTTTCTAGATCTATTTATCCAATCTCATACAATTTTATCTATCTTAATACCGACGAGGGATTGACAACCACGCGTTCTGTTGCAAGTATTTGTTCTTTGTGTGCAGGTACCGTTTACATAGTGTTGCTTGGTTCTCCTACTGGTTGATAACCTTGGTTTCATAACTATGGGAAATATTTACCCTTGATGTGCTGCTTCATCCTCTCCTCTTCGGGGAAATACCAATGCTGATACAAGCAATCGGTCGTCCGTCTTCAGGGGCATAGTCTCACAAGTTTGCAAATCTTGAAGACCTGGGTGCAGAGGAACATCCAAACTTTGGGTCACAATGACCCTCACATGTATAAATACCACGAGAGGAGCGATCCCAATCATCTCCTCTGGAAGGAACTCTTAGAAAACAAGATCGAAGACCTTCTTCAGTTGCTCACTGGCCTCCTTTTTGAGGATCTGCGCCCTGAGGTGGTCATGGAGCCCTACAATATGGTCAATCCGTGACCCATGGTGAGTCGCTTGATATTTACTATTCTATTGCGTCCTCGGGATGCGTCTACCAATATTCTTCTGACGCTTTGTTGCTCTTTCCTAGTCCTTTCCGCATCTGATGCGTGAGTCCCGTCCTCTGCGTCCTCATATTGCTGTTGCAGTCTCTTTTTGCCATGGGCAAAAACCCGTTGAAGGTGACTACAAGAATTCTACAGTACTGGCCGGCCAAGAGAGAACAACCAAAAAATTGGGGCCTACATTAGAGGACACACCTTCAACTAAAAAACCGGGAATAGTACACATGTCAGTCACCAAAATTTACGAGTATTGTAGCTTGAATTACATACAATTCCCGCAGCAAATGCCGTGTGTCAAATTAATCACTAACGGTTTCCAATACAGAACCATGTCTGATTAATAACCCGCGCTAGGCGCCACTCACCTTCCAAACCTCGATGCACGAAATAGAGTGCCAATCGTGTGGGCCCCGGTTGTCTTGCCAGATATTTACATTTTCTTTCCAAATGTAAGGCACGAATGCTTATTTTGTGTTACCATGATATTATTGTATAATGTAATGTAACACATAAATGATTTTCCAACCCATGATGGTTTGTTGTTGCATGTACATGTGGTTCAATTTGAATTACGACCATTAAATGGCTAGAAAATCACTTAAATGTCTTTTACAAAAAATCAATACCAAACGGAGTCCAAACGGAACGAAACTTTTTGATGATTTTTCTTGGACAAGAAGACACCTACGAAGCATCGAGAGGAGGCCAGAAGAGCCACGGGTGAGCCACAAGCTCACTAGGCTTTCCCTATGAGCTTGTGGGCCCCCTTTGGCCCCTCTAAACCTAATCTTAGCTCCATAAATACCCAAATATTCCCCGTATACCAGAGAGCACACCTAAAATGCTTTTTCGCCGCCGCAAGTTTCTGTCCTCGTGAGATCCCATATGGAGACCTGTTTTGGACTCTGCCAGAGGGGGATTCGATCACGGAGGGCCTCTACATCAACCTTGCTGCCCTTTCGATGATGTGTGAGTAGTTTACTATAGACCAACGGGTCCATAGCTAGTAGCTAGATGGCTTCTTCTCTCTCTTTGATCTTCAATACAATGTTCTCCCCGATGTTCTTGGAGATCTATTCGATGTAATCTTCTTTTGCGGTGCGTTTTTGAGATTCGATGAATTGTGGGTTTATGATTTGATTATATATGAATATTCTTTGAGTCTTCTCTGAACTCTTTTATGCATGATTAAGATAGCATTGTATTTCTCTTTGATGTATTGATTTGGTTTGGCCAACTAGATTGATCTTTCTTGCAATGAGCGAGGTGCTTTGTAATGGGTTCAATCTTGTGGTGTCCTCACCCAGTGACAGAAGGGGTAGCAAGGCATGTATTTGTATTGTTTCCTAAGGATAAAAAGGTGAGGTTTATTCATATTGATTGGATCTATCCCTCTACGTCATATCATCTTGCTTAAGGCGTTACTCCGTTCTTCTTAACTTAATACAATATATGCATGCTGGATAGCGATCGAGGTGTGGAGTAATAGTAGTAGATGCAGGCAAGAGTCAGTCTAATTGTCACGGATGTGGTGCCTATATTAATTATCACTTCCTTACATATCATCATAATTATTCTCTTTTCTATCAATTGCTCAACAGTAATTTGTTTACCCATCGTATGCGTTTTTTCATGAGAGAAGCCTCTAGTGAAAACTATGGCCCGCGGGTCTATTCTTATCATATTATTTTCTGATATGTAGAACTAAAAAACCAAAAATACCTTGCTGCAATTTATTTACCTTTACTTTGTTTTGCACTTTTACTTATCTTTTATACCTATCACTATCAGATCTCATCCTTGCAAGTAACCTGAAGGGATTGACAACCCCTTTATCGCGTTGGGTGCAAGTATTTGTTTGTTTGTGCAGGTGCTATCATTGGAGACTTATGTGTTCCTCCTACTGGATTGATACCTTGCGTCTTAACTTAGGGAAATACTTATCTCTACTTTGCTGCATCACCTTTCCTCTTCAAGGGAAAAACCAACGCAAGCTCAAGAAGTAGCAGGAAGAATTTCGGGCGCCGTTGTCGGGGAGGTTCCACATCAAGCCTACCAATACCTATCACAAACTCTCATCTCTTGAATTTACATGATTCACCATTTGCCTCTCGTTTTCCTCTCCCCCACTTCTAAAACTGTCACATCCCTAGCTTCTGGTAATGCACTAGGCTAGCCTCATGTGTGCATCATGTTTATTCTTGAAAGAAACTTGAAATGGGGATTGCCTAAACCCCTAGCATCAAAGGAATTCACTAGGTTCACCTAAAATATTTTCAGTAAATCCAAATGGCTTTCAAAAATGTTCATCATTTATGGGAAATGTTGTAAACAAGAACTTAGGTGATGCACATTTTTCCATGACATATTTGGGCTCTGAAATAAATCATACTCTATTTGCATTTGGGCATTTAAATGCTATAAAATATTTTAAATGCTAAAATAATCATAAACTAAAATGTTTACTATTGGATATATTCTAAACAGTAGCCATGATTAGTTTCATCATTTTTGGAAATGCCTTAGCATTTTAATTAAGTCAAAACAATTGCAGAAAAAAAGAAAACAGAAACAATTTAGAAAAGAGAGAGAGAACGCCTACCTGGGCCACTTACCTGGCCACCTACCTATGCAGCCCACCAAAGCCGGCTCAGCCCACCACTGCATCCCCTCTGTCGCCTTCCTCCTCGCGAAAGTAGGGAGGGGCGCGTGCCCGGCGCGCGGAGCCACACGCCGGCCACCTCCTCCCTGCCTGGCTGCCTCCTCCTCCCCCTGGACGTCTCTCGCAGCGCCACGCCACCCCTGGACCTCTCTCACTCTCTCCCGTGCTCGTCCCCTCCTCTGGCTCTCTCCCTCGCACCACCCGAACGTGCCCGCCGCCGCTGACGTGCACCACCGCGGCCACCGCCTCCCCCTTGCTTCCCTGACTGGCTCAAGAGCTCCGCCTTGTTGCCCTAGACCTCTCCGCCGAGCCACGCGACACCAGGCGCCTCCGAACGCCGTCACCGTGGTCGCGTTCTACCTCGGGCATCCGAGATCCCCGGCGACCGCACCTCATCTCCAGCCCGTCCTCGAGCCTGCTGAGACCGCCGTATGACTCCCTGTGAGCTCCTGATTCTTTCCACTTGCTCGCCACCTCTGTTCCCGTCCCCTAGCTCCGTCTTCCACCATGACCGAAACTCGCCGCCGTCATGGCTAGAGCCACAGTGGATCGAAGCCAGGCACACCACCGTGCTCCACACCTCACAGGAGCACGTAGCACACACCAGCGCCTCCCCTAGCGCCCTGCATCGCCTAACCCGCCGTTGGCCGAACACCGGTCAGCATCGCGAGCTCGCTCCACCCCAGCTGCTCCCGCTTGCCACGTTAGACGCGCCTCGTCGCGCTGCACCCGTAGAGCCTCTCCGCCGTCCCGGGCCTCGCCGACGTCGAGTCGCCGGCAAGTTTGACTCCACTGACCGTTGACCCCGGGTGGTCCCAGTTTGACCCCCTGGGTCACTGACGTGTGGGCCCCAGGCCACTAACTAAACTAGGTTAGTATTAGTTTAACGCTAACTAAACTTAGTTAGTTTAACTAACTACTGACAGACAGACCACCGGTCGGGCTTGACTGGACCGACCCTGCTGACCACGACATCACAAAGGACGCAAGGTTTACACAAAGAACTCTTTTTCGAGATTTATTCTTTTACAGGAAATTCCAAAAAATAGCCAAAACTTCTAAAAATCATAGAAAAACAACCGTAGCTCAGAATTAAATAATTTATATATGAAAACGATCAGAAAAATCCAATCTATCCATCTTTACCACTTTTATGCATGTTAGAACAACTTATGGCTGCTGTTTAGGCCAAATCATATAAATTGCATTTAAACTCTCACATATGGAGTTTGAAATTGAACCTAGGGTTCAAACCAACTCCATTTAACATGTTGCTAGTTACATTAGCTCTAAACACAGCATATTGACAAGTCATGATCATGCATCATATTGTGCACTGCATTGATTGTGTTTTCCTTCTTTGTTGCCGGTATTTGTCCCCTCTCGATAGACGTGCTTCCGACGATGAGTTCGATGAGACCGATGAAGAGCTATATTATCTTCAGAAGTGCCAGGCAAGCATAACCCCCTTGTTCATTCCGATACAATCCCACTCTCTCGTTTCTGCTCCCTTTTACTGCATTAGGACAACAACGATTCAACTGTTACATGTTACGGTAGTTGAACCCCTTTCCTCTGCATGACCTGTCATTGCCACAGTAAATAGATGAAACCCACTAGCATGAGTAGGAGTTGTTTGAGCCCTGATGTACCTACTCATTCATGCTTGTTGTCATGCCTGCTACTGCTTAGAGTTGAGTAAGGTCTGATTCAACGGGGATGAATTGGAGGTGTGTGAACATGTATTACTGTTGAGAGCTAAGTGTGTGAACACGATTTGGTAAAGGTATCAATGAGAGGCCATGTAGGAGTACATGGTGGGTTGTTTCATTGAAGTCGTCCTTAGGAACAGAGTTCTGTGTTTGTGATCCATGATCAGCTACTACCACACATTGGGATCCTTAATTGACTCTCTCGGCTTCTTAAGCACCCTTGTCCTCTGTCCAGGAGTTGCAAGTAGTTTCTTGTGTTTGTAGTATGCTGGAGGCCGTGCGCAGCGCTGACCCGAGGGGTGGGCTGTGATGCGGTAGGCACGTGGTCAGGTATGCCGGGAGCCCGTTTGGTGTCTCGGAACCCTGTACACATCGTTCGGGGCCGTATGTGGAAACCTCGGCCGGACTCCCTGCGGATGGAACCTGAATAGGCGATAAACCTCGACTAGATACTTGAGTGTTTAGGTAGGCCGTGGACGACACTGGGCTTCCGCTTGAAGGTTGCCGAGTACATGTCGTGTAAACGGCGATAAGTGGTGAGAGCATGTGTGAAGAAGTACACCCCTGCAGGGTTAACATCATCTATTCGAATAGCCGTGTCCGCGGTAAAGGACTTCTGGGTTGCCTATAACAGTTCATAGACAAGTGAAAGTGGATACTCTAAAACTCGCAAGATAAGCATGAGTGCTATGGATGGCCTTCTCGTAGGGAGACGGGAGCGGATCCATGGTGGTGTATTGATTGGTGAATATGTGGACTCGTGTGAGCCACCTCAAAAGAGTTACTTGCAGTCGTAGTTCAGGATAGCCACTGAGTCAAAGCTGGCTTGCTGCAGTCAAACTCCACCACCCCTTTGTTGATACTGATGCATATGTAGTTAGTTCTGATGCAAGTCTTGCTGGGTACATTTGTACTCAGGTTTGCCTATTTCATGTTTTTGCAGAGAGACGTCAGTCTCACTAGTAGTTCCGCGTGGATTTCGATGTTTAGCTTGTTACCTCAGCTACGATCTTGTGCCCTCGCCAGGGTCTTGTAGATAGTCAGGCTTCTCAGCCTTTTTCATTTGTAGTTGTCTGTACTCAGACAAGTTAAGCTTCCGCTTGTGCTTGTTGCATGTATGACTTGAATGTTGGGTCATGAGACCCATGTTTGTAATTATCTCGCTCCTCAGAGCCTAATGGATAAATACTTGAGTCGTAGAGTTATGTTGTGATGCCATGTTGTATTTACACATATCGAGCATATTGTGTGTATGATTGAAATGCTTGCTATGTGTTGGATCCGACAACCTAGTTGTTTACCCCTGGTAGCCTCTCTTATGGGGAAATGTAGTCTTGTGCTTCCATGAGCCATAGTAGTCCGCTACAGCCCGGTTCACTAGAGTCCTGCTAGCCCAGCACTACTGCTCCGGAACACTTGACTGGCCGACATGTGATTCACTTCGTTCCTATGTCTGTCCCTTCGGGGAAATGTCACGAGGTGACTTCGGGAGTCCTACCTAGCCTGCTACAGCCCCTTTCACCGGAGTCCTGTTAGCCCAGTGCTACAGCCCGGATTCGCACGCTGCCGACCGACATGCCCGATGTTGATTCATGTATGCCTGTCCCCGTAAGTTAGTGCCGCTTTGGGTTCACGACTAGTCATGTCGGCCCGGGTTCTCTGTCATATGGATGCTAGCAACACTATCATATACGTGAGCCAAAAGGTGCAAATGGTCCCGGGCCATGGTAAGACGACACCCGTGGGAATACTATGCGTGAGGCCGCAAAGTGATATGAGGTGTTACCGGCTAGATCGATGTGACTTGGAATCGGGGTCCTGACAGCTTTGGTATCAGAGTCTGACTGCCTGTAGGTTTGCCAAGCCAAACTGGTCAAAGTTGAGTCTAGAAATGCTTTAGTTATATAAGGGAATTGATTGTGGAAGGGAACATAAGGCTCTTTTACTCCTTTACCCTATGCCCTTCTGATACGAGTCATCTTATTTTTCCTACGGGCATTAAGAACTAGGCTTCTCATCTTTCTATCAGGATCACGTGTTACTAATCTGTAGACTTACAGGACTGATGGTTACAAGCCTCATCTCAGTTCCTACTACTTTCGTATGATAACTGTTGATCTAGAAACCTTGATATTGTGCTTCTGTGTGGCCATGCCACCATTTTTTGTAGCATGTCTCCAATCTTTTTGAGCATTTACAGCTGTTATGCTGTCCGAGTCATCCCAGGTTTCTAAAATAGTCTGATGCATTTGCAAATCCCTTCTCTCTGTTCCCGAAGTTTCCTTGTGCCAGATCAACCACACTGACTAGTGTGTTGAGGTACTGCCTCGACATATATGTTGGAGTTATTATTATGACCCTAGGTGTCTTAGGGGATCATCTAGTAATCTAGCCATATTTTGTGTCCCCAGTGTGATGATTCTGCCCAATATTCTCGAAAGCATCCCGTGATGCCATTTAGTTAGTAGGCATTCTATCTCTGGGTTCTTGAACCCAAGATTCACTCTATTTAACTCGTGTAGATAGTGTTTGCTAGTTCCTTTAGGATATTAGTAACCTTTGCACTAGTTCTCGAGGTCCGTGGTATTTCCTTCTTCCAAATACTATGAACCACTTACGGTAGATGTTTGTTGGATCAAAAGATCACAACAGAAGTGCTCTCGATGGGCTCTCCATTCTATATTGCGACTCTGCCAGTTCTACTTTTCTGCATGGGTTATCCGGAAGAAATAAGTTGAGCTTGCTCGACCTACTACCTATGCATCCACAACTCAGAAAGTTATATGTTCCTTTGAGTTGTCCATTTTCATCTATGTTCCGACCATCGACTATCAATTGATATTCAGGAGTAGTCATGCACTCGTGTTCATCGATGCCCATTATTCTTGTGGTTCGTCAAGCCATTCTGTTCTAGAATGACTAGGAGAAACAAACTCCAGTACCTTATCCATCTCCAGGATTGGGTCAAAGCAGTTGTATTCCGCAGATCAAAATGCCAATCTAGCTTTTGATTCTGTTCTACCCTGAAGTATTTCCCTCTTGATGTCAGAAATTTCATGATAATTGTACCAACTCTTATGAATTCTTGATGAAGTGATACTTCTCGCCATCGTCATTCGCTCCTCGGTTCCGTGTTGTTGCAACCGGAATACCGACAAGCGAACCGTGATGTGTGAAATCAATACTCCTAGCAACTAGTTGCTTGGTAGTAAATGGGCAATATTATTATTCTTAGCGTGTTGGTTATTGAATCATCATTTCTAAGATAGATTTTGCTACTTAGTCCTTATTTCTGGAGCACTCTTCGATCAAGGAGTCAGGATTGTGCCAATTCTTGCTTATTTGATCATATCCTCTTGCCTGAGAAGCAAGATTGTTCTCGAGCTTAGTAACATACCGGTGGTTCGTGATTTTCTAATTATCTTCTCGGAAGTATCACCAGGTGTCCCCTGACTGTTATGTTGAGCCCGTGATCAAGTTGGTTTCTTGTAAATCACCCCTTCTCCAAGAATCTGTGTTGGATACCCTCAACTGGTTGGTTAAGCTAAACAACAACTTGGAGAGTTGGAAGATGAAAGCTTGTCCGACTTTGTTCGTCACTAAGGGATATCCTTGTGTGTGTGTATGTTGAAGAAAGATGATATCTTCGTTGATTGATCCTCGTGATCAGTTGTCGATGCTATTGTCTTATCCAATCCTTGATTTGAGTATGGGCTATCGTCAAATCAAATCAGAACCAACGATGTTCGTAATATTTTCTTGATCGTGGTTGATTCCTCGAGCATACACCGTTATATCTTTTGGTCTGACCAATACTATCACCATGTTCACATGATGGTGGAAGTCTAGTGATATGGAAATTCTGATGAGTTGCTATTGAGCCCATCAGCAGCATTTTGTCTCCCCCATGATTACTGCTGAACATCAACCTAGTGTTGAAAATTTTATAAGCAATGCCTTCGTGTTCTGTTCATGAAGCTTATGCTTGGATGGAAGAAGTGACTTCCTCGAATTCATGTGCATTTGGTGCAAGTTGCTGTCGTGAGTTCGAGAAAGATTGCTTTTGTTCCTCGGGAATCATCCCAAATCAGGCATGCATACGTGCGAAGTATTCTATGGTTTGGTAGATTAATTACCTCCACTCCATTCGTATTCCTAGCACACCAAGCCACTGGTTGATTTGTTCAAAGATAATAAGTTATAAGTGCTAGTCCTGAAGGTACCAGAATTTGATTTGTACAAGATTTCGTTATCCTCGATGATGGTCCCCACGAACTTCGGTAGCATTTTATTATAAGACTACTACGTGGTCATCCTTGTCTTGGACAGCGTGTTCACAGGTTTGTAGCAGAACCAGCTCATGTTTTGGAGCTTGCTATCGTAGTTCATTTCCCGAGAATCCCGCAACGTCATCTTGTCGGTTTGTGTTGCAAATTTTCTTTTCCAGACATGATGTCTGAAATATTCTGTTACCAACCAGATCTGAATCTCAGGCAGATATGATGGTTGGAACTTTTCCAAGATCTATGATGTAGGTCCCGACAGGGTTGATGTTCTGGCCAACACACCTAGCCGGAAGATCTGTCATTGTAGTATCTTTGACCCCCTTTCCATGAGGATTTCGTCCGACTTATTCTAGAAGTTGTTCCCTAGGGATCCTTGTGCTATCAGTTTCTTCGATGATTCTCTAACCATTGAAACATTGGAAACACTCTCGACTGTTGAGTTTTTCCCCAGTTACCAGAATCATTCCCAACATTTGTAATTTGTTCCCAGCTTGCACCTCAGTAATTATTGTCTAGGATCATCTTCAAAGTGGTCCTACCATGGGTCCCATCCATTTCCGGTGATAAGCAAAAGTCATCCATTGCGTTGTCTTCAACAAGGTAGTCCACATCATCCATCCTAGTCCGAGTATGCCATTTCTTCGAGCTCTTTCAATCGATGAATTGTAAATTGCCTTAAGCTGGTTTGAAGAGTTTCAGTGATCTATGGATCAAAAGTAATTCTTTTGCCACTTAAGGGAATAGTCCAACGAGTCACCTTTCCCAAGGTGCCCCGTTATGGGATCATGGCAATTATTTCCTCGCCACCTTGACACCATCCACCATCTTTCTAAGCGTGGAATTGTTGCCCACAAAAACAAACCCTGTCATTTTTTCTTCCATCCCTCTCGATGTGTTTTGTGTCTCAACTCGAGATGTTTCAACATCTCATTCCGCGAGTCAATATTGTATACCTAGATCTTTGAGAAGACCAATCCTAGTAGAGTTTATTTCCGTCGTCGTCGCGTGGATGAAGATCTCAAAAGCGAGGATGTCAAGATCAACGTATGCAACGAATCAACAATGTTATGAGGTGCAACCCGGATCGTGAAGATTATATTAGCTCGTGTTCCCCCTTCACCTTACCCTACACTTGAATCTCGGGACGAGATTCTTGTTTAGCAGGGGTGAGTTGTCACATTCCTAGCTTCTGGTAATGCACTAGGCTAGCCTCATGTGTGCATCGTGTTTATTCTTGAAAGAAACTTGAAATGGGGATCGCCTAAACCCCTAGCATCAAAGGAATTCACTAGGTTCACCTAAAATATTTTTAGTAAATCCAAATGGCTTTCAAAAATGTTCATCATTTATAGGAAATGCTGTAAACAATAACCAGAGGTGATGCACATTTTTCCATGACATATTTGGGCTCTGAACTAAATCATACTCTATTTGCATTTGGGCATTTAAATGCTACAAAATATTTTAAATGCTCAAATAATCATAAACTAAAATGTTTATTGTTGGATATATTCTAAACAGTAGACATGATTAGTTTCATGATTTTTGGAAATGCCTTAGCATTTTAATTAAGTCAACACAATTGCAGAAAAATAGAAAACATAAATAATTTAGAAAAGAGAGAGAGAGAACGCCTACCTGGGACACTTACCTGGCCACCTACCTGTGCAGCCCACCAAAGCCGGCCCAGCCCACCACCACAGCCCTTCTGTCACCTTCCTCCTCACGCCAGTAGGCAGAGGCGCGTGCCCGGCGCGCGCAGCCACACGCTGGCCACCTCCTCCCTGCCTGGCTGCCTCCTCCTCCCCCTGGACGTCTCCCGCAGCGCCACGCCACCCCCTGGACCTCTCTCACTCTCTCCCTTGCTCCTCCCTTCCTCTGGCTCTCTCCCTCGCACCACCCGAACGCGCCCGCCGCCGCCGACGTGCACCACCGCGGCCACCGGCTCCCCCTCGCTTCCCTAACTGGCTCAAGAGCTCTGCCTCGTTGCCCTAGACCTGTCCACCGAGCCACGCGGCACCAGGCGCCCCCGAACGCCATCACCGTGGTCGTCTTCTACCTCGGGCATCCGAGATCCCCGGCGACCGCACCTCGTCTCCAGCCCGTCCCCGAGCCCGCTAAGACCGCCGTACGACCACCTCGTCTCCTGATTCTTTCCCCTTGCTCGCCCCCTCTGTTCCCGTCCCCTAGCTCCGTCTTTCACCACGGCCGAAGCTTGCCACCGTCGTGCCTCGTCGCCGTCATGGCCAGAGCCACAGTGGCTCGAAGCCAGGCACACCACCGTGCTCCACACCTCACCAGGAGCACGTAGCACACACCAGCGCCTCCCCTAGCGCCCTGCATCGCCTAACCCGCCGTTGGCCGAACTCCGGCCACCACCGCGAGCTTGCTTCCGACGAGCTCGGTCCACCCCAGCTGCTCCCGCTTGCCACGTTAGACGCGCCTCGTCACGCTACACCCGTAGAGCCTCTCCGCCGCCCATTTGGACACCTGTGGGCGATTTCTGAGCCGCGCCGCCGTCTCGGGCCTCGCCGGTGTCGAGTCACCGGCAAGTTTGACCCCGCTGACCGTTGACCCCGGGTGGTCCCAGTTTGACCCCCTGGGTCACTGACGTGTGGGCCCTAGGACACTAACTAAACTAGGTTAGTATTAATTTAACGCTAACCAACCTTAGTTAGTTTAACTAACTACTGAAAGACAGGACCACTGCTCAGTTTGACCTGGACCGGCCCCGTTGACCGCTGACGTCACAATGACGCACTGCTGACGCAGTAACTCTTTTTCTGGATTTATTCTTTTACAGGAAATTCCAGAAAATAGCCAAAGCTTCTAAAAATTATAGAAAATCAAACGTAGCTCAGAATGAAATAATTTATATATGAAATGATCAGAAAAATCCAATATATCCACCTGTACCACTTTCATGCATGTTAGAACAACTTATGGCTGCTTTTAGGACAAATCATATAAATTGCATCTAAACTCTCACATATGGAGTTTGAATATGAACCTAGGGTTTAAACCAACTCCATTTAACATGTTGCTAGTTGCATTAGCTCAAAACACAACATATTGACAGTTCATGATCATGCATCATATTGTGCACTGCATCGATTGTGTTTTCCTTCTCTGTTGCCGGTATTTTTCCCCTCTCGATAGACGTGCTTCCGACGATGAGTTTGATGGCACCGATGAAGAGCTATATTATCTTCAGAAGTGCCAGGCAAGCATAACCCCCTTGTTCATTCCGATACAATCCCACTCTCTCACTTCTGCTCTCTTTTACTGCATTCGGATAACAACGATTCAACTGTTACATGATGCGGTAGTTGAATCCCTTTCCTCTACACGACCTGTCATTGCCATAGTAAATAGATGAAACTCACTAGCATGAGTAGGAGTTGTTTGAGCCCTGATGTGCCTACTCATTCATGCTTGTTGTCATGCACACTCTTGCTTAGAGTTGAGTCAGTCCGATTCATCGGGATGAATTGGAGGTGTGTGAACATGTATTACTGTTGAGAGCTAAGTGTGTGAACACGATTCGGTAAAGGTATCGATTAGAGGCCATGTAGGAGTACATGGTGGGTTGTTTCATTGAAGCCGTCCTTAGGAACTGAGTTATGTGTTTGTGATCCATGATCAGCTAATACCACACATTGGGATCCTTAATTGACTCTCTCGGCTTCTTAACCACCCTTGTCCTCTGTGCAGGAGTTGCAAGTAGTTTCTTGTGTTTGTAGTATGCTGGAGGCCGTGCGCAGCGCTGACCCGAGGGGTGGGCTGTGATGCGGTAGGCACGTGGCTGGGTATGTCGGGCGCCCGTTTGGTGTCTCGGAACCCTGTACACATCGTTCGGGGACGTATGTGGAAACCTCGGCCGGACTCCCTCCGGATGGAACCTGAATAGGCGATAAACCTGGACTAGAGACTTGAGTGTTTAGGTAGGCCGTGGCCGACACCCTCGCTGGGCTTCCGCTTGAAGGTTGCAGAGTACATGTCGTGTAAACCGCGATAAGTGGTGAGAGCGTGTGTCATGAAGTACACCCCTGCAAGGTTAACATCATCTATTCGAATAGCCCTGTCCGCGGTAAAGGACTACTGGGTTGCCTATAACAGTTTATAGACAAGGGAAAGTGGATACTCTAAAACTCGCAAGATAAGCGTGAGTGCTATGGATGGCCTTCTCGTAGGGAGACGGGAGCGGATCCATGGTGGTGTATTGATTGGTGAATATGTGGACTCGTGTGCGCCACCTCAAAAGAGTTACTTGCAGTAGTAGTTCAGGATAGCCACTGAGTCAAAGCTAGCTTGCTGCAGTCAAACTCCACCACCCCCTTTGTAGATACTGATGCATATGTAGTTAGTTCTGATGTAAGTCTTGCTGGGTACATTTGTACTCACGTTTGCCTATTTTATGTTTTTGTAGAGAGACACAGTCTCGCTAGTAGTTCCGCGTGGACTTCGATGTTAGCTTGTTACCTCAGCTACGATATTGTGCCCTCGACAGGGTCTTGCAGATAGTCAGGCTTCTTAGCCTTTTTCATTTGTAGTTGTCTGTACTTAGACAAGTTAAGCTTCCGCTTGTGCTTGTTGCATGTATGACTTGAATGTTGGGTCATGAGACCCATGTTTGTAATTATCTCGCTCCTCGGAGCGTAATGAATAAATACTTGAGTCGTAGAGTTATGTTGTGATGCCGTGTTGTATTTACACATATCGAGCATATTGTGTGTATGATTGAAATGCTTGGTATGTGTGGGATCCGACAACCTAGTTGTTAATCCTTGGTAGCCTCTCTTACGGGGAAATGTAGTCTTGTGCTTCCATGAGCCATGGTAGTCCGCTACAGCCCGGTTCACCGGAGTCATGCTAGCCCAGCACTACTTCTCCGGAACACTTGACTGGCCGGCATGTGATTCACTTCATTCCTATGTCTGTCCCTTTGGGGAAATGTCACGCGGTGACATCCGGAGTCCTGCCTAACCTGCTATAGCCCGGTTCACCGGAGTCCTGTCAGCCTAGTGCTACAGCCCGGATTCGCATGCTACCGACCGACATGCCCGATGTTGATTCATGTATGCATGTCCCCGTAAGTTAGTTCTGCTTTGGGTTCATGACTAGTCATGTCGGCCCGGGTTCTCTGTCATATGGATGCTAGCAACACTATCATATACGTTAGCCAAAAGGCGCAAAAGGACTTGGGCCATTGTAAGGCGACACCCGTGGGAATACCGTGCGTGAGGCCGCAATGTGATTTGAGGTGTTACCGGCTAGATCGATGTGACTTGGAATCGGGGTCCTCACAAAAACATTTTCTGAAAAACAAAAAATACTTGCCTTTTTATTCGCCTTCTTTCCGTTCATCTTTTCGTTTGCTTTTAGTTTCCTTGTGTGCTAGAATGTTTGCTTTGTCATCATGTCCCATTCTAGAGGTCTTGATCTTTACCACAGAAACTTGGAAGAAATTGAAAATAATGCAAAAGTTTTCATGTCTTCTCAATTTGAGCATAATAGTTTCTTTAGGAATGAAATTAAAGAACAAAAATACTATGGTTGAGTATATCAATAAAGAGCTTGATGATGTTACTAAGTAAGTCTTTGGTCTAAAATCTCAACTTGTTCATATTGAAAATTTAGTAGGCCAAATTTTCAAAAAACAAACCACGTTAATAAATAGGATGGTTGCTAAACCTGAATCTTTGAATCTTTATGAAGATCTTAAAGTGATTGGTGTGACTCCTATTGAATATTTGTTTGCTAATATAAACCTTGATAAATAAGGGACTAGAGATGAGTCAACTTTAGCTAGAAGGCGTCTCAATAATTTAGAGGGTGAAGATCTTAATGAAAAAATTGATAAAAGTGGGATTGGCGAGGTCAAAACTTTAACTAGCGATGAGCCCACTCTTTTGGATTTCAAGGATTTTAATTATCATAATTGTTCTTTGATTGATTGTATTTCCGTGTTGCAATTTATGCTTAATTCACCTCATGCTTATAATCAAAATAAGGCTTTTACTAAACATATCATTGATGCTATGATGAAATCTTTTGAAGAAAAGCTTGAGTTGGAAGTTTCAATCCCTAGAAAGCTTTATGATGATTGGGAAACTACCATTAATATTAAGATTAAAGATTATGAGTGCAATGCTTTGTGTGATTTGAGTGCTAGCGTTTCCACTATTCCCAAAACTTTATGTGATGTGCTAGGTTTCCACAAACTTGATAATTGTTCCGTAAATTTGCACCTAGCGGATTCCATTATTAAAAAACCTATGGGAAGGCTTAATGATGTTCTTATTGTTGCAAATAGGAATTATGTGCCTGTAGATTTTATTGTGTTTGATATAGATTGCAATCCTCCGTGCCCTATTATTCTCGGTAGACCTTTCCTTAGGACGATCGGTGCAATTATTGATATGAAAGAAGTAAACATTAGGTTTCAATTTCCACTAAGGAAGGCATGGAACACTTTCCAAGAAAGAAAATTAAGTTGCCGTATGAATCTATTATGAGGGCTACTTATGGATTGAATATCAAAGATTACAATACCTAGATCTATGCATTATGCCTAGCTAGGGGCGTAAAACAATAGCGCTTGTTGGGAGGCAACCCAATTTTTTTTATGTTTTTGCTTCTGTTTTTCAATAAGTATGCAATTATACTTCATTTATAATTGTGTTTTGGTGTTTTAATTAGTGTTTGTGCTAATTAAGACCTTTGGGATGGTTTGGAAGATTGTTGATTTGATTCTGTGAGAAAATAGAAACTTTTGCACCAAGTAAAATAGTTGATATGATGTGCTGGACCGACGACAAAATCCAAGTTTTTTCCAATTTATTTATATGCAAATTTCCCACGTTGTCCTAATTTTTTAGAATTTTTGGAGTTACAGAAGTTTGGCTAAAGTTCAGATTACTACAAACTGTTCTGTTTTTGACAGATTCTGTTTTTAATGTGTTGTTTGCTTATTTTGATGAATCTATGGGTAGTATCGGGGGGGGGGGGTATGAAGCATGGAGAAGTTATAATACAATAGATATAACACAATATAAAATTGGAATTAGTTTGCAACAGTACGTAAAAGTGGTTATTTGCTTTGTTTCACTAACGGATCTCATGAGTTTTCTTGAGTTTTATGTTGTGAAGTTTTCAAGTTTTGGGTGAAGTTTTGATGGACTATGAAATAAGGAGTGGCAAGAGCCTAAGCTTGGGGATGCTCAAGGCACCCCAAGGTAACATTCAAAGACAACCAAGCATCTAAGCTTGGGGATGCCCCGAATGGCATCCCCTCTTTTGTCTACGATCCATCTGTAAATTACTTGAGGCTATATTTCTATTCACCACATGATATGTGTTTTTCTTGGAGTGTCTTGTATTATACGAGTCTTTGCTTTTTAGTTTGCTACAATCATTCTTTCTGTACACACCTTTTGAGAGGGACACACATTAATCATGATTTTATTTTTTGACTATAAACAGTAGAGTAACAACCCCACTGCAACTTTTATTAATTAAAAGGTAGAAACAAAGAAATTGTCTGATAGGTTTGAGGTAAGCCCAAAAATAAAAAAAAGAGAAACTAAGGAAACTAAAACACTAAGAAACAAAACAATTAAAAAAGAGCTAAAAAGCTAAGAATGTACAACTAAAACTACCATTACAACAAGGCCTCCAACCAAGAAGTGAATTGCAATTCATATTTCTCCTTCATCCTATATTTGAGTAGTTTGAGCTCCTCCATGAAAATGAATTTCCAGCCTTGAAATGAGGGTGTGATATTCTCAAAGATTTTGTTGTTTCTGGATATCCAAATAGCCCATGATCCCAAGATGACGATCTCCATGAAAAAAGGGCAGTTGAGCCTTTCCTTAAGGTCTTGATACGCTTCTAATACAGATAGATTAGGAGTTCTGGTAGGACAGATAAAATCCCAACATCTAATAGCAAAGGGACACCCCCAAAAGAGATGATGTAATGTTTCTTCTTGCTGGCAATCTCTCACTGCATAGTTATAAACTTCCAATTCGAAGCTTTTCCTTCTTAAGAGATTCCTTGTGTTTACTCTATCATGTAGTAGCATCCATAAAAATACTTTGTGCTTGGGTTGACAAGAGCTCTTCAAAATCTAGTTGAAATGTGGTGGAGTTTGTTTGTTACCAATCAGAACATTATATGCTTTAATGGAGGAATAAAATTCATTTCCCCATATGTAAATCCATGTATCCATTGCATCGAAGTGTCAGATTGCCTGAAAGAGATGCGGATGTCTTCCATTTCTAAGAAGTCCTCATATGCTTGTGTTGTCAGTGACAGACGAAAGAGGTCCTGAAGATATTCAGTATTTATGACTTACTGAACACTTCTGAGTGGATTTCTGACAAAGGAATAAAGATGATCGAATTTGTGCTTGAGAACAAATTGATGCCACTTGTCATCCCAGAACAAAGAACTTCTACCATCACCCACATTGCACCTGGCTATAGCTTTAAAATGATCAATTAGGGCCAAGTTTGATTTCCACCAGAATGAACCCACTTTTTGATCTCCTAGAAGTTCTCCATTACAGTAAGAAGTTTCCCAAATTAGGTTCACCCAAGGAATATCATGTCTATTGAAGAATTTGTGCATGTTTTTCATGAGCAGAGTTTAGTTTTGTGTATATATATATCCATGACTCCCAAGCCGCCCTGGTTTCTGGGTCTGCAAACTGTATGCTAGGCCACCAGTGCTAGTCTGCGATCCTCCAGGTCAGGGCTCCTCCATAAGCAATGTCTCAAATACTTAATGATATGCTTTTTAATAGTAATAGGGATGTCCAACCAGCACATGAAGAAGATTGCTAGGGTTGCCAGCACAGATTTGACTAACAACAACTTTCGTGCCTGAGTCATAAAAGAAAAGATACCAGCTAGTCTCTTAGCAATTCTGTTGACTAGAGGCAGACACTGCTCCACAGTTGGTTTATAAATCCCCAGAGGAAGGCCCAGATAAGTAAAAGGAAGTTTTCCCCTGGCACACTGTCGAGTGTTTGTGAAAATGCTTACTCTATCTTTTGCAATATTTATGGGCACCATGATTGATTTTTGATAATTTTCGTTTAAGCCAGTAGCTGATGCAAAGGTGTTTCATAGAGCTTTGGGCATATTGGCTGTCTAGCATTTGCTTGCATAAGAAACAGTGTATCATCTGCATATTGCACTATTGGGAACTCCGGGAAAGAGTTAACTCGAAGTGATGGAGTAATAAGATTTCTTCTCATAGCTTTGTACAAAATTGATCGAAGCAAATCTACTGCCAGAACAAAAATTAAAGGGGACAGAGGGTCACCTTGTCTGACTCCTCTTATGCAGTAGATTTTTTTCCGAGGAACTCCATTCAACATCACAACTGATGAGGTATATGTGAAAATTAATTGCATCCATGAGATCCACTTCTCTCCAAATCCCCTTTGCTCTGTGAATGTCAATAATAGCTTGGTGCTCAATAGTGTCAAATGCCTTTTCAAAATCCATTTTGATTACCAGCATTTCTTCCTTTGATTTGCGACATTGATGAATATATTCATAAGCCCAACCAAGATAATCTTGGATGACTCTACTCTTTAGAAATCCATATTGATTAATGTGCACCATCTTGAGGATCACTTTTTGCAGTTTATTTGCCAGCAGCTTTGTAATAATTTTGAACACTCCATTTAGCAGTGAGATTGGTCTAAAATCATTAGGAGATACTGGCACTTCCTTTTTTGGTATCAGAGTGATAAATGAAGTGCTTATACTCTCAAGGTTTAAATTACCAGCATGAAAGGCCATAATAAGATCAGAAATGTCCTCTTTGATTATATCCCAACAGGATTTAAGAAACTCATTATTAAATCCATCAGGACCTGGTGATTTGTCTGTGGGTAAGTTCTTAACCACCTCATCAATTTCCTCCTGTGAAAAAGGTTTCTCAAGATCTTTAAAGAGTTGAGGGTCCACTCTGTGCTCATACAAAACCTTTAAGTTAAAGTGCATGGTATGGCCATTGGATTGTCCTAATCTTTTCTTAAAAGCCTCCCATAGAATTGCAGCTTTACCCTCATGATCAGTAATTTCCACTTGGTCATCATTCAGAAGCATGGCAATTTTGTTATGTCTGTGGTTAATTGAGGCTTTTGTAGGGAAGAATTTTGTGTTTTCATCCCCAAACTTAACACCCTTGATTTTACCTCTCTGCTTCCAATAAATCTTCTGATTGATGAGCACTGTCAATAAGAATTCTTTCAAAATAGCTCTATAATTGCTCTAAAAAATGGTGAGACTCTGTATTCCTCCAACATGTCCCACAAGAAAATACATTCATTCAATTACTCAATCGGCTTTTTAAGACATGAAAAACTCTTGGCCCGTAGTTTTAGGGCTCTTCTTAGATTTTTTAACTTGGCATTAATTTTGTTGGCAGGATCAGTAAAACCCACAGGAATATTCCAGGCTGCTTGAACAATCTCTTTTAATGAGTTGTGCTTTTACCAATAGTTCCCAAATCTGAAAACCTTTGACTTAGGAATGCTTGTGCCAACTTGGATTACACCTGGCAGATGATCTGAGATGGGTTTTGCTAATGGAAGAGCAGTGGTGTCAGGGTAGCTTGTTATCCAAGCTGCAGAAGTGAAAAACCAATCCAATTTTTTAAGAAGTGGGTTGTCTTGCATGTTGCTCCAACTGAATTGTCTACCTTTGAGAGGAAGTTCAATTAGCCCCAAGTTGCTAATAGCTTCATTGAGTAGTAACATTTGATTAACATCCCCACCAGGTCTGTTTTTGTTCTCAGGTGATCTAATGAAATTAAAATCCCCCATGACTATCCAATCCACCTCATCAGACATTTGAATATTACTGAACTAGTCAATAAATTCCAATTTTTCTTCAAGGTTGCAAGGCCCATAAATGTTTGTGAGAATCCAAGACTTAAGTGTGGTGTTACAAGTGAACTGCAGAGTTAAAGAGAATTTTTTCTGAAAGAGCATTTCACCAGTAAAAAGAGTACCATTCCAAGCAGTTAGAATACCTCCAGAAGCCCCAATGGAAGGCAATAATTCAAATTTGTTGAATCTCTATGGGAAAAGTTGTTGACATAAGCAAGGTCAAAATTTTCTCTCTTTGTTTCTTGAATGCACAAAATTACAGGAGCACTTTCCTCAACATTTTTGTCTAATAGCCATTTCTCTGGGGAATTCCAACCCCTTACATTCCAGTTTAAAATATTCCAAGATCTGTTTCTATCCATGATGAACCAGATGAAGTTTTATTTGATATACCAGGAACCATCTCCTGGCATAAAACCCAAGCTGAGATTTGCTTGCAAAACTGTTGCTTTTAATTCTAGTGCTCACTTTGTTCTCATGCAAGCTATTACAAATAAAGTGATGTAGACTCAGCATCAATATGACAAGAAGTGACATAACATTGCAAAATGTAACCAGAGTAGTACCAACATTAGCATACAAGCACCAGTTCCAGGATTCAGTCTTAGGGAGCAAAAGACCATGATACAAAAGAAGCCACACTGACTCATAAATAGACATGTTACATGTTCTGAAATCAGTGACCACACCACACTCATTGCATCCACCATCCAAACTAGACATATGCATTATTACTACCCTGAGACTGCTACTAAGTTGTGCGCTCATTATTACACAATCTTGGAAGGATTTGTAGCTCCTATGGCCTTGGAAACCTTGGCCACATCCTCCTGTCCCTTCTTCTTGGGCCTTTTGGAAAGCTTCTCTTGAAGTCCTTCCTCAAACACGTTGCACAAAGCTTTTGATTTTTTTACCACTTTCTTTTGCACAATTGGTGGTATTGTATTGCAAGGAAGGCAAGATTTAGCATCACAAGACTTTCTTTTGTAGCCATTATTATCTTTCTTAATTCTATCACTTCTTCTTACCTCAGTTTCCACCAGTGGCTCTTTGTCCCTTCTTTTCTTTGAGACAGCTTCCCCTAGAGGCAAAGGTATCACCTTATTAGGAGATACTTGTCTTAATGGGCTTCCAGCTCCAGTAGAGGAGTGAGGAGCAGGGCTAATGCCCTCATTCTCTTTGCCCAGGCCTTGTATTATCTCCTTACAGCTTGGATCCTGTGTAGTAGCACATCCATCAAGGATATGAAATAAAATAGTTTCTTCAAGTTCACAATTAGCAGTAAGCATTTTTCACAACTCAGATTTGAGCAGATGCATTGTCCAGCCAAATTTTTCAGGAGTCAATAGCAGGTGAATTATGAAGTTAAACCAACTTATTGGAATCTCAATTTTGAAAGTGTTAACTTCTCCCTGTGTTGCTGGGGAAAAGTGCTGAATCCATAGATCCAGACCTTCTTCAGAAATCAAATGGGCACCATCAATAATATCCAAAGTATGAGATTTAATAATTTTTCGAAGATCTAACAAGTTATTAGAGGTTGGAAAAGATATACCCTCAATACCTTTCTTATGCATACCAGATGAAGTGCCAACCTGAGGAATTGGAACATCCTCTTTGCCCTTAATTGTTGCCCTGTCTGCCAAAACCTAATTTGCTTATGGCTCTTTGGGAGCAACCAATGTATCATTCACCATAGGCATACCAGTGTTGTGTATAACTGCATTATCACTGCCAGTGGCTATCTCTGTTTGTGTCATTGCAGGTTCAGAGGCTCCAGGATTTCCAGAGCTATCAACAATTGGCACCATAGATTTTGGGACATGTGGAGAGGCCGGATGATGAGCTTCTACTAAAGCCACAGGATTTTCCATTCCCCTGGTGCTGTAAAGCTTCTAAATTGTTATCTGCTAACTGAACATCTTCCCCTTCCTCATCTGCTTGGTAGGCTAGAAGAATATTTTGCAGTCCCATGCCCATAGGATTTACTGGAGCTCCCTGGTTGACCTCCTCACTAGCAGTGTGAGCATTAGACCAAATTCCATCAGACAGAGACATCGTTGTTGTAATACTTCTGTTGGGAGCACCATCATCTTGGAGAATTGGCAATTCTACTTGCTGCTGAGGTGGCTCGGGATTGTTGGGCTGAGGAAAGGCCCAGTGCCCTTGCTCTTCCTATTCCTCCCAATCATCCCAATCTTCACTCTGAGCATGCACATTGTTAATTGGGACAGGTTGAAAACCTGGGAAATCATTAGCATGTTGTGGAACTAGATGTGGGTCTACTCCAGGAGGTGGAATAGGGTCCTCATCATCAGGTCCCCCACCCAGCATTTCTTCAAAGAGAACCTCAACTGAACATGTCCAGGATTCCTCCTCAAAACACACTCCTTTAAACCACCTGATGCTTTTTGGAATATCAGTGAGCTCAGTCACTCTGGCCTTAACTAGGATTTTCCCTCTTAGATCACCTTCTCTTTCCCAGTTGATAATTCTACCCCACTTAGCAATAGCAGTGGCAATGTCCTCAGTGTTACAGTAATCAAATGGAACTCCTATGAACAGCAACCAGCAAGTTCTATTGAAATGAAGCCGACGCCAGTTCCTGCCTCATTGTGCTTAGTGAACAAAATAAAAACATCTCCAAATGGATGAGGACTCTGCCTGATTAGTCGATCTCTATCTCGAACATGCCAGAACTGAACATAAGCTTCACCAAAAGGACATGACTGGATTTCCCTGAACCCTACTTGCTCCACACCTTGCAAAAACTCTTAAGAACCTCTCTAACATTGGGGGAAAAATACCTCGTTTGGAAACCCAATCCTCATGCCTTCTTGGTCGGTGCGACAAGATTGCTCTGGAAACCCCCGTCCGCCCTTCGACTTCGCGAATCTGAAAACCATGGGGAACAAAGGGGATAGGGTCTATTGGAATGTTGGCCATGGGTGGTGCTTCCGAAGAACAGACCACCAATGCCGTCACCAGCGATGACGATGGAGGCGGCGAGCTTGTCGAGGTGGAAGCAGAGTTGGTAAGAGCAGAGGAATGCGAGGAGACAGGCAGCAGTTTTGGCTGGAAATTTGGAAAAAGGTCCTTGACCAGCTCCTTAAATGATGATACCTGCCTAAACGGGATAGCCGGCCTTGCACATCTAAACCAGGCCACCACCTCACCCTTGGCCCAAGCCTACTCAGGGGGGCATGGGAAGGTGCTAAATCGAATAAAAGGCCAAAGCCCAGGTAAATTAGGAGCCATATAGTTACGTGCATAGTGCCCATGTTCTCCGCATGCATAGCACACTACGTACGTGCCAGAATTTGCAAGTTGAGGTGCCTGAGTTTGGTTTTGGGCGCTACTTAAATCAGAATTAACAGCAGGCGAATTCAAAGCAGCCCCTTGATTACCTCTGAAATGAATGGGCCCCGATAACCGCTCAGAAACTGATCAACCGTCTCTGACCACCGAGCTGTAACATCGGCGATCACCGGAGTTGGCAGACACTGCCTTGCCATTTCTTCCTACCAACGTCCACTATTTTTCAAGCTCATTGTAATAATAAACTTCTTCCCTATGAAAATTCGGACCTCCAAAGTTCCATAGGCTAAAAACCACCTCAAACTCTTTTTCAACAATTCTACCCGCAATGTAGATCTCAAAACCAACAAACTTTGAAGCAATGGAAAACTTGAAATTTCTATCTCTCAAATGACGAACCTAAAGCCTTGAGCATAGCCACCACACATTGCAAGGAGAGAGACACTAACCATGTGAACGTCAAGTTTGAAAGATGATCGGCAGTAAGAAAGCACCAAGGGGAATTCCCGTTGACAAAAGCCAGGTGAAAAAAACACAGGGTGCCCAAACTTAGACCTCATATCTGCTTGAAACTTTTTGCCATGGTCAAAGTTGAGGGCAAAGGGAGCCATCTTGGGGGGGAGGGGTGGCTGCCGTGGCCAGAGTGGCCGGCGATAGGGTTAGGGTGGCCGTCGGGGCCATAGTGGACACCGATGCAAAGTCGCCTAGGACAGGAGAACATTTTGAACTAATCGTGAATTTATTAGAATACTCTATGTGCTTCACTTATATATTTTGAGCTAGGTAGTTTCTGTAGTGCTTCTCTTATATCTTCTTGGAGCACGACGGTGGTTTTATTTTGAAGAAATTGATGAACTCTCATGCTTCACTTATATTATTTTGAGAGTGCTTCACTTATATTATTTTGAGAGTCTTAAAAATAGTATGGCAATTTGCTTAGGTTATGAATCTAGTCCTAATATGATAAGGTATTCAAGAGGGATGTAATAAAAACTTCCATGAAGATCATTGAATATATGAGAAGTTTGATTCCTTGCATTTGTTTTGAGATATAAAGATGGTGATTACAGTCATGCTAGTGAGTAATTGTGGATTAGTAAGCATATTCATGTTAATGTTTGTGATTCCTGAAGCATGCACGTATGGTCTCTCGTTATGCGATGAAGTTGGAGCATGATTTATTTTTTATTGTCCTCCTTATGAGTGGCGGTCGGGGACGAGCGATGGTCTTTTCCTACCAATCCATCCCCATAGGAGCATGCATATTAGTAGTTTGTTTCAAGGGCTAATAAACTTTTGCGATAAGTATGTGAGTTCTTTATTACTAATGGTGAGTCCATGGATTATACGCACTCTCACAATTCCACCATTGCTAGCCACTTCGGTACCATGCATTGCCATTTCTCACCTTGAGAGTTGGTGCAAACTTTGCCAGTGCATCAAAACCCTGTGATATGATACGCTCTTTCACATATAAGCCACCTTATATCTTTCTCAGAACGACCACCATACCTACCTATTATGGCATTTCCATAGCCATTCTGAGATATATTGCCATGCAACTTCCACCGTTCTGTTTTATTGTGAGACACAACATCATTGTCATATTGCTTTGCATAACCATATGCATGAGGCATTCATATAGAGTCATATCTTTGTTCTAGTAAATAGAAGTGTGATCATCATCATTATTAGAGCATTGTACCATGTGAGGAAATGATGATGGATACTATGATTCCCTCAAAAATGGGCCAAAGATCCCAATACAAAAAAGAGGCAAAGAGCCCAAAAAGAAAAAAAAAGAAAAAAAAGAAAAAATGAGAGAAAAAGAGAGAAGGGACAATGTTACTATCCTTTTCCACACTTGTGCTTCAAAGTAGCACCATATTCTTCATTATAGAGAGTCTCCTATTTTGTCAATTTCATATATTACTAGTGGGAATTTTTCACTATAGAACTTAGCTTGTATATTCCAATGACTTTCGTACACTTATAGCTCTAGTGCATCTGTGATACGTCACCAACGTATCTATAATTTTTTATTGTTCCATGATATTTTATTATCTGTTTTGGATGTTTTATATGCATTAATATGTTGTTTTATATTATTTCTGGGACTAACTTATTAACCTAGAGCCTAGTGCCGGTTTTTGTTTTTCCTTGTTTTTGAGTTTTACAGAAAAGGAATATCAAATGGAGTCCACTCGGAATAAAACTTTACGATGATTTTTCATGGACCATAAGACATCCATGGAGCTTGGAGGCCAAGTTAGAAGAGTCCCGAGGACTCCACAAGCCTCTAGGGCGCGCCCTAGGGGAGCGCCCCTGGCTTGTGGCCCCCCGGAAGTCCACCGACCTCCCTCTGAGTTCTATAAATCCTCAAATATTCCATTATCAATAGAAGCGTCTACCAAAATACTTTTCCACCGCCGTAACCTTCTGTTCCCATGAGATCCCATCTTGGGCCTTTTTTGGCATGCTGCCAGAGGGGGATTCGATCACGGAGGGCATCTACATCAATTCTATTGCCCTTCTGATGAAGCGTGATTAGTTTACCAGAGACCTACGAGTCCATAGCTAGTAGCTAGATGGCTTCTTCTCTCTCTTTGATTCTCAATACAATGTTCTCCTCGATGTTCTTGGAGATCTATCCGATGTGATCTTCTTTTGCGTTTATGTTTATTTACTTTTATGTTTTAGTAATCTCTTATATCTATCTTTATCAGATCTCAGCTTTGCAAGTGACCGTGAAGGGATTGACAACCCCTTTTTCGCGTTGGACGTAAGTGTTTGATTGTTTGTGTAGGTGCATATATTGGGGACTTGCGTGTTTCTCCTACTGGATTGGTACCTTGGTTCTTAACTGAGGGAAATACTTATCTCTACTTTGCTGCATCACCCTTTCCTCTTTAAGGGAAAAACCAACGCAAGCTCAAGAAGTAGCAACCCGTTGCATGGCAATCCCTATCCTGGCATTGACATCAATTGATGGGCATCTCCATAGCCCATTGATTAGCCTCGTCGATGTGAGACTTTCTCCTTTTTTGTCTTCTCCACACAACCTCCACCATCATATTCTATTCCACCTATAGTGTTGTATCGATGGCTTACTCGCATGTATTGCGTGAAAGTTGAAACAGCTTAAGAACGTCAAAAGTATGAAACAATTGCTTGGCTTGTCATCGGGTTTGTGCATGATACTTTGTGTGATGAAGATAGAGCATGACAAGATTATATGATTTTGTAGGGATGACTTTCTTTAGCCATGATATTTTCAGAAGATATGATTGCTTTTTAGTATGCTTGAAACATTATTGTTTTTATGTCAATATTAAACTTTTATTTTGAATCTTATGGATCTGAACATTCATGCCACATAAAGAAAGATTACATTGATAAACATGTTAGGTAGCATTCCACATAAAAAATTGTTTTTATCATTTACCTACTCGAGGACAAGCAGGAATTAAGCTTGGGGATGTTTGATACGTCTCCAATGTATCTATAATTTTTTTATTGTTCCATGCTATTATATTATCCATCTTGGATGTTGTATATGCATTATTATGCTATTTTACATCAGTTTTTGGGACTAACCTATTAACCTAGTGCCAAGTGCCAGTTGTTGTTTTTTCCTTGTTCTTGTCTTCTACAGAAAGTCTATACCAAACGGAGTCCAAATGAAATGAAACTTTTTGACAATTTTTCTTGGACTAGAAGACACCTACGAAGCTTCGGGAGGAGGCCAGAAGAGCCACAAGCTCACCAGGCGCGCCTTAGGGGGCGCGGCCTATGAACTTGTGGGCCCCCTGAGGTCCCTCTAACCCTAATCTCAGCTCCATAAATACCCAAATATTCGTCGTATACCAGAGAGCACACTAAAAATACTTTTCCGCCGCGCAAGTTTCCGTCCTCGTGAGATCCCATTTGGAGACATGTTCATGTACTCTGCCGGAGGAGGATTCAATCATGGAGGGGCTCTACATCAACCTTGTTGCCCTTTCGAGGATGTGTGAGTAGTTTACCACAGGTCTACGGGTCTATAGCTAGTACCTAGATGGTTTCTTCTCTCTCTTTAATCTTCAATACAATGTTCTCCTCGATGTCCTTGGAGATCTATTTGATGTAATATTCTTTTGCGGTGCGTTTGTTGAGATCCGATGAAGTGTGGGTTTATGATCAGATTATTTATGAATATTCTTTGAGTCTTCTATGAACACTTTTACGCATGATTAAGATAGCTTTGTATTTATCTCTGATCTATTTATTTGGTTTGGCCAACTAGATTCATCTTTCTTGCAATGGGAGAGGTTCTTTGTAATGGGTTCAATCTTGCGGTGTCCTCACCTAGTGACAGAAGGGGTAGCGAGGCACGTATTTGTATTGTTGCCATTAAAGATAAAAAGGTAGGGTTTATTCATATTGATTGGGTCTATCCCTCTACATCATGTCATCTTGCTTAAGGCATTACTCCATTCTTGTTAACTTAATATACTAGATGCATGCTGGATAACGGTCGATGTGTGGAGTAATAGTAGTAGATGCAGGCAAGAGTCGGTCTACTTGTCATGGACATGATGCCTATATTAATGATCATTGCCTTAGATATCTTCATAATTATTCGCTTTTCTATAAATTGTTCAACAGTAAATTGTTTACCCACCGTATGCGTTCTTTCAAGAGAGAAGCCTCTAGTGAAAACTTTGGCCCCCGGGTCTATTCTTATCAGTTATTCTAAGATCTATAAAACCAAAAACCCAAAAATACCTTGTTGGAATTTCCTTTACTTTGTTTTGCACTTTTATTTATATTTTATACCTATCACTATCAAATCTCATCCTCGCAAGTAACCGTGAAGAGATTGACAACCCCTTTATCGCATTGGGTGCAAGTATTTGTTTGTTTGTGCAGGTGCTATCATTGGAGACTTGTGTGTTTCTCCTACTTGATTGATATGTTGGTTCTTAACTAAGGGAAATACTTATCTCTACTTTGCTATATCACCCTTTTCTCTTCAAGGGAGAAACCAACGCAAGCTCAAGAAGTAGCAGAGTGTGGCACCCGATCCGCATGGAGCAGGGGGCCTTCGCACGTCAGCCCAGGATAACACCTGACGCACGACAGGTCCATAATACAACATTCTAGGTACAAGAATATTCATCAAATACATGTATGTAAGATTACATCATTGATGAAAACAATTATCTTATGACGCCCCCTATTCAATCATACACTAATCATGCACGCAAATGAGTACGATCAAGATCAGGGACTCACGTGAAGATATCACAACACAACTCTAAAACAAAAATAAGTCATACAAGCATCATAATACAAGCCAGGGGCCTCGAGGGCTCGAATACATGTGCTCGATCATAGACGAGTCAGCGGAAGCAACAATATCTGAGTACATACATAAGTTAAACAAGATTGCCTTAAGAAGGCTAGCACAAACTGGGATACAGATCGAAAGTGGCGCAGGCCTCCTGCCTGGGATCCTCCTAAACTACTCCTGGTCGTCCCCAGTGGGCTGACGTAGTAGAAGGCACCTCCAGTGTAGAAGGATTCGTTGTCGATGGTGGCGTCAGGCTCCTGGACTCCGGCATCTGGTTGCGACAACCAGGTAGAAGGGAAAGGGGGGAAAAGAGGGAGAAAAGCAACCGTGAGTACTCATCCAAAATACTCGCTAGCAAGGAGCTACACTACATATGCATGGGTATATGTGTAAAGGGCCATATCAGTGGATTGAACTGCAGAATGCCAGAATAAGGGGGGGATAGCTAGTCTTATCGAAGACTACGCTTCTGGCAGCATCCGTCTTGCAGCATGTAGAAGAGAGTAAACTGAAGTCCTCCAAGTAGCATCGTATAGCATAATCCTACCCGGCGATCCTCTCCTCGTAGCCCTGTTAGAGAGCGACCACCGAGTTGTATCTGGCACTTGGAAGGGTGTGTTTTATTAAGTATCCGGTTCTAGTTGTCATAAGGTCAAGGTACAACTCCAAGTCGCCCTGTTACCGAAGATCACGGCTATTTGAATAGATTAACTCCAACTCCAAGGACTAACTTTGAAACAAGGATGTACAGGAGAGTCAGGTTTCGATCCTATGGACTGTGGGTTGTAGGCCCACCATGTGGTTTAAAAGTAGGGAGGGCGCTGTCATCTTGTGCGATCATGATAGCAAGGCATGCCAGAGAAGAGACTATCAGTTATGTCGGCAACAACATTGGTACCAAGGGCGAGGGACGAAGAGAACCATTTTCCTACTCGTCGAACGAGGCGGACCAATAGGCAAAGTTCTCGTCCATCGGTGGTTACTGGAATGTCATTAACAATGGTAACAGGGTCTTGCTGACAGAATTGTACACCGAGGTGTTTACATAAGCAGGAGAATATTACTACTTAGATCATATAGATCACCAGTAAGGTTAAACAAAACAATGGAAAGGAAAAATGTGTTTAAACACATATTTCAGGGATATATCCTTCCCAAGAACAAGCGGAGCATGATATCCGTGGCAGGATATAATGTAGAAAACTCTTTAGGTAGGGGAGAGAAATTTCATGGCATTACCCATACAACGGTGTTTGGATAATTGAGCAGGAAACATTTAGCATTGGGATTCAAATGTTCTTGTTGAAAATCGGAGTACCACAAACATGCTTCGAGATAGCATTGCATGGTATTCAAGCAAAGGTCAGACTTTGGATACTCAGAGGATTCATCAAGAATAACTTATAGAATAAGTCTTACAATTCCCTCATGGAAGAATGGTTAACCTTGCCAAAAAGGAACAAATATAATAGTAGGTCCTCCGGCCAGGTGTGCTAGGCGTGACATCACCTTACTGGGTCTTATGAAGACTAGCGTTATAACTCTTGTAAATATGTTCCAACCATCATATATGACGGAGATTCAGATATGATTGGTGTCAGGATACCTCAAGCTCGGGGAACGAACTATGGGAGTGAGTTCCGAAACGAGAGTTCATCATTAAACTAAGGAGAGGATGAGGAGGTGACTGATGGACTCAGCGACAACTCATCGAGATTTCCAAAAAGATGTATTTCCACAATTATGTGAACATGGAGATATCATTTGTCAGATCAAATGATATAAGGATTTATGCTCGAGCAAAACATACATATTTAAACATTGGTTGAAAGTTGCACCCGAAATATGGGCTCGATAGGACGATCAAGGTTAGAATGGTAATTCGATAACAATTGGTCTAAGAATGAACTGTCGATCATTAACTTCAGAGCATTAGGGTTGCCATAAGTACATAATCCAAACAGCACCGTTCACTTGTTGGTACCCCGGTTAGAATCAACACGGGAACAAGAAAGAATGGTGATGGTGAGAAGTATTACTTGCATCAATAATTCATAAGAGGTTGTGAAAGTCTCATGACCTTCTTGACAAGATAGATGGTAATACTCCAAGGTAAAGAAGAACAATTTTTGTATAGCACGGAACTCAAGGTACAACACAAAACAAGAACAAGTTTTGTGTTGGAGGGAATGCAATAATGTTGTCGGTGTTAACCCAAATCATCGAGGGGGCAAGCATGGAATTTCTCATCAGGAACTCAATGTACGTATCGGAAGAAGTTAGAATGTTGACGATGATCATGACACATTTATCTAGAGGTTTCGAGAAGATGTAATCGATCGGCGAAGACATCACATCAAGGTAATGGTGAAGTAAAAGGTTACTATAACCATAGATAAGATGCCATCTCAGAATTCGGAGTTGTCTCTCAAGACAAACAATATGATGAAAGTTCGATGTAAGCTTAGAGCACTATCGGGATTGTGTCCCGGGGATGAAGGACATAGGTAGAATGGTCAAGCAGTCAGCCTGACGATGATGATGTAGTCAATCCGTTGGGAATGACATGATGAAGTGCAAACTCGTAAGCAATGAATATTACTAAAAGTTGTTGAATCGCAGTGCGGACTCGGTCCACTATTCGGTGTTCTCGGTTGACGACAACCCAGAACTCGTGGGGTGACTATGACAGGGAAAGGTATTACTCCATTACAAACTCATAAGATGTAGTGCAATGGCATGATATCCTCGAGATACCAGGTGGATAATACTCGAAGGCATATCAAATTAAAGGTTGAAGTGGGGTGTATTGATCTATAGAAGACAAGGGCTTTAACTTGTCTGAGAAATGGAATCAAAGGAAGAATTTATGGTCGGAACCACAATCATAAATGATCAAACCACGGATACAAGATGAACTCATAACAAGTGGGTAATTATTTTCACGAGCAGCTTCCATGATAAGTTCTACATCGTGTCCATGGGCATGAACACAAAGTTCAAGGTCGAATCCCACTTCTCCAATGCATAACCTTTCATTCACTCCTCAAAATAAAAATGATTTCAGTGTCAAAACCTACCTGGTGCATTAACAGAGGAGTATGACACATGAAAACTTTCGGGTTCACATAGATTATGGAAAGCATAGGTTCAACCCATCGGGGCATCTTAGAACATATACCATGAACTTTAGGTTCAATTAACACGTGCTCGAAGCAGAGCATGGTTGACAAGGCATAGGATATAACTTGCCAAAGGAAGAAGACATAATTTACCAAAGGCATTATGTATCAGGGGAGGAACTCTCAAGGTTATTGGAAATGAAGGACACTGTCGGATAATAACCAAGCAAATGGTCTCGCGGACCACAAGGAACCTGATGTGAGTATCGGTACTCAACCAGATGGGAAAAGAATGCAAATGCAACAGGTTATGGAATCATCTGAATAATTTGAAGCTTAAATGCAAAGGAATTATGATTCCAAATCAAAGGATCAGAAGCAGACGCTCTGATTAATCATGGATAAGTTGAGTAGGCTTAGGGGTACAATCGACGGCAAATTGATTGGTCGATAACCAGCTCAGGTTCAAAACGACATCTGAGCTGGAAAAATAATTTATAAGGATCAACCGATGATTGCGGGCACTCGCACTCATGTTGAATCAATAGGATGAAAAAGACGGCGTCAACGAAGACTAATGAATATAGCCAGACATATGGGAAGCATCCATAATGCAAACAGACAAGTATTTGCAGAGCAATAAGCTGCTAAGGATTTTCGGAGGATCGAATAGTATTTTGAAGACTTTTGTGAAACAGAAGAACAACTGGGGAGAAACAAATCCTCGGTATGTGTGAGGATTAATTTGTAGGTGTTTTCAGGCGAGAAGAAACTGCAAGGCAGTAGGCACAAGGGATTCTCGGAGCAATAGAGAAAATTTCGGGGTATCTTGTAATAACAAGATCAATGGATAATGATTGTATGAATGAAAAGTGTACATGGTTATCCATCGGGGTTTACCGATGGAAAGGAATGGCTAAAATGATGGCACAAAGTCTCGAGAGAACATCGTAGAGTATCTTCGGAATCTCCTGGTGTAGCAGGCGAACATCTGTAATAAGGGGCTCTCCGGGAGAAAGTAGTTACGAGAACCTAGAGTCATATTTAGAAAAATCATTTAACCCGAATAGAAAAGAGATAAGAGTCCCAAAGCAAAGATCGAGGAGTAAAAGATCCTAATACCACCCAAATGGCGACGTGGGCCCATGGGCCGCACAGCCATGTTAGTAAAACAGTTTTCATCGACTAGACTCAACTTCGGCCAAGGAGTTGGAAAGAGGGATTCCTACAGGCAGTCGGCTCTGATACCAACTTGTGACGCCCCTGATTCAATCATACACTAATCATGCACGCATATGTGTACGATCAAGATCAGGGACTCACGATAAGATATCACAACACAACTCTAAAACAAAAATAAGTCATACAAGCATCATAATACAAGCCAGGGGCCTCGAGGTCTCGAATACAAGTGCTCGATCATAGACGAGTCAGCGGAAGCAACAATATATTAGTACAGACATAAGTTAAACAATATTGCCAAGAAGGCTAGCACAAACTGGGATACAGTTCGAAAGAGGCGCAGGCCTCCTGCCTGGGATCCTCCTAAACTACTCCTGGTCGTCGTCAGTGGGCTGCACATAGTAGAAGGCACCTCCAGTGTAGAAGGAGTAAATGCCGTCGGTGGCGTCGAGGCTCAGATGTGCCGACATCTGGTTGCGATAACCAGGTAGAAGGGAAAGGGGGGAAAAGAGGGAGAAAAGCAACCATGAGTACTCATCCAAAATACTCGCAAGCAAGGAGCTACACTACATATGCATGGGTATATGTGTAAATGGCCATATCAGTGGACTGAACTGCAGAATGCCAGAATAAGGGGTGATAGCTAGTCTTATCGAAGATTACGCTTCTGGAAGCATCCGTCTTGCAGCATGTAGAAGAGAGTAAACTGAAGTCCTCCAAGTAGCATCGTATAGCATAATCCTACCCGGCGATCCTCTCCTTGTAGCCCTGTTAGAGAGCGACCACCGAGTTGTATCTGGCACTTGGAAGGGTGTGTTTTATTAAGTATCCGGTTCTAGTTGTCATAAGGTCAAGGAACAACTCCAAGTCGTCACATTACCGAAGATCACGGCTATTCGAATAGATTAACTTCCCTGCGGTGCACCACATAACCCAACACGCTTGATCCCATTTGGCGGACACACTTTTACGGGTCATGCCCGCCGCGGAAGATCAACACGTCGCAGCCCCACCTAGGCCAACAGAGAGGTCAAGACGCCGGTCTAAACCTAAGCGCCGCAGTGCAGGCCCATCGCCCATAGAACACACACTGCGTTGCGTCTGTGACGAAAGAAGAACTAGTCCCCTTAATACAAGAGCAGGCTTACGTTCCAATCCGGCGCGCGCCGCTCAGTCGCTGACGTCATGAAGGCTTCGGCTGATACCACGACGCCGAGTGCCCATATCTTTCCCAAGTAGTTGGTTAGTGCGTATAGACCAAATGGCTAGACTCAGATCAAATACCAAGATCTCGTTAAACGTGTTAAGTATCCGCAAATGCCGACCAGGGCCAGGCCCACCTCTCTCCTAGGTGGTCTCAACCTGCCACTGCTCACTCCGCCCTAAAGTAACGATCGGGGGCCGTTGGGAACCCGGGCCCACCTCTCTGGGATGGAGCCACCGCCCTTCAGCCCCCATCTCCGAACAGTATCATAAGTAATGTAACTGTATAAAGTATATAGCATATGCCCGTGATCACCTCCCGAAGTGATCACGACCCAATAGTATAGCATGGCAGACGGACAAGAGTGTAGGGCCACTGATGGAACACTAGCATCCTATACTAAGCAGTAGGATAGCAGGTAAGGGTAACAACTGTAGCAACAATGAGAGGCTATGCATCAGAATAGGATTAACCGAAAGCAGTAACATGCTATGCTACTCTAATGCAAGCAGTATAGAGAAGGAATAGGTGATATATGGTGATCAAAGGGGGGCTTGCCTGGAAGCTCTGGCAAGAAGGAGGGTTCATCAACATCGTAGTCGAACTGGGGGTCGCCGGCAGTCTCGGGGTCTATCGGAAAGAAGTAACGGAGGGGGAACACAAATAAATATTAGAGCAATCAAAGCAACACAAATCATAACATGAAAGTACGCATGCTAGGGGTGACCTAACAAAGGGATAGGTGATACTGGCGAAGGGGGGAAAACATCCGAGAAAGTATCCCCGGTGTTCCGCGTTTTCGGACAGATGAACCGGAGGGGGAAAGTTGCGTGTTCGATATGTTAGGTATGTGTGGCGGATGAAGGGCTGCGTATCCGGATTCGTCTCATCGTTCTGAGCAACTTTCATGTACAAAGTATTTTCATCCGAGTTATGGATTATTTTATATGATTTTTCAAAATTTTATTGCATTTTCTACATTTCTTCTATCTATTTCCTGTAATTACTAAATAGGCAGATACCTTCGGCACCTACTAGGGGGCTAGCCGTGTGTATGACAGTGGGACCAGGGGTGGTCTAGTCAGCAGGGTCAATAGCAGTTGACCAGTCAATGTTGACTGGTCAACTGGGTCAAGAGGACCCACATATAAGTGTCACATGAGCTAATAAAAATAGCTAGACTAAATTACTCTAGAAGGGGCCGCATGTCATCTACACATTTGACTAATTAAACAAATAAACTAGCTGATCTATTCCTAGACTAATCCAACTCTAACCAAATACGCCGACCAGAGGCACAGCCGGTTGTGCACATATGCACGGGCACATGAGGCACTGGCGGCCACAACCATCAGTAACACTAGGCGGCAATGACTCATGCAGCAACATCAAAACAGCAGCCGCGACGGCTAGCAGATTAGTAGCAGGAAAGCGGGAGCAGCATGCGAGTAGCAGTAGAACTAGTGGCAGCGGCAACAACCAGCTGCACCGGCAGGAGCAGCAGGGGCCAAGGCAGCGGGTGGCTACTGGTAGCAGCGTAGCGATAAGCGCGACCAGGAGAAGGGGCTACTGCATGCGGGGTGGCTGTAGGGGCGTGGCCTGGTCGTGCGTGGGATGCAGGGGAGGGGTCGGGACAAGGGCGACCATGGGCGTGAGTGGACGGGCAGCGACGGGCGAGCAGGAGCGAGGGCACGACGACACCAGCAGGCACGGTCGTGGCGGCAAGGCCGGGCCGCGGACAAGCCCGAGCACAGGCGCGTGAGAGCGCGGGCAGGGTGCTGCCTCAGCGAGGCAGGGCATGGGTGGCGCACGCCCACGCGAGGGGTGGCCGGCGCGGTGAGCACGAGCCCGCAGGGAACTGATGGGCGGCGCAAACGGCGACTAAACAAGAGAAAAGCAAGGGAATCGATGGAGTCGCTCACCGCGGAGCTGGGAGAGGAGAAGGCGAAGCCGACGGTGGTCGGACCAGCGTGGATGGACGCCAAGAAGTAGTGGTGTGTGATGAGGAAGAAGAGGTCGATGCGCTCGATCCTTGATGACCCGGCTCCAATCCGTGAACGTAGGCGATGAAGGTGATGATGGTGTTGCTCCTGGACTTGGTGGTGCTATGGCGGACGGCCAGGGTGGCCACGCAGGATTGACGGCGAGCTTAGCAGCAATGATTCGCCATGTACGCAGGAGGACGAAATCGGTCAAGGGGCAGAAGGTAGGAGAGGCTAGGGTTCACCAAGGGGCCGGGCTCGGCCTTATACTCCATGGGGGCCGGGGGATGGCCGGCACGCGCCATGGCGCGGCCATGGCCGGTCGGATGCCCGCCACGATCCCCTGCCTCCCTGTAGCAGGAGATTGGGGATGAGTGGGGGTGTGGACTGGGCCTGGCACTATGTGTGCTGGGCCGTGTGTTGTGGCTACTAGGGCCCGGCGCACCGTAGTTGTTTCTTTCTTTCCTTTTCTGTTTTCTTTTAGTTCCTAATTATTTTAGTTTTAATAAAATACCAAAGTGGCACCTAAATTGATGTTACAAATTATGTCACAACCACAAAAAGTTTCATCCCAAATAATATAGTTTAGCATTTTACAAAATATAATAGGTATTTAATTAATGGTTTTAGCTACTGATTTAATTAGTTTCATCTCAAAGACTTGGTTTCTCCACCAATATCTCTTATGAATTATTTGTCACCTCCGAATATTTTAGTTTTAAAATTTGAAAACTTTTGTGGTTTTCCTTTACATCAAATTTGAATTTGAATCGTTTTGAAGTAACGCGAAATTAACAACAGTAATCGTGGTGACGTGGCACCGTTAGCAAAGGAGTACTGTAGCTTAATTATCCGGGCGTCACAAGGCAAGTGTCGGTCTACTTGTCATGGACGTGATGCCTATATTAATGATCATTGCCTTAGATATCTTCATAATTATTCGCTTTTCTATAAATTTTTCAATCGTAAATTGTTTACCCACCGTATGCGTTCTTTCAAGAGAGAAGCCTCTAGTGAAAACTTTGGCCCCCGAGTCTATTCTTATCAGTTATTTTCAGATCTATAAAACCAAAAACCCAAAAATACCTTGTTGGAATTTCCTTTACTTTGTTTTTCACTTTTGTTTATATTTTATACCTATCACTATCAAATCTCATCCTTGCAAGTAACCGTGAAGGGATTGACAACCCCTTTATCGCATTGGGTGCAAGTATTTGTTTGTTTGTGCAGGTGCTATCATTGGAGACTTGTGTGTTTCTCCTACTGGATTTATATGTTGGTTCTTAACTAAGGGAAATACTTATATCTACTTTGCTATATCACCCTTTTCTCTTCAAGGGAGAAACCAACGCAAGCTCACGAAGTAGCAGAGTGTGGCACCCCGATCCGCATGGAGCAGGGGGCCTTCGCACGTCAGCCCAGGATAACACCTGACGCACGACAGGTCCATAATACAGCATTCTAGGTACACGAATATTCATTAAATACATGTATGTAAGATTACATCATTGATGAATACCATTATCTGGCATAGCCCTAAGGCTATTAAATGACAGCGGAAGTCTGAATGAATGGCGGCGGAAGTCTTGGTTTGGCAGCATAACAACTCTGGCTGGGCTACCCAGCTCACAGGACTGGCAAGGTTACGGCCTAGCACGACGGATCAAGCAAACAATACGGGTATGACCTACAAAACTAGCATGCCACGCCAGGTCAGTACATTAAATGTACTTGCAAGACAACCAAATACATAACATCCAAACAAGCAGAAGACAAAGCAAGAACCAAGCATATGCAGCAACCTATCGCATATCAATTAATAAACATGGCATAAGCATGAACAACATCATAGCATCTACTAACGTGACAATAACATGTCATAACAAAACATGTTTATAACATGGAAGTAGCAAAACATAGAATCAATCATGGCATAATTTAACATATCAATCATAGCATGGCATGGCATCGTGAAACTGTGCTGAAAATAAACTACCAATAATATCCAATGCAAACATAGCAGGTTAACTTTATGCAATCATATTCTGCTCTGCCTTAGGTTTTTAAATGCAACATATGCAACCAAAATTGTGCATCGAGTCCCTCAGACTCTCTTACCGACGGGTTGCCTCGCAACCGAACGGTGATCTTTCCAGCGATCACAACCACGACCAACACTTGGTCTCCAACACTCACCTAGACCTCGTCTCGTGATCATATCAAGCCATCGCCGTGACTTCTCACGACTATCTCATAGTCCAGGTCACCATATTCTCGTTATCACATATTTATTTACCAGCTTAATTATTTCAGGTTTATCCTCCATTTCGACCAAGACCTGATAGTGGGACCTACTATGAACTGTTGCTATCGATAGACTTTATATATACTCTGCAGAGGTAGCACACTGTACCCACACCACGGAACCCATGGCCTCGTCATCCCATTCGGGTGGACCAACGGCATTCCGACAAAACTGACCTATTGCCATGACGCTCTCCCGGCTACTCCGACCCACTCCCAACTAGGCTAGTCCTGGGTGGCCCCGTGTCTACCACCGTTGTGGCCAAAACGTCCCTCACGGGGACCGGTACCAAAAATTCTAACAAAGGGCACACAAGGTTATGTCTGCCTACCTGATCAGGGTAAGCATGCCCATAGCCTTCCCTAGCGGGAGGCACCAGTGAGAGGCACGACAATAGCTCGCATTAAGGCCTTCCCACGAAGGCAAATGTGGCTGCACTGAAAAAGTTCGATTTGGCGGCACTATGACTCAATCCCAGCGATGATGGAGGAGGTTTGCTATTATTAAGTCATTTTATTTCCTTCTCCATCATCATGAACATATTTAATATGGATGCAACAATGAGCATGCAGCATACAAATGCATGGCAAAATATCAAACATCTCAAGTGCACAACTATAACATAAAGAACATGACAATAGCATATCAACGGTGCATTTAAAATTCACATAACATTTTATAATGATGACATGCAAATAAAATAGAGTGGTGACATGGCATTATAAAAACATCATTCTAATTAACATGGCAAAGGTATCATGAAAACACGAGCATGCAAGATAGGCATAAAGAAATAACTGCCGATGAAAACGATATGAAACAACTGCAACTACACACACACAAGGTGCAAGCAAAGTCAACGTGCAAGTTCAGGGCTCATGATAAGAGGTTGGCTTTCCTGGGGGTCAGCAAATACTCCGGGAAGAAGTGGGAAACGATCGCGGAAAGATTTGCCGAAAACAGTTCTCTCTCAGAGGGGGCTGTTTACGGGCAAGGGAAAAAAGTTCACTTTCACTGTGTGAAAATGTTATGGAAATGATATCAACGGAACGGGCTCGATGAAATGAAGACGTGGGCTTTGGAACCACCTGATTCGGAGTTACGGTTAAAAAGATACGGACGTTTAAAGCTCAGGGACTAGTCTGTAAAAATACTTCTACAAACAGGTCCCTAGTAGCTTAAATAGAACGTGTCTTTTCTGAAAATATGTCTTCCAGAGAGGGAAACGTATTCCCGGCCGAAGGAGAGGAAAAATGCGCTTTCTGAGATTGAAAACGCATTTTCCACAAATGCGCTTTCGCATGGGGAAAGCGGCGTCGCGGCGGGTGCGCCGCCACTTATCCCCGCTGGCACTGGGCCAGGCCCTTCGGTCGCCGACAGGTGGGGCCGCACGAGGAGGGGCCCGCCTGGCCTGGCGTCTTCAACCTCCCGCTCGGGATCGAGCGAGGCTGAGGGAGGAGATCGCCTCGACGGCGGTCGCCGGCGCGTCCGGCCACCACACGGGACGCACAACCTACCCAGACGCTCTGGAGGACGAGGTGCACCTCGTGGTGGGCTCGGTTGCCGGTGACGAGCACTGGAGAGGAAGCCACCTGGCCCACGACGGAGAGGGGCTTGTGCCTCCGGTGAACTTGGGGCTCCGGTGGGGATAGGGACGGGCGAGGAGTCGGGAAGGGTCACCGGAGTGTGGTGCATCCATCCAGGATGCACACGGGGTGCGGGGGAAGGGCCACGGGCAGGAATGGCCGAGGGGATCGGCGGCGGCTATGATAGCGGTGGTGGTCGAGGAGGGGCTCCGGAGCGAAATGAGGAGCATGGGGAGGCGTAGAGGAGGATGGGGAAGCTGCTGATGATCTCCAGAGGGGGTCGCGGCCCCTTAAATAGCCGGGGCGAGGGCAGCCAAGCCGGTGGCCGCCGAGCGAGTCCGGCCAGGCTCTGCTGCGCTCAGCAGTCACGGGGAGGCACGGGGAGGCGACGAGGAGGATCAAGACGAACGCCAGGGAGTCACGGAGACGAGCAAAGTGTGCGGACGAACGGAGGAAGAAGACATCGGGGAGGAAGATGACGATGCACAGGAACGCACTATTCCGGTCGTTGGCACGGCTCGCCCAGACAGAAGACGACATCGAGGGGGAACTATTGGGCATTAATGGCGAGGTCAGAGATGGCCGGAGCAGCGATGCCGATGACAACAGTGGCTAGACCACTGTTTTGGCTGGCTGCCCTCGTAGTCACCACTGGCATGGCGCGCTGTGGGGTTTTTACTGATGTAAGTCCATGTCTACCGCATAGTCCTTCCAGCGTGGAGTATTACAAGTGAGCTGAGTAAGTCAAGATCCACAAGTTTGCTGTTGCAAACTTGACCACATCCTAGAGAGTAAACCAGAGAGGGTAAAAGGTGAACTTGATGTCTGGGAGGCTTGGGGTAGAAAGGACTACGGTCCTGGGAGTTTTGAGGTAAAATGGACAACTATTTACCATAGTTGATGTACAACCACCAAATCTGACCCAAAAACTGAATCATGATGAAGCACTCACTAGGAGTGATGGATTGAGCTATAACTTGGCAAAGCCTGATGATTTGGACATACCATGATGCTGTAAAAAGTTCATATCAAATGGACTTACCAAAATGGCACTTCCTTCACAGCTATCATTTCTGTCCAAAAACTTAAGAAAAATCCTCAAGGCAATTGGTCAAGTGAAATGATCCACAATATTGTGGAGATGGATCATATAGATAGGAGAAGGCCTGGAAAAATTACCAGCCATAATGGAGCAAGATAAAATACACTTGCTTCACAAACTGAAGATTTGGACATAAAACAAGAATTGCTCCTGTGCTCACATAGTTCAATGAAATGAACTGAATTTGGGTGGAGGCTAATGATTTGAGATACATGAGAGGATGGAAAAGTTTCATCCCATTTGGAAACACTATGAAGGTACTTCCTTCACAAACTTGTGTTCTGGTCAGAAACTTTGAAAAATTGCACAGGGAGCTAGGATGAATGGATTGAGCTCATCTTTGGTATCTGCTACGTCTTGAGCTTGCGTTGGTTTTCCCCGAAGAGGAGAGGATGTTGCAGCAGAGTAGCGTAAGTATTTCCGTCAGTTTTTTAGAACAAAGGTATCAATCCAGTAGGAGGCCACGCGCAAGTCCCTCGTACCTACACAAAGCAAATAACTCCTCGCAACCAACGCGAATAGTGGTTGTCAATCCCTTCACGGTCACTTACGAGAGTGATATCTGATAGAGATGATAGATAATATTTTTGGTATTTTTGGTATAAAGATGTTGTCGGAGTTCTGGGAACGGGGGTCCCCAGACTTGCCTGCCTGCGTCCTGCGGCGTGGCTCAAGTGGGGGCCCAGCGCGGCCCAGCTTCATCAGCTCAAGCTCAAGACCCTCGTGAGGGGCCAACCTCGCGGGGCGGACGACAGGAACCTTCCTCGGGAGCAGCCTCGTCAGGCAGGCTCACGAGGAGGCGGAGAGATCAAGGCAGGGTACCTCACGAGGGTGCCCCATGACGCAAGCCATGACGATCGAGATCAGGCGGGCGCCAGGCGGGCGCCAGCCTGCGCAGTGTCCTCGTTTCCCCTTTGGTGCAAAGGAAGCAAGCACAAGCCAAGACCAAGACCAGCAGAGCGACAGGACGGAGGTCATCGTGGAGCCCAGTACGGCGTCATCGTCAGAGCCTTTGGCAGCCGAAGACCAACTTTAGTCAGGATAAGTGTACTAGATGTTCCCCTTCAAAATGGCCAATTGTTGGCGCCCTTCCCGCTCGTTATTTGGGAAGAGGCCCAGGGCCTCCATGTGTAAATAGGACTAGCCACCACAGAGAGAGGGGACGGGTAGAACCTAGAGAGAGAGAGAGAGAGAGAGAGAGAGAGAGAGAGAAGCGACTGGACTCACCCAAGCAGTCCACCGCACCAGCTCAAGAACAGCTCCTCACGAGGTTGTTCTTCCTTTGTACTATTCTTCATCAGCCCCGGAGGCAATCCACCACACCACACACTAGAGTAGGGTATTACACCCACAACGGTGGCCCGAACCAGTATAAATCTTGTGTCTCTTGTGCTGTTCATCGTTCCTAGTTTAGATCCCTTGCAAACCATTTACGTGTGAGCTGGTAGGGAAAAGATCTCCATGCGCACCCCAGAGTTCGAACCTTAAGGGTCTGCCGGAACCCGTAATCCGACATTTGGCGTGCCAGGTAGGGGTGCGCCGGAATCTTTCTTCCGCTGGTCGCGTGTGACCTTCCATCGTGTCCATGGCTGACGCTCGCCGAGCCCGCGCCGAGCGTCGGGCTGCTTGCGCCGCTCGAGTCGCCCGGATGGCTCCCGTCGGCGGAAGCCCCCGTCATTCCCCGTCGCCTGCCACGAATGCCCCCACCTGCCTGGTGGGGAACGAGCAGCAGGCCTGTTGGGGGGAGCTGCGCGACCTCTACCTCGCCCATCGCGCCGGGCCGGCGCCCCCGGTCGTCGCAGCTCTCCTAGGCGGCTCACTGGCGCCACCTTCGAGCCGCCACGTCAAGCCGTACACCCGCCAGGTCACCACCACCTCCAAGCGCCAGGGAGGCCCGCTGGGCTGGGTGGCGCCTGAGGCCGACCTGCTCTTCAACTCGAATGATCACCCCTCCAACCCCGCCGGTTCGGGTGCGCTCCCGATGCAGTGCACCCCCACCATCTGCCAAGTGGCCATCACCAGGACCCTCATGGACGGCGGGGCCGGCCTCAGCATGCTCTCTGTGGAGGCCTTCATCCTCCTCCATGTGCTACCAGAGCGGCTCCAGCCCAGCAAGCCTTTTTCAGGAGTCGGAGCCGGTTCCACCGCCTCCCTAGGACAAATTCGCCTCCGGGTGACCTTCGGCACCCGCGACAACTTCCGCACAGAGCTGATCAACTTCGACATCGCCCCCCATCGGCCTCCCCTACAATGCCATCCTCGGCTACCCGTCCTTGGCCCGGTTCATGGCAGCGACTCAACCGGTGTACAACCTCATGAAGGTGCCCAGAAGCAGCGGCGTCCTTACCATGTCAGGAAACACAGGAGATGCACTGCAGGCGCTCAAGCTTGTTTTCAAGGCGGCTGCGGCAGCACGGCCCGCTTGCGTTGATGCCCCCGAGCCCAAGGGGGTCGCGTCGTCCAAGAAGAAACAGCTATTCACTAAAAACAAGGCGGAAACCAAGCAGGTACCAGTCAACGAGGACGGGTCCACTGACGTCTCCTTCACCATAGGTGCAAACCTCGAACCCAAGCAGGAGGAGGCCTTGGTGAAGTTCCTGCGCGTGAACAAGAAGGTGTTCGCGTGGGGACCTGATCAGTTGGCAGGTGTCCCGAGGGGCGTGATTGAGCATCACCTCAACGTGTGCCCCAACGTGCGCCTCGTGAAGCAGAAGGCGAGGCGACAGTCCATAGAGAAACAAGCTTTTATCGTCCAAGAGACCCGCAAGCTCGAGGCAGCAGGGGTTATTCGCGAGGTCCGCTACTCGGATTGGCGGGCCAACCCAGTTGTCGTGCCAAAAAAGTGGGGAAAGGAACGTATGTGTGTCGACTTCACCAACCTCAACAAGGCTTGCCCACAGGATCCATTTCCGCTTCCTCGCATTAACCAGATTGTCGACTCCACCGCTGAGTGTGACCTGCTGTGCTTCCTGGATGCCTTCTCTGGCTATCACCAGATCAAGATGGCAGTAGAAGAAGTGGAAAAACGGCTTTCCTGACCCCGTGCGGAGTGTACTGCTATACCTGCATGCCGTTTGGGTTGCACAATGCAGGCGCGACCTTTCAGCGGCTGATGCACATCGACCTGGGCCGACAGCTCGGGAGGAATGCTGAGGCGGACGTCGATGACATTGTAGTGAAGTCTCGGGAGGCAAAAACCCTGATACAGGACTTGGAAGAAACCTTCGTGAGCCTTTATAAAGTGGACATGCGGCTCAACACGGAGAAGTGCGTATTTGGAGTCCCCTCGGGTAAGCTCCTGGGTTTCCTCGTGTCCCATAGGGGCATCGAGGCCAACCCGAAAAAGGTCAAAGCAGTCGAAGACATGAGCCACCAAAGACCCTCAACGAAATGCAGAAACTCACCGGGCGCGTGACCGCGCTAGGACGTTTCATCTCCAAGCTGGGGGAACGAGCACTGCCATTCTTCAAGCTGATGAAGAAGAAGGGCCCCTTTGAATGGACTGAAGAGGCTGACAAGGCATTCCAAGAACTCAAGAGGTACCTTACCAGCCCTCCGGTGATGGTAGCTCCGCGTCCTCGGGAGCCTCTGGTGCTCTACCTCGCGGCCACCCCCTACTCCGCCAGCGCAGCCCTGGTAGCGGTGATCGGGGAGCATCGAGGCCAAAGGCCATAGCTGCCCTTGCAGGCGAAGCCAAGCCAAGAGACTCACAAAGACCGCGGCCGTGGCGAGGATCAGCCGCAGGAAAGCGCCCGGAGTAGGAGAGGCCTCACCAAGCGACCAAGCTGGGCTCCGTCGTCTCGAGGCGCCCCAACCTCTTGAGGCCGAGCAGCACCAGTGCTCACAGCCTCGTCGAGCACCCGTGTGCCATTCGGCCGACGGTGCTATGGGACGCGAGGCGCGGTACCCCATGCCCCAAAAACTCCTCCTCGCGCTTATTGGTAGCCTCACGCAAGCTGCGGCACTACTTCCGAGGTCATCCCATCAAGGTCGTCTCAGCATACCCTCTGGAGAGGGTGCTCAGGAGCCCCAACTCAGCTGGAAGAGTCTCCGAGTGCAAACATTGAACTGCAAGCGTGAAAGCACAAGTGCTCCCTAGGTGGTTTTGGTAATTAATGACAACATATCTCTTGTTGGACTAACACTTTTATCTAGTATGTTTCAGATAAGTTCAAAAATGGAGTGGCATGGACTAAAGGATGTGGGAACTCCTTCAAGATGCTAAGGACAAAGGATTGGCTCAAGCTTCAAGCTCAAGACTCTTCATTTTATATTTTAGTGATCCAAGATCACATTGAGTCTATAGGAAAAGCCAATACTATCAAGGAGGGATGCGGTGTTGCTTAATGAGCCTCTTGCTTCATGTGCTTAGTGATATGCTCCAAAACCCTTAACTACTTTCCCACTTCCACACATATGACCTAAACCTAAAGTCAAACTCGGCCCTACCGATTCTTTCTATCCGGCGCCACCGAGTTCAGATGTCATAGCCAATGCCACAAACCCTAGGAAAATCGGTTTCACCGATAGGTATCTCGGTCTCACCGAGATGGGATTGTAATCTCTCTGTGTATGTCCATTACCAAAATCGGTCCAACCGAGTTTGAGCAATCGGTACTACCGAGATTACAATGCAAACTTTCTGGTTAACTTATTACCAAAATCGGTCCCACCAAGTTTGAGTAATCGGTCCCACCGAGTTTGCCTGACCAACTCTTTGGTTAGCTAATTACCAAAATCGGTCCCACCGAGTTTGTGTAATCGGTCTCACCGATATTACGTTATGCCCTAACCCTAACCATATCGGTCCTACCGAGTTGCATATCGGTCCCACCGAAAACCCTAATGGTCACTAGGTTTACTAAATCGGTCTGACCGAGTTTGATGATTCAGTTTCACCGAGTTTGGTAAATTGTGTGTAACGGTTAGATTTTGTGTGCAGGCTATATATACCCCTCCACCTCCTCTTCATTCGTGGAGAGCCATCAGAACAAGCCTACACTTCCGAGATCCTATTTCTGAGAAAGAACTACCTACTCATGTGTTGAGGCGAAGATATTCCATTCCAACCATATGAATCTTGATCTCTAGCCTTCCCCAAGTTGCTTTCCACTCAAATCTTCTTTCCACCAGATCCAAATCCTATGAGAGAGATTTGAGTGTTGGGGAGACTATCATTTGAAGCACAAGAGCAAGGAGTTCATCATCAACACACCATTTGTTACTTCTTGGAGAGTGGTGTCTCCTAGATTGGCTAGGTGTCACTTGGGAGCCTCCGACAAGATTGTGGAGTTGAACCAAGGAGTTTGTAAGGGCAAGGAGATCGCCTACTTCGTGAAGATCTACCGCTAGTGAGGCAAGTCCTTCGTGGGTGACGGCCATGGTGGGTAGACAAGGTTGCTTCTTCGTGGACCCTTCGTGGGTGGAGCCCTCCGTGGACTCGCGCAACCGATACCCTACGTGGGTTGAAGTCTCCATCAACGTGGATGTACAATAGCACCACCTATCGGAACCACGAAAAAAACATCCGTGTCTCCAATTGCGTTTGAATCCTCCAAACCCTTCCCTTTACATTCTTGCAAGTTGCATGCTTTATTTTCGCTTCCTATATACTCTTTGCATGCTTGCTTGTTATGTATTGAGAATGTTAAACTTGTGCCTAAACTCCACTTAAACCTAAAGAAGTTAAAAACTGCAACTTTGGTACTTAGTGTCTAATCACCCCCCCCCTCTAGACACCTCTTCTCAAGATCCTACAAGTGGTATCAGAGCATTGGTCTCAGAGGGACTCCTGGAATAGGGGGTGTCCCGATAGCCGAACTATCATCTTTGGCCGGACTCCAAGACTATGAAGATACAAGATTGAAGACTTCGTCCCGTGTCCGGATGGGACTTTCCTTGGCGTGGAAGGCAAGCACAGCGATCTGGATATGTAGATCTCCTACCATTGTAACCGACTCTATGTAACCCTAACCCTATCCAGTGTCTATATAAACTGGAGGGTTTTTGTCCGTAGGACGAACAACAATCATACCATAGGCTAGCTTCTAGGGTTTAGCCTCCTTGATCTCGTGGTAGATATACTCTTGTACTACCCATATCATCAATATTAATCAAGCAGGAGTAGGGTATTACCTCCATCGAGAGGGCCCGAACCTGGTAAAAACATCGTGTCCCTTGTCTCCTGTTACCATCCGCCTAGACGCGCAAATTCGGGACCCCTACCCGAGATCCGCCGGTTTTGACACCGACATTGGTGCTTTCATTGAGAGTTCCTCTGTGTCCTCATCTATACGCCCGATGGCTCCTTCGATCATCAACAAAGACGTGGTCCAGGGTGAGACTTTTCTCCCCGGACGGACCTTCGTATTCGGTGGCTTTGCACTGCAGGCCAATTCACTTGGTCATCTGGAGCAGATCGAAAGTCACGCCCCTGGCCATCAGGTCAGATTTGGAAGCTTGAACTATACGACCGACATCCGCGGAGACTTGATCTTCGACGGATTCGAGCCACAACCAAGTCGCCCGCTTGTCTCGAGGGGCACGATCTAGCTCTGCCGCCGAACAGTGTCCTGGAGGCCGCACCAGCGTCCGCTCCGACCCTTAGCTCGGAGCCGACTCCCCTGATCGAAGACGAGTGGTTGAACACTGCCTCGGGGGCTATGATCTCAACAGCGATTGAGCCGAACTCCATCCCTGTCTTTTGCGAAGACTATGACTCCAAGGTGCCGGACTCCTCTCCGGACTCCGAACCCACCGCGCACCTGCCAATCGAATCCGATTGGGCGCCGGTCATGGAGTTCACTGCCGCGGACATCTTTCAGCACTCGCCCTTTGGCGGCATCCTGAATTCACTAAAGTCTCTCTCCTTATCAGGAGAGCCCTGGCCGGACTACGATCAGGAAGGTTGGGATGCGGACAACGAAGAAATTCAACGCCCACCCACCACCCACTTTGTAGCCACTGTCAAAAGCTTACACGACGTGCTCGATTTCGACTCCGAAGACATCGACTGTATGGACGACGATGTAGGAGACAACCATGAACCAGCACCTATAGGATCTTTGGACAACCACCTCATCCCATGATGTATACATGGTGGATACACCTAAAGGAAGTGAAGACGAGGAACAACCGGACGCTACGAAGGATAAATCCCTCGAAAAGCAGTCAAAACGGAAACGTAAACGCCGCACCAAGTCCCGCCTCAACAAAGACCCAGCCATAGAGCAGGGCGAACCGCTGGAAGACGAACATGCTATCGAGCAACCGTCCGAACAGGACAACTTGATAAACAAGCCGTCCCGGCGAAGATAACAATCCGGACGATCTCACGCCGGACAAATTGTTGGAGCAGAATAACCTCCATAAAGGCTCGTTGCCATCGCTACTAGCTCGAAAAAGCAGAAGCGGAAGCTCAAAACAGCGGAAGATGCACTCAGAATCAGATGGAGCAAAGTATTCAACTCCTCAGACAAATACGGCGATAGTCGCCGAACAAAGAGCTACCCAAAAAGAAAACTACTGCCCGAATTTGATGAGGAGGCCGTAGAGCCCCCACAATCAAAAGGCAAGAAGGCCACCCGGTCGGATGGACGACCCCACGGCAAACAGAGAGCGGCAAATGGCGCCGCACACAAGCCGATGCAGCGATCCGCATAAGGATTCACATCAAAAGGATGGCCCAGTTAGGTCCGTCTATGGGCTGAGAAAGCAAGCTCTTCAAAGCAATGCAACACGCCAAATATCTGAACATCATGGCACACCCAAATATAGGGGTGCCGCACAACCCCTGTGTTTCACCGATGAGGTGTCTTTGGATCCACGAATTCCCGGTGATTCAAACCCGTAAACATAGAGGCATACGACGGAACAACAGACCCTTGATTCTGGATTGAGGATTACATCCTCCACATACACATGGCTAGAGGAGATGATCTCCACGCCATAAAATACTTACCCCTCAAGCTCAAAGGGCCAGCCCGGCATTGGCTCAAAGGCCTCCCTGAAAATACCATTGGAAGTTGGGAAGAGCTCGAGGATGCTTTTAGGAAAATTTTCAAGGGACTTATGTCCGTCCTCCGAGATCTGGCGATTTAAGTCATATAACTCAACAGCCCGGAGAGTCAGCCCGCAAATTCTGGAATAGGTTCCTCACCAAAAAGAACCAAATAGTCGACTGTTCGGACGCCGAAGCCTTAGCAGCTTTCAAACACAACGTCCGAGACGAATGGCTCGCCAGACACCTCGGCCAGGAGAAGCCGAGAACCATGGCTGCATTAAGAAGCCTCATGACCCGCTTTTGCGCGGGAGAGGATAGTTGGCTGGCAAGATGTAGTACCAGCGAACCAAGTACATCCGAAGTAAGGGATGGAAATGGGAAACCACGACGCAACAAGGCCCAGTGCCGGATTAGGGGGAATGGTCCAAAGAGCGCGGCAGTCAACGCCGGATTCAAAAGCTCACGGCAGAACAATAAAAAACTGCCCCTTAAGGACAATAGTGATGAGCTATCCACCTTAAACAAAATCTATTACACCGTGCAGCTCTGTTTCCAGCACGGGGAAAAGGTCTCCAATGACATAGCAGAATATGAAGGCCAGGGAGCCGGCTTGAGAGCCGCAGTCGCTTTGGGGGTAAAGCGCCTCATCATCAAGGGCGATTCACAACTCCTCGTCAACTTCTCCAACAAGATATACGAGCCGAAGGACGAGCACATGGAAGCCTACCTCGCGGAGGTTCGCAGGATGGAGAAACAGTTCTGGGCGCTGGAGCTGCAGCATGTGCATCGCGGCACCAATCAAGAGGCGGATGACATCGCCAAGAGGGCGTCCAGGCGGCTGCCTCAGGAGCCTGGCGTCTTCGAAGAGCAACTCTTCAGGCCCTCAGCGGCACCATCATTATCAACCGCGACGCAACCTCAGGAGGAGCTCCCCCAGCCGCCTGCCTCGGGAGCCCCGGTCTGCGGCCCGGCCTCAGGGGCACTCCTGCTCCTAGCGTTGGATCCTCAGGAAGGGTGCTGGATCACAGAGCTCAAGAGCTACTTGACGCGCGCAGGGGACCCTACCGGAGAAGGAGGAGGGGGCGGAGCATGTGGCGTGGCAAGCCACGGCCTACTGCATCAGGGATGGAGTGTCAGGACCCCGATTCCAAGTCACATCGACCTAGCTGGTAACACCTCATATCACTTTGTGGCCTCACGCACGGTATTCCCACGGGTGTCGCCTTACCATGGCCCGGGACCGTTTGCGTCTTTTGGCTCACGTATATGACAGTGTTGCTAGCATCCACATGACAAAGAACCCGGGCCGACATGGCTAGTCGTGAACCCAAAGCGGCGCTAACCTATGGGGACAGGCATACATGAATCACATCGAGCATGTCGGTCATCAACGTATAAATTCGGGCTGTAGCACTGGGCTATGAGGACTCCGGTATACCGGGCTGTCGCGAGCTAGGCAGGACTCGAATACCACAGCGTGACATTTCCCGAAGGAACAGACATAAGGCAGTGAATCACATGCCGCCGATCAAGTGTCCAAGCAGTAGTCTTTGGGCTAGCGAGACTCCGGTGAACCGGCATGTAGCGGACTACTATCGCTCGTAAGCACGAGACTTACATTTCCCCATATGAGAGGCTGGCAAGGTTATAATACTAGTTTGTCGGATAAGACTCATACCAAGCATTTCAATCATACACACAATATGCCTGATATGAGTAAATACAACAAGGCATCACAACAAAACTCTACAACTCAAGTACTTTATTTAAAAGGCTCCGAGGAGCCATACATAACATAGTCATACAGGTAGGGGTCACATGACCCAACACTCAAGTCATACAATCATACAAGCACATGCGGAAGCAAACTAGTCAGAGAACAGACTCTAGAAAGAAAGAAAGCTTGTTGGAGCCTTTCTATCTACCATGGCCCTTCACAAGTCTTAGATCGCCACCTGGGTGGCTAGTTCACTCGTCGATGTCAAGGTCTACGTAGAACCCATCGGAAAGGGCAGTGTTGTCGTCTGAAAAACATTAATTAAGCAAACATGAGTACGGAGGTACTCAAGTCTTACCACGTAATCCTATCATACATGCACATTCTCAAGAAGGTGGTGGAGTTATTCTGACAAGCCAGCTTTGACTCTTGGCTAAGCTATCCCACGTGACACCTCTTGAAAAGCATTTTTCGCTACGAGTCCACTAATCACCATCACAATACTCCACTGTGGATCCTCTCTCGTCATCCCACGAGAGGGCCATCCACGATACTCACACTTATCTTGGAGGTTTTAGTAGTATCCATTTACTTGTCTATGAACTGATATAGGTAACCCAGAAGTCCTTCTCCGTGGACACGGCTATTCGAATAGATCATATTAAACCCTGCAGGGTGTACTTCTTCACACGCTCTCACCACTTACCGCCGTTTACACGACATGTACTGCAACCTTCAAGCGGAAGCCCAACGTGGGTGTCGGCCACAGCCTACCTAAACACACAAGTCCCAAGTCCGTAGATCGCCTATTCGGGTTCCATCCATGAGGAGTCCGCCGAGGTTTCCCACTCTGACCCCGAACGATGTGTACAGGTTCCGGGACACCAAGCAGGCGAATCGGTACAGACCCACGGTGCCTACCGCAACACAACCCACCCCTATGGTCGGTGTTGCGTCTGCGGCCCCTGACATGCTACAAACACCGTAAACTACTTGCAACTCCCGGACTGAGGACAAGAGTGGTTAAGAAGCCGAGAGGGTCCATTGGTTTCGGGCCCAATGCATGGTAGTAACTGTTTCATGGATCACAAACACAGATCTCAGTTCTTAGGATCGGCTTCAATGAAACAACCCACCATGTACTCCTACATGGCCTCTCATCGATACCTTTACCAAAAGCGTGTTCAACACTTTCACTCCCGAACCCGACACAACCTTTCACTCCAGTTCATCACCCCGATGAGCCAGACGACACAACTCTAAGCATAGCAAGCATAGCATGGTAGGAATCACAAACATGGCTCAATCAACTCCTACACATACTAGTGGGTTTCATCTAGTTACTGTGGCAATGACAGTCATGCAAAGGAAGTGGGTTCAACTACCGCAGCACACAACAGTTTGAATCGCGTTGTCTTAATGCAAGAAACGAGAGCAGAAGTGAGAACATGGGTTTGTATCGGAATGATCAATGAGTTGCTTGCCCGATGGGCTGGGGTAAAATCGCCCTTGGATGGATAGTCGAGGTTATCCTCGAGGCGTAACCTATCATGAAAGCACACCGAAAGTAAACACACATGACAATATGCAACAATATGATGCATGCTACGACATGGCAATATGGATGTGTGTTGGCCTAATGCAAGCTGAAATAACAGGGGATGAACTCATTTGAATCAAGGATTCAAATGATAGCTCATTTGAGTTAGTCCTAAAGGTGCATTATCTTATTCTGGTTAAACAGCATAGTTAACTTGTTTTAACATGCATAAAACCTGTACCAATGGATAGAGTGGATTTTTCTGATAATTTTTCATATATAAATCTTTGCATTTGGAGTTATAGATTAAAAGTTATAAGCATTTGAAATTTGAATTATATTACTGAATTTACTATATTAGAATAAATCCAGAAATTGAATTAGTATCGTCGACCATGCGTCGGCCAAGATGACGTCGAGTCAAATCAGCCCAGGTCAAACCTGACAGTGGGTCCCGCATGTCAGGGTAATTAACATAATTAAAGTTTAATTAAAACTAACCTATTTAGTTAGCGAAATTTGGGCCCCATCTGTCGCTGACCTGCCGGGTCAACGAGGGCCCGCAGTGGTCAACGCCCACGCCGCCTGCATCGGCGACTAGTCACGGCGAGCCCGACACGGGCGGAGAAAGTGTGTTTAGCGATTCCGGCGACCAAACGAAGTCGCGGAAGGTAGCTACAGTAGCTAGGAGCAACCCGCGACCTCTTGGTGGAGTCGATTGGGGTCGGGGTGGCGGAGTTGGCGCCCGGCGACAGGCTAAGCGGCGGCCGGGTTCGCCAACAATGAGCTAGGGGTTAGAGGACTCGGTGAGGTGCGGGAGTACATGGTAGAACCCTCGGTGCGGTGGAGTGCAACGGACACCATGGGGTGGCGGAGAGTGACCGGGAGCACGTCGGGCGACGAGCTCCACGGCGGCGGGTGCGGTGAACGTGGCTCGGTTGCTACGTTGCTCGGTAGCGAGAGAGAGAGAAGGGGAGTTAGGTAGGCTCACGGGCGTGTAGAAGCCCTCGTCGAGGTCGGGATGAACCGGAACGACGGCGGACGAAAGGGATCTCCGGCGACGGCGAGCTCGGTTGAGGTCGGTGGGATGGATTCGTGCACTAGAACGAGCGGGACTCGGCTGGCTAGGGGTAGTGGAGTGCGGAGCTCTGGACATGATGAGGAGGAGCATGGACGGCGGGAGCACGACTACGGGCGGTGGTCTTGTGTGGCGTCGGCCAAGATGGGGAAGAGCGAGAGAAGCGAGCCGGGGAGGAGAGGGAGTGTCCAGGGGGTTCGGGGGAGAGGAGGAGGGCGATCCACGTCGCGGCTGGGCGAGGGGAGCGGCGAGGCGGCGACCAGGTGCGTGGCACCCATGCGGTGCCCGCCGCCGAGCACCTGGCTGCCTGCTGGTGAGCCAAAAGCAGCTGCTGGCCTTGGCTGGGCCAGCAGTGGGCCAGTGGGTGCGTCAGGTAAGTTTTCTGTTTTTTTTAATCTTTTCTAATTTCCTGCAACTTTGTGGGTTTTTCTAAAATACCAAAACAGTTTTAAAAATCACCAAAATGCTCCTGGTCCCTTGTTGGAATATTTCCAACATGAAACATTTTGGTTTGGTAATTTTTGGACATTTAAAATATTTTATATAATTTGAAATGCTCAAGTTTAAAACTTATGAATTAATCCAAGGACCTTTGGATGACCTAGAAAATGATGCAACACCTTTGACATAGGCTCTGAACCAAAGCAAAGATGATGAGCATTTTGAAGGGCATTTCAGGTTCATTGAAATAATTTTAGTAAACCCTAGTTGAGTTAAAGGGGGTGTTCGGGTTCCTGCCTTCCCCATTTCAAATTCAATTGAAATTTAAACATGATGCACACCCTAATGCATGGTCTAACTGGGATGTGACAACTCACCCCCACTCAAAAGAATCTCGTCCCGAGATTTAGGATCTGTTGCGAAAAAGGTGGGATAGTCAAGTCGAAGACGGTCCTCCCTTTCCCAAGTTGCTTCTTGCTCGGAATGGTTTGACCATTGAACCTTTAGAAACTTGATATTCCGACGTCGAGTGGTACGCTCAGCTTGATCGAGGATACAAACGGGATATTCTCGATAGGTGAGGTTATCTTGGAGATCAAGCGTTTCGTGGTCTACTCCACGGATAGGATCCGAGAAGCAACGCCTGAGTTGGGAAAGCGTGGAAGACATCGTGGACTGGAAAGATGCGGAGGTAGTTCCAATTGGTAGGCAACTTCTCCTCGTTTGGCAAGAATGCGAAAGGGTCCAATGTAACGAGGAGCCAACTTGCCTTTGATACCGAATCGATGGGTTCCTTTCAAAGGAGTAACCCGAAGATAAGCACGCTGCGCCAATTTCATAAGTCATAGGCTTATGCTTGCGGTCATATTGGCTCTTTTGACGAGATTGGGCTGTTTTCAATTTCTCACGAACAACGCGAACCTGCTCTTACGCTTCTCGAATCATGTCCGGGCCAAAGAGTTGTCTCTCCCGGTTTCGACCAGTTAAGAGGCGTTCGACATTTCCGTCCGTAAAGAACTTGAAAGGGGCTTTGCCAGCCGGGCTTGATAACTGTTGTTATAAGCGAACTTCGGCGAATGGAAGGCATTTCTCCCAATTCATGCTGAAAGAGATGACGTAAGCTCAAGCATATCCTCTAGGATTTGATTGACTCGTTCTACTTGACCACTTGATTGAGGATGGAAAGCGGTGCTAAAGGAGAGACGAGTTCCCATAGCGTTTTGGAAACTTTCCCAAAATCGAGAGGTGAAGAGACTCCCACGGTCTGAGTTAATCTCTAATGGAACACCATGAAGAGACACTATTCGAGAGATGTACAAATCAGCTAGTTGGCTAGCGGTTATACTCTCACGAACGGGTAGGAAGTGGGCTACTTTGGAAAGACGATCAACGACAACGAAGATAGCATTATTCCCTCTTTTGGTCCTGGGAAACCCGGTAATGAAATCCATACCGATTTTATCCCATTTCCATTCAGGAATTTCCAAAGGTTGAAGGGTACCAGCAGGCCGTTGATGCTCTGCTTTAACTCGACGACAGACGTCGCAATTAGCAATGTATTGAGCGATTTCTCTCTTCATCCCAGTCCACCAAAACCTGGCGAGATCTTGATACATTTTAGTACTACCAGATGAATGGTGAGAGGAGAGTCATGAGCTTCCTTAAGGATCAATCGCCTCAGTTGCGCACCTTGGGAACCACTAGACGGTCTCCAAAGAACACGACACCTTGTTCATCAATGGAGAAACAAAGTGTCGACTCCTTTCTTGATGTTTCTCCCGATACGGAGATTCCCGGATCTACCTTCCGTGCTTTGATGATCTGATCCGTAAGGGTAGGTTTCGCCACCGTGGTAGAAAGGAATCCTCGAGGAACAATGTGGAGATTAAGCTTACGTAAATTCCTCGTGGAGAAATGGTTGACTTTGTTGTAGCATCAGATTGTTACAATAAGATTTCCGACTTAGGGCGTCGGCCATGACATTGGCTTTGCCTGGGGTGTAAGATATTCCTAAGTCATAATCTGTAATCAACTCGACCCAACGTCTTTGCCTGAGATTCAAATCCGGTTGGGTGAAGATATATTTCAGACTTTGGTGATCAGTGTAGATTTATAGCGATTACCAAGAAGGTAATGTCGCCAAGTTTTGAGTGCATGAACCATCGCCGCAAGCTCTAGATCGTGTGTGGGATAGTTATCCTCATGTGGACGCAACTGTCGAGAAGCGTAGGCAATCACATGACGATCTTGCATGAGTATGCAACCTAGTCCTTGTCGCGAGGCGTCGCAATAGATAATAAAGTCCTTAGAAAAATCTGGTGGAATAAGCACGGGAGCAGATGTCAGGCGTCTTTTCAGTTCTGAAAGCTGAACTTCGCCGTGGTGTCCATTCGAACTTCTTATCTTTCTTGAGGAGTTCGGTTAGAGGTTTGGCAACTTTAGAGAAATTCTCGACGAAGCGACGGCAATAGCTCGCTAAACCGAGAAAACTTCGAACTTGCTTACCGGATTCAGGTGGAGTCCAGTCAAGGACGTCTTGAACTCGCTCGGGATTGACAGCAATGCCCTTACCAGAGATTACATGGCCTAGGTAGGTCACTTCTGGTAACCAGAATTCACACTTAGAGAATTTGGCATAAAGGCGGTGCTCTCAAGTTTCATCAACACTAGCCTTAGATGTTCGGCATGTTCTTCCTCATTCTTGGAGTAGATGAGTATATCATCGAGGTATACCACGACGAATTTATCCAAATACTCCATGAAGATTGAGTTCATTAACCGAGAAAAGGTGGTCGAGCATTGGTTAATCCGAAGGACATGACGGTGTACCGTATTGGCCATAACGAGTAACAAAGGCCGTTTAGGAATGTCCTCGTTCTTGATTTTGATTTGATGGTAGCCTAACCTCAAATCCATCTTGTAAAAAGGCGAGGATCCAGCAAGCTGATCATACAAGTCGTTGATCCCGGGAGCGGATACTTGTTCTTGATAGTGACCAAATTGACAGTCGATAATCCACAACCATCCGATCCGCACCATCCTTCTTTTTGACGAAGAGGACGGGCAAGCTCATGGAGATGAACTAGGACGGATGAAACCTTTTGCAAGGACTCATCGAGTTGTTTCTTGAGTTCAGCTAGTTCTAGGGGTGCCATCTTATAAGGTCTTCTAGAGATTGGGACGGTTCCGGAACAAGATCTATCACGAACTCAACATCCTGTCGGTGGAACACTGGCAGTTCCTCTGAAAGACATCCGGAAAATCACGGACTATCGGAATATCTTCGAGGTCCGGAAGGGATTGGCGTTTAAGGAGTAAAGTCGCGCTTAGACACTCGGGTTAGAACACTCACTGTCTTGCCCGAGGGATGGGTGAGCTGAACAGTTCTAGTAGAACAATCAATCTTAGCATAATGGGCTGACATCCAGTCCATACCCAAGATGATGTTTATGTCCGAGGACTTGAGAGCTATTAAGGAAGCAAGAAAGACTAGTTCACGACAAGAATTTCATTCCCATGACTTATTCTAGAGGTTTGCCATCTAGAACCAGGGGTCTGAATTTCCATGGAGGTGTGCATGTCGCAGAATGTGGTGTTGTGCAATCGAGCATAGCTCTCGGAAATAAATGAATGAGATGCTCCAGTATCAGAAAGAACAGTTGCCGGATGACAATTAACAAGGAGCGTACCGAGGACGACGTTGGGATCCTCATAGGTTTCTTCAAAGTAAACATAGTTGACATGGGCACGAGCGGTGGCAACTGGTTTAGCATAGGGCACCTTTCCTGCTTGCTTGCCACGGCCAACAGACTTTCCAACTTGACTGGGGTTGTTTTGGGGGCACTCACGGATATAGTGGCCCGTCTCCCCACACTTGAAGCAAGTTATCATATTGGGACGTGGAGCAGCACTAGCAGCGGGGCCTCCATAAGTCTTGGGCGGAACATACTGCTGGTTGGGGCGAGGCGCCTCAAAAGATGGCCTCGGGGTGAACACAGGTGGTAGAGCAAGATTTGGAATCCAAACCCGGCGCTTCGGGATCCAGAGCCGGATGAAGATCCGTAGTCACGGATGTGCTTGCGTGAAGCCTCAAAATCAGTCTGCCTGGGCCACGCCGATAGCCTTGTTGACTAGCTTCGGAAAAGAGGTACACTCATGCGGGCGAAGGTCTCGGCGTAGCTTCGAGGCTAAGTCCCTTGCGGAACCTTGCCTGCTTCTTGGCATCGGTAGAAACTTCTTCGAGCATAACGTGCTAACCTCCCAAATTCACGGCTGTAGGCATCCACCGTCAGCCTACCTTGGGTGGCTAAGAATTCCTCCCTTTTGCGATCCATAAGACCTTCGGGATATGATGCTCACGGAAGGCGGCACTGAATTCAGCCCAAGTTGTAACTTGTCCAACCGGACGCATAGCCTCATAATTCTCCCACCGTAGACTAGCAGGGCCTTCAAGATGATAAGCGGCAAAAGTAACCTTGTCGCCTTCAGCCACGTTAGCGTAACGCAGCTTGTGGTGGATGCTTTGCGGTTAATCATCTGCGTCGAGTGGCTCGACGGAATATTTGAACTTTGGGGGATACGCCTTGGCGAAGTCGTTGAGTGAAACCACATCATTTCTTGGCTGGCGTGCGGTGTTTTGTTCAATCCGCTCCAAAGGCGATTGGTTTCACGCTTATTATGCGCTCGCTTCCAAAGATAACCTCGGCCAAAGATGGCGGTTGCGGCAGATTCACATTTACGGCTGCACTAGCTTCTCCCTGCTCCGGAGAAGCAGGAGTGTTATGGTGTTGACCATCCTAGGAGACAAAGCAAAGGTTTAAACCAGGATGGCAGAATTTAACAAGGAAGTGCGGAAGGTAATGGATAGCATGGAATGCAAAGATGTTCATCCGTATGACATGGTAATATAAAGCTGCCATATATATATACCAACGGTCATACACACCATTCGTAGTTTAGTACAAGCCTGACGGGGTACAACTATAGTGAACAGCGTTACATCTCATCGGAAGGATTCCAACTCCTATACATTATTTTTCTACACTTCCGGAATGATACGCACTAAGTCATATTCCACAAGTCACGCAGGACGGCGGAAATACAACTACTACAATACTAGGGATACTACTACTACTCGCATAGCTCCGTAGTAGTCCTCATAGAAGTCACCACCCAAGCTCGAAGTGGAACATGATCATCCGGAAGCAGACAATCACATGGAGCCCATGGACCATAGGGACTCGGATGTGGTCGTGGTCCAACAAACGGTGCAGACGAGGCCCACGAGGAGGAGTGATGCCTCCTACCTCACGCCACTCCATAAAGTCTGGCAGACCAGCCCGCACTGGGTACAAGTCCCTCATATCCATGTATCCGGCTTGCACGACAGGTGCAAACCGAGTCGAGTAGCCCAAAGTGATCAAGACGGGCATTAAAGAACTCCATACGCAAGGCCGGTTTTCACGGGTCCTTGTCTTCCAAAGCATCTCCGTGGTGGTGCGAAGAAGTGAGTCCTCATGGGATGCATCGCTGTACAAACCCTGAAGGTAGCCATGCGCCCCGAGGAGGGATGCCGGCATGTAGCGGAAATCACCGCTGACCCGGCAAGGCGATTCGCTCAAATAATAGTCATCATGGAATAGGCTGCATCTTGCATGACATCCCAATGGTGATCCCAAGTCCATAAGAACGAAGGAGCGGTTCAAGAGCTCCGGGATAGGATGGATAAATCCCGACCGTGCACGATATTGGCTTTGGTTGAAATCCCTAAACCGCTCCTCGACGGTATATTCGTGGATACCATCGGTAACCTGTCTCGACCATCACTCGAACCAACATTGCCGTGTGACCACACACCAATGCAACGGGTCGACGAACCACTTGGTTACGGGACGGGTGGCCATCCGAAAGCACAGCCACAATGCAAAGGCATTAGAATTTCTAGGGAAAATCGGCAGCATAACATCCGTAAATGCCCAAAATCAGATTTGAGACATTCAAAACAGATTGCAAAACCACTCAATAACATCATATCAAAGTTCTGGTTCAACTGGTAACATACCAAAAATAATAGGAACTGAATCGAGGATGTAACCAACAATCCTATAAGTTACTACGGATTAGTAACACGTGAACCTCGATAGAGAGAAGAGAGCCTAGTCCTATACCCACGTCGAATGAGAAGAGGATGACTCGGATCAGAGGGCATAAGGTAAAGGAGTAAAAAGAGCCTTATGTTCCCTCCCACAATCAATTCCCCTACATATAACTAAAGCATTTCTAGACTCAACATCGACCAGTTTGGCTTAGCGAACCTCTGAGCAGCCACCTCACGATGCCAACGCCTGTCAGACCCCAATTCCAAGTCACATCGACCTAGCCGGTAACACCTCATATCACTTTGTGGCCTCACGCACGGTATTCCCACGGTGTCGCCTTACCATGGCCCGGGACCGTTTGCGTCTTTTGGCTCACGTATATGATGATGTCGCTAGCATCCACATGACAAAGAACCGGGCCGACATGGCTAGTCGTGAACCCAAAGCGGCACTAACCTATGGGGACAGGCATACATGAATCACATCGAGCATGTCGGTCATCAACGATATATTCGGGCTGTAGCACTGGCTATGAGGACTCGGTATACCGGGCTGTCGCAGCTAGGCAGACTCCGAATACCACCGCTTGACATTTCCCGAAGGGACAGGACATAGGAACGAAGTGAATCACATGCCGCCGATCAAGTGTCCAAGCAGTAGTGCTTGGGCTAGCAAGACTCCGGTGAACCGGTCAGAAGCGGACTACTATCGCTCAGAAGCACGAGACTTACATTTCCCCATATGAGAGGCTGCCAAGGATAAACAACTAGTTTGTCGGATCCCACTCATACCAAGCATTTCAATCATACACGCAATATGCTTGATATGAGTAAATACAACAAGGCATCACAACAAAACTCTACAACTCAAGTACTTTATTTAAGAGGCTCGAGGAGCCATACATAACATAGTCATACAGGTAGGGGTCACATGACCCAACACTCAAGTCATACAATCATACAAGCACATGCGGAAGCAAACTAGTCTGAGTACAGATTCTAGAAAGAAAGAAAGCTTGTTGGAGCCTTTCTATCTACCATGGCCCTTCACAAGTCTTAGATCGCCACCTGGGTGGCTAGTTCACTCGTCGATGTCAAGGTCTACGTAGAACCCATCGGAAAGGGCAGTGTTGTCGTCTGAAAAACATTAATTAAGCAAACATGAGTACGGAGGTACTCAAAGAAGTCTTACCACAGAATCCTATCATACATGCACATTCTCGAGAAGGTGGTGGAGTTATTTGCAGCAAGCCAGCTTTGACTCTTGGCTAAGCTATCCTACGTGACACCTCTTGAAAAGCATTTGTCGCACACGAGTCCACTAATCACCATCACAATACTCCACCGTGGATCCTCTCTCGTCATCCCACGAGAGGGCCATCCACGATACTCACACTTATCTTGAGGTTTTTAGTAGTATCCATTTACTTGTCTATGAACTGATATAGGTAACCCAGAAGTCCTTCTCCGTGGACACGGTTATTCAAATAGATCATATTAAACCCTGCAGGGGTGTACTTCTTCACACGCTCTCACCACTTACCGCGTTTACACGACATGTACTCGGCAACCTTGAAGCGGAAGCCCAACGTGGGTGTCGGCCACAGCCTACCTAAACACACAAGTCCCAAGTCCGTAGATCGCCTATTCGGGTTCCATCCGCAGGGAGTCCGCCGAGGTTTCCCATACGCCCCGAACGATGTGTACAGGGTTCCCGAGACACCAAACGGGCGAATCGGTACAGACCCACGGTGCCTACCACAACACAACCCACCCCTATGGTCAGCGTTGCGTGCCCCAAAGATGCTACAAACCCCAGAAACGACTTGCAACTCCCGGACTGAGGACAAGAGTGGTTAAGAAGCCGAGAGGGTCCATTGGTTTCGGGCCCAATGCGTGGTAGTAACTGTTTCATGGATCACAAACATAGATCTCAGTTCTTAGGATCGGCTTCAATGAAACAACCCACCATGTACTCCTACATGGCCTCTCATCGATACCTTTACCAAAACGTGTTCAACACTTTCACTCCCGAACCCGACACAACCTTTCACTCCAGTTCATCACCCCGATGAGCCAGACGACACAACTCTAAGCATAGCAAGCATAGCATGGTAGGAATCACAAACATGGCTCAATCAACTCCTACACATACTAGTGGGTTTCATCTAGTTACTGTGGCAATGACAGGTCATGCAAAGGAAGTGGGTTCAACTACCGCAGCACACAACAGTTTGAATCACGTTGTCTTAATGCAGTAAACGAGAGCAGAAGCAAGAACATGGGTTTGTATCGGAATGATCAATGAGTTGCTTGCCTAATGGAACTAGGGTAAAGTACTGCCCTTCAGATGGATAGTCGAGGTTATCCTCGGGGGCAGAACCTATCATGAAAGCACACCGAAAGTAAACACACATGACAATATGCAACAATATGATGCATGCTATGACATGGCAATATGGATGTGTGTTGGCCTAATGCAAGCTGAAATAATAGGATGAACTCATTTGAATCAAGGATTCAAATGATAGCTCATTTGAGTTAGTCCTAAAGGTGCATTATCTTATTCTGGTTAAACAGCATAGTTAACTTGTTTTAACATGCATGAAACCTGTACCAATGGATAGAGTGGATTTTTCTGATAATTTTTCATATATAAATCTTTGCATTTGGAGTTATAGATTAAAAGTTATAAGCATTTGAAATTTGAATTATATTCTGGAATTTACTATATTAGAATAAATCCAGAAATTGAATTAATACGTCAGCCATGCGTCAGCATGACGCCGAGTCAATCGACGTTCAGGTCAAACCCGACAGTGGGTCCCGCATGTCGGGTAATTAACGTAATTAAAGTTTAATTAAAACTAACCTATTTAGTTAGCGGTGGCTGGGCCCCATCTGCCGATGACTGCCGGGGTCAACGAGGGCCCTTGATGGTCAACGTCCACGTCGGTTGCACCGGCGACTAGCCGCCGGTGAGCCCGACACGGCGGAGAGAGTGTGTTTGGCGATTCCGGCGACCAAACGAGTCGCGAAGGTAGCTACGGGTAGCTAGGAGCAACCCGCGACTACTGGTGGAGTCAGTTGGGGTCTGGTGGCGGAGTTGGCGCCCGGCGACGAGCTAAGCGGCCGCCGGGTTCGCCAACAATGAGCTAGGGGTTAGAGGACTCGGTGAGGTGCGGGAGTACATGGTAGAACCCTCGGAGTGCGGTGAGTGCAACAGACACCATGGGTGGCGGAGAGTGGCCAAGAGCACGTCGGCGACGAGCTCCACGGCGGCGGGTGCGGGTGAACGTGGCTCGGTTGCTACGTTGCTCGAGGGCGCGCGAGAGAGAGAAGGGGAGTTAGGTAGGCTCACGGGCGACGTGTAGAAGCCCTCGTCGAGGTCGGGGATGAACCGGAACGACGGTGGTGACGAAAGGGATCTCCGGCGACGGCGAGCTCGGTTGAGGTCGGTGGGATGGATTCGGTGCACTAGAACGAGCGGGACTCGGCTGGCTAGGGGTAGTGGAGTCGGTGAGCCCCTGGACATGATGAGGAGGAGCATGGACGGCGGGGAGCACGACTACGGCGGTGGTGCGGCGGCGACGGCGTCGGCCAAGATGGGGGAGACCGAGAGAAGCGAGCCGGGGAGGAGAGGGAGTGTCCAGGGGGAGAGGAGGAGGGCGATCCACGTCGCGGCTGGGCGAGGGGAGTGGCGAGGCGGCGACCAGGTGCGTGGCACCCATGCGGTGCCCGCCCGAAAGCACTGGCTGCACCTTGGTTGAGCCAAGCAGCTGGCCCGTCACTGCTGGGCTGGGCCGGCAGGTGGGCCGGGTGGGTGCGTCAGGTAAGTTTTCTGTTTTTTTAATCTTTTCTAATTTCCTGCAACTTTGTGGGTTTTTCTAAAATACCAAAACAGTTTTAAAAATCACCAAAATGCTCCTGGTCCCTTGTTGGAATATTTCCAACATGAAACATTTTGGTTTGGTAATTTTGGACATTTATAATATTTTATTTAATTTGAAATGCTCAAGTTTAAAAACTTATGAATTAATCCAAGGACCTTTGGATGACCTAGAAAATGATGCAACACCTTTGACATAGGCTCTGAACCAAAGCAAAGATGATGAGCATTTTGAAGGGCATTTCAGGTTCATTGAAATAATTTTTAGTAAACCCTAGTTGAGTTAAAAGGGGGGGGGGTGTTCTGGGGTTTCCTGCCTTCCCCATTTCAAATTCAATTGAAATTTAAACATGATGCACACCCTAATGCATGGTCTAACTGGGATGTGACATGGAGAGCTTTACCGGAGGCGACCGAATGACGTGTCCCTACGTTGCATTTATAGAGAGCAAGGGAAGGAATTGCTGGAAGACATTCGGCGGAGACTATGGGCATCACTCATCGTCACGAACCCTCGTTGGCAAGGTGTTCCGCAGCGGGTTCTACTGGCCCACAGAACTCAGCGACGCTGTTGAGCCGGTAAAGGCTTGCGAGGCCTGCCAATTTCACGCCAAGTAGATCCATCAGCCGGCGGAAGGTCTGCAAACTATACCCCTCTCATGGCCATTCGCAGTTTGGGGGCTGGACATTCTACGCCCGTTTCCTCGGGCGCCGCCGCTGCCACCTCTATGTCGCCGTGGACAAGTTCACCAAGTGGGCTGAGGTGGAAGCTGTCCGCACCATCCCAGCGGGCTCTGCAGTCAAGTTCATCAGGGGCCTCGTGAGCCAATTTGGGGTGCCCAACCGCATCATCACCGACAATGGTTTGCAGTTCACCAGCAATCTCTTCAAAACATACTGTGCTAACCTTGGAACGCAGATATGCTACGCTTTGGTGGCGCACCCCCGGAGTAACGGCCAGGCCGAGCGAGCCGACGCGGAGGTCTTGAAGGGCCTCAAAACCAAGACCTTCAAGAAGAAGCTAGAGGCCTGCGGCAGGGGCTAGCACGACGAGCTCCAGTCTGTGCTGTGGTCCATCCGCACAACCGCGGCCAAGCCGACTGGAGAGACCCCGTTCTTCCTCGTCTACGGAGCAAAAGCCATCCTCCCTCACGAGGTCAGGCGTCGCTCCGCACGGGTCCTGGCATTCGACGAGGCGCAGCAGGACACCATGCGGGGGACAGATCTCGTGCTGGGGGAGGAACATCGTCGAGTGGTCGTGCTGCGAGCGGCAAGGTATCAACAAAGCGCCAAGGGCGATACCACCGCCGCAACATCCGCCCCTGTGACTCTTGAGGTAGGGGACCTCATGCTCAGACGGGTCCTCTCCAGGGAAGGGTTGCATAAGCTTTCTCCCATGTGGGAGGGCCCGTTCAAGGTTGTTCATGTTTCCAGGCCCGGCTCCGCATGCTTGGAGACTTAGGAGGGGGTACCCATCCCGAACGTGTGGAACGTCCAGCATCTCCGGAAGTTCTACCCTTGAAGAAAGGCCCAGAGCCTGTAAAAAAGGCCCGGAGCCTGTGAAAAAGGCCAACGCATGTGAAGCTCATTTCCCTGAGAAAGGCCCGGAGCCTGTGAAGAAGGCCAACGCCTGTGAAGCTCATTTCCCCGAGAAAGGGCCGGAGCCTGTGAAGAATCCCAATGCCTATGAAGCTCGCTGCCCGTGACACTCTCACGTAATAACGAGTTGAGGCTGTACACGCCCCGGAGTCTCCGGAGAGCCGCCCTTGGGCCTCGGGGGCTCCCGCCAACGCCCAGTGGCAGCACTTAGCTCCGCGCTGGTGAGAAGACGTCGAAGACTAGATTAGGTGCTGAACGCGGCTTTTTCATGTGCTTTCTGCAGTTGGCTTGTTCGTTCCTATTTGGAGTTTTATTGAAGTTGTTGCCGTCCTTAGCTTGTGACTCTTTGTCTTTTTCGCTCACTTGCCTCGTTTTCTCTCGCGCGAGTGTCGCGAGGGAACAACGCGGGCATCCTCGCGAGTGTGTCGTTTGAAGCTTTCCTATCCAAGTCCACTATGGGAGCACCCCTCCTAGTCCGTGCCCCACGGGCATCACGACGTGAACACAGGACCTGGGTCGGTCACCTCCACAACTGAGACCGGAAGCTACCCCTCCTGACTAATCCTTGCAGGACATGAAGCGCGTGGCGAGGCCTCGGCCTCGGGAAGCAAAGACCGCGACAAGTCCCCCCAAGCTAAGTAATTCCTGCACGCGGGCATGCGGCACAAAAGCACAACACAGAAATAGCGGAAACATCATGATAATTAACAACAACAGTTCAGCACGCCCCCACGAGGCCCTACACTACTTTCTCTTTGTGCAGGCAAGGGAGAAAAACAAAATAGGCACGACTTGCTCGGCACCAACTTGCGGCGAAGGCTCGTACTGCCTCCGGAGCTCAGTCAGACTCCTCCTCGCGCTTCACCGAGGCGCGACGGCGGGCTGACCTACGCCCTCTCCAGCGGGCGCGACGGCACGGAGGCTGGTCGCGCCACCGGAGGAGCTGTTGTCCGAAGGAGAGCCGCCGGCTTCGACGAGCCCCGAAAGCGCCCGCCGACCACGCTACCGCTGTCATCTTCATCCCGATCATCGCCGGGGCTGGGTACACGGCCGAGGTCATCGTCTTCGGGGCAGCACCCGGCACGGCGACCGTCTTCTCCAAACACCCTCACGTAGAGGGTGGCGTCTGCGTCGAACTTGAAGTGCAGGGTGCACCGCCGGCTCAGGCCACGCGCGCGGGCAAATGTTTGCCAGCCGCAGGTCATTGCCGCATTCCCGGCAACGGAGACCTCCAGCGAAGCCCAGGAGGCCATGCTGCAACAACCGTCCGCCTGAAGCCAGAGGCCGCCCGGAGCGCCGGCCGGAAGTTCACCTACAAAGAAGCGGGGAAGCTGGAGCCAGTCTTTGGTCGGCTCCACCGACCACACGATTTAACTCCGGCGGCACCTCCGTTGAGTGAAAAGCGCGGCCAAGGGGTCGCGCGATCCTGGCCCCTGTCGACAACCTGGCGCCCATCACCGCGCAGGGGATCGCCTCCATGACCGTGGGAAGCCGCTACGGGAGCCACAGGATGCTTGCGAGGACGGCCTCGGCCCCGCATGGCCGGGGGAGAGTCAGGCCCGACCTGGCGGGCCTTTCCCTTCTCCGCGGCTGAAAACCTCTTCGACGAATCCATGGGGAGAAAGGTGTAGCAAGAGGGGACGGACTGGAAGGGCTTGCGCCATTCCGTACTTATAGCTGGAGGAGGCCAACCGTTGGCCTCCACGATCACAGGTAGTCATGACCCATTTCTGCGTGCAGGGTCTTGTCAAGTCATGCGGTTGCCGAGGGATCATGGGGAAGCGGAGACGCCCAAGTTCAATCAATCGCCACGCGGCGCCTAAGGCAACAGGTTGTTGGGACCCGCGGCGCTTCGCACTTGCCCCTTCGCTTCTCTGCTAAGCCAAGTCCGGGCGCGCCTTGGGCCCGGGGGCTACTGTCGGCATTCTGGGAACGGGGGTCCCCAGACTTGCCTGCCTGCGGCCTGCAGCGTGGCTCAAGTGGGGGCCCAGTGCGGCCCAGCTTCATCAGCTCAAGCTCAAGACCCTCGCGAGGGGCCAAGCCTCGTGGGCGGGACGACAGAACCTTCCTCGTGAGCAGCCTCTTGTGCAGGCTCACGAGGAGGCGGAGAGATCAAGGCAAGGTACCTCACGAGGGTGCCCCGTGACACAAGCCATGACGATCGAGATCAGGAGGGCGCCAGGCGGGCGCCAGCCTGCGCAGTGTCCTCGTTACCCCTTTGGTGCAAAGGAGGCAAGCACAGGCCAAGGCACCAGGCAAAGGTTACCGCTTCGATGCAACAAGACCAAGATCAGCAGAGCGGCAGGACGGAGGTCATCGTGGAGCCCAGGGCAGGCGTCACCGTGAGCCTTTGGCAGCCAAGACCAACTTTAGTCAAGATAAGTGTACTAGATGTTCCCCTTCAAAATGGCCAATTGTTGGCGCCCTTCCCGCTCGTTATTTGGTAAGAGGCCCAGAGGCTCCCTCTATAAATAGGACTAGCCACCACAGAGAGAGGGGACGGGTAGAACCTACCAGAGAGAGAGAGAGAAGCGACTATACTCACCCAAGCAGTCCACCGCACCAGCTCAAGAACAGCCCTCATGAGGCTGTTCTTCCTTTGTATCTTATTCTTCATCAGCCCCGGAGGCAATCCACCACACCACACACTGTAGTAGGGTATTACACCACAACGGTGGCCCGAACCAGTATAAATCTTGTGTCTCTTGTGTTGTTCATCGTTCCTAGTTTAGATCCCTTGCAAACCATTTACGCGTGAGCTGGTAGGGGAAAGATCTCCGTGCGCACCCCAGAGTTCGAACCTCAAGGGTCTGCAGGAACCCGAAATCTGATAGATGCAAAGTAAAATAAAAAGGCAAAGTAAAGAGCAAAGCAATAATAAAGCGTAGGAAGATTAATATGATGAAAATAGACCCGGGGGCCATAGATTTCACTAGTGGCTTCTCTCAAGAGCATGGGTATTTTACGGTGGGTGAACGAATTACTGTTGAGCAATTGACGGAATTGAGCATAGTTATGAGAATATCTAGGTATGATCATGTATATAGGCATCACGTCCGAGACAAGTAGACCGACTCCTTCCTGCATCTACTACTATTAATCCACTCATCGACCGCTATCCAGCATGCATCTAGAGTATTAAGTTAAATGAAAATAGAGTAACGCCTTAAGCAAGATTACATGATGTAGAGGAATAAATTCATGCAATATGATAAATACCCCATCTTGTTATCCTCGATGGCAACAATACAATACGTGCCTTGTAACCCTTTCTGTCACTGGGTAAGGACACCGCAAGATTGCACCCAAAGCTAAGCACTTCTCCCAATGCAAGAACTACCAATCTAGTTGGCCAAACCAAACGAATAATTCGAATAGACTTGCAAAGATAAATCAATCATACATAAAAGAATTCAGAGAAGAGTCAAATATTGCTCATAGATAATCTTGATCATAAACCCGCAATTCATCGATCTCAACAAACACACTGCAAAAAGAAGATTACGTCGAATAGATCTCCACGAGAGAGGGGGAGAACATTGTATTGGGATCCAAAAAGAGAGAAGAAGCCATCTAGCTACTAACTATGGACCTGAAGGTCTGAAGTAAACTACTCACACTTCATCGCAGAGGCTGTGATGATGATGTAGAAGCCCTCCATGGTGGAATCCTTCCATGGAACTCCTAACAGGCCCCAAGATGGTATCTCGTGGATACAGAAAGTTGCGGCGGTGGATTTAGGTTTTTGGCTCCGTATCTAATATGTTGGGGGTACGTAGGTATGTATAGGAGGAAGGAGTACGTCGGTGGAGCTTTGGGGGGCCCACGAGGCAGGGGGCGCGCCCTGGGGGGGCACCCTCCACCCTCGTGGCCGCGTCCCTCCTTTCTTGACCGAGGGTCCAAGTCTGTTGGATCTTATCTGATGAGAAAATCACGTTCCCGATGATTTCATTCCGTTAGGACTCGGTTTGATATTCCGTTTCTTCGAAATACTGAAATAGGCAAAAAGCAGCAATTCTGGGCTGGGCCTCCGGTTAATAGGTTAGTCCCAAAAGTAATATAAAAGTGGAAAATAAAGCCCAATATAGTCCAAAACAATAGATAATATAGCATGGAGCAATCAAAATTATAGATACGTTGGAGACGTATCAGGCATCCCCAAGCTTAATTCATGCTCGTCCTCGAGTAGGTAAATGATAAAAAGAGAAATTTTGATGCGGAGTGCTACTTGGCATAATTTCAATGTAATTCTTCTTAATTCTGGTATGAATATTCAGATCCGAAAGATTAAGGATCAAAAGTTTAATATTGACATAAAAAATAATAATACTTCAAGCATACAAACAAAGCAATCATGTCTTCTCAAAATAACATGGCCAAGGAAAGTTATCCCTACAAAATCATATAGTCTGGCTATGCTCTATCTTCACCACACAAAGTATTTAAATCATGCACAACCCCGATGACAAGCCAAGCAATCGTTTCATACTTTTGACATTTTCAAAACTTTTTCAATCTTCGCGCAATACATGAGCGTGAGCCATGGATATAGCACTATATGTGGAATAGAATGGTGGTTGTGGAGAAGACAAAAAGAGGGAAGATAGTCTCACATCAACTAGGTGTATCAACGGGCTATGGAGATGCCATCAATAGATATCAATGTGAGTGAGTAGGGATTGCCATGCAACGTATGCACTAGAGCTATAAGCATATGAAAGCTCAACAAAAGAAACTAAGTGGGTCTGCATCCAACTCGCTTGCTCATGAAGACCTAGGGCAATTTGAGGAAGCCCATCATTGGAATATACAAGCCAAGTTCTATAATGATAAATTCCCACTAGTATATGAAAGTGACAAAATGAGAGACTCTCTATTATGAAGATCATGGTGCTACTTTGAAGCACAAGTGTGGTAAAAGGATAGTAACATTGTCCCTTCTCTCTTTTCTCTCATTTTTTTGGTGGGCCTTTTCTCTCTTTTTTATGGCCTCTTTTTTTCGTCCGGAACCTCATCCCGACTTATGGGGGAATCATAGTCTCCATCATCCTTTCCTCACTTGGAACAATGCTCTAAAAATGATGATCATCACACTTTTATTTTTCTTACAACTCAACAATTACAACTCGATACTTAGAATAAAATATGACTCTATATGAATGCCTCCGGTGGTGTACCGGGATATGCAATGATTCATAAGTGACATGTATGAAAGAATTATGAATGGTGGCTTTGCCACAAATGCATGTCAACTAAATGATCATGCTAAGAAATATGACAATGATGGAGCGTGTCATAATAAACGGAATGGTGGAAAGTTGCATGGCAATATATCTCGGAATGGCTATGGAAATGCCATGATAGGTAGCTATGGTGGCTGTTTTGAGGAAGGTATATGGTGGGTGTATGATACCGGCGAAAAGTGTGTGGTATTAGAAAGGCTAGCAATGGTGGAAGGGTGAGAAAAGTGCGTATAATCCATGGACTCAACATTAGTCATAAAGAACTCATATACTTATTGCAAAACTCTACAAGTTATCAAAGCAAAGTATTACACGCATGCTCCTAGGGGGATAGATTGGTAGGAAAAGAGCATCGCTCGTCCCCGACCGCCACTCATAAGGAATACAATCAATAAATAAATCATGCTCCGACTTCATCACATAACGGTTCACCATACGTGCATGCTACGGGAATCACAAACTTTAACACAAGTATTCCTCAAATTCACAATTACTCAACTAGCATGACTCTAATATTATCACCTCCATATCTGAAAACAATTATCAAGCATCAAACTTCTCTTAGTATTCAACGCACTCAAAAGAAAGATATACAAATCTTGAATACCAAGCATATTATTATTAAGCAATTTACCATGCTATTTAAGACTCTCAAAATAATCTAAGTGAAGCATGAGAGATCAATAGTTTCTTTAGAACAAATCCACCACTGTGCTCTAAAAGATATAAGTGAAGTACCATAGCAAAACTATAAAGCTCAAAAGATATAAGTGAAGCACATAGAGCAAAACTATAAAGCTCAAAAGATATAAGTGAAGCACATAGAGTATTCTAACAAATTCCAATTCATGTATGGCTCTCTAAAAAGGTGTGTACAGCAAGGATGATTGTGGTAAACTAACAAGCAAAGACGCAAATAATACAAGACGCTCCAAGCAAAGCACATATCATGTAGTGAATAAAAATATAGCTCCAAGTAAAGTTACCGATGGAAGTGGATTTAAAGAGGGATGCCTTCCGGCATCCCCAAGCTTTGAATTTTTGGTGTCCTTGGATTATCTTGGGGTGCCATGGGCATCCCCAAGCTTAGGATCTTGCCACTCCTTATTCCATAATCCATCAAAAAAATCACCCAAAACTTGAAAACTTCACAAATGTAAAACCTAATGTAAATCTCGTGAGCTCCGTTAGAGAAAGAAAACAAAAGACTACTTCAAGGTACTGTAATGAACTCATTATTTATTAGTTTTGGTGTTAAACCTAATGTATTCCAACTTCTCTATGGTTCATAAACTATTTTACTAGCCATAGATTCATCAAAATAAGCAAACAACACACGAAAAACAGAATCTGTCAAAAACAGAACAGTCTGTAGTAATCTGTAACTAACGCAAAATTCTGGAACTCCAAAAATTCAGCCAAAATAGGAAGACCTAGGCAATTTCTTTATTGATCATAAGCAATTGGAATCACTATTTTATCAGGTTCTGGTGATTTTTTAAAAAAAAATCGTGAACAGAAAGTTTCTGGAAATTACATCAAGATCAAATATCTATTATCCAAGAAGATTCTATAGGTTTAACTTGGCACAAACACTAATTAAAACATAAAACCACATATAAACAGAAGGTAGATGGATTATTTATTCCTAAACATAAACAAAAACAAAAAACTAAAAATAAAATTGGGTTGCCTCCCAACAAGCGCTATCGTTTAACGCCCTAGCTAGGCATAAAAGCAAGGATAGATCTAGGTATTGCCATCTTTGGTAGGCAATCCATAAGTGGCTATCATAATAGATTCATATGGTAATTTTATCTTCTTCCTAGGGAAGTGTTTCATGCCTTTCTTTAATGGGAATTGGAATCTAATATTCCCTTCCTTCATATCAATAATTGCACCAATCGTTCTAAGGAAAGGTCTACCAAGAATAATAGGACATGAAGGATTGCAATCTGTATCAAGAACGATAAAATCTACGGGCACATAATTCCTATTTGCAACAATAATAACATCATTAATTCTTCCCATATGTTTCTTAATAGTGGAATCCACAAGGTGCAAGTTTAGAGAGCATTCATCAAAATCTCGGAAATCTAGCAAATCACACAAAGTTTTGGGAATAGTGGAAACACTAGCACCCAAATCACATAAAGCATAAAATTCATGATCCTTAATCTTAATTTTAATAGTTGGTTCCCACTCATCATAAAGTTTTCTAGGGATGGAAACTTCCAACTCAAGTTTTTCCTCATAAGATGGCATCAAGGCATCAACGATATGTTTAGTAAACGCTTTATTTTGACTATAAGCATGCGGAGAATTTAGCACGGATTGCAACAAGGAAATACAATCAATTAAAGAGCATCTTTCATAATTAAATTCATTGAAATCCAAAATAGTGGGTTTAGCAACATCTTCAATCCCACTTTTATCAATTTTAGCATCATAATCTAAAAGCTCCAAATTTTTAGAACGCCTTCTATGTAAAGGTGACTCATATTCAATCTCATCATTATCAAGATTCATATTGCAAAACAAGGATTTTATAGGGGACACATCAATAACTTTTAGATCTTCATCTTGATTTTCCTGGAAATTGGAAGAACCCTCTTTAATAAAGGCATCTTTCATAGCACGCATCCTAGCGGTTCTTTCCTTGCACTCATCAATGGAAATTCTCATGGCTTTGGGAGAATCATTGATATCATGCTTAGGAGGAATAGATCTAAGCTTTAAAGAATCAACATCAAGAGAAATTCTATCAACGTTCCTAGCCAATTCATCAACCTTAAGCAATTTCTCTTCAAGCAAAGCATTAAAATTCTTTTGTGAATTCATAAACTCTTTAACACTAGTCTCAAATTCAGATGGCATCTTACTAAAATTTCCATAAGAGTTGTTGTAGGAATTTCCATAATTATTAGAAGGATTACTAGGATAAGGCCTAGGATTAAAATTCCCTCTATACGTGTTGTTACCAAAATTATTCCTACCAACAAAATTCACATCCATAGATTCATTATTATTCTCAATCAAAGTAGACAAATGCATATCATTAGGATCAGAAGAAACACTCTTAGTAGCAAATAATTTCATAAGTTTATCCATCTTTCCACTCAAAACATTAATTTCTTCTATGGCATGCACTTTTTTATTAGTAGATCTTTCAGTTTGCCATTGAGAATAATTAACCATAATATTATCTAGGAGTTTAGTACCATCTCCTAAAGTTATTTCCATAAAAGTGCCTCCTGCGGCCGAATCTAAAAGATTTCTAGAAGCAAAATTCAATCCGGCATAATTTTTTCGTATAATCATCCACAAATTCAAACCATGAGTAGGGCAACTACGTATCATTAATTTCATTCTCTCCCAAGCTTGTGCAACATGTTCAGGATCAAGTTTTTTAAAATTCATAATATCGTTTCTAAGGGAGATGATCTTAGCGGGAGGAAAATACTTAGAGATAAAAGCATCTTTGCACTTGTTCCAAGAATCAATACTATTTTTAGGCAAAGACGAAAACCAAGCTTTAGTACGATCTCTAAGCGAAAAGGAAATAGCTTAAATTTAACAACATCATTGTCAACATCTTTCTTCTTTTGCATATCACACAAATCCACGAAGCTATTTAGATGAGTAGCGGCATCTTCACTAGGAAGGCCGCGAATTGATCTTTCATAACAAGATTCAATAAAGCAGCATTGATTTCACAAGATTCAGTATTGGCAAGAGGAGCAATCGGAGTGCTAAGGAAATCATTATTGTTGGTATTGGTAAAGTCACACAATTTAGTATTATCTTGTGCCATGGCAACATGTAATCCAACACACAAGCAAATGTAAAAAGGCAAGCGAAAAGAGGAGGAGATTGGGAAAGAGAGGGCGAGTAAAACGGCAAGGGTGAAGTGGGGGAGAGGAAAATGAGAGGCAAATGGCAAATAATGTAATGTGAGAGATAAGGGATTGTGATGGGTACTTGGTATGTTAACAGCGCCAGAAATCCTTCTTGCTACGTCTTGAGCTTGCGTTGGTTTTCCCCGAAGAGGAGAGGATGATGCAGCAGAGTAGCGTAAGTATTTCCCTCAGTTTTTGAGAACCAAGGTATCAATCCAGTAGGAGGCCACGCGCAAGTCCCTTGTACCTACACAAAGAAAATAACTCCTCGCAACCAACGCGAATAGGGGTTGTCAATCCCTTCACGGTCACTTACGAGAGTGAGATCTGATAGAGATGATAGAAATATTTTTGGTATTTTTGGTATAAAGATGCAAAGTAAAATAAAAAGGCAAAGTAAAGAGCAAAGCAATAATAAAGCGTAGGAAGATTAATATGATGAAAATAGACCCGGGGCCCATAGATTTCACTAGTGGCTTCTCTCAAGAGCATAGGTATTTTCACGGTGGGTGAGCGAATTCTTGTTGAGCAATTGACAGAATTGAGCATAGTTATGAGAATATCTAGGTATGATCATGTATATAGGCATCACGTCCGAGACAAGTAGACCGACTCACCTTGCATCTACTACTATTACTCCACTCATCGACCGCTATCCAAAGATGCATCTAGAGTATTAAGTTAAATGAAAACAGAGTAACGCCTTAAGCAAGATGACATGACGTAGAGGAATAAATTCATGCAATATGATAAATACCCCATCTTGTTATCCTCGATGGCAACAATACAATACGTGCCTTGCAACCTTTCTGTCACTTGGTAAGGACACCGCAAGATTGAACCCAAAGCTAAGCACTTCTCCCAATGCAAGAACTACCAATCTAGTTGGCCAAACCAAACGGATAATTCGAAGAGACTTGCAAAGATAACTCAATCATACATAAAATAATTCAGAGAAGATTCAAATGTTGCTCATAGATAATCTTGATCATAAACCCACAATTCATCGGTCTCAACAAACACACTGCAAAAATAAGATTACATCGAATAGATCTCCACAAGAGAAGGGGAGAACATTGTATTGAGATCCAAAAAGATAGAGGCTATGGACCCGAAGGTCTGAAGTAAACTACTCACACTTCATCGGAGAGGCTATGATGATGATGTAGAAGCCCTCCATGGTGGAATCCCCTTCCCACGTGAACTCCTAACAGGCCCCAAGATGGGATCTCGTGGATACAGAAAGTTACGGTGGTGGATTTAGGTTTTTGGCTCCGTATCTGATCTGTTTGGTGTACGTAGGTATATATAAGAGGAAGGAGTATGTCGGTGGAGCTTCGGGGGGCCCATGACGCAGGGGGGCGCACCCTAGGGGGGGTGCCCTCCACCCTCGTGGCCGCCTCCCTCCTTTCTTGACCGAGGGTCCAAGTCTCCTGGATCTTATCGGATGAGAAAATCACGTTCCCGAAGATTTCATTCCGTTTGGACTCCGTTTGATATTTCGTTTCTTTGAAATACTGAAATAGGCAAAAAAAACAACAATTCTGGGCTGGGCCTCCGGTTAATAGGTTAGTCCCATAAGTAATATAAAAGTGGAAAATAAAGCCCAATATAGTCCAAAACAATAGATAATATAGCATGGAGCAATCAAAAATTATAGATACGTTGGAGACGTATCAGTATCCATGGGTTATTTAACAATGTTAAACACCCTGCTAAATTGCAGCTCAATTGGACTTAGGAATAAAGCACTTCCTTTGCAAAATTTCAGCGAAGGCAAAAACTTGCATTGGATCATGTGCCAAATTGTGAACTGTAGAATCATGAGATTAGGGTGGAACTAGTGATTATGTAGCAAGGACAAGCTCCACAATTTATGTGGGAATTTTCTCTGCTATAAAAATAGTAGTTCCTTTGGAAAATGGCATAAATGCAATATTGGCATTAAATAGGAAAAGGCAATTTTCCTTATTTAATTATGGCCAATATACTTGCCAAATCTTGGATTAGGCATAAGCATCAACTCCACCAATTCTCATGAATTTAGGAGATGGCTAGTTATGCCTTTGGATTTTATTCCTCAAAAAGGCAAGAAAAGGAATAAATCATAATTCAAAAATATTGCATGAGACATAGCAATATTTTTTCATATCCAAGGTTCAGAAAGATAGGATGATCTCTGGGAACAATTGGAATGATCAACAGATCAGGGAAAATGATGGCTCCTTTGAAATCACAAGGGACACATTCAAATTCCAAAAATTTGGAGTTTTAGGGTTTGAGAGGATTTGAGCTGATGCAAATGAGGTCTTGCCCACTGAAAAAGAGATGAGCAAGGTTTTGAAAGGTTGGAAATGACAAAATTTCTCAGAGTCATCTAGCAAACTCAGAAGAAAATTTTGAAAATGAGTGCCAGGAGAGAATAACAGCACAAAAATTGATAACCCAATTTTGGGGCTGTTACAAAGAGGCCCTAGGACAAACTTTGGGGAACGCGCTTGCTGACCATAGCTCGTCGGCGGAGGCCATTATCGAGGTAAATGGACCTTAGTCATCACCTATAGCCCCCCTTAGGCAATTTATATGTGTTAATGTGCTCGAGGGCCTTCTTTCGTCTTTCCATGACTCGACGACTCATATAGCAGGGCTGGATCGTCGAGCGTATGACTTGTCACGACAGGTCACTAGTGAAGAGGAGTGGATCCTTCATTTACAGAGTTTGCTGGTTGACATATACTGTAAGTTTGTTCATGTGGTAACTATTTGACTGCATGATGTTTCTGTGCCGACCTCTTCATTGTTTTTGCGGGTCTAGAGGTTTCGAACAGCTTCAGCGGCTGCAGGGCCAAGTGGACTCTGATTGCAAAGCTGCGAAGCGCGCACAAGAGGTGGAAAACATCAAGGGTATGGAGGCCCGCTCCTACCAAGAGCTATTAAAGGCGGATAGTGACCTGCTCGCTGATAACCATGGTATCACCGAGGGTCCCTGGGCTCAATTAAGGGAGAGACAGGAAGTAGAGGACGACCTGCTATGATGGCTCGGGGCCACCAAAGGTCACTTTACTGGCGCCTAGGTCAGTTTGGTGGGTTGCAGGGCACATGAGGCTTCGTTGGTGGAGGCCGAGACGCGTTCTGCAAGGGATCTTCAGGAGCAGTGCTCGCGCCATAGGCGGTTGGAGGACGCTGCAAACTATAAGCCCCTTCATTCGTTCTATGGATTGGCGTTTTGGATGTTCCCTAATCATGTTGTGTGACATCTATTGTTGCGTGCACCCGTGCTTCCGGACTTGATTTGTTAGCGGGTCTCTGCATGCCTCGGTGTTATGGCGTAGACTTTGGATAGGATGTCCGAGGATCTGGCGCAGGCCGCCAGTGTCTTGTGTCCAGGAGAGTGTCGGCGTTCTGGGAACGGGGGTACCCAGACTTGCCTGCCTGCGGGCTGCGGCGTGGCTCAAGGGGTGGCCCACTACGGCCCATCTTCATCAGCACAAGCTCAAGACCCTCGCGAGGGGCCAAGCCTCGCGGGGCGGACGACAGGAAGCTTCCTCAGGCACGACCTCGTCAGGCTGGCTCGCGAGGAGGCGGAGAGATCAAGGCAGGGTACCTCACGAGGTGCCCATGACGCAAGCCATGACGACCAAGGCGCCCGGTGAGGCGCCAGCCCAGCAGTGTCCTCATTTCCTCTTTGGTGCAAAGGGGGCAAGCGCAGGCAAGAGCATCAAGCAAAGGCACCCGTTTCGGTGCAACAAGACCAAGACCGTCGCAACGGCAGGAAGGAAGTCACCGTGGAGCCCAAGCCGGCGTCACCACCAGAGCCTTTGACAGGCGAGGACCAACTTTAGTCAGGATAAGTGTACTAGATGTTCCCCTTCAAAATGGCCAATTGTTGGCGCCCTTCCTGCTCAATATTTGGGAAGAGGCCCAGGGCCTCTGCCTATAAATAGGACTTGCCACCCACAAGGTGGAGGAAGAGGATCCAAGGAGAGAGAGAGCGACTGAAATCCCCCTAGCAGTTCATCACACCGGCTAAGAACAGACCCTCGCGAGGCTGTTCTTCCTTGTATTGTTCATCATCAGCCCAAGAGGCAATCCACCACACCACACACTGGAGTAGGGTGTTACACCACAATGGTGGCCCGAACCAGTATAAACCTTGTGTCTCTTGTGTTATTCCTTTGGTAGTTTAGATCCTAGCGAGGCGACGAGGTCTAGGTAGGTAGTGGGCGAGATCTCCGCGCGCACCCCAGAGCTCGAACCTAGAGGGTCTGCCGGAACCCGAAATCCGACATTTGGCGCACCAGGTAGGGGTGCGCCGGAGCATTCCCTTCCGCCAACCCGCTCTCCACCGACACCGCGACTCGCCCTACGATGAGCAGCGCGCCGCCCACTACGGTCGCCAGCGCTAGCGTGGGGGCCAGGGGGTTCCGAGCCTTGGCCCCAGCCTTGCGACAGGTGCGGTGGCCGAACAAGTTCAAGGCGGAGAAGCCGCCGCATTACAACGGCACAACTGATCCGCCAGCCTTCCTGCTGGTGTACGAGGAGGCCATCCTCGAAGCAGGAGGCGATGACAGGGTCATGGCTAACTGGCTTCCCATGGCCCTCACCGACGCCCCACGCATGTGGCTGCTCCACCTACCAGCGGCTTCCGTGGCCTCTTGGGAGGAGTTGCGCGACCACTTCCTCGCCCAGCACGCTGCGCCGGCACCCCCGCTCTCCTGGGCGGCTCGCAGGTGCCACCTTCAGACCGCCACATCAAGCCGTTCGCACGCCAGATCAGCGCTGCCTCTGCGCAGCATGGAGCTCCTCCGGGTCGGTCGGCGCCCAGGGCCGATCTGGCCTTCAGCTCGGAGGATCACCCCTCCAACCCAGCCCGCTCGGGCGCTCTCCCAATGCTGTGCACCCCCACCATCTGCCAGGCGGCCGTCACCAGGACTCTCATCAACGGCGGCGCGGGCCTCAGCGTGCTCTCGGTTGAAACCTTCAGCCTCCTCCACATACCGCCGGAGCGGCTTCAGCCCAGCAAGCCCTTCTTGGGCATCGGGGGCGGTTCATCCAGCTCCCTGGGGCAGATCCGTCTCCCGGTAACCTTCGGCACCTAAGACAACTTCCGCACGGAGCTGATCGACCGACATCGCCCCATCGGCCTCCCATACAACGCCATCCTCGGCTACCCAGCGCTAGCCAGATTCATGGCCGCGACTCACCCAGCGTACAACCTCATGAAGATGCCCAGGAGCAACAACGTCCTCACCGTGTCCGGAGACACCGGGGATGCGTTGCATGTACTCAAGCTCGCCTTCAAGACTGCGGCGGCGGCCCAGCCCGCCGGCTCAGACACCCCTGAGCCCAAGGGGGCTGCGCCGGCCAAGAAGAAGCAAATCGCTCACCTGTGACAAAGCGCGAAGCCAAGCGAGCATCGGGTCGACGAGGATGGATCCACTAACGCCACCTTTACCATAGGCACCAACCTCGAACCCGAGTAGGAGGAGGCCCTGGTCAAGTTCCTGCGCACGAACAAGAAGGTGTTCGCATGGGAGCCTGATCAGCTGGCGGGGATCCCTAGAGGCGTAATCGAGCATCACCTCAACGTGTGCCCCAACGTATGCCCCGTGAAGCAGAAAGCGAGACGACAGTCCACTGAAAAGCAGGCTTTCATCATCCAAGAGACCCACAAACTGGAAGCTGCAGGGGTCATTCGTGAGGTCTGATACCCAGATTGGCTGGCTAACCCTGTTGTTGTGCCAAAGAAAGGGGGGAAGGAACGCATGTGTGTCGACTTCACCAACCTCAACAAAGCCTGCCCGCAGGATCCATTCCCGCCTCCCTCAGATCGATCAGATCGTCGATTCCACCGCCGAGTGCGACCTGTTATGCTTTCTGGATGCCTTCTCTGGCTATCACCAGATCAAGATGGCGGTAGAAGACGTGGAAAATACAACCTTCTTGACCCCGTGTGGAGTGTACTGCTACACATGCATGCCGTTCGGGCTGCGCAACGCAGGAGCTACCTTTCAGCGGCTGATGCACATCACCTTGGGCCCGCAGCTCGGGAAGAATGTTGAGGCCTACCTCGATGACATTGTGGTGAAGTCTCGTGAGGCCAAAACCCTGATACAAGACCTAGAGGAAACCTTCATGAGCCTCAAATAAGTTGAACCTGCTGGCTCAACCCGGAGAAGTGTGTGTTTGGGGTCCCCTCTGGCAAGCTCTTGGGCTTCCTCGTGTCCCACCGAGGCATCGAGGCTAACCCAGAAAAGGTCAAGGCGGTCGAGGACATGAGCCCGCCAAGGACCCTCAGATAAATGCAGAAGCTCACCGGGCGCGTGACCGCACTAGGATGCTTCATCTCCAAGTTGGGGGGAGCGAGCGCTGCCTTCCTTCCAGCTGATGAAGAAAAAAGGGGCCCTTTGAATGGACTGAAGAGGCCGACAAGGCGTTCCAAGACCTCAAGAGGTACCTAACCAGACCTCCGGTAATTGTAGCCCCGCGCCCTCAAGAACCCCTGGTGCTCTACCTTGCAGCCACTCCCTACTCCGCCAACAAGAGCCTGGTGGCGGTTAGGGAGGAGAGTCGGACCAAAGCCGCGGCAGCTACCCGGGTCAAGGCGAAGCAGGATCAAGGAAGACTCACAGAGACCGCTGCCACAACTGAGAAGGATCAACCACCGCAGGGAAACACACTCGGGACAGAAGAGACCCCTCCTCCTGGCGACCAGCCGCTGGAGGCTCCACTGTCTCAGGAGGCGCCACGGTCTCCGGAGGGCGCCGTCGACACCAGCACTCCCAACCTCGTTGAACACCCTGTGTACTTCGTCAGCACAGTGTTGGGGACGCGAGGGCACGGTACCCCATGCATCAGAAACTCCTCCTCGCACTATTGGTGGCCTCGCGCAAGCTGCGGCATTATTTTCAGGGCCACCCCATGAAGGTTGTCTCAGCGTACCCCTTGGAAAGGGTGCTTAGGAGCCCCAACTCAGCTGGAAGAGTCGCTGAGTGGAACATCAAACTACAAGCATTTTAGCTCGAATTCAGCACAACCAGAGTCATCAAGGGGGCCACATTGGCGGATTTCGCGGCAGAATGGACGGAGGCACCGGGCCTCAAGGCTGATGAGGACCGATCGCTCTCCACGGGAAGTGAGGTGCTGGAAGGTTGGGTCATGTACTTCGATGGGGCGTTCTCCAGGCACGACGCGGGGGCTGGATCAGTGCTTATATGTCCTACTCAAGACAAGCTCTACTACACCGTGCATCTCTGTTTCCAGCACGGAGAAAAGGTCTCCAACAACATAGCGGAATATGAAGGCCTGATAGCAGGCTTGAAGGCCGCAGCTGCCCTAGGAGTGAAGCGCCTTACCATCAAGGGTGATTCACAACTCCTCGTCAACTTCTCCAACAAGGTATACGAGCCGAGGGATGAGCACATGGAAGCCTACCTCGCAGAGGTCCGCAGGATGGAGAAGAAGTTCTGGGGCTGAGTTGCGACATGTGCCCGTGGCACCAATCAAGAGGCCGACGACATCGCCAAACGGGCATCCAGGAGGCTACCTCAGGAGCCTGGCGTCTTCGAAGAGCGGCTCTTCAAGCCCTCGGCCACGCCATCGCTATCAAGGACAGTGCAGCCTCGGGAGGAGCTCCCCCAGCCACCAGCCTCAAGAGCCCCGGTCTGTGGCCCGGCCTCAGGAGCGCGCCTGCTCTTGACGCTGGAGCCTCAGGAGGGGTGCTGGATCACAGAGCTTCGGAGCTACCTGACGCAAGGGACCTTGCCGGAGAAGGAGGAGGAAGCGGAGCGTGTGGCGCGGCAAGCCACAGCATACTGCATTAGGAATGGAGAGCTCTACCGGAAGCGACCAAATGATGTGTCCCTACGCTGCATCCCTAGGGAGCAAGGGAAGGAACTGCTGGCAGATATACACGGTGGAGACTATGGTCATCATTCATCATCGCGGACCCTCGTTTGCAAGGCGTTCCACAGCGGGTTCTATTGGCCCACTACGCTCAATGACGCCGTCGAACGGGTGAAGGCTTGCGAGGCCTGCCAATTCCATGCCAAGCAGATCCATCAGCCGGCGGGAGGTCTGCAAACTATACCCCTCTCGTGGCCATTCGCAGTCTAGGGGCTGGATATCCTGGGCCCGTTTCCTCGGGCGCCAGGGGGCTATCGCTACCTCTACGTCTCCGTGGACAAGTTCACCAAGTGGGCTGAAGTGGAAGCCGTCCGCACCATCCCCGCAGGTTCTGCGGTCAAGTTCATCAAAGGCATCGTGAGCCGGTTCGGGGTGCTGAACCGCATCATCACCGACAACGGTTTGCAGTTCACCAGTAACCTCTTCAAAACATATTGTGCTAACCTTGGGACGCAGATATGTACGCCTCGGTAGCATACCCGCGAACAACGATCGCCGAGCGGGCCAATGCAGAGGTCCTGAGGGGCCTCAAAACCAGGACATTCAAGAAGAAGCTGGAGGCCTGCGGCAGAGGTTGGTACGACGAGCTTCAGTCCGTGCTATGGTCCATTCGCACGACCGCAACCAAGCCAACTGGCGAGACCCCGTTCTTCTTGGTCTATGGAGCTGAAGCGGTCCTCCCTCACGAGGTCAGACGTAGTTCCACACAGGTCCTGGCGTTCGACGAGGCGCAGCAGGACGCCATGCGGGGGATGGACCTCGTGCTGGGGAAGGAGCATCATCGAGAAGCCGCTAGCATTTGAGCCGGCGAGGTACCAAAGCAAGCACTCGCGACGATACCACCGCCGCAACATCCGCCCCTGAACTCTTGAGGTAGGGGACCTCGTGCTCAGCAGGTTCTCTCCGTGGAGGGACTGCATAAGCTCTCTCCCATGTGGGAGGGCCCGTTCAAGGTTGTTCATGTTTCCAGGCCCGGCTCAGCGTGCTTGGAGACTCGGAGGAGGTGCCCATCCGAGCGCTGTGGAACATCCAAAGACCTAAGGAGGTTTTACCCCTAAAAAGGCCCGGTGCCTGTGAAGAAGGCGAATGCCTATGAAGCGTTGCGTTTTGGAAAAGGCCCAGAGAATGTGAAGAAGGCGAATGCATGTGAAGCCCTGTGTTTTGGAAAAAGGCCCGGTGCCTGTGAAGAAGGCGAATGCCTGTGAAGCACTGCGTTTTGGAAAAAGGCTCGGTGCCTGTGAAGAAGGCGAATGCCTGTGAAGCATTGCGTTTTGGAAAAAGGCCCGGAGCCTGTGAAGAGGGCCAATGCCTGTGAAGCTTATCTATCTATGAAAGGCCCGGAGCCTGTGAAGAAGGCAAACACCTATGAAGTTTATTTTTTTGAGAAAGGCCCGGAGCCTGTGAAGAAGGTCAGTGCCTGTGAAGCTCGCCGCCCATGACACTCTCACGTAATAATGAGTTGGGGCTGTACACGCCCCGGAGTCTCAGGAGCGCCGGCCTCAGGCCTTGGGGCTCCCTCCCACGCCCAGTGGCAGCATTTAGCTCCGCGCTGGTGAGAAGACTTCGAAGACTAGATTAGGTGCCGGACGCGGCTTTTCTCATTTGCTTTCTGCAGTTGGCTTGTTCATTCTCATTTGAAGTTTTATTGAAGTTGTTGCCGTCTTTGGCTTGTGACTCTCTGCCTTTTACGCTCTCCTGCCTCGATTTCTCTCGCGTGAGTCTCGCGAGGGAGCAGCGCGGGCACCCTCGCGAGTGTTTTCTGCCCTTATCGTTTGAGGCTTCCCTACCCGGGTCCACTACAGGAGCACCCCTCCAAATTGTGCCCCACGGGCACCGCGACACGTGAACACAGACCTGGGTCGGCCGCCTCCACAGCCGAGGCCGGAGCTACCTCTCAAGACTAACCTTTGCAGGACGTGAAGCGTTCGACGAGGCCTCGGCCTCGGGAAGCGAAGGCCGCGACAGGCCCCCCCGAGCTAAGTAATATATATGCGCAGGCGTCTGGCACAAAAGCAAAATACTGAAATAGCGAAAACAGTACGATAATTAATAGCGACAGTCCAAGCATGCCCCCGCGGGGCCCTACACTACTGTCTTTTTACGCAGGAAAGGAAAGGGACAAAACAATCATGGCCCGCTTGACACAAACTCGCGGCGAAGGCTCGAGCTGCCTCCGGAGCTCACGCGGAATCCCTCTCGCGCTTCACCGAGGCGCAACGGCAGGCAGACCCGCTACCTCCCCCCAGGCGGGCGCGGCGGCGTGGAGGCTAGGCATGGCCACCGCTGGAGGAGCCGCTGCCTGAAGAGGAATCGCTGAAGCTCGACGAACCCCGAGCGCCCCCGACCACGCGCGCGCCGTCATCTTCATCCCGATCGTCACCGGGGCTAGGCCCACGGCCGTGGTCGTCGCCCTCGGGGCAGCACCCGGCGCGGCGACCGTCTTCCCCGAACACCCTCACGTAGAGGGTGGCATCGCCGTCAAACTTGAAGTGCAGGGTGCACCGCCGGCTCAGACCACGCAGCAAAGCGTCTGCCACCGCTGGTCGGGTCGAACCACGCTCGGCGAGGGAGACCTCCAGCGAAGCCCAGCAAGCCCGGCTGCAGCAACCATCCGCCTGGAGCCAGAGGCCGCCTGGGGCACCAGCCGGAAGTTCACCTAGGAGGAAGCGGGGAAGCTGGAGCCAGGTGCTGGTCGGCTCTGCCGACCACACAACAAACTCCGGCAGCACCTCTGCCAAGTGGAAGCGCGTCCTAGGGGGTCGCGCGGCCGTAGCTTGCCGCCCGTCACCGCGCGAGAGATCACCTCCACAGCCGCGAGGAGCCACTATGGGAGCCACGGGGTGCTTGCGAGGACGGCCTCGACCGCGCTTGGGCGGGGGAGAGTCAGGCTCCACCTGGCGAGCCTTTCCTTTCTCCGCGGCCGAGAACCTCTTTGGCGGAGCCATGAAGAAGAAGGAGAAGCAAGAAGGCATGGACTGGAAGGGCACACGCCGTTCCGTACTTATAACCGGGGAAGGCCAACCGTCGGCCTCCACGATCGCAGGTAATCATGACCCGCTTTGCATGCAGGGACTTGTCAATTCGTGCAGTTGCCGAAGCGTCGTGGGGAAGCAGAGGCACCCATGTCCAATCAACCGCCACGTGGCGCCCAAGGCCGCAGGCTGTTAGGGCCCGTGGCGCTTTGCACTTGCCCCTTCGCTTCTCTGCTCAGCCAAGTCCAGGCACGCCTTGGGCCCGGGGGCTACTGTTGGCATTCTGGGAACGGGGGTACCCAGACTTGCCTGCCTGCGTCCTGCGGGGTGGCTCAAGGGGTGGCCCAGTATGGCCCATCTTCATCAGCACAAGCTCAAGACCCTCGCGAGGGGCCGAGCCTCGCGGGGCAGACGACAGGAACCTTCCTCAGGCACGGCCTCATCAGGCTGGCTCGCGAGGAGGCGGAGAGATAAAGGCGGGGTACCTCACGAGGTGCCCGTGACGCAAGCCATGACGACCAAGGGCGCCAGGCGGGCGCCAGGCGGGCGCCAGCCCGCGCAGTGTCCTCATTTCCTCTTTGGTGCAAAGGGGGCAAGCGCAGGAGAGAGCATCAAGAAAATGCACCCGTTTCGGTGCAACAAGACCAAGACCGTCGCAACGGCAGGAAGGAAGTCATCATGGATCCCAAGCCGGCGTCACCACCAGAGCCTTTGACAGGCGAGGACCAACTTTAGTCAGGATAAGTGTACTAGATGTTCCCCTTCAAAATGGCCAATTTTTGGCGCCCTTCCCGCTCAATATTTGGGAAGAGGCCCAGGGCCTCTGCCTATAAATAGGACTAGCCACCCACAAGGTGGAGGAAGAGGATCCAAGGAGAGAGAGAGCGACTGAACTCCCCCTAGCAGTTCATCACACCAGCTAAGAACAGACCCTCGCGAGGCTGTTCTTCCTTGTATTGTTCATCATCAGCCCAAGAGGCAATCCACCACACCACACACTGGAGTAGGGTGTTACACCACAATGGTGGCCCGAACCAGTATAAACCTTGTGTCTCTTGTGTTATTCCTTTGGTAGTTTAGATCCTAGCGAGGCGACGAGGTCCAGGTAGGTAGTGGGCGAGATCTCCGCGCGCACCCCAGAGTTCGAACCTAGAGGGTCTGCCGGAACCCGAAATCTGACAGAGAGGTTGAGGCCACTGATATTGTTCAGCGCATTGCATGCATGCGGAAGCAGCCCAACACCAGATGGATCTCCAGGAGGTCACCACTACAGCAGGTGGTCAGTACATGTTGACGAGGCTGCGAGCGTGTGGCCCAGAGTGGTCCATGCACGACTTGGTGACCACAAAGCCACAGGCCAGGCTGACATAGAACTTGTATGCAGATGTGGGGTCGGCTGTGGTGTTTGCTGCTGACTGTAGTTGTCGAGACGCCTAAATCGTGTAGCCTGAAAGCAAAGCAAAACCACAACTCCCTTTGTGATACTTATTAATATGACCTCTTTTACGCGTTTTTTTTGCTTGAGAAAGAGATGTTTGTGTCATATTTATGTCGTAGAGGTGGTGAAGTGCCTCTGCCCATGTTAGAAGCAAAGATCCCCTTTGGTGCATGTTGACGCCGTAGGCATATTTAGTGTGGCTCAGCGTGACCAAAATGCCTTATTTAGAAATCCGACATCCTCGATGGTTACTCTCCTCGAAGGAAGGACTACCAACAAAATTGCTTCGATACAGCCCCGGAGCACTAGGCTGTGGGAGGTCGGCAGAAGAAACAACCACAAGGGTCCAGATCAAGGAGCAGGAACATATGATGCAGCCTACGTATGGAGCTATGGGGGGTCCATTCATAGCTATGCAGCCCTGAGTCCATCAACAAAGAGATTCGTTTGTTCTTTCGCAACTTGTCTATCCTAAGGGGTTTCAGTAAAGTATTTTGTTGCTGAATAGCTGTGTGTCATGTTACATTTAGCAAACTAGAAGGAACATGAAAAAGTGTGGGAGGCCATTGCAACCTCCTTATTTTCCAACCTAATATTGTTTGAGTTAAAAGTACATGAAAATGCAGGTTTTGCAAAGTAGTTTATGCAGAAAAGTATGTCATACTTAGAGATCTATGCATAAAATTGGCGGAGATGCTTGACATTCCGGGGTCGCGATGTAATACGACCTGTTTTCTTGTTACGAAGGTAGTATACTCCGTTGTTGAGGACCTCACAAACGACGAAGGGGCCTTCCCATGGAGAGGACATCTTGTTCTTCTTTGGTTTTTGCTTGAGGCATAAGATGAGGTCATTGACGTTGAACTCATGTGCCCGAACGCGACGACCTTGATATTGTCTCAACTTCTATTGATATATGCTGCTGCGTTCGATGGTGATGAGGTGTGCTTCTTCCTTGGCAGTGACGTCATACTTCCTGTTTTCATCAGCAACCTCCTCGTCATACGCCCGGACCCATGGCGAGTCATATTCGATGTCTGATGGGAGCACCACCTCCACTCCATAGACCATAAAGTAGGGTGTGTAGCCATTGGACTTGTTGGGGGTTGTGTGAAAGCTCCAAAGGATGAAGGGGAGCTCCTTCACCCAGTTGCTTGTTGCCGGAACGAGTGGTGTGATGATTCGTGGCTTCAGGCCTTCCATAATCAGCCCGTTAGCTGGTTCGACCTATCCGTTGGACTGAGGGTGTGCCACAGACGTGTAATCTATGTGGACCCGCTGTTGGTGGCAGCAATCGGCAATTTTTGAACACCGAGGCAGTAAAGTTGGACCCGCTATCATTTATGATGATGTACAGGAAGCCGAAGCGGTGTAAGAGGCTGGAGACGAACTTGATCATTGTGTCGATCTTCGTGTTTGTCACCAGTTTAGCCTTAATCCACTTTGTGAACTTGTCGATGGCCACCAACAAGAATTTGCAGCCTCCTGGTGAAGCATGAGCTTGCCGACCACGCCCAGCCCCCACAACACAAATGGCCATGTCAGTGGGATTGTCAGTAAAAAAGGTTTACGCAGGGTCTTAATCTCGCTGCACGTCTGCGCATGTGTCTCCGTTGTGCCGTTTCCTGGACGGGTGTAGCACGATTGTCATCTGTAGAAGAGATGAACTTAGGTGAAAGTTGTCGTGCAATTATTCTCAATAAACCATTAAAATTCAAATAAGTCAAGTTAAGCGGAACTAGCCCTGTTTACACGCAGGAAGCCCCTGGTACAATCTATGAGGGTATAACCATCAAAGTAATCTCAGGCAAATCTAGTGATGCGCCGGAATAGTCTAACCATGTCCGCGGTCTTGACGACCGGCCATTTATTCTGGTTGGTGAGGTCGTCTAGTGTTCGGCTGTTAAAGTCGTCGCACATTCTTCTGCTTGTAAGGAACGTTCAATATTTCCACTGACTGTGATGGTGCCACGTGGACCAGGCATCTTAAGCTTAAGAGAAGCGTAATGTGGTACCGCATTAAAACGAGTGAAAGCTGTTCTTCCGAGTAGTGCTTGATAGCCGCTTCGGAATGGAGCAATGTCGAAGTCTAACTTCTCACTTCGGTAGTTGTCAGGTGAATTGAATACAACCTATAGTATTAGAGAGCCCGTGGAGCGGGCCTTTGGGCCTGGTATTACTCCCTTGAAGGTAGTATTACTGTGGCCGATTTTTGTCGGGTCTATCCCCATTTCGTGGACTGTGTCCTGATATATCAGATTAAGACTACTGCCGCCGTCCATAAGGACTCGTGTGAGATGGTATCTGTTTATTATTGGGTCTAACACCAAGGCAGCCAATCCTTCATGCCGGATGCTTGTCGGGTGATCCCTGCGATCAAAAGTGATCGGGCAGGCCAACCAGGGGTTGAACTTAGGGTGACGGGCTCTACGGCGCGTGTGTCTCGGAGTGCATGTTTGCTTCTCCTCTTCGTCACGTGATCATGTTTAATGTTTTGACCTCTGGTGGGAATTTTTTCCGTCCTCCAGTGCTTTGCTGGTGAGGTTCATCCTCATCTTCGCTTGGTGACTCCCTCCCCTTGTGTTCGGCGTTTAGCTTACCAGCCTGCTTGAAGACCCAGCATTCTCTGTGGGTGTGATTTGCAGGTTTACCGTGGGTGCCATGAATCTGACACAGTTCTTCTAGAATCTTGTTTAGGCTAGACGGTCCATCTCTGCTACCATTGAAAGGCTTTTTCCGCTGACCTGGTCGAGAGCCCCTGAATCCGGCGTTCACCGTCGTATTATCTTGATTATCTTCTTTATTTCGATGCTTGCTTTTACTGCGTCGTGGTTTTGCATTGCCATCCCTGACTTCAGATGTGCTTGGGTCGCTGGTGCTACTGTGGGCTAACCAGCTATCTTCGCCTGTGCAAAAGCGGGTCATGAGGCTTGTCAGGGCTGCCATTGTTCTCGGTTTTTCTTGGCCGAGGTGTCTGGCGAGCCATTCGTCTCGGACGCTGTGCTTAAAAGCTGCTAAGGCTTCGAGGTCCGGGCAGTCGACGATTTGGTTCTTCTTAGTGAGAAACCTGTTCCAAAGCTTTCGAGCTGACTCTCCGGGCTATTGAATTATATGACTTAAATCGTCTGCATCCGTAGGTCGGACATAGGTCCCTTGAAAATTAGCCCGAAAAGCATCCTTGAGCTCCTCCCAACTTCCAATTGAGTTTTCGGGGAGGCTTTTCAGCCAGTGCCGAGCTGGTCCTTTAAGCTTGAGGGGCAAGTACTTGATAGCGTGGAGATCGTCTCCGGGAGCCATATGGATATGGAGGATAAAGTTCTCAATCCAGACCCCAGGGTCTGTGGTCCCGTCGTACGCCTCTATGTTCACTGATTTAAATTCTTCTGGAAATTCGTGGTCCAGTACCTCATCGGTGAAACATAGGGGGTGTGCGGCACCCCTGTATTTGGATGTATCATGGCGTTCGGACGGTTGTAGTATTCGGTTTTGATTTTGTGCCGGAGCGTGCTTCCTAGATCCGTAGATGGATCTGGTCATACTGGATTTTTTGCGCAAGTCCTCACGTAGATCGTGTGTTGACTTATGTGCAGCCTTGTTAGCCGCTCTAGTGCGGCCACAAGGTGGTTGATCCGACCGGTTGGCCATTTTATTTTTCGGCTGTGTGGGCTCTAAGGACTCATCGTCGAATTCAGGTAATAGCTTGAGCTTTGGATAGCTCTTTGTGTGGTAACTTCCACCATACTTTTCTTCGTTGTCGAGCACTTTGTTCCATCTGCTATTGAGCATATTTTGTGCATCCTTAAGCCTTTGCTTCTGCTTCTTCAGACTCCTCGCTGTGGCAATAAGCCTTCTGCGGAGGTTCTCTTATTCCAAGTGCCTTTCCGGGATGATGTGTGCATCTTCGTCCGGACTGTTTTCCTCCCCGGAGGGAGGTTGATGAGCTTTATCCTCAGCGTCGCTGTATTCGGACATCGGATCCGTACTATGTTTGCCGTTTGCAGTTTCGTCGTGCTCTGCCGCTGGATCAATGTGGCCGTCGTCTCCTCTGGAGTCGACTGGGGTGTTATTTTCTCTTGCGCTGTTATTGTTGTTTTTACCGAGGCGGGATTTGGAGCGGCGCCTACGCCGATGCTCTGTTTGCTTCTCGAGGGAGCTATCCTTCGCTTCATCCTTCCGTTCTTCGTCATTGTTTTCTTTGGGTGTATCCACCATGTATAAGTTATGTGATGAAGTGGCTGTCCAGCACCCTGTGGGCAAAGGTTCATGTTCCTCTCCTGCATCGTCGTCCATGCCGTCGATGGCTTCGGAGTCGAAATCGAGCATGTCGGTTAAATCATCGACAGAGGCTACTAAGTGGGTGGTGGGTGGGGAGCGAATTTCTTCGTCGTCCGCATCCCATCCTAGTCGGACATAGTTCGGCCAAGGTTCTCCTGAGAAAGAGAGGGGCCTTAATGAATTTAGCACATCGCCGAAAGGCGAGTGCTGAAAGATATCCGTGGAGATAAACTCCATGATCGGTGGCCAATCGGATTCGGTAGGCACGGACACAGGCGGTTCGGAGCCTGTGGCCGGGGACGAATCCAATAGTTCGACAACACGGCTCTCGCAAGGGGTGAAGTCAGTATTCGGCTCTATCGCCACTGAGAATGCGGCCTCCACGGTGGGGTTTATCCACCCATCCTCAGATGACGCAATTTGCTCCGGATTGAGGGACGGAGTAATTGCAGGTGTGATCTCCTGAACACTGTCCGGCGGCAGAGCTAAATCATGCTCGTCGTGATCGTGCGGTACACCTGACATGGGCTCGAATCCATCGAAGATCAAATCTCTGCGGATGTCGGTAGTGTATTTCAAGCTTCCAAACCTGACCTGATGGCTAGGGGCGTAGCTCTCGATCTGCTCCAGATGGTTAAGGAGTCGGCCCTTGATCTGAAAGCCGCCAAATATGAAGATCTGTCCGGGGAGGAAAACCTCACCCTGGACCGCATCGTTACCGATGATCGAAGGAGCCATCAAGCCTTACGGTGACGACACGGTGGAACTCTCAATGAAAGCACCAATGTCGGTGTCAAAACCGGCGGATCTCGGGTACGGGGTCCCGAACTGTGCGTCTAAGGCGGATGGTAACAGGAGGCGGGGGACACTATGTTTACCCAGGTTCGGGCCCTCTCGATGGAGGTAATACCCTACTTTTTCTTGATTGATCTTGATGATATGAGTATTACAAAAGTTGATCTACCACGAGATCGTAGAGGCTAAACCCTAGAAGCTAGACTATGGTATGATCGTTGTTGTCCTACGGACTAAACCCTCTGGTTTATATAGACACCGGAGGGGATACGGTTACACAGAGTCGGTTACAAGGGAGGAGATCTACATATTCGTATTGCCAAGCTTGCCTTCCACGCCAAGGAGAGTCCCATCCGGACACGGGACGAAGTCTTCAATCTTGTATCTTCATAGTCCAACAGTCCGGCCAAAGGATATAGTCCGGCTGCCCGGAGACCCCCTAATCCAGGACTCCGTCATCTACCTATAAAGTAACCATTGGCATATCACTCAGGTCCCAGTAAACATAATCTTCATTAATCAATCGTTTCTTTTTCACAAATGAATTTGGCCCCTATAGCTGTTTCACAGACATACCTCGGCATAACCTGCCAGGGGCTCGGTATGGGAACAAATGAGTTGCCAACAAAGTCCGAACAGCTTTATAGCGTACTTTGGCATCGCGAGTTTGGCCTTATATGCGTCAGCTCCGAATCATGTCTTAGGTCAATGGTTGGGTTGCCCGGCTCGTGTGCTTGCTTCCTTACATTCCGCTCTATCGGCTAGGGTAGTAAAGGGAGAACTACTGCGATTGTGCTTCCGGTTCATCTGGTCAAGCACCTCAGTAGAGAAAGCCGAAAACCAATTGTCATGATGCTGCGAGAGCTGGTCAACCACTCGATGACTTATCGGAATCTGTCGCGATTCCCTCCGTATCACATGAAGGACCTTTTTTTTCAGGTCATATATGTAACGCACCATATTGGAATAAGCCGTACACATATTGGAATAAGCCATACCAGGGGCTATATCGTAGCCCCCCCTATAAAACTCCTATGGATAAGTGAAAGTGTTAACGCCCTATAGTCTAATTGCCTGGTTCGCCGCATTATCACCTCCTTCATGGACCAAGACGTTGGGTCAAGAGTGATCAAATGCTTTTCCTAACACCCCCGTACTTCCTACAAAGAGGCTGAAGCCGACGACTGGAAAACTTTTAGATTATATAAAACGTCCGCACAAGAGGAACACAAGCTTTCGAGCAAAACATAAAAATAAATTAACTATAAATTTGTCTTTTACAATTCCCATACACCTCACTCGAATATTATGTCTTTCGAGCATTGACCCTCTATCAAGCGGGCGGCCTGTAAGACGTCTTCAAAATAATGCTCCGGTGTGTGACGGTCCTTGCCCTTGGGTGGACTCTTCGCCGCAACATCGATGGCCTTCATCTTCCCCCAGAATGTCTTGACACAGGCAAATGCCATCCGTGCACCCTCAATGCATGCCGACCGCTTCACAGCATCGATACGTGGCACCGCATCAACAAGCCGCTGCACCAAGCCGAAGTAGCTATTCGGAACAGGCTCAGTCGGCCACAGCCGGATTATGACGTTCTTCATGGCAGCGCCGGATATCCTCTGAAGCTCGGCCCATTGGGGCATCTGTTCATTCAGCAATAGAGGGCACTTTGCCGCGCCAAATTGTGACCGGAAAAGCTTCTCCGTCGCATACCGCTCTCGCGTTTGGTAAAACTGCGCCGCGTCGGAAGAACTCTTCCACAAGTCTAAAAACTCGTCGGGAGAACTCTACACTTGGTTAAGCTGAACATAGTTCAGATCACCGAACTTAGCCTGTAGCAAAAAGGGCTTACCGGCCGCAATATCCCCAGCTTGCCGAATCTCCTCACGGGCTGCTCTGTATTCAGACCGTGCTTCTCTCGCCTCTTGTAAGGCCTTGTCAAGTTCAGCTGTTTTGGCTTCATTCTCCTTCTCAAGAAGTTCATAGCGGCCAGTAGCATTTTTTAGTTCGAGCGCCATCGTGGATATCTTCTCCTCTTCTTGGCGTCGAGCAGCTTGTTCGGCCTTTAACTCAGCCGATGCCTTTGCAACAGCTGCATTACTAAACCGGGCCTGCTCCTTGGTCCGGGCTAGCTCCGCCTGAAGATCTCAACAGCGGCAGCACCATCTGCATCCATGCATATCCCATTATATAACTTTCAACGTCATGCTTATATTACAAAAATGTATGTGAAAGGACTGCTCCGAATACATACCTTGCGACTCATCAAGACGCATATTGATTAACACAATGTCATCCCCTGCCACATCAAGCTTCCGCTGCAGCTCGGCAATATCCGTAGTTTGGGAAGTAGCCAGGGGGGAAGAAGCTTGTCTTCTAGTTAATCATAATTGTCCTTGAGTATTTCTTCTTGATCCTTCGTTCGCCTCCCATGGGAAGCCAACCCGAGTCTCAGGGGCTACTACCTATACACAGGTGCATCTTTGTAACTAAAATATAGTTGAAAACATTACATCACAAACCTCAAAGCCTCTTAGCAGGCTCATGAAGGCTTCATTCAATCCGCTCTTCGCGGACAGAATCTTCTCAACCACCGTACCCATCAAGGTACGCTGTTCCCCCAAGACAGATGCTTTTCGCAGCATATCCCTCAACATATCCGGCGCCGCCGGGTCTCCGGAAGTCGCTGTAGGGGCACGACCATCCTTTGAAGGAACCCGTTCACCCGTCTCCAGAATCATCGTTGGCTGATAACCGGACAGTCCGGGGCCTTCATTATTGGCTCCCGAATCCCGAACGATCGGAGGTCCAGCTTCGGGTACCGCCTCTTTCATCCCCTGCACTGCTTGTTGATCAAGAAAAACCCTCCGAGATGACACTTCGGAGTTGTCCACCTTATTGGGCGAGGAGGCCGGGGGAGGCGTCTTGCTTTCCGTCATCTCTGGGAGGAGATATCCCGAAGAAGAGGATTGCCCAGAAAAACTCTGTGCCGAACTGTAAAATTCCACAGGCACATTACATGTCTCTTCGGTAACAGGAAAGGAGCGGGATGCTGTCAAAGCACCCCGGATTCACTTACGATTTGGTTGAGGGCTTCTCCTCACGACGGAGCTGTTCAACGGCGTCGCCTTCCAATCCCGAGCTGCTCGACGGTGGCATCTTGCCCCTCTTAGGAGACCGCCAACCTTCGGAGGTGGCCCTTTTCTTCCTGAATAGAGAAGGGATACTTGCTTCTCTTTCGCCTTTGTCTTTGGGCGAGGAAATGTCGATTTCTCCCGAATCATTATCTAATTTATCTCCGGAATGAAGGTCACCCGGGTCTTCTCACTCTCCACCTTGCCCTCCCCTACCGGCACCTGGTACGGTGCCGGTGCCAGCATCCTTGTTAACACGGGGTCCGCTGAGTCTTCGAGAAGAGGGGCCGGACACCTAATCCGTTCCGCTTTCTTTATCCAGCCCTGGAAAAAGATGGTTTTCTCAGTGTCTTACCATAGGATACCTGATTATAAGGTGTTCATCGGACGAGTACTTACCGTGGTATCCGGATGGTTACAGTCTAGGCCGGTATCTTCAGTGGTGTCCGGCCATTGTTTTCGTTTCCCAAAAAATAGTTTGCACATTCCTTCGTGCGTAGTGCCGAAGAAGTACTGAAGAGTTTGTGGCCCTTCTGGGTTAAACTCCCACATGCAGAGAGGCCATCGATGGCACAACAGGGTTCGGTGGACTAGCATTACCTGAATAACGTTGACAAGATCGATGTCCTTCTCAATGAGGCTTCGGATGCGACTTTGCAGAGTCTGCACCTCGTCAACTGATCCCTAGTCCAACACCTTATTAATCCATGATGCAAGCAGAATTGGGGGCTGGATCAAAACGCACGCGCAGCTGCCCACTTGGAACCACGGGGCTCGGTGATATAGAACCACTCCTGCTGCCATAAGTCGGAAGATTCTTTGAAAGATCCTTTTAGCCAAATAGCGCTGGTAAGCTTGCTCACTGAGGCACCAACGCCCTCCGCCTGCTCTCCTCTATCATTTGCGGTTTCACATTGAAGGTCTTGAGCCACAGCCGAAGTGTGGAGATGTTCGGAGGAAGGCTTCGCACGTGACGATAAACGCCGAGATGAGAAGAACAGAGTTCGGGGCGAGATCGTGAAAATCTAGTCCATAATAGAACATGAGCCGCCGGATGAAGGGATTAAGGGCAAACCCTAATCCTCGGAGGAAGTGGGAAACGAACACGAACCTCTCGCTGGATCTAGGGGTAGTGATAACCTTGCCCTCCGCGGGAAGCCGATGGAGGATTTTTGTGATCAGATATCTTGCCGCCCGAAGCCTCATGATATCCTCCTCTGTGACAGATGAAGCCACCCACCGGCCTTGATGGCTGGATCCGGACATGACTAAGGCTTGCAGAGGGTGAAACATGTGTGTTGGAACTTGAGGTAGTAAGAGTCGAGGAAGAAGCAAGCGTGGAGAGGAAAGGCTGGTCTGTGCCCCTTTATAAAGGCCGAGAATATCGAACGCCTCCTCCCGGGCCTTAAAATTTGCCTATTCCCAAGGAGTTGTGCCCTAAGGATGGTTGGGTTACCCACGTTTGTGTCGATAAAAGAATCCCTTAATAAGGGGACACGATCTCTGCTGGGATAAGACGTGCCAATGACAACCGCGTCTTGGAACGTGGGGTCGCAGGCGAAACAACGGTTCGAAATAATGACCGCACTGACATGATGTCGTGTTGTAAAAACTTGCTAGAGGATTTATGGGGACCCCGGCTCATAAGTCGTGATCACCGAATGCACGTGTAGAGTGATCCCAGAGATCAATGCTCACTGAACACACAGAAGCTGAATAACAAGAGTCTTACATCCATTCATACCGTCTTACATAAATTATGACCATTATGGTTGAGTCTTGAGTATAACTTCGTAGCGAAATCCTCGTCAATAACTTGGACCCATGCCATCTGCCTTAACCCTATAGGCATTCTGACTGGGAAGCGTCCTAGCTCGCATGTTCGTCACCGAAGTATTCTTCATCATATCCTGTTCTTTCATGCCTGGCCAATAAAATAACCAGTGGCAAGCCAATGAGTACTTTGAATGTACTCGCAAGCAACCCATGATTGGAACAGGGCAAAACAATGCAATGATATAGCACTAAGTAGGTAGTTTGCAGATAGCTAGTTTTGAGTGCAATGACATGATCTATCAACATGTAAAGTATGCATCATGGGAGTACATATATCTGTATGGACAAGTTGCAGATATCAACATAAGCAGAGTTGGACACCAATCCAACTTGATCATCGTGTCAACTCATCTGGCTTAACCCAATTAGCTTCATCATCACACACATGTGGTTTAAGAAGCACCGCCCAAGTGTCCTTGACCGTGGACATGGCTACTCGAATAGTTTTACACTCTGCAGAGGTTGCACACTTTACCCACAAGATCCGGGGTACTTTCGTGTCATCCACGACCAGCGGTACCTCAAGTACCCGATCACTATCTTTCCCAAGACAAAACTAACATAGAGTCCACTCGATTGGTAGTAACCCCCATGCCCAACATTTCACAGCTTAAAATTTTGGAGCTTTGCTCCCATATTCTTCACATACCACAAGCACGGGGTACCAACAGTGTGTCCGGTGCCCTGTAAAAACAGTCATGGCCGCCCTACCTGGCACGACCCCGTCCATAGAGAGCGCAACAATGACTCTCCCATCACTATTAATGCGGGCTCCAAGCTAGTATCGGCCTAGGTAATCAATAATGCCCTTTCCCATATAACGGTAGAGTGGTTGCGCATGTAAGGTCGGGACAGTCGACAAATCTTAAATCTAATCCGTTTTTGAAAACAACACACACACTTGCCTCGGTACACCAGTTCGTCATCAAGTGGTTACCCAACTCATTATCTCCCTCGGGCATAAGTGGCACCCGATGGTTTTTTTAAAAGCCTTTGAAAACAACTTGGTTTCCTTCACCATGCATATACCCATCCCATTTGCGTAGCAGCTTCTTAGCATCCTAACTACACCCACTCGCATAACCCTCATAGAAGGGTAGGGTCATGCACAATGCAATCATCAACAAGGAGGAAACGAAGGCAACCCACCGAAGTGGCTACCATTTCATCATGATTCCGATGCAACAATAATGAAGTGCTATATGACATGCGTAAAAAGGGTTTTCATAGACATGGTCAAATGGGTGCTTGCCTTGATCTTCAAAGTCTTCAAGTCCTTCTCCTTCTTCTTATCCAACTACTTCATCAAATACGGGATCTATGCTTCGCAAAAGAAATGATGGGAGAATAAGGCAATAGCAAAACAGAAAAACCAAAGTGCTCAGAAAAATGTCAACCTATTTTTTACAAATACTAGGGTGAAAACTAAGAAGGATAAAATCCCTAGTTTGAAGTTTGGAGTTGTGCAAACAGTGCTACGGATTTACAAAGGTATATATAAATGCTTAAAATCACATTTAAATATTTCCAGTGAAGAAAAGGTTGTTGGATTTGAATGAAAGTTGCACCATTAAATAGGCTGCAATATTTCATGAATTTAGGAGTTGGAATTAATTTATTTGGGCAACTATTCATCTCTGTGGAAATTTTGGAAATTTATCAGAAAAGAAAACGGAAAAAGGGGCACTGTGCCTGCTGGGCCAGAATAGCCACAAGGCAGCTGCCCAGCCAGCGAGCCAGCCCAGCCCAGCCGACGCGCGCGCTAGGTTTTTAAACCTGACGGGCGGGGCCTGGCGTCAATGAGAGAGGGCGTGGGAGAGGGAGAGGACAGAGAGGCTGACGAGCGGGGCCCCTTGTCAGTGTCGTCATCAACCCTCATTCGACGGCGGCGAGGATTACCGGCGACGATGCAGGGCACGACGAGCTTGGGGAAGGGCAGGGACGGACTCAGAGTGATGTCGTCGTTCGGGTGGAGGTGGAACTGGTCTCCGGGGTGGCCTGGTTCGCCGGCGACGAGGTCACGCGGCGGAGGAGCTTCAGGTGGCGGCGGTTCCGGCTGTTTCCGACAGCTACAGAGAGGGGAAACAGGGGGAAATGATCAGTGGTGCTCAGGGGTTCCAGACCGAGGCAGAGGAGGAGCGGGGAAAGCTTCTACCGTGTGGACGACGGTGAGCCGCCGCGGCGGAGCTCGAGCTCGAGAGCTTCTGGAGAGGAGTGGGTGGTGTAGGGGGGTGATTAGGGGAGTGAGAGAGCGAGTGGTGAGGAGAGGAGGGCTCGGGGAGGCCCTTAAATAGGCAAACGGCAGGGTGCCATGGACCCGTACGCCGACGAGCTCCTACTCGTCGCCACAGGGCTCGGGAGGAGCTGGCGCCGTGTCTGGGGTGTTGTTGGGCGTGGACTACGTCGAGGGGAACTAAGGGAGAGAGCGGGGGAAGGCCAGAGAGCATCGCGCGTGTGAGCTGCGCCATTGGCGCGCTCAGGCGGCCAGCGCGCGTGCGAGCAGGGGCGAGAGAGGGGGAGAGAGGAGGGGGACAACGCCATGTCGTGACACGGACGTCGAGGGGCATTGGTTGGCGTGCTGGGAAGGCCCGAGGTGGTCGGAGGCGTCGGGCAGAGGGCGGCTACAGTGCCTAGGCACACTGTAGCGCGCTCTGGAGCATGCAAATGGCTGGCATGGCCATTTTTAAAGGGCCAGGGCATGTCCCTTTGTGCCTTGGGGTTTCCTTGGATGCCCTGGGGTGGAGAGATGCTAGGTGGAGTGCTGGCATATAAAAATGGGAGAGAGAGAGAGAGAGGTGCTGCCATGGGTGAACAGAGAGAGAAAGAGGTGGTTTTACCCCCCCCCCCCCCCCAATAATTGTTCTGAGATGCTGCCATTGCTACTGGAGGTAGAGGGGGACTAGGAGGGGTTGTGGTAAAAGTTTGAGCCCATGGAGATTAGTCGAAGGGGTCAGAATGGTGTTTTTGGAAATGTGGCAGAAAGTGTTTGATATTGGTTTGGGCAAGCAGATGATTTCCATTTCTCATGAGACTCCACAGGGTGAAATGGCACATATAATTAGGTCCTTCCATCAATTTTGAGCTCATTTGGGCAAAGTTGCTAATGCAACTTTTGTAAACCCTAGAAATCAACAGAAATGCATTTACCAAGATCTAGTCATGCAAAACCATTACCCTTGATGCACCACTTGGTGTAGTGTCATCATTTGGGCTTGTTAGCATGACCACAAAGTTTGGGGGTATTTGGAATAAGTTGGCAATGTAAAGTTGTTCAAACTTGAATCCGGACAGAGATGGTTTTGCGGCACTATTTTGAACCAAAACAGTTTGGATTGAGCTGAAACTTTGCAATGTAATCATATTATGCATATGCGACTTTCTAGAATTTTCTTGGATTTATTTGAAAACATTTCTTGCAGAAATATTTCAAATACTTGAAATGAGCAGAAATGGTTAGGAGGGTTTTGTCCAATATTTTGAACATGACCATGTGTTGAAATTCTTATATATGGAAATTATATGTCCACTGAGTTTCCCTGATTTTCTCAAATATTTTTGAAGCTTTTAAATAATTTTAACCTAGTAAAGACCATTTCTGGCCTAAAGAAAAAGCCTTTAAGTAAAATAGGGATATAACTTTTAAAATTATATTTTTGTGGTTTATGGGAGTCATATATCTAATAGGATTCAAATATACCTTTTGAAAGATCTTTCACACCCCAAATCAAGTACTTGCAGTGTAAACCTCAATTCAGGGGTTTTTGGAAAACTAATTTTAGAAAATACTTTTTGGCCAAATTATTTTTGTAAGAAAATACTATATTGCTCTATACACATGACATGATCATTGGGCAGAAGTTTGGGGCAAGGAGATGAAGTATAGAAGGTGGAGTTGTGTTGACTTTAAAGAGCACTTTGAAAAACACAGAGAGAAAACCAAGGCAAAAGTTTTTGTCAAACCACACTTTATCATGATTTATTAGCTTAAGTGTTGTGGCATGAAAATCAGGGTGTGACAGACCTACCCCCTTACAAGAATCTCGTCCCCGAGATTCCCAAACTAGGCATTGACAGGAATACGAAAACTTGGATTTGGGGTAGTCTTCACTTCTTCATATTGCTTCTGCTTCCGAGTGGTGCTCCACTGAACCTTGAAGTACTCAATGGCTTGGCTTTGTGTATGATGTCCTGCTTGATCCAGACTGCAATTCGGGTCTTTCGCGTAGGTCATATTGAGCTGGAGGTCGATGGCTCGTGATTGGTTTCTTTGTAGAGACCGGGCTAGTTAGGAAGTTGGAAACGTTTCCATAGTGGTGTCGTGTGGAAAAACTTTGTGCACAGTGGGTGACTCAGGTGGTAACTCTAGCTGGTAGCCATCTATTCTTTGTCTTGCAGTTATCTCAGAGAGGGGCGATAAATCTTGGTGTAAGCTTCCCTTTGACATGGAAATGCTTGGTTCCTTTGAGAGAAGTGGCTTGCAGATACACCTGGTCTTTGACGAGAAAGTTCACTCCTTGACGGTGGTGGTTGGCATAGTTCTTTCTCCTTGGCATGGCGGTCTTCAAATGTTTCCTAACCAGCTGAACGATTCTTCTTCCATCTTTAGTTAGACGAGTAGGTCACCAAGTAAAAGTGACAACCAACGTGACCAAGTATTCCATGAAGTTTCAGTTCATGGGGTACATAAGGTAGGCTGGGGCATTGGTGGTGGTAACGGTTGAGTGTGGGCCAAGGTGTTCTCGATCTAGAGTCAAGACCCCAAGGTCATGATCCTACCATGTTGTAGCTTTGTAGGGCTTAAGGGTTTCAAGGATTCTAGGGTGCGAGTGAACGTTTATCATCTTATCCTTGAGCACAATTCCTGAGATGCCAATTGTTCTATCTAGTCCTCCAAACAGATCACCTTATACCGCTGAAAGCATCATTTCGTCTAGGTCAACTCCAATAATCACTCATGTGATTCATATCCTCATGGCTCCGAGAGGAGGTCTAACAAAATCATATATGTCTACGATCCCCGAACTCATATGCATGGCTACCCCTAAAAATCCATGGGTAGAGCATACAAGCTTCCAAGCTGGAATAAAACATGACAATCCAAGTGCTCATCCTATTCTTCCAATGTCCATATTAGTGCATCTTTATCCTAAGGAAACATGTCGTATGCTACTCCAAAATCTGGTTTCCTTCCTATGAATCCAGTCCAACAGCCCATTAACTTCCATCAATCATTACACAATCCATTAGTTCTACTAATCCAATGTTTATGGTGTTCCACATGATATCCTAAAGTTCCTATAATCCCCAAATACTTGAAAGGGCTATCTCACTATAGTCATTCCACCAATTTCCATTATCATGGTCAAGTAAACTCCAAGGTCAAGCTTATATCAACTCCGACAATTAATCCAATCTCCTAGTTTATTGTCCATCGAGAAACATTGTATCAAGATTGAGATCATCAATCTAAATCCAATTTACTTCGAACCATGTAGACATACTCAACATCTATATTCAACTAGAATCACCTACTTAAATCCAAATCTCATGTCCAATGAGAATTTCTTCACCTTTCCCCAAGTCATTATCGTAATCTCAACTATCTCCTATCGATATCCCTTGGCTAAGTCTAATCCTCATGCTTCCAAGAATCTCAGCTTGCGATCATAATTTGCCCTACTAAATCCAATTTACTCAGGGGTAATGCAAGCTATGCTACTCTATTGAAGTGATCCAACCAAGTTCATCTACCAACGTGAAGGCCTTATAATCCATCGAAGAGTCTCAGATAATTCCTCAAGGTCTCTGATATAAATTCATCAAGTCATTTGTCCTGTATTACTATATCCTCAAATTGATCTTCCTATGGCATCATCAGTTCTTGTGCTATATTAAGATGACAATGTGCTTGCTCACTACGTCCAATAGTTTCATAATGAGCTCTGTGTTGTGCAAGGTTACGGAGGCTTAACTGGTTTTCTTGCAATTTATTGGTTAAGATCATGGTTAAGAATTCGAGTGAAGTCTCGAGGGGTCAAGGGATGGGTTTCTGATCTTTGAGGGGTAAACATAACTCTACGGGGTTGCACTTGGTGGAGGAAGCTGTAGCAAAAAGTCTTCAGTGCTAGTTGATCACCGAAGTAGAATCCTTGGTGCATTTTGTCTTGCTGGCCTTTAGTTGAGGAGAGAGATGAGAGGGAAAAGTAGCATAGAGGAGGGGAATGCCTAAAGGGGGTTCTATAGTGCAGGTGCAAACAAGCAAGTGCCGAAAGGGCCAAACACAAGCATTAAGATAAGGAAGGTGATATTGTCGCGTACTTGTTGCCTAGGGAAAAAGGGCGACTTATATCGAAACTTAAATAGATAAGAACAAGCAACACTCAACATGGTTTCATTTTTACCATCATATGGACTCGACTGCGCATAGGGGGTACACGACTCATCCTACCCTAGGGGATATCGGATTCGGTAGTCGTGCCTTGTGCCTCATGCAGTCTTCTGAGTTTTCCTCAGGTGTTGCTACATCTCTTGTTCGACAAAACAATCTGGGTTGGGCCTGAAGAATTTTCAATAACTTCTCGCCTGATGAGGTAATGGGGTGAAGGTGGCTCCTTGTGGCTGGCTTAGACTTGATCTCCTCTTGTCTTCTTAATCATGATGATCACTTTTGCCTTTTTAAGGTGTCGATGGTACTAGGTAGGTAACCCTTTATGTAATGACATTAGCAAGGCATAGTAGAGGTCCAACCTATCGGTTATGTTGATGAAAACATCGACACCAAGAGCGGGGGATGAAGAGAACCGTTTTCCTGCTCACTATAGTGAGGCGGTCCAAATGGCGAGGTTCTGATCCACTGGTGGTTGCTGATGCAACAACGATAAGGAAATGGTTTGTCTATTAGCAATGTATATCATGATCTTGCATTTCCTATGCCCTGATCATCATCGGCTAATGTTGCATCATCTTGGGGCAGTGTCAAGGGTGTCACCATCTTCTGGGTCTTCATGTCCTCATTCCTCGAGGATGTATCCTCTGTTGGTATCGTCTTGTTGTGGTGTCACCAATCTTGTGTTTAGAAGATGTGTGAGGGAGTCCTGGATTAGGGGGTCCTCGGACAGCCGGACTATATCATTTAGCTGGACTGTTGGACTATGAAGATACAAGATTGAAGACTTCGTCCCGTGTCCGGATGGGACTCTCCTTGGCATGGAAGGCAAGCTTGGCAATACGGATATGTAGATCTCCTCCCTTGTAACCGACTCTCAGATAACCCTAGCCCCTCCTGTCTATATAAACCGGAGGGCTTTGTCCGTGGGACAAGAACAACAATCATACCATAGGCTAGCTTCTAGGGTTTAGCCTCTATGATCTCGTGGTAGATCAACTCTTGTAATAATCAGATCATCCAGATCAATCAAGGTGAAGTAGGGTATTACCTCCATCGAGAGGGCCCGAACCTGGGTAAACATCGTGTCCCCCGCCTCCTGTTACCATCCGCCTTAGACGCACAGTTCGGGACCCCCTACCCGAGATCCGCCGGTTTTGACACCGACAATGTGGGTGAATGTCTGACAAGGCATCCTCCTTCTAGACTATCCACAAGGATTTCAAGGAATCCGGTGGTCAGGGGCATAAGGGTTCTAGCGACCAAAAGTTTTGAAGGGGAAGAGATCAATAGGGAAAGTATACCTTAGCTTTCGAAAAACTGAGAAGGAAGAGAAGTATAGATTGTTTTGAAAATTGGTAATAGTTTTGAGAATAGTTTTAACCTAACTAACGACCATGCTAACTAAGGCTTCCTACAATCAGGATGGCTCTGGTACCAGCTCTGTGGGGACCTCGGCTCATAAGTCGTGATCACCCAATGCACGTGTACAGTGATCCCAGAGATCAATGCTCACTGAACACACAGAAGCTGAATAACAAGAGTCTTACATCCATACATACCGTCTTACATAAAATATGACGAATATGGTTGAGTCTTGAGTATAACTACGCAGCGGAAATCTTCGTCGATAACTTGCACCAAGGCCATCTGCTTATAGTTTTGAGTGCAATGACTTGATCTATCAACATGTAAAGTATGCATCATGGGAGTACAGATATCTGTATGGACAAGTTGCAGATATCAACATAAGTAGAGTTGGAGACCAATCCAACTTGATCATCATGTCAACTCATCTGGCTTAACCCAATTAGCTTCATCATCATCACACACACACGGTTTATAAAACTCTGGACGTAGTTTAAGCAGCACCACCCAACTGTCCTTGACCGTGGACACGGCTATTCGAATAGTTTTACACTCTGCAGAGGTTGCACACTTTACCCACCAGATCCGGGGAACTTTCGTGTCATCCACGACCCGCGGTACCCCAAGTACCCGGGGTAAGAACCCGATCACTATCTTTCCCTAGACGACACTAACATAGAGTCCACTTGATTGGTAGTAACCCCCGTGCCCAACATTTCACATCTTAAAATTTTGGAGCCTCGCTCCCATATTCATCACATACCACAAGCACGGGGTACCAACGGCCTGTCCGGTGCCCTGTAAAAACAGTCATGGCCGCCCTACCTGGCACGACCCCGTCCCGAGAGAGCGCAACAACGACTCTCCCGTCACTAGTAATGCGGGCTCAAAGCTAGTATCAGCCTAGGTAATTAATAATGCCCTTTCCCATATAACGGTAGAGTGGTTGCGCATGTAAGGTTGGGACAGTCGACAAATCTTAAATCTAATCCATTTTCGAAAACAATACACACACTTGCCTCGGTACACCACTTCATCATCAAGTGGTTACCCAACTCATTATCTCCCTCGGGCATCAGTGGCACCAAATGTTTTTTAAAGCCTTTAAAAACAACTTGGTTTCCTTCACCATGCATATACCCATCCCATTTGCGTAGCAGCTTCTTAGCATCCTAACTACACCCACTCGCATAACCCTCATAGAAGGGTTGGGTCATGCACAATGCAATTATCAACAAGGAGGAAATGAAGGCAACCCACCGAAGTGTCTACCATCTCATCATGATTATGATGCAACAATAATGAAGTGCTATATGACATGCATAAAAAGGGGTTTCATAGACATGGTCAAAGGGCTGCTTGCCTTAGTCTTCAAATTCTTCGAGTCCTTCTCCTTCTTCTTATCCAACTACTTCGTCAAATACGGGATCTATGCGTCGCAAAAGAAATGTCGTGAAAATAAGGCAATAGCAAAACTGAAAAACAAAAGTGCTCAGAAAAATGTCAACCTATTGTTAATAAATACTAGGGTGAAAACTAAGAAGGATAAAATTCCTAGTTTTAAGTTTGGAGTTGTGCAAACAGTGCTACAGATTTATAAAGGTATATTTAAATGCTTAAAATCACATTTAAATATTTACAGTTAAGAAAAGGTTGTTGGATTTGAATGAAAGTTGCACCATTAAATATGCTACAATATTTCAGGAATTTAGGAGTTGGAATTAATTTATTTGGACAAATATTCATTTCTGTGGAAATTTTGGAAATTTATTAGAAAAGAAAAAGGAAACAGGGGCACTGTGCCTGCTGGGCCAGGACGGCCACAGGGCAGCGGCCCAGCAAGCGAGGCGGCCCACCTGAGCCGACGCGCGCGCACCAGGTTTTGAAACCTGACGGGCGGGGCCCGACGTCAGTGAGAGAGGGTGCGGGAGAGGGATAGGATAGAGAGCCTGACGAGCGGGGCCCCTTGTCAGGATCATCATCAACCCTCGTCCGACGGCGGCGAGGCTTACCGGTGATGATGCAGGGCACGACGAGCTTGGGCAAGGCCAGGGACGGACTCAGAGTGATGTCGCCGTTCAGGTGGAGGTGGAAACGGTCACCGGGGTGGCCTGGTTTGCCGGCAACGAGGTCACGCAGCGGAGGAGCTTCAGGTGGCGGCGGTTCCGGCCGTTTCCGACAGCTACAGAGAGGGGAAACAGGGGGAAACGATCAGTGTTGTTCGGGGGTTCCATATCGAGGCAGAGGAGGAGTGGGGAAAGCTTCTACCGTGTGGACGACGGCGAGCCGCCGCGACGGAGCTCAAGCTTGATCTCGAACTCGAGAGCTTCTGGAGAGGAACGGGTGCTGTAGGGGGTGATTAGGGGAGTGAGAGAGCGAGTGGTGAGGAGAGGAGGGCTCAGGGAGGCCCTTAAATTGGCGAACAGCGGGGTGCCGTGGACCCGTGCGCCGGCGAGCTCATGCTCGTCGCCGCAGGGCTCGGGAGGAGCTGGCGCCATGTGTGGGTTGTTGCTGGGCATGGACTACGCTGAGGGGAACTAAGGGAGAGAGCGGGGGAAGGATCAGAGAGCATCGCACGTGTGAGCCGCACCATTGGCGCGCTCGGGCGGCCAGCACGCGTGCGAGCAGGGTCGAGAGAGGGGGAGAGAGGAGGGGGACAGCATTGTGTCATGACGCGGACGTCGAGGGGCGTTGGTTGGCGTGCCTGGGAGGCCCGAGCTGGTCGGAGGCGTCGGGCAGGGGGCGGCTACAGTGCTTGTATGCAAATGGCTGGCATGGCCATTTTTAAAGGGCCGGGGCATGTCCCTTTGTGCCTTCGGGTTTCCTTGGATGCCCTGGGGTGGAGAAATGCTAGGTGGGGTGCTGGTATATAAAAATGGGAGAGAAAGAGGTGCTGCCATGGGTGAACACAGAGAGAAAGAGGTGGTTTTAACCCCCAATAATTGTACTAAGATGCTACCATCGCTACCTGAGGTAGAGGGGGACTAGGAGGGGCTGTGGTAAAACTTTGAGCCCATGGAGATTAGTCGAAGGGGTCAGAATGGTGTTTTTGGAAATGTGGCACAAGGTGTTTGATATTGGTTTGGGCAAGCAGATGATTTCCATTTGTCTTGAGACTCCACAGGGTGAAATGGCATGTATAATTAGGTCCTTCCACCAATTTTGAGCTCATTTGGGCAAAGTTGCTAATGCAACTTTAGTAAACCCTAGAAATCAACAGAAATGCATTTACCAAGATCTAGTCATGCAAAACCATTCACCTTGATGAACCACTTGGTGTAGTGTCATCATTTGGGCTTGTTAGCATGACCACAAAGTTTGGGGGCATTTGGAATAAGTTGGCAATGTAAAGTTGATCAAACTTGAATCTGGACAGAGATGGTTTTGGGCACTTTTGTGAACCAAAACAATTTGGATTGAGCTGAAACTTTGCAATGTAATCATATTATGCATATGTGACTTGCAAGAATTTGCTTGGATTTATTTTAAAATATTTCTTGTAGAAATATTTAAAATACTTGAAATGAGTAGAAATGGTTTAGGAGGGTTTTGTCCAATATTTTGAACATGACCATGTGTTGAAACTCTTATATATGGGAATCATATGTCGACTGAGTTTCCTTGATTTTTCTCAAATATTTTCGAAGCTTTTAAATAATTATAACCTATTGAAGACCATTTCTGGCCTAAAGAAAAAGCCTTTAAGTAAAATAGGGAAAATAACTTTCGAAATTATATTTTTGTGGTTTATGGGAGTCATATATCTAATAGGATTCATATATACCTTTTGAAAGATTTTTCACACCCCAAATCAAGTACTCGCAGTGCAAACCTCAATTCAGGGGCTTTTGGAAAACTAATTTTAGGAAATACTTTTTGGCCAAATTATTGCTCTATACACATGGCATGATAATTGGGCAGAAGTTTGGGGCAAGGAGATGAAGTATAGAAGGTGGATTTGTGTTGACTTTAAAGAGCACTTGAAAAACACAGAGAGAAAACCAACTCAAAATAAAAGCCAAATAATGCAAGAGTTTTTGTCAAACCACACTTTATCATGATTTATTAGCTTAAGTGTTGTGGCATGAAAATCAGGGTGTGACAGGATTGGACTTATAAATTATTATGACCTCTATGGAAGTATAGGCTACTCATTCTGCCGAGCCGAACTCGATCGTCCGAAGACCATTGTGAAGTATCCGGAAAGACGGGAACCCGCCTTGCAATGCCGAAGACAAATCTGCACGCCGGACTCCTCGCGAGGGGCCCGTCTTCACCAGCAATCACTCAAGACCCTCGCGAGGGGCCAAGCCTCGCAAGGTGGATGACACAAGACCTCCTCCGGGGTGGCCTCACCAGGCTGGCTCGCTGTAACATCCCAAATTTCCAATTTGGAATGTTATACATAGAGCATCATTGCATATCATATTTTTCATTGCATTTTTGCTCGATCCTAGAAATTCTAAGCAACTCAAGGACCCACGGAGAGAGTTGGGGATTTTCGTTATTTTCATAGTTGAGTTTTCTCAAATTTTGAAATAGGATCATTTGATTTTAATTATTTTATCTTCAATTATTTCTACTACCAAAATATGAGAGAGGGAATAAAATGACTTTCCCAAAATAAAGAAATAATGAAGATTTAATAATAAAATCAATTAAGATTTTATTTTGGAGTTTTTCGCCTTTTTATTTGAATTTAGAAAAAATGCGCGTTTTTCAAAATTGCATTTAGGCCCCAAATAAATGTTCATTAAATCCGGCTTGATTTTAGAAGCCGGGGAAATTTTATTTCGGGAATTTTGGGGTCCGTTTGGTATTTCTTTTTATTTTTTTTGCACGTAATTATTATTAAAAAAATGAACCGCCTTACCGGTCCGTGCCCGACCGACTCCGCCGGGCGCTTTTATAAGCGCTGCGCCTCGAGCCGCCTCACCACCCTACCGCGCCGAGCCAAACACTAGCCCCGACCCCGCCGCCGCCGCCGCCAGAGCCGCCCACCTCCCAAGGTTCGCCGCCGCCTCGTCTTCCATGCCGGTGTTTTTTATAAAAACCGAGCGGTTTTTCTTCGGTTTTATTTCGGTTTTTTCGGGTTTTTTATTTTTTTATTAGTTTCGGGTTTTTTCGGTTTAGGCTAATTAACGAACGTTCGTTCGTTAGTTCGTTTAAACGAACGCGTTCGTTAGGTTAGTTTAGTTAACGAACGTTCGTTTGTTAACCCGTTCATCGTTTTTCTTTTCTCGGATTTAATCCGCGAATTTTCTGATCGCGATTCCAGATCTGATTTTCGTTTTGATATAACTTTTTGCTCGTTTATCGGAATCAGGCGATTCAAGCGCCTAGAGTTTCGTCTCGAAACCCTCTTTCCGAATAATCTACTTAAACAAGTTTTTGCTTCTGTAAAATTTGACTTAGATCCAGATTAGTAAAACGAAGCTGTTTTCTTCCGCCGTTTGACTTTCGTTTCTTCGTTTGATTTGATTCTTTTTGCAAACCGGAGTTCTTAAGTTGAACTATCTGGTTAGATCTTTTTGAGTTTTACCTGTGCATTAGATGAGTAATTATTGTATGCTTGTTTGTTTGTCTGCGATAGATTACCCGGAGTGCGCCTTTGTTACTTCGAGTCTCTAGGTTTCATGGTCATCAGCAAGGCAAGTAACACTTTGATCATACCTCTTCTCATACCCAGTTTTATGCATTAGATCTATCCTCAAACATTGCATGATTAGGATCTAATTAAATTGTGGGATGGGAAGTAGATGAGGTAGTAACTATTACCTGTTTTATTATCAAACCCTTGGGAGTTACCTCTACGTTTGCTTATTATGCCATGCTATGCTAGTAGACGTGGATTGGGTGAGTGTATCCATGACAGATGTGAGATTGTTATTTAATGGTTTATTTAAGGTGACAACTTAAACACACATCTGGGTGGATTGAGTGTTGGGTTCTACGGTAGGGTGCGTCGACTGCAAATTAAAAATTCCTACGCGCAGAACATCCAGGAACATGCTACGGGAGATGGATCACAGTTCGTTACCACTAGACGCCAAGCGTCGCCGTGCGGAAGAAGAGTTGGGGCAGCGGCGTCTGCGTGGATCGCCTCCTCCTCGCTCGATCTCCCTCGAACAGCCGGGTCGTCCGATCCCACGACGAAGTTCACCGGAGCGGCGCAAGTGCACCGCCTCTAACGGTATCCGCTGCGGGAGGAACGTCGTCGGCGGACTGCTAGGTCCGATCACACGCGATCGTGGCGAGTGGAGGTGGCTATTCGCAACACATGCAAACCCTAGTCAGCGCCGAAGCGATCAATCGCCTGAGTGTGCCGCACCTCCACTTTATATAGGCGTCCGTCATGGGCTAAACACTTGGGCCTCGCACGGACCCTAAAGCTCAATGTCTATTCGGTCACGTTCCTAGTCCAGTTCGGATCACATCCGACCAAAGGTCCTACGAACCGACCTCATAGGTTCCTTCCCTTGCCGCCCCCTTAGGTTCAAGTCGGCTTGGTCACAGTTCGGATCACCTCCGACCAGACGGTTGGTAGCGGCCTCTAGCAAGGCGTGCCGACCACCAAGAAGACGATGAAGCTAGTTAGGCGAACTCGCATAACGTGTCACACTTCGCTCCCTTTGTCAAGACGATATATGTTGTCGGGCTCAAGGCGAGACTGTCATCCTTGTGCTAGCCCGACCTCTTTCTCGCTCCAAAGGATATCACCACTATCCGGATTATCTCATAATCCTTGTCGCATGGCCATGTTGTTCCTGGTCGGATCACACGAGGGGCCTAGAGTATATCTCTCCGATCGGAGGGCAAATCCCATCTTGCTCGACCATGTCTCGCAGCATGGGACCGACAAACCGAAACCTACCTTTGTAACTACCCGAATACGGAGTAGCGCTTATCGGCCCAAAGCAAGTCTATCACCATCTCGAGTACATGCGTCAGCTCAGGTCTTATGACATAGAACGTATGTTGTACTAGAGACTCACAGATGACATTTCGCTGCGTCTCATAGTTGGGTCTGTCCGATCCGGACCTTATCTCGACTCGGATCCGGCTATGTCGAATCCGACCAGACATTTCGAAGTCCATATTATCCGGTTAGCATCCTATGCTCCATGGCTAGTGAGACCGAGCTATCGACCGTGTCATATGCTAGTCTAGTCGGCTCAAGGCCCACACAGCCCTTTCGACTAGGGACCTTTTAGGACAGTCATCATACAATGCATAGTCCCACAAACAAGTCACGTACTTGCTGATACACATCATTGATAATGTCCAAGGACTATCTTTATTCATAAACAGATAGGAAATATCATCATACATGATTGCCTCTAGGGCATATCTCCAACAGTCTCCCACTTGCATTAGAGTCAATCAAATAGACATCGAATGCCCATAGCTCTAACGTGCCCCTCATGCTTGGGTTGTGGAAGCGGCTTAGTCAACGGATCTGCAACATTTGCATACGTGTGAATCTTGCATAACTCTACATCACCATTCTTTACGATCTTTCGTATCAGGTGATATTTCCGGTCTATGTGTCTGACCTTGTGGTGATTCCTCGGCTCCTTGGCTTGTGCGATGGCACCGTAATTATCACAATAAAGGTCCAACGGTTTCACCAAGGCTGGGAAAATACCAAGATCATCCAGAAAATGCTGGATCCAAACACCTTCCTTTGCAGCTTCACAAGCCGCAATGTATTCGGCTTCTGTGGTAGAATCGGCCACCGTATCCTGCTTGGAACTCATCCAAAGGCACTGCTCCTCCGCTCGTGACATACACGAATCCGCATCGTGATCGACAATCATCTCTGCCGGTTTGGAAACTAGCATCGACGTAACCCCTTACGACGAGTTCTTCCTCACCTCCATAAACTAGGAACATCTCTTTAGTCCTTTTCAGGTACTTCAAAATAGTCTTTACCGCTGCCTAGTGACTCTCACCTGGGATTGGCCTGGTATCTACTTGTTAGGCTTATTGCAAAAGCAACATCAGGCCTTGTACATATCATGGCATACATGATGGATCCGATTGCTGAGGCATACGGAATCCTACTCATCCTGCTTCGCTCATCGATGTCGAAGGACTCGAGTCTCGCTTAGTTTTATACCATGTGAGAGCGGAAAGAACCCTTTCTTCGCCTCACTCATGTTGAACCGCTTCAACACTTTATCTATGTACGTGCTCGCTTAAGCCGAGCAGCCTCCTCGATCTATCTCTATAGATCTTAATGCCTAAAATATAGACCGCCTCACCAAGGTCCTTCATCGAAAACTTGCCATTCAATGATTCCTTGACCGAAGTTTAGCATCGAAACATTATTTCCATCAGTAGTATGTCATCCACATACAAGATCAAAAACACTATCGAGCTCCCACTTAACTTCTTGTATAAACAAGAGTCCTCTTCGCTTTGATGAAACCGAGACCAAGGATTTACCTCATCAAAACGAATGTTCCAACTCCGAGATGCTTGCTTCAACCCATAATGGATCTCTTGAGCTTGCATACCTTACTAGTGCTAGTTGGATCGACAAAACCCTCAGGTTGTATCATATACACGTCCTCGGTTAAATTTCCGTGAAGGAAAGCCGTTTGACATCCATCCGCCATATCTCGTAATCGAAATATGCAGCTATAGCTAGTATGATCCTCACCGATTTCAAAGCATCGCTACCGGCGAGTAAGTCTCGTCGTAGTCAATTCCTTGAACTTGTCCATAACCTTTAGCGACAAGCCGAGCTTTGTAGATCTGAACATTTCCATCCACATCGGTTTTCTTCTTAAAAACCCATTTGCAACCAATGGCAGTTATGCCAGGTGGCGGATCAACCAAATCCCAGACTTGATTCTCATCCATGGACTTTAACTCGGATTTCATGGACACTAGCTATGCCTCGGAATCTGGGCTCACCATCGCTTCTGCATACGTGGCCGGCTTGTCACTTTCTAGCAACAATACATCACGCACTCTGCGCAATCTCTCCGACCTTCGTGGTTCCGGTGCCGCTTCCACTACAGGTTCCCTGACTGACTCCGGTATGATCTCATCACCAGCCGAGCCGTCCTCGGTGGTCCTCGAATTTCTTCGAGTCGAACCGCCCTCCCATCGGCCTCCCGACTGAGAAACTCTTTCTCAAGGAAAACCCCGTTCCGATCAACAAACACTTTGTTCTCTTCCCGGTTGTAGAAGCTATATCCCAAGGTTTCCCTCGGATATCCCACGAATATGCATTTATCCTACTTGGGTGTAAGCTTGTCTGACATAAGTCGCTTGACAAATGCTTCACAACCCCAAATCTTTAGAAAAGACAAAATGGGACTCTTCCTACCCACATCTCATGTGGTGTCTTGTCTACGGATTTTGATGGAACCATATTAAGTTTGAAAGCTGCAGTATCTAGAGCGTATCCCCAAAATGACAATGGTAAATCCGATTTGCTCATCATAGACCGGACCATGTGCAACAAGGTCCTATACCTCCGCTCGACACGCCGCTTTCTGGGCGTATGCATCTTGAGGTGTGAGCCGAGGTACTATAACTCGACTTTTCAGATGATCATCGAACTCCCGCTCATGTACTCACCTCCACGATCAGATCGCATAAGCTTTATAGTCATGCCGAGCTGATTCTCAACCTCGCTCAAACTCTTTGAACTTTTCAAAAGTCTCCGATTTGTGCCTCATCAAATAGATATATCCATATCTACTCAAGTCGTCGGTAAAAGTCAATGGCAATCTTGATAGCCACCTCTGGCAGCTTGTGCTCATTGGACCACACACATCACTATGTATAAGTTCCAATAGCTCGGACGCCCTCTCGCAACTCTTTTGCGAAAGGAGACTTAGTCATCTTGCCGAGTAAGCATGATTCACATGTCTCGAACGACCCGAAGTCGGACGAAGTTAGGAGCCCGTCATCATGGAGCTTCTTCATGCGTTTCAGACTAATGTGTCCAAGCCGGCAATGCCCGAAGTATGTAGGATTTATCTCATTAGGCTTATGCCTCTTGACATTTACGTTATAGACCGGTTCCTGTTCTAGATTCAATATAAATAGCCCATCAACAATGGGTGCATAGCCGTGGAACATACCATTCAAAAATATCGAACAACCATTGTCCTTTAAATTGAATTCATAACCCCGACTCATCAAACATGAGGCGTAAATAATGTTCCGACTAAGTGCAGGAATGTAATAACAATTATTCAATTCCATAATGAATCCGGAAGGGAGCTGGAGCTGCATCGTGCCGACCTCTAACGCAGCAACTCTTGCTTTGTTGCCGACCCTGATGTCAATCTCCCCTTGTGCCACATGCCTAGTTCTTACCAGCCCCTGCATCAAGTTGCAAACATGAACAACCGATCCGGTATCAAATACCCAAGAGCTACTAGGTATGTCAGCAAGGTAAATGTCTATTACATATGCAACAAGTGTACCTTTGCCTGAAGAAGCATTTCTGGCCTTCTTGCCATGCTCTGCAAGCCACTTGCTACAGTTTCTTCCAAAGGACCGGTCTCCGTGCAAAGGAAAGCAAACGGTCTTCGAGTCCGGTCCAGACTTGACATTTCTAAGATAGCAGAGGCTACCGCCTCCGTGCCCTTTGCCTTAGCCTTTTCTTGGACCAACTCTTCTTGAACTTAGCCGATTTCTCGCACCATCAACACTTGATGCGTGCCTTTCTTAATATCCTGCTCGCCACTTTGAGCATCCCATGCAATTCAGGAGCTTCTTATCCATGCCATGCATATGGTAGTTCGAGATGAACGCCCCATAGCTGGGCGGAAGAGAACCCGTAACAACATCAAGAGCCAGCTCATCCAAGAGCGGAAGCCCAAATGATCCAAAGCTTGCACATATCCGATCATCTTGATCACATGTGGGCTCGATGGATCACCTTCCTTCAGCCCGCAATCCATCAAGGATCGCCAGACGTTGAACCTTTCGGTCCTAGCTCGTGGTTCCAAACATGCTCTTGAGACTCTCGATCATATCGTAAGCCTCAACGCTTTTGAAATGCTGTTGCAAATCGGGCTCCATACAAGCCAGGATCGCATAGCTCATCTCCGTTGATTCATCAATGAGTTTACGTAGGCATTTTTAGTCAGTGGCACTAGCATTATCGCAGGTTCCTCCGGAAGTGGATCCTCTAGAACATGTTCCTTTTATCGTGCTTGAGAACAATTCTCAGATTTCTATACCAGGTGGTAAAGTTTGTTCCATTCAGTTTATCCTTTTCCGTAATTGATTTCAATGCAAAGTTGGGTTGAGCAGGTGGTGCCATTGATCTACAAATGTAAAAACATGCAATCACTAAGCAATGTGTTTATGTAGAGTAATTCTAACCTAAATGTAAATACTCCCATCAAGTCAAAGATCCTCCGCAAACTCTCGGTGATTCAGATCCGACTAGCGCATGCGACTAGTGAGCTTTAGCATCATCGCTAGCCAACATACCTATCCGTAAGCAACTCCTTGCTAATCGCATCTCTATACGACTTCGCCGATCGAAGGTATCTCATACCCGGATCCCAACCTCCTTTGCCACAAGGCCCAAAAACCGCTTTTGATAGCCTTGTCAAGTTAACTCGATGTAGTTCATGTCCGTGTCCGACACGAACCCTTCAGCTCAAGGACACCCAAAGACACCCCAATTTTATGAGCCCACTACTAGACGTACTTGACGTGCAAAGGTGCAACATCGGGATGGCAATTAAGCTTGATATTCATGAGGGATCATTCTATCATTTTAACATGCATAGAAACAAAGAAGCATAACAATCACAAATAAACATATATTGTGAAATAGTATGGCTCCTTTCATGGACGTTCTTCTGGGCCGGCTCCGACTCCGATGACCATCTAAGAACTCCATCTTGTTTGTCACGCCGGGACGCCAAGCCACCAACCTGATCTCTATTATCCAACTACTACAACTAGTAATGAATTTTACATAGAGTCACAAGTCGACACGCAGGTCGTTATACAATATAATGACAGCACTTTGGCTCTCGCCGGTGACAAACATGACACGCAGGCCACGTATAAATTACACACATGCATCACATACACATGAGCCATACTATCCACATCAAACCTGCAAAACAAAGTATAGAATCGCATTCTACCGGTTTGTGTGGCGGGTACGAAATACACGGCGCTACGCACATGGCGGTCCCGATCACATCTGAACTCCGATCACGCCGAATTCTCTGATCTGACCGATCTTATCGATCATCGCGAATCCGATTCCGATTTATGTTTCACTGTTAACCCCGATGGCGGATAACCGACCGGTAGGGGTAGATCGTGTCACGACCTCATCGATCCCGATTTACAGAAAACATAGCCACATCGATCCCCATGTGCAGTTGATCTCATCAACCGTGCATACAGCCGATCTCTTCAAGGACAACAGATCTCATCTGCCGCCTCCACATATCTAATATGCATACGATCTGAATCCAAATCCTATAACAGAGGCTCTGATACCACTGTTGGGTTCTACGGTAGGGTGCGCCGACTGCAAATTAAAAATTCCTATGCGCAGAACATCCAGGAACATGCTACGGGAGATGGATCACAGTTCGTTACCACTAGACGCGCAGTGCCGTGCAGTGGAAGAAGAGTTGGGGCAGCGCGTCTACGTGGATCGTCTCCTCCTCATTCGATCTCCCTCGAACGGCCGGTCGTCCGATCCCACGTACGAGTTCACCGGAGCGGCGCAAGTGCACCGCCTCTAACTGTATCCGCGCGTGCGGGAGGAACGTCGTGCGGCGGACTGCTAGGTCCGATCACACAGTCGGCGGTGAGTGGAGGTGGCTATTCACAACACATGCAAACCCTAGTCGCAGCACCGAAGCGATCAACCGCATGAGTGTGCCGCACCTCCACTTTATATAGGCGTCCGTCGCGGGCTCAACACTTGGGCCTCGCACTGACCCTAAAGCCCAAAGTCTACTCGGTCACGTTCTAGTCAAGTTCGGATCACATTCACCGGTGTCCTCTGAACTGACCTCATAGGTTCCTTCCCTTAAGCGCGCGACTCCTTAGGTTCAAGTCGGCTTGGTCACAGCTCGGATCACCTCCGACCTGCGGTTGGTAGCGGCCTCTAGCAAGGCGTGCCGACCACCAAGCGAGCGATGAAGCTGGTTAGGCGAACTCGCATAACGTGTCACACTTCGCTCCTTTGCCGCACAATATATGTTGTCGGGCTCAAGGCGAGACTGTCATCCTTGTGCTAGCCCGACCTCTTTCTCGTTCCAAAGGATACCGACCACTATCCGGATTATCTCATAATCCTTGTCGCATGGCCATGCTGTTCCTGGTCGGATCACACGAGGGGCCCAGAGTATATCTCTCCCGATCGGAGGGCAAATCCCATCTTGCTCGACCATGTCTCGCAAAGCATGGGATCGACAAACCCGAAACCTACCTTTGTGACTACCCGACACGGAGTAGCGTTGGTCGGCCCAAAGCAAGTCTATCACCATCTCGAGTACATGCGCCACTCGTGTCTTAGGACATCGAACGTATGTTGTACTAGAGACTCACAGATGACATATCGCTATGCGTCTCATAGTTGGGTCTGTCCGACTCGGACCTTATCTCGACTCGGATCCGACTATGTCGAATCCGACCAGACCTTTCGAAGTCCATATTATCCGGTTAGCATCCTATGCTCCATGTCTAGTGAGACCGAGCCATCGACCGTGTCATATGCTAGTCTAGTCGGCTGCACGTCCACGCAGCCCTTTCGACTAGGGACCTTTTAGGACAGTCATCATACAATGCATAGTCCCACAAACAAGTCACGTACTTGCTGATACACATCATTGACAATGTCCATGGACTATCTTTGTTCATAAACACATAGGAAATATCATCATACATGATTGCCTCTAGGGCATTTCTCCAACATTGAGGCACCTGGTTTGTATCAGGACTTGCATGTATTTCTTCGGACCGCCACCCAGGCTCAAAGGGATCATGAGATTATTCAAACTACAAACTTCCGTGTGCAGCCACAAGCCATTATGGGCTCTGGCATAGTTGACTAAGTTGTGCGAACTCTTACGGGTAGACTAGCAGATGTAGGGGAAAGTAGGTGTACTGGTCCACCCACAAGTAAGGTGCTAGTGCTTCCGAAAGACTATTTCTCGGTCATCCGTTTCTCAAACACCATGTAGTGCGAGAAATCAAACGGAGGCGATCGAGTCTTGTGGGGAAAAGTGCGCAAACCTCTGCAGAGTGTATAAACTAATCATGGTTAGCTGTGTCCCTGGTTATGGACATCTTGAGTATCTAGTACTTGGATATCATGTGAATCTCATCATGTTACTTCTAATCAATATTGTTGGGTTTGTTAATGAGTATTTTTAATTGGGATTGAGAATGCTGTCAACCATTCTTAATGTTTCACAACCACCATGATAGTTAAATAAATTTATTCCTTTGCAGTAGGGAAAAATTGGCTTTATGCAAAACTGTAACCATAGAGCTTTCCACCAGCCATCTATGCATGTAGTATAGGCTATTCATTCCATTATTCTCTATGTGTTACATTGCCAGCATATTCCATGTGCTGACCCGTTTTCAGGCTGCAACGTTTCATGTTGCAGACTTTTTCGCATTTACTTCAGTAAGGTGCATAGGTCGTGGTTCTATACTCGATGATGCCGTTGGAGTTGATGGACTCGCTTTTCTTCCAAGCCTTCCGCTGTTATCGTATTAGATGGCCTTAAGCCATATTTATTTTATTAAGTTCTCTCTTGAGACATTTGATTGTAATAAGTGTGTGATTGCTACTCGTTATAAATCCTTCGAGTAATCGTGTGGTGTCGACATTCGATCCAGGATGACACTGAGCACAGAGATCAGACTGTTTGAGGTCTGGTCGCTACAAAGATGGTATCAGAGCACATGATGACTGTAGGACACGACCATTAAGCTAAAGCCCTAGATCAGTACTCTCTCTTCTCATTTCTAACTCCTCATCTTTTCTACTCTTTTAGGATGATGGAAGCGAGGATCAAGTTCACCCAGCCGGATGAAAATACACCCTTTGGACGACACCTGAAGGAAGTCACTAAGTACCTTAACATTGGATTACCAAGATTCACCGGGACCTACAATTCCACTTTACCCGAAGAGGAGCTACTGAAGATTCAAGCTCAAGTTCCGGAAGGACGCTTATGCGCCAATCACGGAGCCCATAGAGTGTGTTTTCAATGCACCAACCTCGAGTCTGGGAAAGAGCATGGCATCTCACATAACCATGGGGCGATTGGAGAAGTTTACAAAGAAGACCTCAAGGATACTATCTACCAGATTTGCGGCGCCGAGATGAACAATGGGAGATAGTTGGCACTAAGAAGGATAGATCCATTGCAGCTTTCATCCAGAGTTAAACCAGCACATTTGACGTCAGAGAACCAGATGTCAAAGCAGACATGATGGAGTTGAAGACAGCAAAAGCCAAGATTATCGAACTAGAAGGAGAACTGAAGGCCACTCGCAAGGACTACATGGAGGAGATTGTAGCTCTAGTGGGACAAAACGGCGATCTTAAGGATTGAAGAACTCATGGGAAATTCAGCACCCGGAGGAGAAGATGAAGATAGCACCTGTCCAGAGAACTACATTATCATTGACGACACCAATTCCGATCCTAGTGATGATGATTACGAAGATGAAGCTGGAGCAGATATCATGGAGTCTTCATCGGAGCAGTTTTTCTAGTTGACCACCATAACAGTAGTAGATTACCCCCATGATAGATAGACCGTTGTATGCCCTTGTTTGCATTGATTGGAGTGATATTGTGTGATTTGTCTCATGTGCATATGGGTAGTGTTTCTCTCTAGACCTCATTCTATTCTAAATTCTCGTCTTTTCTTAAACCCTCAGATGCCTCCGAGACGCGACCCCGGATTTGTTTTCCTGCCAGAGATCACTCAGTTGATTCAGCTGCAGAATGCCTTGATTCAAACATTGGTACAGAACCAAGGCAACAACAATAACAACAACAACAACAACAACAACCCACCACCACCACCACCTGTTGACCATTTGACCCGTTTCTTAAGGCTAAATCCGCCGGTGTTTTCCAGTAGCACCGAGCCGATTGTTGCAGATGATTGGCTCCGTAAGATAGGGAGGGAGTTGACCACTGCAGGATGTACAGATGGAGAAAGGGTGAAATTTGCCGCACATCAGCTTGAAGGACCCGCAGCAGCATGGTGGGAGAATTTTACAGCCACTTACCCTGTAGACACTGTCACATGGGATCAGTTTCAGAAAGCTTTCCGTACTGCCCATGTTTCAGCAGGAGCCATGGCCATGAAGAAGCGTGAGTTCCGCAACTTACGCCAAGGAGGACGGACAGTTGGCCAGTATGTAGATGATTTCAGTAAGCTAGCACGTTATGCCCCAGATGACGTTGCTACGGACGCAGCTAAGCAGGAGAAGTTTCTAGAAGGACTGAATGATGAGCTGAGCATGCAGTTGATGGTAGCCACCTTCAATAACTACCAGGAGTTAGTAGATCGTGCTCTCATGATTGAAGGGAAGCAGCAGATTGACAATCGCAAGAGGAAGTATGGACAGGGAAGAATAACTCGAGCTCAGACAAACTTCGCTTTACCCGAAGCCGGAGGACAATTTCAGCATACCCATGGAGGAGGTAGCTCGCACAACCATAATGGCACCAAGAATGGGAACGGGAATGGAGGAAGCAATGGACAGAACCACACCAACCTGTCAACACCATCCAAGGTAGACCTGAGCCACATCACTTGCTTTAAGTGCCGCAAGACTGGGCATTATGCAAACGATTGTCCTGAAGGCCAGAATGGAAATGGCAATGGAAGCTCAGGAAAGAAGCCGAATCTTTTCAACAAAGGACAAGTGAACCACGTTACCGTGGAGGAGGTTGAAGCTCAGCCAGATGCAGTAATAGGTAAGTTTCTGGTTAAGTCATTTACTCCAGTTGTTCCTTTTGATACTGGTGCATCGCATTCATTCATATCAAGGGGATTTGCGGATAAGTTTAGCCTGCCTACTAGAATTCTTAACACACCCATGCTAGTAAGCTCACCAGGAGCGGAGTATATGGCCAGTCAAGGATGTTTTCAAGTGCCATTAAGTATAGGGAGGCATGTTTTCCCAACGGATTTAATTATATTGGAAACCCAAGGTTTGGATGTAATTCTTGGTATGGATTGGTTGTCGATGTATGGAGGAAACATCGATTGCGCCAGCAAGACAATTTTGCTTACCACCCCAGAAGGAAGGAGAATCAAGTATGTATCACGGCATGAGCCGAGGAGAGCACATGTAAATTCCTTATCAGGAGTTGTGCAGGAGGAAGTACTAGTGGTAAGGGATTTGCCGGACGTGTTTCCGGAAGAGTTGCCAGGCATGCCACCGGATAGAGACATTGAGTTTCTGATTGAACTACTGCTAGGCACTGGGCCAATATCTAAGAGACCATATAGGATGCCAGCCCAAGATTTGGAGGAAATTAAGAAGCAAATTAAGGAGTTACTGGATAAAGGTTTTATTCGCCCAAGTCCTTCGCCTTGGGGATCACCAGTAATTCTAGTGGAGAAGAAGGATGGATCCTTAATAATGGTTGTTGATTATTGTGGATTGAATGAAGTGACCATCAAGAACAAATACCCGTTGCCGATGATCAATGACCTGTTTGACCAGTTGCAAGGACCTTAGGTGTTTTCAAAGATCGATTTGCGATCAGGGTACTATCAGTTGAAGATTCGAGAGCAGGGTATACCTAAGACGGCTTTTACTACCAGGTACGGGCTGTATGAGTACACCGTTATGTCATTTGGTCTGACTAATGCACCTGCCTATTTTATGAACATGATGAACAAAGTGTTTATGGAGTTTTTGGATAAGTTCGTCGTGGTGTTCATTGATGATATTTTGGTTTACTCGAAGAATGAAGAGGAACATAAGGAGCATTTGCGTTTGGTACTCGAGAAGCTCAGAGAAAACTAGTTATATGCCAAGTTCAGCAAGTGTGAGTTTTGGTTGAAGGAAGTTGGATTTCTTGGACATGTTATATCCGGAGAAGGTATAGCAGTAGACCCCACTAAGGTTGTCATCAAAATAAATCGGGAAGCACCAACGACGGTTGGAGAGATCCGGAGTTTCCTTGGCATAGCAGGATACTACCGGAGATTCATTGAGAATTTCTCAAGGATTGCGAAGCCTATGACGGAATTATTAAATAAGGATACAAAATTCATTTGGACCGAGGAGTGTGAAGCTAGTTTCCAAGAGTTGAAGAAACGTTTGGTTACCTCGCCAGTGTTAATTCTGCCAGATCAGACCAAGGATTATGAGGTGTATTGCGACGCTTCACGCAGAGGACTTGGAGCAGTGCTTATGCAGGAGGGGAGAGTTGTTTCGTATGCTTCACGACAGCTTAAGCCTCATGAGCTAAATTATGCTACGCATGGTTTGGAGTTAGCAGCCGTAGTGCATGTGTTGAAAACATGGAGACATTTCCTCATTCGAAATCATTGTGAGGTGTATACGGATCACAAGAGTTTGAAATACATCTTCGAGAGCTATGTTTTGAAATCTCAGGCAGAGGAGATGGTTGGAGCTCGTCAAAGATTACGATATGAGATTGCACTATCACCCCGGAAAGGCTAACGTTGTAGCAGACGTGTTGAGCCGTAAGAGTCAGGTCAACACATTAATGACGGGAGAAATACCAAAGGAGTTAGCCGAGGATCTTCGAGAGCTATGTTTTGAAATAGTTCCGAGAGGCTATGTAGCAGCATTGGAAATTCAGTCAACTTTGATGGATAAAATCAGGGAAGCTCAGAAAATTGACAAAGAGATTTCCTCCATAAAGGAGAAAATGAGCGAAGGAAAGGCTAAGGGATTTCGTGAGGATGAGCATGATACCCTATGGTTTGAGGACCGTGTTTATGTGCCCAATGACCCGGAGATCACGAAGTTGATTCTACAAGAGGCACATGATTCACCATATTCGATTCACCGAGGAAATACCAAGATGTATTTGGATTTGAAGAATACTTTCCGTGGACCGGAATGAAGAAGGATATTGCGAGTACGTAGCAGTTTGTGATGTATGTCGAGGGTGAAGGCGTAACATCGGTCAGCCAGGATTGTTACAGCCATTGCCTATACCCGAATGGAAGTGGGATAAACTAGGTATGGATTTCATCACGGATTGCCCAGACTCGCTCAGGCTATGACTCGATTTGGGTTATAGTCGATCGTCTGACGAAGGTAGCTCATTTCATTCAAATAAAGACTACCTACAGCAGTGCCAAATTGGCTAAGATATACATGACCAGGATTGTATGCTTGCATGGAGTTCCGAGGAGTATCGTGACGTATAGAGGAACCCAATTCACCTCAAAGTTCTGGAAGCGCTATACGAAACTTTAGGAACCAGGCTGGAGTTTAGCATGCCTTTTCATCCACGCATGATGGACAAACCGAGAGAGTCAACCAGATTTTGGAGGATATGCTTAGAGCTTGTGCTTTGGATTATGGATCAAGTTGGGATGACAACTTGCCGTATGTGGAGTTTTCTTATAACAACAGCTACCAAACCAGTCCCAAGATGGCCCTTTCAAGCCTTATGTACGTATGAGGTGCAGGACCCCGTTGTTGTGGGATAAAGTTGGAGACTGCCAGTTGTTTGGACAAGATTTGATTAAGGAGTCTGAAAGGAAAGTAAAGTTGATTCACGATAGGCTCAAGGTAGCCCAGTCGAGACAGAAAAGTTATGCGGATTCAAAACGCAAGAAGATAGAATACGAAGTCGGGGACAGAATTTATCTTCGAGTATCGCCGCTTCGAGGAGTTAAGCGTTTTGGAGTTAAAGGAAAGTTAGCACCCCGATTTGTAGGACCATATCGTGTTTTGGAACGTATGGGAGAAGTTGCATACAAGTTGGAATTACCCGAAGGATTGTCATGAGTTCATGATGTGTTTCATGTTTCTCAGTTGAAGAAGTGTCACGCAGAGATGGCGGATATGCCACTGAGAGATACCGTGCCACTAGAAGCGATTCAGTTGAATGATGATTTGACCTACGTGGAGAAACCGGTTAAGATTTTGGAGTATGCCAGCAGAGTCACCCGCAGCAAGGTCATTAAGTTTTGCAAGGTTCAGTGGAGCCACCACACAGAGGATGAAGCCACCTGGGAGCGAGAGTAAGATTTTCTTAAGGACCACCCTCACATATTTTCTAGCCAACCCGAATCTCGAGGGCGAGATTCATCTTAAGGGGGTAGGTTTGTAACATCCCAAATTTCCAATTTGGAATGTTATACATAGAGCATCATTTCATATCATATTTTTCATTGCATTTTTGCTCGATCCTAAAAATTCTACACAACTCAAGGACCCACGGAGAGAGTTGGGGATCTCCGTTATTTTCATAGTTGAGTTTTCTCAAATTTTGAAATAGGATCATTTGATTTTAATTATTTTATCTTCAATTATATCTACTACCAAAATATGAGAGAGGGAACAAAATGACTTTCCCAAAATAAAGAAATAATGAAGATTTAATAATAAAATCAAATAAGATTTTATTTTGGAGTTTTTCGCCTTTTTATTTGAATTTAGGAAAAATGCGGGTTTTCCAAAATTGCATTTAGGCCCCAAATAAATGCTCATTAAATCCGGCTTGATTTTAGAAGCTGGGGAAAATTTATTTCGGGAATTTTGGAGTCTGTTTAGTATTTCTTTTTATTTTTTTCTGCGCGTAATTATTAAAAAAAAGAACCGCCTTACCGGGCCGTGCCCGAGCGGGACTCCGCTCGGCGGCACCTTTATAAGCGCGGCCGCCCGAGCCGCCCCAGCCCACCCGGCCCGCGCCCCGAGCCAAACCTAGCCTCGACCTGCCGCCCGCCCACACACGAGCCGCCACGCCGAGGTTCGTCACCGCCTCATTTTCCGCGCCGGTTATTTTATAAAAACCGAGCGGTTTTTCTTCGGTTTTATTTCTGTTTTTTTTTTCAGTTTTTTTATTTTTTATTAGTTTCGGTTTTTTTTCCGGTTTAGGCTAATTAACGAACGTTCGCTCGTTAGTTCGTTTAAACGAACGCGTTCGTCAGGTTAGTTTAGTTAACGAACGTTCGTTGGTTAACCCGTTCGTCGTTTTTCTTTTCTCGGATTTAATCCGCGATTTTTCTGATAGCGATTCCATATCCGATTTTCGTTTTGGTATAACTTTTCGCTCGTTTATCGGAATCAGGCGATTCAAGCGCCTAAGTTTCGTCTCGAAACCCTCTTTCCGAATAATCTACTTAAACACGTTTTTTCTCAGAAATTTGACTTAGATCCAGATTAGTAAAACGAAGTTGTTTTCTTCCGCCGCTTGAGTTTCGCTGTTTCGTTTGATTTGATTCTTTTTGCAAACGGGAGTTCTTAAGTTGAACTATCTGGTTAGATCTATTTGAGTTTTACCTGCATTAGATGAGTATTTATTGTATGCTTGTTTGTTTGTCTGCGATAGATTACCCGGATTGCGCACTTTGTTACTTGAGTCTCTAGGTTTCATGGGTCATCGACAAGGCAAGTAACACTTTGATCATACCTCTTCTCATACCCAGTTTTATGCATTAGATCTATCCTCAAACATTGCATGATTAGGATCTAATTAAATTGTGGGATGGGAAGTAGATGAGGTAGTACCTATTACCTGTTTTGTTATCAAACCCTTGGGAGTTACCTCTACGTTTGCTTATTATGACATGCTATGCTAGTAGACGTGGATTGGGTGAGTGTATCCATGATAGATGTGAGATTATTATTTAATGGTTTATTTAAGGTGGCAACTTAAACACACATCTGGGTGGATTGAGGCACCTGCTTTCTATCGTGGACTTGCTCAGATTTCTTCGGACCGCCACCTGTGCTCAAAGGGATCATGAGATTATTCAAACTAGAAACTTCCGTGTGCAGCCACAAGCCATTATGGGCTCGCATAGTTGACTAAGTTGTGCAAACTCTTACAGGTAGACTAGCAGATGTAGGGGAAAGTAGGTGTACCGGTCTACCCACAAGTAAGGTGCTAGTGCTTCCGAAAGACTATGTCTCGGTCATCCGTTTCTCAAACACCATGTAGTGCGAGAAATCAAACAGAGGCGATCGAGTCTTGTGGGAAAAGTGTGCAAACCTCTGCAGAGTGTAAAAACTAATCATGGTTAGCCGTGTCCCCGGTTATGGACATCTTGAGTATCTAGTACTTGGATATCATGTGAATCTCATCATGTTACTTCTAATCAATATTGTTGGGTTTTTTAATGAGTATTTTTAATTGGGATTGAGAATGCTGTCAACCATTCTCAATGTTTCACAAAAACCAAGATAGTTAAATAAATTTATTCCTTTGGCAAGAGGGAAAATTGGCTTTATGCAAAACTGTAACCATAGAGCTTTCCACCAGCCATATATGCATGTAGTATAGGCTATTCATTCCATTATTCTCTATGTGTTACATTGCCAGCATATTCTCAATGTTTTTGGGCTGCAACGTTTCATGTTGCAGACTTTTCAGACGACGAGTAAGGTGCATAGGTCGTGGTTCTATACTCAGTGATGCCGTTGGAGTTGATGGACTCGCTTTTCTTCCAAGCCTTCCACTGTTATCGTATTAGATGGCCTTAAGCCATATTTATTTTATTAAGTTCTCTCTTGAGACATTCGGTTGTAATAAGTGTGTGATTGCTACTCTGTTATAAATCCTTCGAGTACTGTGTGGTGTCAGCATTACTGATCCAGGGATGACACTGAGCACAGAGATCAGACTGTTTGAGGACTGGTCGCTACACTCGCGAGGGGCCCAGAGATCAAGCCAAGAAGAACCTCGCGAGGTTCAAATGACGTAAGCCATGACGGCCAAGACTAGGCGGGCGCCAGCGCGCACAGTGTCCTCATTTCCTCTTTGGTGCTAATGAGGTAAGCGCAGGCGAGGAGTACCACGGCATCAGGCAAAGGTTTCCATATAGGTGCAACGAGACCAAGACCAGCAGGACGGCAGGACGGAGGTCACCGTGGAGCCCAAGACGGCGTCACCACCAGAGCCTTTGGCAGGCGAAGACCACCTTTAGTCAGGATAGCTTGTACTAGCTGTCCCCCTTCAAATTGGCCGTTCTGGCTCCCTTCCCGCTCAATATTTGCGAAGAGGACCGGGGCCTCTATAAATAGGACTAGCCACCACAGTAGGAGGCATCTGGCACGGATCTCGAACTCATTCAGTTCATCCTGTCACACCCACCAAGCACAAGAATACCTCTCCTCGGGAGGCTGTTCTTCCCCTTGTACTGTGTTCATCCTCAGCCTGAGAGGCAATCCACCACACCACACTGGAGTAGGGTATTACACCACAACGGTGGCCCGAACCAGTATAAATCTTGTGTATCTTGTGTTGCGAATTCGTCGAGCTAAGCCTTGATATTGCGGTGAGGTTGAGGGCGTGATTATGTAGGGGGAAATCTTCATGCGCACCCCAGTGTTAGAACCTCAAGGGTTTTGCCAGAACCCAAAATCTGACATTTGGCGCTAGGTAGGGGTGCGCCGAAGCTTTCCTTCCGTCGATCTGTGTCATGTCGCTTCCATCGATCGGCGGGCCTCCTCGTCGTTCTCCGTCACCTGCTGCCAACGCCGCCACCGGCCCGGCGGGGAACGAGCAGCAAGCATCCTCGCTGCACCCCTCGATGCGGCGGGACGGCCGCACCAGCGCTCTACCCCGGCCGGCTCGTCGTCTCACGCCCATCACGCTCCCACGGACGCGCAGGCCGCGCTATGCATGGCACACGAACTCCTGCGCTACCTCCCCATCGACGACCTCTACGAGGACTTGTTGGACCGCATCGCCGAGCTTGTCAGCGCCGTAGGGGGCTCCCCTGCGCCGTCCCTCTCGCTGCCTCACCCTCCACCAGCTGCGGGCGACATGGCTCATGGAGCACCACCGCCACCACCTCAGCACCAAGACGGTGTCCCGGCGCCAAGATGTGCAGCCCCCCGGTGCGAACCGCCACGTCAGGCGCCCGCGCACGGAGAAGGACAAGAAGTTCCTCGTCCAGAAGAAAACGCTCCCGCGCTCCTAGCACCACTACGACAAGACTGTGCGCCGCCTGCGGTGGCGGTGCGCGGGCATCAAGGCTAGGCTCCACATCAGCAAAGGGTCCCGGTGGCCACCACAGGCTGCCGCGCCTTCTCTCCTAAGCTGTGTAGCATCGCATGACCAGTCAAGTTCAAGCCAGACCTGCCTCCACGCTACGACGGCACCCCTGACCCTGTGGAGTTCCTGCAGCTCTATGATCTGAGCTTCGAGGCGGCTAACGGCGACGAGAAAGTCATGGAAAACTAGTTCCCCATGGATCTCAAGGATGGTGCCCGCTCATGGCTCCTGAACCTACCTCCAGGCTCCATATCCTCCTGGAACGAGATGTGCGACCGCTTCGTCGCCACTTCCAGGGCACTCGCGACCGCCCTTCGGCTTTGGGTAACCTGCACCGCGTCAAGCAGCAGCCGGGAGAGACCCTCCAGAAGTACGTCAAGTGCTTCAACAACATTCGCCTCAAGATCCCCAAGGTGACGTACGAGGCCATCATCTCTGCTTTTTCCGATGGTGGCTGCGACGTCAAGATGAAGAAGGAGCTCGCCATCCTCGACGAGTTGTGCACGTCCTTGGAGTTGTTCAACCTGGCGACCAAGTGCGCAAGGGATGAGGAAGGGCGCCTTTACCTCCTTGAGCACCCGGCTGTCGACCTGAAGGAGAAGAAGGCCAAGGCCAAGGACGTGAAATGTAAGGGAGCGGCCGTACTCGCGGCGGAGCCGGACACGAAGCACGTCCGCGACTAGCCCGAGTCATCCAAGAGCAGCTGACCGTTCTGCGCCTTCCACAACGTTCACAGCCAAAACACCAACGACTGTTAAGAGCTCAGGGCCATTCGAGATTGACGCCTCAGTCGACGCCCCGAGCGCAACGACCGGGGCTACGGCCGAGGAGGAGGACGTGGTGGAAGACGCTGGGATGACCGTGGCCCTCGCTAGGAGTGGCGTGACCGGCCTCGTGAGGACCCCTGGCAGGACCAGCCTCGCGAGGGCGCCTGGAGGGATCAGCCTCGCGAGGACCGTCCTGAGGGCAATGCTGGGTTTCCTCCGCTGCCGTCACCACCAAGAAGGAACGACGACCATCATCAGGACGAGGGGGCTGGGGGCTTCCAGGAGCACAATATAGAATGGGGAACTCATCGAGAGCACTCCTGTCGTGATCTTTTGATCCAACAAACTTCTGCCGTAAGTGGTTCATAGTATTCGGAAGAATAAATACCACGGGCCTCGAGGACTAATGCAAAGGTTACTAATGACCTAAAGGAACAAGCAAACACTATTAACATGGAGTAAGTAGGGTGAATCATGGGTTCAAGAACCTAGGAATAGAATGCCTACTAACTAAATGGCATCACGGGATGCTTTCTAGAATGGTGGCCAAAATCATCACACTAGGAACACAAAACATGGCTAGATTACTAGGTGACTCCCTAAGACACCTAGGGTCATAATAATAACTCCAACATATATGTCGAGGCAATAGAATACCTCAACTCAGCAATTAGTGTGATTAACCTGGCCAAAAGGGACTTCGGGAACGAAAGAAGGAATTTGCAAATGCATCAGACTATTTAGAAACCTGGGATGACTCGGATAGCATAACGGCTGTAAATGCTAAAAAAGATTTGAGACATCATGCAAAATGGTGGCATAACCACTCAACAACATCATATCAAGGTTCCAAGTCCAACTAACAACACATTGGAGTAGTAGAAACAGAACTGGGGCTTGAGACCAACAATCCTAAGAGTCTATGGATTAGTAACACGTGATCCTGATAGAAAGACGAGGATGCCTAGTTTCTTAACTCTATAGAAGAGAAGACGATGACTCAGATCAGAAGGGCATAAGGTAAAGGAGTAAAAAGAGCCTTATGTTCCCTTCGATCAATTCCCATATATAACTAAAGCATTTCTAGACACGACTTCAACCAGTTTAGCTTGGTAATCCTACAGGCAGTCAGGCTCTGATACCAAAGCTGTCAGTACCTCGATTCCAAGTCACATCGATCTAGCCGGTAAAACCTCACATCACTTTGCGGTGTCACGCACGGTATTCCCAGGGTGTCGCCTCACCATGGCCCGGGACCGTTTGCGCCTTTTGGCTCACATATATGATAGTGTCGCTAGCATCCATATGACAGAGAACCCGGGCCGACATGACTAGTCGTGAACCCAAAGAGGCACTAACTTATGGGGACATGCATACATGAATCAACATCGAGCATGTCGGTCAGCAGCGTGCGAATCTGGGCTGCAGCACTGGGCTAACAGGACTCCGGTGAACCGGGCTGTAGCAAGCAAGGCAGTACTCGGGATGTCACCGCGTGACATTTCCCTGAAGGGACAAACATAGGAACAAAGTGAATAACATGCCGGCTAGTCAAGTGTTCCAGAGCAGTAGTGCTGGGCTAGTAGGACTCCCGTGAACCGGGCTGTAGCGGACTACTATGGCTCATGGAAGCACAAGACTACATTTCCCCATAAGAGAGGCTACCAAGGATAAACAACTAGGTTGTCGGATCCCACACATACCAAGCATTTCAATCATACACACAATATGCTCGATATGTGTAAATACAACATGGCATCATAACAAAACTCTACGACTCAAAGTATTTATTCAATAGGCTCCGAGGAGCGAGATATTACAAACATGGGTCTCATGACCCTACATTTAGAGAATACAAGTCAAAACACATGTGGAAGCTTAACATGTCGGAGTACAGACATCTACAAATGAAAAAGGCTGAGAAGACTGACTATCTACCAGATCCTACCTAGGGCACAAGATCGTAGCTGAGGTATCAAGCTAAACGTCGAAGTCCACACGGAACTACTAGCGAGACTGACATCTCTCTGCAAAACATAAAATAGGCAAACGTGAGTACAAATGTACCCAGCAAGACGTACATCAGAACTAGCTACATATGCATCAGTATCAACAAAGGGGGAGGTGGAGCTTGACTGCAGCAAGCTAGCTTTGACTCAGTGGCTATCATAAACTATGACTGCAAGTAACTCTTTTGAGGTGGCGCACACGATTCCACATATTCACCATATCAATACACCACTATGGATCCGCTCCCGTCTCCCTACGAGAACGCCATCCATAGCGCTCACACTTATCTTGCGCATTTTAGAGTATCCACTTTCACTTGTCTATGAACTGTTATAGGCAACCCAGAAGTCCTTTACCGCAGATACGGCTATTCGAATAGATGATGTTAACTCTGCAGGGGTGTACTTCTTCACACACGCTCTCACCACTTACCGCCGTTTACACGACATGTACTCGGCAACCTTCAAGCGGAAGCCCAACGAGGATGTCGGCCACAGCCTACATAAACACTCAAGTCTCTAATCTAGGTTTATCCCCTATTCAGGTTCCATCCACAGGGATTCTGGCTGAGGTTTCCACATATGGCCCGGCCACATGTCTACCGCATCACAGCCCACCCCTCGGGTCAGTGCTGCGCACGGCCTCCAGCATGCTACAAACACCAGAAACTACTTGCAACTCCTAGACAGAGGACAAGGGTGGTTAAGAAGCCGAGAGAGTCAATTAAGGATCCCAATGTGTGGTAGTAGCTGTTCATGGATCACAAACACAGAACTCACTTCCTAAGGACGGTTTCAATGAGACAACCCACTATGTACTCCTACATGGCCTCTCACCGCTACCTTTACCAAATCGTGTTCACACACTTAGCTCACACACAGTAGGAAACGTTCATCACCATTCCAATTCATTCCTGATGAAGCAGACCTGACTCAACTCTAAGCAGTAGCAGGCATGACAAACAAGCATGAATGAGTAGGCACATCAGGGCTCAAACAACTCCTACTCATGCTAGTGGGTTTCATCTATTTAGTGTGGCAATGACAGGTCATGCAGAAGAAAAGGGGTTCAGCTACCGCAGCATGTAACAGTTGAATCGATGTTGTCCTAATGCAGTAAAAGATAGCAGGACCTAGAGAGTGGGATTGTATCGGAATGAACAAGGGGGTTTTGCTTGCCTGGCACTTCTGAAGATGGTATAGTTCTTCATCGGCGTCATCAATCTCATCGTCGGAACCACGTCTACTGAGAAGTGGCAAATACCGGCAACACAGAAGGAAACACAATCAATGCAATGAACAATATGATGCATGATCATAACATGGCAATACGATGTGATTTGAGCTAATGCAACTAGCAAGAGGTTAAATGGAGTTGGTTTGAATCCAAGATTCAAATTCAAACTCCATATATGGATATTCAAATGCTATTTATATGATTTGTCCTATACGGCAGCCATAAGTTGTTCTAACATGCATGGAAATGATACAGATGGATAGATTGGATTTTTCTGATCATTTTTCATATATAATTTATTTCATTTGGAATTATGGTTTATTTTCTATGATTTTTAGAAGTTTTTTATATTTTTTGAAATAAATAAATCATTTCTGATTCATTTAAAATCCAGAAAACAGATTACTGTGTCAGCATTACGTCACCGTGACATCAGCAGGTTAAAGGCGCGAGCCCATGTCAAACCTGACGGCTAGGACCCACATGTCAGTTGAACAACTAATTAACAGGGTTAAGTTAATACTAACTAAACTGTCAGCGAGGCGTGGGCCCGCATGTCAGTGACTTAGTGGGTTAACTAAAAGTTAATTAGTGCTAAGCTAAAATTAGCAGGGCTCTGGGCCCACCTTTTGTTGACCCAGGGGAGTCAAAACCCGGGTCAAATGAGGTCAGCTCAGCCGGCGGTTTGACGTCGGCGACGACAGGCGCGACAGAGGGCTTTGGAAAATGCCCACAGGGCTCGGTTTTGGACGCGGTTTGTGGCTACGGAAAGCTGAGAGTCTCGCGCATCCAACATTGGCATCGATTGAGCTGTGGTGGCCGGAGCTGACGGCGGCGAGCTCTTTTGCGGCCGCCGGAGTTCGGCCATGTACGGGGCTGGGGCTGCGGCGTGCAAACGCGCGAACTGAGGCACTAGCGAAGCACTACGCGGTGCGGTAAGCATGTTGGGTAGCATGGGATGACCAAATGGTCGCCGGAGTGATGCCGGCGACAAGCTCGAGTGGAGGCGAGCTTCGACATGGTGGAACTATGGCCTGGAGGGTGCAAACGCGTGGGGAAGAAAAGGGGTTCGAAGCAGAATCTCACAGCGGGGTCGGGGAGCAGGTCAGCAGCTCGGGGGAGGCGTCGATGGCGGAAAATCGATGGCGGCGATCCTCGTTGGCCGAGGAGGGGAACATCGGAGCTGGCGGCATCCAGGGCTTCCGGCGCCTTCCGTCTTGGTGAAGAGGAAGACGGGAACAAGGCGGGTTACGGTGTCCTGGACTAGGGGGTACTCACCACGTCATCTCCCTATCTGTTAGATTGGGCCGAGGACCCCCATGGCCGTATACTCATGGGCCAGTCCGGATAGCTGCCGCATACAAGGAAGATTCCGCAAGACTTGGCATTCAAGACAAGGACTCCTCCCCACCGGCGATTCGGGCTAGGACTCTTGTTATCATAGGCCTCTGCATTATATAAACCGAGGACAGGCTAGTCGATAGAGATATACAACAATCATACCATAGGCTAGCTTCTAGGGTTTAGCCTCTCTGATCTCGTGGTAGATCTACTCTTGTACTACCCATATCATCAATATTAATCAAGCAGGAGTAGGGTTTTAACTCCATCGAGAGGGCCCGAACCTGGTTAAAACATCGTGTCCCTTGTCTCCTGTTACCATCCGCCTAGACGCACAGTTCGGGACCCCCTACCCGAGATCCGCCGGTTTTGACACCGACATTGGTGCTTTCATTGAGAGTTCCGCTGTGTGTTCGGCAAAAGGTCGATGGCTCGCCTGCAGATCAACTGCGACTTCGGCATCTTCGTCACCAGTTCGACTGGTCACCTTGGTTCGACCAAAGACTGCGCCCTACCTCCGATCGTCATGTTCGGATGAGGGCGTTCATCAACATCAGCTCCGATCTCTATCAAGATCATGGAGGAATCATCCAGGGAGCCCAGAGGCTCAACGTCAACATTGCCCTCGGGCGACCGTGCTGTTTTTATGGACAGCGAACTTGTATCCGCCGTCACCGCCTCCTCGAGCGTCGGTTTGACGATTGCTTCAGTGGAATAGTGCGGAATTACGTCTACAACAGCCACGCTAAATTTCTTCGAGTTACGATGGAGGAATCTCCGACAATCTACGATATACCGAAGCCCTGTCAAATCTGGACGAGAATCTGGACGAGTTTAGGGCGTGGTGTCCAGCTTCTAGCTCGGACCTCCTTTGGAAGATCCAACCGTTGATCGACTACGAAATACCTATATCTACCACCCCTCAAAATTTTAGCTCGATCCGACCATCCAAACTCTGGGAACCTTCCGATTAGTGCATCACTTTTTGGATCTGTTTTCTACGCGAAAACAAATCCGACCCGAGTTCGTCCTTTTTACGAACGGGATTTCGGACTTCCTTTTTGAAGGAAGATTTGTATGGGGTATTGTGTTTTGTTCCCGAACACATCCCACTAATTTTAAAATCTTTTTAACATGATCTTCAACATCATGCTGGTGTCAAACCAATCCGGCAATATTGCTCCACGGCTGCCGACCTGCGCTAGACACGTCGTCACTTTGTTGAGCCGAGCTCAACTTCTTCGGATCTTCATCTCGGCAAGCCGAACAAGAGTCCGGCATCGCAAAGGATAAATCATCACCAACATCGCCGCCCCATGGATTACACGGAGCGGGCATACTGGCATCACCGCACGGTCGCTTCATCAAGCCGGCATCGACCACGTCACGACCTGCATCGGCAGGGCCGCACTATTGCTTCTTCAAGCTTGTGTCCATCACGCCGACCTACTTCGACATCTCGGCTGGACCGGGGGCTTCGCCATCTCTTCATCAACCTACTCCGGACACTTCGGCGTCACTAGCCGACCAGCTCTGCCACGTTAGCTGGACCAAGGGCTTTGCCTCGGAGAGCCAACCTTTGCCAGAGTTGCCATGCCGTCGTTTTATCGCCATCAGGCAATGGGTGCGTGGATCGAGTCCCAATTTTGGGAATCACCTTCCGTAGGATTGCTACGACAAATAAACCAGGTGCTATTAATCCCAGTATTTTTTGCTTGTTTGGGTTCAATTTTCCCAAGGAATTATTACTCTTGTTTGTCCATCATATGTACACAGGTCTATCAAATGGTGGCCGCGTTAAGTAATACAATGCATGGTGCTTGATCGGTTTACGTACATAGTCCGCAACGCCGCATCCGAGCTCGGACCGACTGTGAATCTGTGCTTTGCCACGCCTTTATCAAGATCACGCCGACGCCCTGCATCAACAGTGACTTCGGCGCCAAGACATATTTCTTTTATTACTCACTTTGCATAAATTATTTATTATGCAACAATCTTTTTTAATTATCATTATTACTATTATCTCCGGTTTGCACCATTTTTTGTGCACAGGAAAATGATCCGGGACTTCAAGGCCACTGGCCGGGTCTGCAGTGACCGTGCTATGTCAATACTTGGCGTGTCGAGCTCTCCGCCCGCCACCTCGGGACCGGCTTGGGGGTGGAACCTTGTCCCGTATCAAGCTCGGACCAGCGTCATCAATACCGAACACATTAACCAGCTAAGTTGCTTTCATGCTCAAAGCTTTAATTTCTAACTTGTGTTCGGTTCGACCAAGCATTATACTTTTTCAAAAATGTTGTTTGTAAAAATTTCTTGTCCAAACTTTGTTTGTGACGCATAAATTCAAATACCCAATTCATTTGGGGGCTTCCTTCATGAAGCTTTTCCTCTTGCATATGATTATACTTTTACGGCTTCGCTCCTTGTTCGTATTACGCCACAATATGCACCATATTGACTTAAGCGATTTGCAAGCTGGGTTGCCTCGCTCCTGTGTTTACCCCTCACGCTCCCCGATTGTTCGGCTAGGGAGTAAAGGGAGCACCTCTGCGATTGTCACGATCGGGTCATCCGAGCCGGACCTCGACCGATGAAGCCAAAGCTAGCGCTCTTATAGTTTTCAATGATGGTCGGCACACAATGTAACTCATGAGTACAAAAAATCTATTGCACAAGTCTCATAATAACAATGAGCACCGAACAAAGGTATCGGTGGGGGTACTATTTTCTTCGAAGATGCTTCTTACACTTCACAGTAATATAGCATAAGTTCCCTGAGCGCGCTTTATGCATTCTGACCTTATTGCTGATTGCTCGGTTATTGGAAACACCGTCGATATTCTCGACAGATGGAGTACATAACACTTTTCGGTCCTTGACCGAAGAGGGAGAAGCCGATGGTCGGTTAAGACGCGTTTAAAGTTCGGTCGAACATAGATATGATATAAGTACTTCGGTAGATGCAATCATTCTTTTACCCAAGTCACTTTGGGGCTCTTAAATTCATGAGCCGTTTTATGATAAGTATTCTTCTTCTTAGTCGTTGCAAAGTTTTATTATTATTATTATTATTATTATTATTATTATTATTATTATTATTATTATTATTATTATTATTATTATTATTATTATCATCTATCACTCCTTTTTTCAACACGAGCGTGTGGTCACTAGCCGGGGAGCCTAATTTCTCTCTCAAAGCCGCTAGAGTTTAGTTTGCTAAACTGACCTAATGAGATGTACTCCGCCCTCGGGATAGGAGGTTGAAGCCGTAGGCTGACCCACTTGAAGTCTTGAGATAGGATGTATCATGTTTAAGCACGGCAGAAGTACTTCTTTTGCTAATGCCAATTTTCGGATTGGCACCGAACACTTGATCTCGTTCGGACGTCAAGTTTTTACTGACGTTTTTTTGGTTTTCCAAGCTTATGGCACTTTTTAAACTATTTGTGTGTTTTCGGACAAGTCTCAGAGTGCAACACCGGACACCTTTAGAGATACGACAAAACATTCTCGGATATTGCTACATATGCATCGGTTTCAATTGTGTCTTGGTCAATAGTTGGGTTGCCCGGCCCTACGCTTGCCTCCTACGCCCGCTTTGTTTCGCTAGGTGTGCAAAGGAGAACCATCACGATTGTGCTTCCAGCTCACATGGTTAAACACCTCAGTGGAGAAAGCCGAAAACTGATCGTCACAATAAGCGTAAACTGGTCAGCGATCCGATGACGGTGTTAAACAACGGGCCATTCATAACAATGGTCAAGTGTTTACGGCTTGACCTCGATCGTCAGCCGAACACTACCGGGGCTATTAATCGGCCTCCAAAACTAAATCCTCGATATTTTGCTCTTACATTGGAGCTGAGGTTTCATGATCATGCTTAGCATGACAACCCAAAGAAAGGAACCGATAGCGGAACTATTTTCTTTGGAAGACATTTCTTCTGTTAAACAGTAATATAACATATCTCTCTGCGTACCTTTGTTTATAAAACCGTATGGCCAGATTGCCTTGTTTGTTTAAAATCTTTGCCCTCATAAAGGCTTTATAAAGTAGGACAAACACTCCTCGGCTATTGGCCGAGGAGGTGGAAGCCGATGGTCTGTCAACAAAGTTTTGTGCAATGCGGATCCGAGCATTAATGACGTAAAGTACTTGGATACATAGAGTCATTACACATAATTTGTGATTTTACTATGGATATCAATCCTTAATTCGGCCACCCGTGCCCGCATTAAGGCTCGGGGGCTACTGGGCTTCGGGCTTATTATTTACAAATATTAAAGGGGGACATCGATCCCCTGATTTGGTGTTGCCACCCGACCAGTGTCTTGGGGGCTAACGCATTGCCTGTCCAATGCAGAAAATTTTAAGTGTAATACAGTCTCCGAGGAGATTTTGATCCTCAGGTTGGTCGGCCGCACCCAACCTGAGTCTTGAGGACTGAGCACGCCACTTTTTGTGTCCCGGAGTATTCTGCCGAGCTAGGACTTGATTCTCAGACCGATTTTGCAAATCAACCTGAGTCTCAGCTGACTCACGGGATCAGCGGTCTTATGTCATCCTTCATGTGCATCTCGGTTTTAGACCGATACCCACCTTGAGGGCTACTGGCTATGTATCTCGGCAGAGAATAAATTGCACCAATCAAAAATATTGTCAAAAATCGGCCCACATTCGGGGTGGTGCACCACCTCGGAAGCAGTCTGGCATAAAGCTCGGGCGCTAGTGGGTGGCTCCATAGAGGGCATTTTCGGCATTAAGCTCGGCTGAACTCCTTCAAACTTCTTTGAACCAAGGTGATTTACGACACCTCGGATACAGTTCGGCGTTGGAGCTCGGATACATAGTCCGGCGTTGGAGCTCGGATACAGTCCGGCGTTGGAGCTCGGATACATAGTCCGGCATTGGAGCTCGGATACATTCCGACGTTAGAGCTGGGAAGCGGTCCAGCGTTGGTGCTCTACCGCAAAGATACTCGAATGCAGTCCGCGTTGGAGCTCGGACGCAAGAGGACGCCGCCCGGGAACAACTTCAAACCCGAGGTGTGGCATAAAAATAACAAGGCATTGATAAAGGCCGGAAACTTAAATGGTCTCATTGGATACCCGACGTGTAAACTCGTCGAATGCATTTCGGCGATCCTCAAGATCGAAGATAAGAAGATTTGTTGAACCAGTTTTCAAGACCGACGACTGAAGATGAAGAACGGTTCGGAAGAATCGAGGAGCGTCCCTAAACTTGAAGACCGGTTCAGGGGGCTACTGACGGTGTCCTGGACTAGGAGGTACTCACCACGTCATATCCCGATCTGTTAGATTGGGTTGAGGACCCCCATGGCCATATACTCATGGGCCAGTCCGGACAGCTGCCGCATACAAGGAAAATTCCGCAAGACTTGGTGATCAAGACAAGGACTCCTCCCCCACCGGCGTATTCGGCTAGGACTCTTGTTATCCTAGGCCTCTGGTGCATTATATAAATCGAGGCCAGGCTAGTCCATAGAGATATACAACAATCATACCATAGGCTAGCTTCTAGGGTTTAGCCTCTCCGATCTCGTGGTAGATCTACTCTTGTACTACCCATATCATCAATATTAATCAAGAAGGAGTAGGGTTTTACCTCCATCGAGAGGGCCCGAACCAGGGTAAAAACATCGTGTCCCTTGTCTCCTGTTACCATCCGCCTAGACGCACAGTTGGGGACCCCCTACCCGAGATCCGCCGGTTTGACACCGGCAATGAGGCTTCTTGGACGCGTCGGCGTGGGGTGGCCGGTGGCTGCGGGCAGAACACGGCGCGCCTCCGTGCGCCAGAAGAGAGGGAGAGGGAACTAGAGGAGGGGAGGAGCTGCGGGCGTGAGAGAGAGAGGTCGGGGGGGGGGGGGAGCGTGGCGTCGTCCTGAGCCGCCCAGGAGGCCAGAGCCGGGAGGAGGTGGAGACCTCGGTTGCTGGCGTCGACACGCCTCGCCCTCTTGGCAGAGGTTGAAGACGACCGCTTGCCGATGGGCTGGGCCAGCTTGGCTGGCTGCCAATTTGGGCCGCTGTAAGTGGCCCACGTAGGCGTTCTCTCTCTCTTTTCTAAATTCTTTCTGTTTTCTATTTTTGTGCAATTGTTTTTGACTTAATTAAAATGCTAACGCATTTCCAAAAATCATGAAACTAATCATGGCTACTATTTAGAATATATCCATCAGTAAACATTTTAGTTTATGATTATTTGAGCATTTAAAATATTTTATAGCATTTAAATGCCCAAATGCAAATAGAGTATGATTTAATTCAGAGCCCAAATATGTCATGGAAAAATATGCATCACCTCTTGTTACTTTTTATAGCATTTTCCATAAATGATGAACATTTTTGGAAGCCATTTGGATTTACTAAAAATATTTTAGATGATCCTAGTGAATTCCTTTGATGCTAGGGGTTTAGACAATCCCCATTTCAAGTTTCTTTCAAGATTAAACATGATGCACACATGAGGCTAGCCTAGTGCATTACCAGAAGCTAGGGATGTGACAACTCACCCCTACTAAACAAGAATCTCGTCCCGAGATTCAAGTCATGAGGTAAGAAGACAGAGGGACACAAGCTAACACATTCTTCACGATCCAGATGTCTTTCTCGAGGATGTTGATTTGATAACTCAAGTCGATCTTGACATCTTTGCTTTTGAGATCTTCATCCAACACGAGGACAAAAGAGCGAGACATGTCTACATGGATGGATCATCCTAACGATCACAAGATCAACTCACGGAATGAGACATAGCAACATCTCTCGAGCTGAGACAAGAAGCACACATCTAGAGGGATGGAGTGGAGCAGATGACGAGGGTTCACTAGGTAGACAACAATTCCACACCTAAGAGGGTGGTGGACGGTTGTCAACGTAGTGAGGATTTGAGTTGCCATGATACCATAACGAGACATCTTAAAGGGGGTGACTCGTGGAATTATCCCTTAACTGGCAAAAAGAATTACTTTTGATACCGAGATCATGGGAACTCTCTATACCAGCCTAAGGAAATTCACAAACGATCGTTTGAAGGAGTTCAGAAGAATGACATAATCGGATTAGAAAGGATGATGTGGACTACCTTGTTGAAGACAATGCAATGGATGATTTTTCTTATCATCGAAAATGGATGGGACCCATGGTAAGTCCACTTTTCAAGATGATATTGGACAACAACTACCGAGAAGGGCAGCCCATGGGGAATTGGCACAATGGCGGTGCAAGCTGGGAACAAGATGCAACTGTTGGGAATGTCCCAACAATCATATATGCCCGAGATTCAGATCTGGTTACTAACAGGATACTTCAGACTCAACATGTCTGCAAAAGAAAGTTTGCAACACAATTCGATGAGATGACGTTGCGAGATTTTCGGGGGATGAACTACGAAAGAAAGCTCCAAAACATGAGCTGGTTCTGGTACACACCTGTGAACGCGCTGTCCAAGACAAGCATGACCACGTAGTAGTCTTAGAACAAAAAACTACTGAGTTCTTGTTGGGAACCATCGTCGAGGATATCACAGTCTTGTGCATGATCTAGAATTAACACAACAGACTCCTTTTCCTCGAGCAAATCAATCAGTGGCTTGGTGTGCAAGGGAATACATATGGAGTGGAGGTAATTAATCTACCAAACCATAGAATACATTCACACATGCATAACTGAATTGGGATGGTACCAGAGGAAACAAAAACAATCTTTCTCGAACTCACAGCGGCAACTTGCACCAAATGCACATGAATTCGAGGAAGTTACTTCTTCCATCCAAGCATAAGCTTCATGAACGGAACACGAAGGCATTGCTTACAAAGTTTTCAACACTAGGTTGATGTTCAACATGAATCATGGGGGAGACAAAATGCTGCTGATGGGCTCAATAGCAACTCATCGGAATTTCCATATCACTGGACTTCCACCATCATGTGAACACGGTGATAGCATTGATCAGACCAAAAGATGTAATGGTGTATGCTCGAGGGATCAACCACGAGTAAGACAACATTACTTAACATTGTTGGTTCTGATTTGACTTGACGATAGCCCATACTCAAGTCAAAGTTTTGACAAGGCAATAGATCCAACAACTGATCACAAGGACCAATCGATAAAGATATCATCTCTCTTCAACACACGCACACACAAAAAGATATCCCCTAACATGAACTAACTCAGACAAGCTTTTATCTTCCAACTCTCCAAGTTGTTGTTTGGCTTAACCAACTAGCTCAGGGGTATCCCACACAAATTCTTGGAGAATGGGTGGTTTGGAGGAAAACCAACATGATCACAAACTTAACATAGCGGTCAGGTGACAACCTGGTAATATTTCCGAGAGGATATTCGGAACATCACGAACCACCGATATGTTACTAAGATCGAGCACAATCTTGCTTTTCAGAGCAAGACGATATGATCAAATAAGCAAGGGATTGAATAATCCTAACTCATTGATCGAAGAGTGCACCGAAAATAAGGAGTAGGTAGCACAATCTATCTTAGAATTATGATTCAATAACCAACACGCTAAGAATGAGAATATTGTCCATTTACTACCTAGCAACTAGTTGCTAGGAGTATTGATTTCACACATCACGGTTCACTTGTCGGCATTCGGGTTACAACAACACGGGATCGAGGAATGAATAATGATGGAGAGAAATATCACTGCTTCAAGAATTCATAAGAGGTGGTGCAATTCTCATGACATTCTTGACATAAAGATGGTAACACTCCAAGGTAGAACAGAGCAAAAGCTAGATTGGCATTTTGATCTACGGAATACAACTACTTTGACCCAATCCTAGAAATGGATGAGGTACCGGAGTTTGTTACTCCTAGTCATTCTAAACTAGAATGGCTTGACGGACCATAAGAACGGTAGGCACCGATGAAGGAATGCACGCATACTCTTGACTATCAATTGATAGACGAAGGTCAGAAGACAACTAAAGAGGGACAACTCAAAGGAACATATGTTTTTCTGAGTTGTGCATGCATGGATTAGTATGCCGAACAAATTCAACATATTTCTTCCGGATAACGCATGCAGAGAGGTAGGATTGGCAGAGTCACAATATAGAATGGGGAACTCATTGAGAGCACTCATGTTGTGATCTTTTGATCCAACAAACTTCTGCCATAAGTGGTTCATAGTATTTTGAAGAAGAAATACCACGGACCTCGAGGACTAATGCAAAGGTTACTAATGACCTAAAGGAATGAGAAAACACTATTAACATGAAGTAGTAGGGTGAATCTTGGGTTCAAGAACCTAGGAATAGAATGCCTACTAACTAAATGGCATCAGGGGATGCTTTCAAGAATGGTGGCCAGAATCATCACACTAGGAATACAAAACATGGCTAGGTTACTAGGTGACTCCCTAAGATACCTAGGGTCATAATAATAACTCCAACATATATGTCGAGGCAATAGAATACCTTAACTCAGCAATTAGTGTGATTAACCTGGCCCAAAGGGACTTCGGGAACGGAAAGAAGGAATTTGCAAATGCATCAGACTATTTAGAAACCTGGGATGACTCGGACAGCATAACGGCTGTAAATGCTCAAAATGATTTCAGACATCATGCAAAATGGTGGCATAACCACTCAACAACGTCATATTAAGGTTCCAAGTCCAACTAACAACACACTGGAGTAGTAGAAACTGAACTGGGGCTTGAGACCAACGATCCTAAGAGTCTATGGATTAGTAACACGTGATCCTCATAGAAAGACGAGGAAGCCTAGTTTCTTAACCCCGTAGAAGAGAAGAGGATGACTCAGATCAGAAGGGCATAAGGTAAAGGAGTAAAAAGAGCCTTACGTTCCCTTCCACAATCAATTCCCTTATATAACTAAAGCATTTCTAGATACGACTTCGACTAGTTTGGCTTGGTAATCCCTACAGAAGTCGCTCGATACCAAAGCTGTCAGACCCGATTCCAAGTCACATCGATCTAGCCGGTAACACCTCATATCACTTTGCGGCCTCACGCACGGTGTTCCCATGGGTGTCGCCTTACCATGGCCCGGGACCGTTTGTGCCTTTTGGCTCACGTATATGATAGTGTCACTAGCATCCATATGATAGAGAACCCATGCCGACATGACTAGTCATGAACCCAAAGTGGCACTAACTTACCAGGACAGGCATACATGAATCAACATCGAGCATGTCGGTCAGGAGCGTGCGAATCCGAAGCCAGCAGCTGGCTATGAGGACTCCGTGAACCGGGCTGTAGCAGGCTAGGCGATACTCACGAATGTCACCGTGTGACATTTCCCGAAGGAGAGACACGAGGCAGAAGTGAATCACATGCCGGCCACCAAGTGTTCCGAGCAAGAGTGCTTTGGGCTAGCAGGACTCAAAGTGAACCGGCTGTAGCGGACTACTATGTCTCATGGAAGCACAAGACTACATTTCCCCATAAGAGAGGCTACCAAGGATAAACAACTAGGTTGTCGGATCCCACACATACCAAGCATTTCAATCGTACACACAATATGCTCGATATGTGTAAATACAACATGGCATCACAACAAAACTCTACGACTCAAAGTATTTATTCAATAGGCTCCGAGGAGCGAGATATTACAAACATGGGTCTCATGACCCAACATTCAGAGCATACAAGTCAAAACACATGCGGAAGCTTCACATGTCTGTGTACAGACATCTAGAAATGAAAAAGGCTGAGAAGCCTGACTATCTACCAGATCATGCCGAGGGCACAATATCGTAGCAGAGGTATCAAGCTAAACGTCGAAGTCCACACGGAACTACTAGCGAGACTGAAATCTCTCTGCAAAACATAAAATAGGCAAATGTGAGTACAAATGTACCCAGCAAGACTTACGTCAGAACTAGCTACATATGCATCAGTATCAACAAAGGGGGTGGTGTAGTTTGACTACAAGAAGTCAGCTTTGACTCAGTGGCTATACTAAACTATGACTGCAAGTAACTCTTTTGAGGTGGCGCACACGAGTCCACATATTCACCATACCAATACACCACTATGGATCCGCTCCCGTTTCCCTACGAGAACGCCATCCATAGCACTCACGCTTATCTTGCGCATTTTAGAGTATCCATTTTCACTTGTCTATGAACTGTTATAGGCAACCCAGAAGTCCTTTACCGCGGACACGGCTATTCGAATAGATGATGTTAACCCTGCAGGGGTGTACTTCTTCACACATGCTCTCACCACTTACCGCTGTTTACACGACATGTACTCGGAAACCTTCAAGCGGAAGCCCAACGAGGGTGTCGGCTACGGCCTACCTAAACACTCAAGTCTCTAGTCCAGGTTTATCGCCTATTCAGGTTCCATCCGCAGGGAGTCCGGCCGAGGTTTCCACATACGGCCCCGAACGATGTGTATAGGGTTCCGAGACACCAAACGGGCGCCCGGCATGCCCGGCCACGTGCCTACCGCATCACAGCCCACCCCTTGGGTCAGCGCTGCGCACGGCCTCCAGCATACTACAAACACCAGAAACTACTTGCATCTCTTGGACAGAGGACAAGGGTGGTTAAGAAGCCGAGAGAGTCAATTAAGGATCCCAATGTGTGGTAGTAGCTGTTCATGGATCACAAACACAGAACTCAGTTCCTAAGGACGGTTTCAATGAGACAACCCACCATGTATTCCTACATGGCCTCTCACTACTACCTTTACCAAATTGTGTTCACACACTTAGCTCACACACAGTAGGACATGTTCATCACCATTCCAATTCATTCCCGATAAATCAGACCCAACTCAACTCTAAGCAGTAGCAGGCATGACAAACAAGCATGAATGAGTAGGCACATCACGGCTCAAACAACTCCTACTCATGCTAGTGGGTTTCATCTATTTACTGTGGCAATGACAGGTCATGCAGAGGAAAAGGAGTTCAGCTACCGCAGCATGTAACAATTGAATCGATGTTGTCCTAATGCAGTAAAAGAGAGCAGGAGCGAGAGAGTGGGATTGTATCGGAATGAACAAGGGGGTTTTGCTTGCCTGGCACTTCTGAAGATAGTATAGTTCTTCATCGGTGTCATCGATCTCATCGTCGGAACCACGTCTACTGAGAGGGGGCAAATACCGGCAACACAGAAGGAAACACAATCAATGCAATGAACAATATGATGCATGATCATGCCATGGAAATATGATGTGATTTGAGCTAATGCAACTAGCAATAGGTTAAATGGAGTTGGTTTGAATCCAAGATTCAAATTCAAACTCCATATGTGGATATTCAAATGCCATTTACATGATTTGTCCTAAACAGCAGCCATAAGTTTTTCTAGCATGCATGGAAATGATACAGATGGATAGATTGGTTTTTTCTAATCATTTTTCATATATAATTTATTTCGTTTGGAGTTACGGTTTATTTTCTATGATTTTTAGAAGTTTAGGATATGTTCTGAAATAAATAAATCATTTCTGATTTATTTAAAATCCAGAAAACAGATTATTGCGTCAGCATTACGTCACCGCGACATCAGCAGGTCAAAGGCGCCAGCCCAGGGCAAACCTGACGGGTGGGATCCACACGTCAGTGAAACAACTAATTAACAGGGTTAAGTTAATACTAACTAAACTGTAAGTGGGGCCTGGGCCCGCATGTAAGTGACTTAGTGGGTTAACTAAAAGTTAATTAGTGCTAAGCTAAAATTAGCAGGGCTCTGGGCCCACCTTTCGTTGACCCAGGGGAGTCAAACATAGGTCAAACAAGGTCAACTCGCCGGCGGTTTGACGCCGGCGACGATAGACGCGGCGGAGGGCTTCGGAAAACGCCCACAGGGCTCGGTTTTGGACGCGGTTTGCAGCTACGGAAAGCTGAGAGTCTCGCGCATCCAACGGCGGCATCGGCTGGAGCTGAGGTGGCTTGAGCTAACGGCGGCGAGCTCTTTTGCGGCCGCCGAAGTTCGGCCATGCACGGGGTTGGGGCTGCGGCGTGCAAACACGTGAACTGAGGCGCTAGCGAGGTACTACGCGGTGCGGTAAGCATGTTGGGTAGCAGAGGATGACCAAATGGTCGCCGGAGCGATGCCGGCGACAAACTCGAGCGGAGGCGAGCTTCGGCCATGGTGGAACTATGGCCTGGAGGTGCAAACGCGTGGGGAAGAAGAGGGGTTCGAAGCAGAATCTCACAGCGGGGTCAGGGAGTAGGTCAGCAGCTCGGGGGAGGCGTCGACGGCGGCAAATCGACGGCGGCGATCCTCGGTGGCCGAGGAGGGGAACACGGAGCTGGCGGCATCCAGGGCTTCAGGCACCTTCCGTCTTGGTGAGGAGGAAGAGGGGAACGAGGTGGGGCTTCTTGGCGCGTCGGTGAGGCGTGGGGTGGCCGGTGGCCGCATTAGAGCACGGCGGCGCCCTCTGGTGCGCTCGGGAAGAGAGGGAGAGGGAGCCAGAGGAGGGGAGGAGCTGCGGGCGTGAGAGAGAGAAGTCGAGGGGGCGTGGCGTCATCTGGAGCAGTCCAGGGAGGCCAGACAGGCAGGGAGGAGGTGGAGACCTCGGTTGTGCGGGTGTCGACACACCTCTACCTACTGGCAGAGGTTGAAGACGACCGCTTGACCCCGATGGGCTGGGCCAGCTTAATTTGGGCTGCCACTGGGCGGCCAGAATCGCCTGCCCGGTGTAGGCGTTCTCTCTCTCTTTTCTAAATTGTTTCTGTTTTCTATTTTTCTGCAATTTTTTTGACTTAATTAAAATGCTAAGGCATTTCCAAAAATCATGAAACTAATCATGGCGACTGTTTAGAATATATCCAACAGTAAGCATTTTAGTTTATGATTATTTGAGCATTTAAAATATTTTATAGCATTTAAATGCAAATACAGTATGATTTAATTCAGAGCCCAAATATGTCATGGAAAAATGTGCATCACCTCTGAGTTCAGATACAAAGATTTTCCATAAATGATGAACATTTTTGAAAGCCATTTGGATTTACTGAAAATATTTTAGGTGATCCTAGTGAATTCCTTTGATGCTAGGGGTTTAGAAAATCCCCATTTCAAGTTTCTTTCAAGATTAAACATGATGCACACATGAGGCTAGCCTAGTGCATTACCAGAAGTAGGGATGTGACAGCAGGGCTCAACGTCCTGTCCATCGAGACGTTCGATAGCCTTCAAGTGCACTATGATCAGCTTTAGCCTACCAAGCCCTTCTCAGGAGTGACCAACGGCAGATAGGGCAGATCCGCCTCCCTGTCACCTTCGGACAGCGCGATAACTACCGCACCGAGCTCGTCGACTTCGACGGCGCCCACATTCGTCTACCATACAATGCCTTCCTCGGGTATCCAGCCCTGGCCAAGTTCATGGCAGTCACGCACCACGGCTACAACGTCCTCAAGATGCCAGGAAGCAGCGGGATCATCATAGTCCCCTGCGAAGAAAGAGATGCGGTGTGCTCCCTGGAGCGCGCCTTCCAAGCAGCGTCAATCGAAGACCCCGACAGCAATGCAGATCAGTACCCTCCTGAGGTTGTCCCCAAGAAAAAAGAAGCAGCTACTCCGCACTGGGCCTCAGGAGAACGGCGCCGCAAGTGGAGCCACATCAGGATCAGCGCTCGAGCCTGGGGCGCCTCCCTCCCTCGCATAGGAAGCCGCGCCCGGAGCCCTACTCGGGCAGGGCTCGGGGGCTCTCTTCTGGAGGGCCTCCGGCCTTGACAACATCACGAGGGAGGCGCTCGGGCACCACGTGGAGGCGTGCTTCGCAGCACGTTTCCGTTGGGAGGGCACCGGGCGAGGAGCGCCCAGTGCTCAGGAGTTCATCGCGAAGGCCACTCAGGAACTGCAGTTTGCGAGAGCCATGCGCGGCGATCACAACTCGCCTGGCGCGACTCCCCATCCAGGCAAGGATGGCGGGTTGCGCGTCTGCATCGACATCCCAGGGCTCAACAGGGCCGCATCTCAGGAGCTTTTCTGGCCTTCCTGCGTGGGATGCTGCGAGGGCCAACCTCACAGCTATGTTCGCATGCCTTTTTGCCTGCTGAGCGTGGCGTCCGCCTTCCAGTGCAACCTGCGGAGCATCCTGGCGGCTCAGGAGGCCAGGCACCACACAGTCCTGGCGGAGATGGAGACGGTCCTCAAGGAACCGCCTGGGCCCAAAGCCTCCCGAGAATCAGGGCCCTGGTAGCTCGTGAGGAGTAACCCCTCCATCATGTGTCTTCAGTTGCCTCAACACCCCTTCGACAATAAAACGAGGTGACATCTTCTAAGTTTATTTAGCTGGGAGCGCGCCTCAGGCTGCATCATTCCCAGGCCGCGTGGGTCCGTCCCCGTGGCATGTATCCCTTTACATCTTTAGCTTACTTTGCTGGGGGCGCCCCACGGGCTGCATCATCCCCAAGCCGCTCGGGTCCAGCCCAGTGGCATGTATCATTCTTGCATTTGCCTGAGCTAGTTTGCTTCTCCTGCAAAATCTATCTATGGTTATCACCTACTTGACTGTCACCCACCGTGGGAGCCGCGTGCCGATCGTCTTTCTTCAGGACCCTTCGCGTGAGAAGGTTAGGCATGGCGTCTGTGCTTGGGCCCGTCCCTGCAGCATCGATAAATCCAATGACTGAGCTCTGTCTGGCGGGCTGGCCCCGTTCACGTCACCTCCTCGGGTCATTGGTTCTTGGCCTTCTCACACGATAACCTCGGGAGGTTCGTTCGGCGCAGGTCGTCTAACCATCTCGCAGGACCACCACAGCTATCAAGAATCAAGACCAGGCGCAACCCACATTGAGGTAGGGCCTCGTGAGTCCCGCACTGGCTCATGAGTGCCTAGACATACCTCGTCTAGCCCTGCCGTGCAAGCCATGTGTCAGGGCGGGGTTGTACACGCCCCGGGGGCTCTCCGCAGTAGGGAGTCCCCTCCCACGTACCAGTGGAAGCACCATGCTCCCCGCTGGCCGTCGACACTGCCGAGGAGCGGCTATGCCCATGCAAGTGCAGAAGCACTATGCTCCACGCTGGTGATAAACAACTGAGGGCGGCCCCATGGCTGTATCAACCTCAGGGAGCCCTTGAGCTCAGTGTCCGGCCTCATCGCAACACCTCCCCTTGGGAGAGTCGCGCGAGGGGGCTGGGCACGGGGGCTGCGCTCGGGCCACGCCCAAGCGTACGCCACCCAGCCAGGTCTCCCGGACCTGGTCGTCGCATGCCCGTCCCGAGCCGAGCCTCGGCGAGGACAAAGTTATGAAGGTTGTTTGCACGTCAAGGGGGACTCCTGAGCATCGTGACTCAGGAGCCTAACTGGTGACGTAGCCCCTCACTCCTTGGTCTCATCCTGGTCTCCGGACGACCCAACGGCGGCTGAGGTATGTGTGGGGGCCGGGCCATGCCGACATAGAACACTAGACCTATTCACACGTCTCCTTCTTATAAGTTGTTTGCGCGTCAAGGGGGACTTCTGAGCATCGCTACTCAGGAGCCTAACTGGTCACGTAGCCCCTCACTCCTTGGTCTCGTCCTGGTCTCCGGACGACCCAGCGACGGCTAAGGTATGCGCGGGGCCGGGCCCTGCCAACGTAGAACGAAAAGAAAATAGGAAGAAAATTACAAAATCTCAAGCAAATATTACAAGACATATTGTTCTCACAATACCAAACGCAAGTTTAAACGCCTCCACGAGGCATGATACATGATGCAGGAGTAAAACAGGAAAGCAGCCGCGAGCAAGTCATCCCTGGATGTCACCGTCGCCTGCAAGAGGTGGTCTCTCCTTGGTGGCGTCGCCTTCGCCTGTACCACCGCCCGGAGCTACAGGATCAGTAGTACCGCCGGTCGACGGCGTGGGAGCGAAGGCGCGGAACTTCTTCAGCAGGGCCTCCACCTGACCCTTCACGGCAGCGGCAGCGGCTGCCCAGTGCTCATCGTCTATAGGCTCCAGCAGCTCGTCAAGGCGGGCGGTTGGGTCGCGAAGATGGAGGTGGCTGAAGACGCACGTCAGCGTAGCTTGTCGGTGTTCTGGGAATGGGGGTCCCAGATTGCCTGCCTACGGCCCACGGCGTGGCTATGCTAGCAGGCCGTACGGCCCATCTTCATCGACAAGGCGTTCAGGACCCTCGCGAGGGGCCAAACCTCGCGTGGCGGACGGCGCAAGACCTCCTCAGGAGCGGCCACACTTGGGAGACTCGCGAGGAGCGGAGATATCAAGGCGGGGCAAACCTCACAAGGCTCTCGTGATGTGAGAAATGACGATTGACACTAGGAGGGCGCCAGCGCACGCAGCGTCCTTGTTTCCTCTTTGGTGCTAAGGAGGCACGCGCAGGTGCGGAGTTCCCAGGCATCAAGCAAAGGTTTCCGTATCGGTTCAACGAGACCGAAGACGAGCAGGACAGCAAGGCGGAGGTCACTATGGAGCCCAAGACGACATCACCACCAGAGCCGTTAGCAGGCGACGACCACTTTTGTCAGGATAGCTTGTACTAGCTGACCCCTTTCAAATTGCCCACCATTGTTGGCTCCCTTCCGGCTCAATATTTGGGGAGACGACCAGGGCTTATATAAGTAGAGCTAGCCACCACAGTAGGGAGGAGAGGTCAAGAACTGATTCAGAGGAATCTCGCCCACACAAGTTCGTCGAGCACAAGAACACCTCAACCTCAGGAGGCTGTTCTTCCCCTTGTACTGTTCATCATTAGCCCAAGTGGCAATCCACCACCACCACACTGGAGTAGGGTATTACACCACAACAGTGGCCCGAACCATTATGAATCTTGTGTCTTTCTGTGTTGCGAGTTCGTCGAGTTCGTCCGCTTGATCTTAGCGAGCTAGGGCGTGGATCGGTAGGAGGGAAAGACTTCACGCGCACCCCAGAGTTTGAACCTTAAGGGTTTTGCCAGAACCCGAGATCTGACATTTGGCGCGCCAGGTAGGGGTGCGTCGTGGCTACACTTCCTTCGATCGGCGCTCCGTCGCTCCATCGTCTCCATGGTGGACACTCGCCGCGCTCGTGCTGAGCACCGGGCTGCCCTCACTGCCCGCGTTGCTCAGACGGCTCCCGTCAGCGGGCCACCTCGTCGTTCTCCGTCTCCTGCCGCCAACGCCGCCACCAGCCCGATAGGGAACGACCAGCAAGCGTCCTCGCTGCACCCATCGGTGCAGCAGGACGGCCGCACCGCCACTCCATCGCTGACCCCGGCCGGTTCCTCGTCCCATGCACGTCGCGCTCCCATGGACGCGCGGGCCGCGCTCCTCATGGCGAACGAGCTCCTGCGCTACTGCCCGGTCGACGACCTCTACGAGGACTGGCTTGACCACGTCGCCGAGCTCGTCCGCGCCGCAGGGGGCTCCCCAGCGCTGTCCCTCTCTCTGTCTCACCCTCGGCCAGCCAAGGGCGACGTGGCTCATGGAGCGCCTCCACCACCTCTACCCCAAGACGGTGCCTTGGCACCAAGGCGCACAGCCCCATGACGCAACCCACCGCGCGCAAAGAGAGAAGCTGCCAAGAAATTCCACGGCCGCGTGAAGCTACACATGCGCTCCCCGTGCCGCCTCACCAAGACCGCGCGCTACCTGCAATGGTGGTGCGCGGACCTCGTCAAGACCAAGCTCCACCTTCAAGACGGGCCCTGGCGACCACGGCCGACTGCCGCACCTTCACCCCCGAGCTACGTAGCGTCGCCTGGCCAGGCAAGTTCAAGCCAGATCTGGCCCCTCGCTGCAACGGCATCCCCGACCGCGTGGAGTTCCTACAGCTCTACGAGCTGAGCATCAAAGCAGCCAACGGCGACGAGAAAGTCATGGCGAACTGGTTTCCCATGGCTCTCAAGGATGGTGCCCGATCCTGGCTCCTGAACCTCCCACCGGGCTCGATCTCCTACTGAGACGAGATGCGCGACCGCTTCGTCGCCAACTTCCAGGGCACCCACGACCTCCCGCCGGCCGCGGGCGACCTGCACCGCATCAAGCAACAACCAGGAGAGACACTCCAAAAGTACATCCAACGCTTCAACAACACTTGTCTCTAGATCCCCAAGGTCACGGACGAGGCCATCATTTCCGCATTCTCCGACGGCGTCCGCGACGTCAAGATGAAGGAGGAGCTAGCTATCCACGAGGAGCTGTGCATGTCTCAGGAGCTATTCAACCTGGCGACCAAGTGCGCAAGAGCTAAGGAGGGCCGCCTCTCCCTCCTCGAGCTGCCAGCTGCGGGTGTAGAGGTCAAGGACGTGAAGCGCAAGGAAGCAGCTGTGCTCGCAGCGGAACCGGACACCAAGCGAGGAAGAGATCAGCCTGAGTCATCCAATAACAGCCGGCCATTCTGCGCCTTCCACAACCTGAACACCCAGAACACAAGTGACGGTCAAGAGCTCAGAGCCATTCGCGAAGGACGCTTCGGTCGATGCCCCGAACGCATCGACCGGGGATACAACCGAGGAGGAGGGCATGGTGCCGCACGCTGGGACGAACCTGGCTCGCGCCAGGAGTGGCGCGACCGTTCTCGTGAGGACCGCTGGCAGGATCATCCTCGCGAGGCGCCTGGAGAGACCAGCCTCGTGAGGATCGCCCTCAGGGCAACCCCGGTCTTCCCCCGCTGCCGCCGCCGCCAAGAAGGAATGACGACCACCATCAAGACGAGGGGGCTGGGGGCTTCCAAGAGCCGCGTGCTATTGCTTGCATCTTGGGCGGAGCCCAGGCCCCAGCCTCGCAGCGCATCTTCAAGCAGTTTGCTCGTGAAGTGAATGCAGTCCTCCCCAAGCTCGAGGCCACACGCCCACTCCGATGGTCCCAGTGCCCCATCACGTTCAACTCGGCAGATCAGCTCAAGTGCACAACGACCACTGGCGCCATCCCGATGCTTTGTTCACCAGTCATCAGCAACGTGCAAGTTACCAAGACCCTCATCGACGGCGGCGCATGACTCAACTTCCTGTCCGTCGACACGTTCGACAACCTCCAAGTTCCATATGACCTTCTTCAGCCTACCAAGCCTTTCTCAGGAGTGATCGACGGCTCCACCACGCCGATAGGGCAGGTCCGCCTCCCTGTCACCTTCGGAGAACGTAATAATTACCACACCGAGCTCATCGACTTCGACGTCGCGCACATCCGTCTGCCGTACAACGCCATCCTCGGGTGTCCTGCCCTGGCCAAGTTCATGGCCGTCACCCCCCATGGCTACAACGTCCTCAAGATGCCGAGAAGCGGCGGAATCATCACTGTCCCATGTGAAGAGAGAGATGCGGTGTGCTCCCTCGAGCGCTCCTTCCAAGCTGTAGCAATCTATGACCCCGACAGGAAAAGTGAGGGCCCTCCAGAGGCCATCCCCAAGAAGAAGTAGTTGCGCCGTGCCGGACCTCAGGAGGGCGGCGTCACGGCTGGAACCTCGTCACGATCAGCGCCCGCTCCAGGGGCGCGTCCCTCCATCGCATAGGAAGGCGCGCCCAGTGCCCTCCTTGGGCAGGGCTCGGGGATTTCTTCTGGAAGGCCTTAGACTTTGCCCACATCACGAGGGAGGCGCTTGGGCACCACTTGGAGGCATGCTTCGCGGCATGTTTTCCTCAGGAGGGCACACGACAAGGATCACCCACCGTTCAGGAGTTCATCACCAAGACCACCCAGGAATTGCAAGACGCAAGGGCCATGCGCGGCGACTGCCGCTCACGAGCGTAGCTTCCCATCCAGGCGAGGATGCCGGGCTGCGCGTCTGCATCGATGTTCCAGGGCTCAACAGGGCCGCTTCTCAGGAGCTCTTCTGGCCTTCATGCGTGGGACACTGCGAGGGTTCACCGCACAGCTACGTTCACATGCCCTTCGGCCTGCCGAGCGTGTCGTCAGCCTATCATCGCAACATGCGGTGTATCCTGGCAGCTCAGGAGGCCAGGCACCACGCCGTCTTGGCGGAGATGGAGATGGTCCTCCAGGAACCGCCAGAGCCCTCCAGAGCCTCCCGAGCCTCAGCGCCCCGGTGGCTCATGAGGAGCTACCCCTTCGTTGCACGCCTTCAGCTGCATCAACTCTCCTTCGTCGACGGCACCAGGTGACATTTTCCAAGTTCATTTAGCTGGGAGCGCCCCTCGGGCTGCATTATTCCCAGGCCGCGTGAGTCCGTCCCTGTGGCGTGTATCCTTTTCTTATGTCTTTAGCTTACCTGGCTGGGGGCGCCCCTCGGGCTGCATTATCCCCAAGCCTCTCAGGCCTGACCTAGTGGCACGTATCTCCCATGCATTCGCTTAGGCTTCCTGCTCTCGTGTTCAATCTATCTATGATTACCACCTACTCGATCATCGCCTCCCACAGGGCCTTCCGAAACTGGCACGACGCTGGTGCATGGGTCCGTCCCTGCCACGTCGACAAACCTGAGCGGTCGAGCTCTGGCTCGCGGCACGCCCCGCGCACGCCACCTCACCAGGCCCTAAGTGCATTCATTTCCTCGCGAAGCAGCCAGTGGTAGGCTGGCAACCATAACGGCAAAACAGTGCTTTTCCTTGTGATGGATCGCAGGAATCTCATGAAGAGGATAGCCGGCGGCACCACGAGCTTCCTTTCCTCTCGTACAATCCGCTTGAGCGTTAAAAGGGGGGCTCCTGAGCATCGCCACTCAGGAGCTCTTACTGGCTCTCCAGCCCTCACCCCTTGGCCTTGCCCACGGCATCGCGACCTGGCATACCAGCGGTGGCTGAGCTCGCTCGAGGGTCGGGACCTGAGGACGTAGAGAACTAAGGAGAGCATGGGGAGAGGGAGACTCGTACGGGCCTAACCTAGCTACGCTGCGGGTGTTCACGCACAGGCCTGGCGCATGTCGAAGAATCGACCCCGAACCACTGAGATAAGTCTCGTGCTCGGATCGGCTAATCGTTGGAACCTAAGGGTCACACTCGTCGCAGCCCTGTCGCGGCCACGTCGCCTCCCTTTCTTATCTTTCCATAGCTGCTTGACCGCTAAAGGGGACCTCCTCAGCATCACGCCTCAGGGGCTCTTACTGGACCTTGGGCCGCTCACCTCCTGGCCTTGACCACGGCACGCGACCTGGCATACCAGCGACGGCTGGAGCCTGCCTGGGGACCGGGACCTGTCAGCATAGAGCAAAAAGCCATCGCGTGGTTGGAAAGGGGAGACCGAGTCGTAACAGGACATGCATTTCGCAGATTTTCATAATAAGGAAGATATACACAAAAGGCATTACAGATCCTTACACGCCCCCGTGGGGAATTTCTTGATCCCTTGTAGGGAACAAAATACGTGAACCTAGTGGAATCCTATCTACACCCTCCCGCGGCTGACGCCATCATCAACAGTGGGCCACAGGAGGCCGGCGCCAACCTCATCCAGATCAGCGACGGCGGCGCGCAGATGTTGCGGCCTTGCCCCGAGCACGGCGAGAGCTTGTGGGCACGTAGCTGTCGTCGCTCGTCTCCGGAGTCTCGTAGAGCTCAGGAGAGCCACTGGACTCCCAGGAGTCACTGCTGTTGGAGCAGCCGCGAGCGGGGCGCGCCTCACCTTGGCGCTCCCCTTTGGGGAAGCACTCCAAGCAGCGAGCCTCCGCATCGAAGACCTTGAAGAATAGCATGGAGGCGCCATCGTACTCGAAGTGGATCGCGAGGGCGCCCTTCGTGCGGCGAACCCGCGCGACCTCGCCCTAGCCGCGGGTCATGAAGATCTTGCCGGTGGAGACTGCTTCAACCTACGCTCCGGTCGTGGAGCGTCGTAGTCGGCATGCTGCAACCAGAGCTCGAGAGGCCCCCTCGGCGGCATCACATCAGAGAAGAAGCGCTGGAAACTGATCCAGGAAGTTGGGGGCATCGCCGCCCACAACACGAGCTCGCGTGAGGAGTCCGCGGCATGGACTCCGGGAGCGACGGTGCATGTCGCCGCAGCGCGTCCACCTCGGCCGCGGTGCGCGCTTCGACGCTCGTTGCTACTTCCTCCCGAGCCCCCAGCTTGGGCGTACAAAGGAAGCAGGTACCCAGGAGGAGGCCGCTCGTACCACTACAAAAAAAATACACTTCCGTGATGATACGTGTTTGTCACAGTAGGTCGCGTTTTTTTCATGCATGTACATCCATGACAAATTTATGACAGAATCAAGATAGTCATACCGTCATCGTGAGAAGTGTTCCATGACATTACGAAAATTATCATCATGGAAGTGTCCACTTCCATGACGATAAATCGTGCGTCATAGAAGTGCTTTCGTCAAGGGTGACCGAGACGTGGCATCCACCGTAACGGAACGCCGTTAAGCTATCAAGTCGGGTTTTGGATCCGATAACCCGTTAACAGCCCCGACCAATGGGGATTTTCCACGTGTAAAATCATCATTGGCTGGAGGAAACACGTGTCAGCTCATCGTTGGGACAGATGTCATCCACTCATTGGACAGAAGGCGCCTATGATACATCGACACGTGGCACGGCCCATCAAGTTTAAATGGGCCGGCCCAACTAAAGGCCCACAAGATTTTGCGGACCATAATGGGCCGGCCCAGCTAAAGGCCCATGAGATTTTGCGGACCATAATGGGCTGGCCAACCTAAAGGCCCACAAGATTCGCGGGCCATATTAGGCCGGCCCAGGTAAAGGCCCACAAGATTTTTGTGTGCCATAATGGGCGGCCTGTAAAGGCCCACAAAATTCTTATGGATCATAATGGGCCGCCCACTAAAGGCCCACGAGATTTCACCGACATTAATGGGCCGCCCACCGTAGGCCCACAAGATTTTGAGGACCCTAGTAGGCCGCCCATTAACCGATCGCCATGTTTTGGGCCAAATGTCGACCCATATTTGATCCGGTACATTAATGGCCTGCCACGTTCGCCTAATAATGGCCCATATAAGATCCAGCCCGTTAAAGCCTCCCAATTTACGGGCCAAATCACGGCCCGGATCGTGTCCAAATTTCTTTAAGAGGCTTTGGGCTCAATTATGGCCCATATCAGATTCGACCCGTTAACTGGACGCTACGATTTTGGGCCCACTTGCTAAAGGCCCATGTAGTAATTCAGCCTGATATTAGTTTCGGCCTGTTAAGGGCCCGTTTAACATTTCGGCCTATTAAAAGCCCGTCATATAGTTGGGCCTAACTACCTCCCGGTTTGCATCCGGCCTGCTCGCAGCGGATATCTGATTGGGCCAAACAAGGACACAGACAACTTTGGCCTGTTAAAAGCCCGTGAATTGATTTGCACAATCATGGGCCGGGTCCATTTCGGGATGCTGCCGGCCCGTGAGTTATTCGACACGTTTCAGGCCCAACCTACTTCTCAGCCTCCTAAAAACCCATTGAGTTTTCTTGCGAAAAGAGGGCCAGTGGTTACTCGGCCTATTAAAGGCCCGAATCTACTAGTGGGCCAGTTTGACGGGGCCCATGATGCGGATCATACATCGTGATTGCATGACGGCCCGATTATGTACCGTAATTTTATGGTTTGGCCGGTTTACTGCGAAGACATGATATATATACAGTAAAATAACTGCAACATCATGAATAAGAAAAAACCTAGACTATACAATAAAGAAATTATGGCATATTACATCCACTAGGCATCAAAGTTCGCCACTATGATAATAAAGCACAAGCAGAGAGTAGATTACATACACTGGGCATCAAAGATCGCCACCAGTGCAAATAAACACGCCGACAAAATAATATACACAACCGAAAGCACTTCAATAGAGTTCAAGAAAGGTTAGCCCTGCTGGGAGCTGCAACAGCAAGTAATCGAAAGCAAGATGATGAGATCAAGGCTTGTTCAACACTTATATCTTCCTCACTCTGAAAGATAAACAAGCGATGTATGATGACAGGTTTTGCACATCAAAGTATCGGTCTTTGAAAATTCATCACATTTCTTCTTGATTTAATAAAGTGACACAGTTTAAAATTGCATTAACACAATATGGTATTGTTCAGGTCAAGACATGGCAGGAAATGACATTGTGAAGGAGTTGGCAGCTTCACGACACCACTGGATTACAGATCAAGAACTCATAAGTATCAATGGTTAGTGTGCTGTCAATTTATCCCATTTCATATTGGCAAATAAAGAGACGGTTTAAATAATAGTAGAATGATATGACATTGTTCATAGTTAAGACATTGCAGAATATGACATTGTGTCAGAGTGGGTAGGTTCACCACACCACCGGATTATGGATGAAGAATGTATAGCATACATGCAGTGCAAAAGAAGATCACTTGCTCTGTATAGTTTAATTTACATGGTATGAAGAAGGAACTTGGTTGTACAACTAAAAACTTAAATTGAGAAGGACAAACTTTTGTTTATGTACATAATAAACTTTAAACATGCAATTTGATGCAAACACCAAAAATAAACAGCTGTTGCAGTCATGCCTAACCAAATATACACAAGAAAGTTTGAAGGTTTGAGAAGGACAAACTTACATTACTGGTGAAGACAGGCTCTATACAACCCTTGTCCATGCTGATGGGGGGGGGGGGCAATTCAAGAAGTTTAGCACATAATCTTCTTCATAAGCATTGCCTTTATTCTACATTTTGTTAAGAGTAAATATAGATGTGATAATATACGAAAAAATGGAGAATATTTAAGATAAGATGAAGAGTGAAGCTACATAACCAAGTAGCTATAAATGTATGTGCAGCAATACAGGCAAAAGGCACAGCCAAGAGCAATGCACAGCTAAACTTCTTCAGTACCAACCTTATGGTAAGAGTAAATATAGATCTGATGTGGAGAAAATGGAGGGCAAAGGAAAATAAGCTGCAGAGTGATGGTACATGAACAACTACCCGTCAATATAAGTACACTGATAAAGGATAACATGTACTTACAAGAACAATGCAGAGCTAAAAAAATTTATTGGCATTGGATATATTCTACACTAATGTAACCATTCATACAGATCAGATAATTTGGAGCGAACAATTGATAAGCAAGCTATCATGCATACTGCTGTCACATAATGAACCAGGTATGTATGCAAGTACAGTGATACAGGAGAACATGTACAAACAAGAGCAAAGCAGCGGGCAGCGATATCCCGTCGTTCTTTTCAAACCGTAATTCTTCTTCGAGCAGATTTCCTGCAAAAAAGATCCGTAAGGCACATGCGGAAAAGTAGAAGTTCAAATTGTCATGTGGTTTCATAGACAGTAGCTCATCCAGGAACGAGACCAAAGTGCATAACAAGGTTTTTCCATTCAATGTCTTCTAAATTTAGCACAGGAGACTTCACCGAAATTCGTTTATAGACTTTCCATCAAAGTGTGATTTCCTCAGTAACACCGACATCGCTGCAATGCTTCCTAGAAAAGCACAAGCAAGCTTTGCTCTTCATGACTATCCAGATTGACCCTCGCCTAGTTACAACAATGTAATGTAAAACATTGGTGTGTTCGATCAGCAGAAAACAAGAAAATAATAACCATGAATAATAGCACTTACACGTAAGTTGGACAGGAAGATGTGAAAATGGTGTTTGTCTTCACTATAATCTTCCCATGATGGGAATATATGCATGTAGTCCCTAACAACATTGAAAGCATTGTCTTTTAAACTGGGAATAAATGGAATGGGGTTCCAATCTGCAGGAATTGGCCGTCTCTGCAGTTGGGATAGGTCTTCGGCCGGTGAACTTGCTGTACTTTTTGCTGGAGTGGGTTTTTTCTGTGGTACGGCTGGTGCTATGGCAAATGAAATCGATATACCTTTTGCTAGAGTGCAGGTCCTGTGTGGTGGGGCTAGTGGTGTGGCTAGTGAAGTATGGGTACAGTCTGCTGGAGTCGGTCCTATGTTTTGTGTCACTGGTTCCACAACCAATATAAGTGGAGCGTTGTCCGATTTCTCCGGCACCACCATGTTTTCAAGGACTTTGCTGGTGCTCCTTCAGGTTCGGCAATCACCCTCTTCCTTTCTGATGTCTGATGCACAAGAACAGCATTTGAGTGAAAAAACATGGTATGATGATAGATGGAATATGTATTGATAATGGATGGGCATGGCATCTCGAGTTTTATGATGAGTAAACTAAGCAGATGGCGGTGCAACAAAGTAGAAGAAATGCAAGACAACATATGCAAGATACGCGCAATCAATAAGACCTTGCCAAATTAGAACAGGCACCTTGATGGCTGAACAGATGTGCCATCTCGCCTTTGACTCTTCCAGTTAGAATAGTCATTAGCATGATATTCTAACAAGAATCAACAGTGGGGAGCGTCTGAGTTTCATTGCTTCTGAATGGCACTCAATGCCTTGGTGCCAATTTTGTAAGTCATTGCAGTGTTCCACAATATTCTTCCGATGCGCCGGATTCGATATTCACTATAATTGCGTATAATATCGAGAACCATGAAAACATAAATAGTTGTGAGATTATCTTTGTAATGCAGATGATATTATAATATAGGGCGCCCCAGAAACACTTATGTGCTATCACGGATTACGATGAGAGAGCTCATGTGTGCTGTAATATGGTGTGTGCATTTATATAATCTGGCACAAGTACTCAAAAATAGGCTCCGTAAGTAAGGATAGCTGATGATGATAGGTTCATAATATACCGTATAGAGAGTTTATTGCCAAACCATGATAACAAGAGCACACAAGAACAAGGCAGATCATAGTGTACATAACAGGGTACACCATAACCACGATATATAAATCGGGAAAGTGGAACTGGCTTGAAAATACGGTGTTGTATTGCCGCTAGTAATTGAAAGCCTATCGATCACGTACAGGCCAGCTCTATCGAACATGGTAAAGAAGAGCAAGCAGATTTTGGATAATAAAATGTTGGTTGCACAGTGCCCACACATGATGAACCAGAGCGCATTAAGAATGCAACTCCCAGCTGTCTCTTGACCATTTCAGGCGGTTGGATGAAGATCCTACGTCTCCTAACCCTTCTTCTTCCTCGTCTCTGATTCTTCCCATACAGAACACCGCACGGGCCGCCGGCCGGACCATCGGCCCACACCGCCTGTGTTACTCCGCCACCCCCACCCCCACCCGCGCCCCAACCACCACCCACATCGAGTTTTCTTCATTCAGCGAGGCCCCACAACCAACCGAGCCCCTTCGATCGCACCAGGAAACTCCGACGAGCTCTGAAAAATCGACTGACCCAATTTTGAAATTTAGTCTACTGTGATTTAACTAGTGTGGAATATAAAAGGGGAAAACCATAAGCATTGGGAGTATAGTGTTAGGGTGCCATGGCGGATCTGAAGGTGCAAACCGGACAAAGGCAACTTAAACCAAGACAAGAAATCGAGTAAAGCAAAGTGGCGATCTATTTTCTTGCTGCGATAAATAAGTTGAGCAGACATTTAAATAGTACCGCCTCAGTGCGGGCGCCGTGCACGATTCTGCTGAGAATTTGACGGTGCTGTGGTAGCGATGGCTGTCGGCGTGGAAGCAGATCTAGGAGGGTAGACGGTGGCGGCGGGCGCGGTGGGCGAGATGGTCGAGGGAGCGGCGCCGACAAGGTGGACGACAGCTGATGAAGCGAGTGGACGGTATGCATTGGTCCCGGTCCGAAGCCGTGGATGAGAGAGGTTGATCTCTTGTATTGGACAGCGGCGTCGGGGTATCAGCTCGGCATGGTGGAGGAGGACGGTGGATGGGGTGGCGGATGGCGGTGACGGAGGAGGGTGGGGTGGAGAGGGTGTTTTGGCGCCCATGAGTACTAATGGGGAAAAGGGAGGTAGAGAGGAAGGGGAACCATGTATTCAGTATGCCGCTTGTCTCAAATGCGAGGAAATTTACAAACTTAGCCCCCGTTTCAAATTTATACTACATCACAACAACATTAGTAGGTTGGGGATAGGACGGTAATCTCGCATACACCGAATATTTGCCGACGAGAGTTTGTTTCTGGCGTCCACCGTGTATGAATATGAATCAGGGAGGGAGTCGATTTCGGCCGAGGACACACTGTGTTTTGGCACCCACCATGTATGAATCCGGGTGAGAGGCGGTTATGTCATGTTTGGGTGAAATTACAAACCTACACCTATCGAAACCTATGGAAATCCAGCAGATAGGCTTTGCGTGGCAGGGATAGGCAGTAGTGATTTCCATCTCGCATATTTTGGTTTCGGGCAGTTACTGTGACTTTTCCCTCTTCATTCAAATTTTGCAGAGTGAACGTTTACCGTGCCAACTCAATTCGAATCCCATTTGTATTCTACTTTTTTTCGGGCGGGATCCATTTTCAATTGGAATTACATTCTATATACATCATTTTTATATATACTTTCAAAAGCACAACACCATTTATACATAAATATGGTTTACAAATGGCATGATCTCAGATTCATAAGGTTGTATCCATCAATTTGGATTTTCAAATATTTGAAACCACTTTATGTTGAAATCCTATCTATGCATTCCTCGCTAACTGTCTCTAATTAATGTGTGTTTCATGCGGGGTTTTTTAAACTTCTCAAACATGTATAATGTGTTTCACACACGCAACATATAGTGTAATCCCGTTTAGACATTAATTGCATATAAACCATGCATTGTTTGTAATTGAAGAATCTATGGATCACCAATATCGATAAACTATATAACATTACACGTGTGCCCAAATTCAAATGAGTATGCATGTTTGATACACCAATTTGCATTATGATATTATCGATGTCGTGATCTCCAGTTTAAATATTTGAATCCCCTTTAATCCAGATATTCGTCTCATATAGCTATCACTCATGCTTATATAGGACTATCTCTCGACCTATACGCTGCTCATCGTCTCTCGTGTATCTCTCGTATACCAGATGTCGACAATGATCTTTTATCTTCGTAACACACTGACGGTACTCTCTCCCTTGACCTTCATCACTCTATCTCTCTCTAAGTATATCTCGCTCCCTGCTATGTGTGTCTAACTATGATTCTCCATGTGGAATCTCTTTCTCTCACACAAACACAAAACTTTGTCTCCCGGGGTCTCATTTCTCTCTACTATTCCCATGTGTGCCACTCGCACACCCCTCATACGTAGATGTCTTTCGCTCCTTAGATATGAGAACCCTCGACTCCTCCTCTTCAATATCTCTTTATCACACACAAACACAAACTCTGTCTCCCTGTGGTCTCATATTTCTCCATTGTTCTCTTGTATGTCGCTCACACACCCTCTCTCCCTAGAGATATATTGTGTTCCCTCATATGTCTCTCTAGCTATCACTCTCGCTAGAAATATCTTTCTCTCTGAGACACAAAACTCCGTCTCTCTGGATCTCATTTCTCTCTGATATCTGTTTTTATGTGACTCACATGCACCCTCCCTCTATCTCGCTCACACCCACACACATAACCCAGCCTTCTGATCCACTCGACTCCTATCTCTAACGCACACTAGCTAGCATCTTTATCTTTCTATTTATTTGTTTCTCCATCAACCTTCTTTCTCTCCCTCACTCTTGATTCCTATCACGCACACTAGATATGTTTCTCTCTACATGCAGTCAAGTGCCCTCTCACACACATTTATAACTTCACCCTTTGAACCACCCGACGGTCATCTCCAACACCCAAACTAGCGGATGTCCCTCTAGCTAGCATCTCCGCCTCTCAGATCTATCTCAGTAGTTTCTCCGTCAACATTTCTTTCTCGCATGGAGTCTTGCTTCCTATCACCCACACTATATATGTCTCTCCATACATATGCATTTATAGGTTGATCTCTTTTGCACAATCGTTGCGCCTCACCCCTCTCGCCGCCATATATGCATGCTCCAGCCCACGCCACTATCTCTTAAAGACAAAACACATGCTCAATTGTCGGGCCTTCTTCCCTGCATTCTCACATGCATGCATATTGTCATACCGATCCGTCTCTCCCATGTCATTGATCTTATGACTTATGTCTTATTTCTTTTATCTCGATCATGCGCGCGCGCACACACACACATCCCACGTATACATGTATACCCTTCACACATGCACGTTCAAGGTCTCTATGTCCCATACGTAGTTAATTACCCTCAATCTAACGCCACATCGAATCGTTCTCCTCTTTTGTGCACATAACTTCCGCCTGGATGGGTAAAACACACACTCACACTTAACAATCTCCTTCTAGCTACCGCCCCGCCAAGACACACACACATCCCACGTATACATGTATACCTCTCACACATGCACGCTCAAGGTATCTATGTCTCCATACGTAGTTAATTACCCTCAATCTAACGCCACATCGAATCGCTCTCCTCTTTTGTGCACATAACTTCACCGATGGGTAAAACACACACTCACACTTAACAATGTCCTTCTAGCTACCCCCCCCCCCCCCGCGCCTCTCACTCTTCCCCTATATCCCCGAAACCAAGAAGACCATCCCTTTGTTTAATTCTCGCCTACATATGCACCATCGATATATAGTAGTCTTCCTCGGTGTCTCTCAAACAAACACGTTCTCTCGATGTCGACTCCTCTCATGCGCCCGCACCTTATCTTCCCTCTCTACGGGCATTTTCTCTCTCGCACCCCATCGTTGGTGGCCTCTGCCATACACATCACCTCTCTGTGATGAAGCCATGCACACTTAAATTACATCCGTCACAGAGGGCCCCGTGACACACACACACACGCACACACACACACACACACACGCACACCCCCCCCCCACAAACACAGTAAGACTCCATCTCTCTCTCTCACACACACACAAACACACACACACGCACGCACCCACCCCACACATGCTTGGACTCCATCTCTCTCTCTCTCTCACACACACACAAACTAAGACTCCATCTCTCTCTCTCCTCTCTCTCTCTCTCTCTCTCTCTCTCTGTCATACACACACACGCACACCCCACACACACACTAAGACTCCATCTCACACACGCATGCTCTAGGCGGAGCATTTGTTCCTACCACCCTTCATCCAACCTTACCCGTATGATAAACAATCACCTTTATTTACTTGCATAACATGGACAAATTCCACTTTAACTTTAGTAGTCAGCAAACTTGTCATCTGTACCCTTATAAAAAAACGAGTTGGCAATGATGGTGTGCCTGCCATCTTGTAATACAGACTGTATGATCTATATCTGATGGATAGAGAGCAAACTATGATAATTTTACAAAAGATACCCGCACCTCTCTACACATCATTATCTCCCGCAACCTCATTGCTCAGCAATTAAAAAAGGAATAAGTCTCTAGAACAATCTAGCATGCATGGTGGCTGCCGCTACCGCCGGCACCGCCCATCCCCATGCCTCCGCCCATTCCCACCACTCACCACCACCACGCTCCACTCGTCCTCGCCTTATCTCTCATCTTTCATTCTTTTGATGACATTCTCGAGATAGCAGTTTTCCTATAAAATTCTCGAGATATCATTAGTTTTTACACATGGGATTACTCCTGCATGGGTCAATCACAATAGGTGTTTGGTAAAAAAATGCATATTGATGTCCCGTGCAATGCACGAGAATCTTGCTTGTAATTATATAACGTAAATCACGAGCAGGAAGTGACATTTTTTTGACACAACCACGTTAACATGGCCACGTAAATCACTAGCTAAAGTGAATACCATTATACTTATATCCCTTTGCAAAAGGTTGAGTACATGTCCGAAGAGTAGAGTCACACACATGCACTCTGTCTCTCAGAATCTCTCTCACACACACACACCAGTTACGTGACGCCCACTAAAGCAGACGCGAGTATGTTACAATTTGTGCACCCGCGGGTACGCGTGATGCTGCGCATTAATTTAAGCCGGAAGGCGAACCCAAACAGTAGCTGAATTCATTCCTCCCGCCGCCTCTTCTTCGTCGCCGCCGCCTGCAGCCATGGGCCGCCAAGGTAACAACATACACCATACTCACGAGCGGGCGCTTTAATATGGAAATTTTAGTGGTCATGCATGCATCTTTTGTGCTAGCACTCCTATATAAGGGTTGACCGGTCGCTTGCTGGACGCATGCGCGACAAAGGGAAGAGGAAGGAGAAGGGAAGTGGGCTGTGGAGTAACGCTTTTACCACAATTTCTTAGGAAATCGAGTGCAATAACCGAATAGTTTTGAAACTACCAAGATTACACCAAACGGTTCAAAACCTATACTACTCTTTCAGCTACAAGGCTTCCCCGTGCATGAAACGGTCAGCTGCCGCCTCGAGCGCCAAGGCTGCGACACGCCCGGGCCAGAGCGGAGGCGACCTCTCACCGGCGCCGACTTTGAAGTGGCGCGACGGGCCGAGAGAGCGCCCGCTTCTGGGCACGCGATCGCCTCACGTCGAGATCGCCATAGGCCCTGCTTTGGATCCATGGGTTAGAGTTAGTTTGAGCTAGTTGGGGCTCAAATAGCCCTAAAGTATCTAAGCATGAGGGTTTAAATTGGAGCAAGTTGCACCGAACCCACTAAAAAAACTATCCCACCCAAGAGGTGCTAGCTGGAGATAGTTCTCATTGGGACCACTGAGAAATCACTTTTCTCTCTCCATGAAGTGCATTTATTGTCAATCTAACCCTGTCATCCAAACACCTCTTTGGCTACAGTTAGTTCAGGGTTAGTCATGAGTTAGTCTAACCTCTAGCTAAGTTAGAGTATCAAACAGGAGCAGTATAGGACATGCAAGTTGCTCAAAGCATACAGGCAAATTCAGACGTGAAAGGATTTTTTTCTTTTAGAAAACGGAACGTGAAAGGAATTTTTTAGAATGCTCTTGGCATGTCGCTAACATGTGATAGTTAACCGACCTCAATAGACGGCAGAAACGCCAGCCCGCCGCACTTTGATAGAGACGAGGAGGGAGAAGCGATACAGGCTGCTGGATTACTAGAGATAGGTGTCACACGGAAGCCAAGAAATATGGTGATAGTGTGGGTTAGCCATGTACTAGTATGATGTAACTACACTGGGCTGCCGTGTTTCGTACTCTTCCAGTCCACTGTGGAGATGATTGGTTAATTTTATATCGCTGAATAATATTAAATATTATGAGTGCGCACGCCCACCACGAGGTTCCTTGCTCCTTCTCGGTCGTCCGTAATATATGTTCTTCCACTCTATTTTTTTACGTGAGCTTTGTTCATCCTTTTGCCAACACGCGAGACATCAAGGTGCACGTGTTATGCAAGGATCGTTCCATCTATATGAAGAACACGTGGGACTGGAACTATGAGACGGACATGTACCCAAGAGTGGACGTACGAACCTCAGTAATGTAGCGTAGTAAGTGAAGTAGAAAGGCACAAATGGTATGAACATGCGTGGCATATAGGGTGTGTTTGGTTGCATTCTCGACTCAGCATAGTTGTTCCCTCTTCATGCATGCTCAACTCAACACCCCTCTTCATGCATGCTTCTAGTGTATTTGTGCTAAACTAGTGTGGACTCATGCACCCTCCATACACTCTACCAAACACCCAAAAGTAGGTCGAGAAGGGAACTCTTAGGCGGCATTTGTCTCTTACTACGTACTACCACTAAATGTTGTACGTGCAATGCATGGTGATGTTATGGAGTACGTGCCTACACTACTAGGAAAAGGCCTATTAATGGCGCACTGGTTTTGCCTACTAATGGCATTACCAGTGCGCCATTAGTAGCACGCCACTAGAATTCTTTACTAATGGCGCACCACTGGTGCGCCATTAGTATCTGGTGTACTAATGGCGCACCAAGTAGTGCGCCATTAGTATGTAAAACCATGCGCCATTAGTGTGCCTCCTGGGGGGCCATATGTAAGCATGTGCTTTGTCAAACTAACGGCGCATTCTGTGCTGATGCGCCATTAGTATCCTTTGGCATAATAATGGCGCACCTGGTGGTGATGCGCCATTAGTATGAATATTTGGTTTTTTTTGCTTTTCTGATTTTTGCACAGGTTACAAAATATATTATTGGACAGAATATAGACAGCAGCACACAGCTACAACAGATTCATCGAATACAATAGAAGATTAGTCTCCGAATACAATTCATCATATTAGTCTCCGAATTCAAAAGACCGAACAAAGATAAAACATTACAAGTCTCAAGACCGCGAGTATCGAGTTTGTCTTCACGTTACAAGTCGATATCGATCATCTAAACTACCATCACATAGAAGAGAGCTATGGTCATCACGATGAGCATCATCGCGATCAAACTGGTCTTCATCTGGTTCCTCCAACGCTCCCTCCTCTCTCCCGCTAGATAGCGGGCGTATCTAGATTCGGCCTCCGCCCTAGTGGTGTACCCTTTGTAATCAAGTACCGTGAAACAAAGGAACCTGTCTCCGACACTCCTCCCAAATGCCGTCGACTTCAATTCGATGCGCCATTAGTATGTATGGAAAAATGGAAAAAAATTAATACTAGGGGAGCACCCTGTTTCTGGTGCGCCATTAGTGTCTTCCACACTAATGGCGCATCACCAATAGGTGCGCCATTAGTATATAGTAGTGGCGCACTACTTCCATGGTGCGCCATTAGTACCAATCCTATCTATTGCCCTTTTGCTAGTAGTGCTAAGTACTCTACTACTACTATATTAGTTGGAGGCACATATTAACTTTTATATTTGTTTACGTGTATGCCCCGAGACCTTGCAACTAGACGTGTCTTTCTCTCCAGATCGCACTTTGTATCATTCATACCACTAAGTACTACTACGTGTGATCTCTGACCCAGAAGTGGAAGAAGTGGAGACGCTCTACCATGTTGTTTTTTTACGCTGGGCTCTACCATGCTGTTCATGTCCCACTCCTTTCGCTGACGTGTGGGACATCCAGCACGTGCCGTGTCTGGCACCCTTTGTCGTAAGAGTTGAAACACTAGCATTCATCAGAAATAAAAAATAATTATAAATCAGCAGTGATACTAGTTTTTTGCGAACCAATCAGAAGTGATACTATACCACGCGGTTTCCTTGCTCCTCGATATCGGAAAGAATAATTCCGTTCGCCAACATGTGGGACGTCGACCATCTTGGTCTAGGCTAATGTACTGGTAATTTGCTCTAAAATCTACAATGGTAACTAGTACTAGTATTGGTACATGCTCGTACTTAGACACAGACACACACACACTAACTACTAGTACTACTACCTCTCACATGCTGGCCAGACGCCGTTGTTCTCCTTCCCAGCTTTGTCGGCGACACCCCATCGTGCTTGGATCTCCGCCGACCTGTCCGCAGCAGCGCGTGCGTCCTTCTCTTTCTTGCGGCGGCGGGCTCTCTTGTCTTGAGTGCTTTCTGACTTTTCCGCTCCCTCTGTGCGGCTTTGGCTGCCTCTTGCTCTACCGCCCATTCGGCCTTGGCATCTTCAAATTCCTCCCACATAGTTGTCAGGTCGCGAGCATATAGCTCCGTATTTGTCTGGTTGACCAGTCAAATAGTCGGCATGCGCCTCATCAGCTCGTGTTCTTTATCTATATATCTATGCGGGCCTACGTGTCAGTGAAGAAAGAAATAAAAACCAAAATTATGCGTATGTGACATTACTGTTTAGACGTTTGCTGGAGGCCTCCGCGAACACCGAGCATGTATTCACCTGGCTCAACACCAACGGTCATACTCATGACTCGGCGCCTTGCTCATGTATATCATCCATCACAACGACAATCTATAAAACAGCCTAGCTAGAGAGGGTACTATGGTGCGGAGTATGTGCTATCGTGAGCAACCGATCATAGTGCCACTGCACACGAGTGTGTGTCTGATCGATTCGTCCATTATTCATAAGTTATGTATGGTTGTGTGGTGTCTAATGGTGGTCATCGAATGCTAATCGGCGACAAGAGCGGTTGCATGGACGCCTGGTTGTCAATACGCGCCGCATACGCTTCAAAGGCTCGCCATCCATGAGTTCACATTTTACCACCACGCCAGCGCCCGACAGCCCTCGCCTATCAAACCCCTTCCATCGCTAGCGAAGCGCTTCACCGAAACGATCACTGTCTCTCCAGAACGTCAATGCCGCATTCACCATCCTTAACTGCAGGTGCAGTTGGTGTGTCACTGACATGCGTGCCTGATACCCGTCGGGCCCACATGTTAGTGAGACAACGCACCTGCGGTTAAGTCACTGAAGCAGCGTCCGCATTCACGCCTGACGTGACCTCTCACTGGCGTCGATATTGCAGCAGCGCGCAGGCCGTGAGAGCGCCACCCGCGCGGCATCCTGGGGCAAGCGACTGCTCCGCGTTAATGACACCACACCTACTCCGCTGCCAGCCGTCCATCCGTCTTTCCGTGGCTCATTGCCATTCGCCCGCTATATTAACTTGAGCCCCAGCTCCCAGCCATAGCCAAAGACCCACACTCATTCTCCTCCGGTCCCTTCCTTTTGTTGGCACCACTCCAACCATGGCCTCCGTGTCAGGACCCCGATCCTAAGTCACACCGATCTAGCATGTAACACATCATATCACTTTGCGGCCTCACGCACGGTATTCCCACGGGTGTCGCCTTACCATGTCCCGGACCGTTTATGCCTTTTGGCTCACGATATGACAAAGTTGTCGCTAGCATCCATATGACAAAGAACCCGGCCGACATGGCTAGTCGTGAACCCAAAGCGGCGCTTAACCTATGGGGACAGGCATACATGAATCACATCGAGCATGTCGGTCATCAACGTATATATTCGGCTGTAGCACTGGCTAACAGGACTCCGGTATCCCGGGCTGTAGCAGGCTAGTCAGGACTCCGAATAACACCGCGTGACATTTCCCAAGGGATGTATATAGGAACGGCGAAACACATGCCGCCAGTCAAGTGTCCAAGCAAGAGTCTGGCTAGCAGGACTCGTGAACCGGGTCAGAAGCGGACTACTATCGCCGTGGCACGAGACTACATTTCCCCATATGAGAGGCTGCCAAGGATAAACAACTAGTTTGTCGGATCCCACACATACCAAGCATTTCAAACATACACACATTATACTTGATATGCGTAGATACAACATGGCATCACAACATAACTCTACGACTCAAATATTATTCATTAGGCTCAAGAGCGAGATATTACAAACATGGGTCTCATGACCCAACACTCGTGAGCATACAAGTCAAAGCACAAGTGGAAGCTAATCATGTCTCGAGTACGTATAACTATAAATGAAAAAGGCTGAGAAGCCGACTATCTACTGCATCCTGCCAAGGCACAAGATCGTAGCTGAGGTATCAAGCTAACCGTCAAGTCCAAGCGGAACTACTAGCGAGACTAAAGTCTCTCGCAAAACATAAAATAGGCAAACGTGAGTACAAACGTACTCAAAGAAGACTTACATCGTAACTAGCTACATATGCATCATTATCAAAAGGGGGTGGTGGAGTTTGATCGCAGCAAGCCAACTTTGACTCGGTGGCTATCCCGAACTTTTAATCGCAAGTAACTCTTTTGAGGCGGCGCACGAGTCCACATATTCACCATATCAAATACACCACTATGGATCCGCTCCCGTCTACCTACGGAAACGCCATCCATAGCACTCACGCTTATCTTGCGTATTTTAGAGTATCCACTTTCACTTGTCTATGAACTATGCAAGGGGTCCAAGTTTCCATATCCGAGGAATCCGCTATTCGAATAGATAATGATAACCCTGCAGGGTGTACTTCTTCACACACGCTCGCCACTTATCGCCTCAGACATCGCCATGTACCTCGGCAACCTTCAAGCGGAAGCCGGGCGAGGGAGTCGGCCACGACCGACTAACCACACAAGTCTCTCGTCTGTGTTTATCGCCTATTCGGGTTCCATCCGCAAGGAGATCCGGCCGGGTGTCGCCACGGCCCCAAACGATGTGAGCAGGGTTCCCAAGCCCACCAAACGGGTGCCACTTGGTACACCGTACATCAGGCCTAGTCTGTCCCAAGCCCACCTGCATCGGGTGCCACTTGGTAGACTACTAACACTACCTACAAACACCGTAAACTAGTTGCAACTCCTGACAGAGATCAAGTTGATTAATAAGTCGAGAGGGGTCGAAAGCACGAACCCAATGTGTGGTAGTAACTGTTCATGGATCACAAACACAGAACTCAGTTCTCGAGGACGGCTGCAATGAGACAACCCACCATGTACTCCTACATGGCCTCTCACCGCTACCTTTACCAAATCGTGTTCACACACTTAGCTCACACACGCAGATGGGACATGTTCACACAACCATTCCAATTCATTCCCGATGAATCGACCTGACTCAACTCTAAGCAAGAGCAGGCATGACAACAAGCATAAATGAGTAGGCACAACATGGCTCAAACAATTCCTACTCATGCTAGTGGGTTTCATCTAATTCTTGTGGAATGACAGTCATGCAAAGGATCAAGGGGTTCAGCTACCGCAGCAAATAACACATGAGTCGTTGTTGTCCTAATGCAATAAAATAGAGCAGGAGCGAGAGAGTGGGATTGTATCGGAATGAACAAGGGGTTTTGCTTGCCCGCACTTCAAGATAATAGTTCTTCATCGGTGTCATCGAATAATCATCGCTTGCACATCGCTCACCGGAGGGGACAATTACCGCAAACAAGAGAGAGCACAATCAATGCAATGCACATATATGATGCATGATCATGTTAAGGTACTGAATTCACCTAATGCAATAATAATCCAAGTTAGTTGAAGTGGAATTCAAACAAGGTTGAATTCCAACTCCAAATGCTATTTCATAAATTACCCTAATCATTATTCATCCTATTCAGTGATGTTAACTTGTTCAAACATGCATGATCATGGCATAAACAGATTCTTCATATTTTTCTGATCATTTTTCATATATAAATTATTTCCATCCGAGTTACGGTTGAATTTATATGATTTTTAGAAGTTTAGAGTATTTTCTGAAATTTCTTTGAATTAAATTAAATCTAGAAACCTAGTTATTATACGACCGACGTCAATGTGACGTCAGCGGGTCAACAGGCGCCCAGGTCAAACCTGACGTGTGGGGCCACACGTCAGTGACTAACTAAACTAACCTAGTTAATTAGCACTAACCTAGGTTAAGTTCAATTAATTTAAACCTAAACTAAATTAGTTAGCCGGGCGGGGCCCGCAGGTCAGTGGGGAGAGGGGAGGTCAAACCGGCAAGGTCAACCCACGCCGGTCACGGGTCAGCCGGGCCGGCGTTTAGTCACGGCGAGCCGGCGGCGGCGAGAGTGACTTTGGTCATTCCGGCCACCAAATGGATCGGGGAAAGCATCTGAATGGAGCTAAGGACGAGCCGAAGCTCTTGGTGGGGTTAGCCGAGGTCGGGGTGGTCGGAAATGGTGCCGGCGGCGACCTAGGCGGCCGCCGGAGTTCGGCCGAGGTCGAACACGGCGCTAGGAAGCACGGCGAGGCGCGTGGAGTGGCGTTTTGCGCTCCTGTGAGTGCGGTGGGGGCGGTGGTGAGCTCGGGAGCGGCGTCTTGTGATTGTGGCTAGCTACGCCATGGCCGGCGGCGAGGAGCAATCGGCTCCGGTGGAATTCGGCGTTAGCGAGAGGAAAAGGGCCAGGGGAGAGAGGGGATCGGCGCAGTAGCTCACAGCGGATCGAACGAAGGGGTTGGCGAGCTCGGGGAGGCTTCTGCGACGGTGAATTGGCGGCGGCGATCCTCGGTGGCCGAGAAGGGGGAAGACGCGTGGGCGGCGATGCAGGCCATCCGGGCTTGCTTCCTTCGATGGAGAGGTTCAGCGGGAAGAGGCGGAGCTTGTGGGCGTGTCGGAGAGGTAAGGGGGAGGCGGTGGCCGCGGGTATGGCGAACGGCGGCGACGAACTCGTTCGGGTTCGGCAGAGAGAGCGAGACAGAGGAGAGGGAGGGCGTTCTGGAGAGAGGAGAGGGCCGAGGGGCACGGGCGCCGTCGTGGCGCCTCCGGACGCCGAGGGGGAGCCAGCAGCGAAAGCAGGAGGAGCCGGGCGAAGCTCGGCGCTGTCGCCAGGTGTCCCTCCTCTCGCCCATCGGGCAGAGGTAGGCGACGAGCGGCGTGGCGGGCTGGTGGCTGGGCCACCAACCGGCCAGCCGAGCGAGAGGGGGGAGTTGGGCGGATCGGGCGCTGGTAGGTGGGCTGCGTGTAAATGGCCGTAATCCTTCTCTCTCTCTTTCTTTATTATTTCTGTTTTCTATTTTCTGTTTTGTTTTAGTTTAGTAAAATACCAAACCATTTAAATAAATCCTGAAAATAATTGTGGGCATTAACTAAATTATTAAAGAGGCCCTTAACTATTTTCGTAATTGTTGGAGCATTTAAAAATAATGTTAATAGTATTTAAATGCCCCAATTCAAATACAATATGGTTTATTCAAAAATCCAAAATGTCTTGGAAAAATATCCATCACCTCCGGATATGGTTTTCACCTTTTTCCATTAATCATGAACATTTTTGCAAAACCACTTTGGGTTCTTTGAAGATATTTTGAAGTTGAACCTATTTGAATTGCTTTAGTGCTAGGGCTTGATCATCCCCATTTCAAATTTCATGGAAATTAAACATGATACATGGATGCAATGCTACTAGTTACAAGCAAGCTCTAGGGCTGATCTGGGGCTGTGACAGCTCACCCCCACTAAACAAGAATCTCGCCCCGAGATTCAAGACGTGAGGCAAGAGGAAAAAGGGAAGTCACAGACTATCACAATCTTCATGATCCATTTGCCCTTCGCGAAGATGTTGATTCATTCCATCATCTTGATCTTGACGTTTTCGAGATCTTCACCCGACACGACAACAGGAAGAAAGGGGAAACCCTACATGATTCGATCTTCATGAAGATCAAGTAAACATGATCAACTCACGGACTGAGACGGTGACACATCTCGAGTTGAGACACAAAATACATCGAGAGGAATGGAAGAACAACAACGGGTTTGATTGGTGGCAACAATTCCACGCTTAGAAAGATGGTGGATGGTGTCAAGGTGGTGAGAAAATATTTGCCATGCTTCAATAGCGGGGCACCTCAGGGGAGGTGACGCGAGGAACTATTCCCTTAAGTGGCAAAGAGAATTACTTTTGATACAGAGATCATTGAAACTCTTCATACTAGCCCAAGGCAATTCACAATGATCGTTTGGGGGAGTGCAAAGGAATGGTACACCCGGACTGAAATGGATGATGTAGACTACCTTGTTGAAGACAACGCAATGGATGATTTTTGCTTATCATCGGAGGTGGAGGGGATCCATGGTAAGTCCACTTTTGAGAATGATCTTGAACAGAAATTACTACGAAGGCAGCCCATAGTGAAATGGCATAAGGACGGTGCAAGCTGGGAATGAAATGCAACTGTTCGAATGTTCCAACCATCATATCTGCCTGAGATTCAGATCTGGTTGGTGTTAGGATATTTCAGACTCAGATGTCCGAAAGGAAAGGTTGCAACACAAATCGATGAGAAGACGCGTTGCAGATTCTCGTGGATATAAACCAAGGTAGTAAGCTCCAAAGCATGAGCTGGTTCTGCTACAACCTGTGAACACATTGTCCTAGACAAGCATGACCACATGGTAGTCTTACAATAAAACACGACCGAGTTCGGGTGGGGAGCCATCATCGAGGGTATCGAAGTCTTTACACAAGTCCATGGATTAGATCCCAAGCATAGACTTCTTTTCCTTGATCAAGTCAATCAAGGCTTGGTGTGCTATGGAATCCATATGGAATGAAGATGATCAGTCTATCGCACCATAGAATACTTCGCACGTGCATGACTGACTTGGGATGATTCCAAAGGAACAAAACAAACCTTTCTCAAATTCATGGCGGCAACTTACACCAGATGCACATGAATTAGAGGAAGTCACTACTTTCATCCAAACATATGCTTCATGAATGAAACACGAAGAAATGCTTACACAAGTTTCCAATACTAGGTTGATGCTCAACATGACTCATGGGGGAGACAAAATGCTACCGATGGGCTCAACAGCAACTTATCGAAATTTCCATATCACCGACTTCCACCATCATGTGAACACGGTGATAGCATTGGCTGCACCAAAAGACATAATGGTGTATGCTCGAGGGATCAACCACGAGTAAGACAACATTACGAATATCGTTGGTTCTGATTTGACTTGGCAATGGCCCATACTCAAATCAAAGAATTGGTAGGACAACAGATCCAACAACTGATCACGAGGAACAATCGATGAAGATATCATCTTTCTTCAACACACACTACACAAGAATATCCCTTTGGATCGAATCTAAGTTAGGCAAGCTTTTATCTTCCAACTCTCCAAGTTATTGTCTAGCTTAACCAACTAGCTCAGGGTATCCAACACAGATTCTTGGAGAAGGGTGGTTCACAGAAAACCAACTTGATCACGAACTCAACATAGCGGTCAGGTGACAACCTGATAACACTTCCAAGAAGATATTTGGAAAGTCACGAACCACCGGTATGTTACTAAGCTCGAGAACGATCTTGCTTTTGAGGGCAAGACGATATTATTAAATGAGTGAGGACTTGACAAGATCCTAACTCATCAATCGAGGGGTGCACCAGAAGTAAGGACTAGGTAGCACGGTCAATCTTAGGATGATGGTTTAATAACCAACACGCTAAGAATGAGAATATTGTCCATTCACTACCAAGCAACGAGTTGCTCGGGGTATTGATTTCACACATCACAATTCACTTGCCGGCTTCCCGGTTGCATCAACACGGAACCGAGGAATGAACGATGATGGCGAGAGTATCACTACATCAAGAATTCATAAGAAAAGGTGCAATTCTTATAACATTATTGACATAAAGATGGTAACACTCCAGGTGGAACAGAATCAAAAGCTGAATTGGCATTTTCATCTGCGGAATACAACTACTTTGACCCAATCCTAGAAATGGATGAGGTACTGGAGTTTGTTTCTCCTAGTCATTCCGGAATAGAATGGCTTGACGGACCACAAGGACAAAATGCATCGATGAACACAAATGCACACCTACCCTTGGCTATCAATTGATAGATGAAGGTCAGAGTGCAACTGAAGAGAGCAACTCATAGGAACATATAACTTCCTGAGTTGTGGATGCACAGATTAGTATGTCGAGCGAAGCTCAACATTTCTTCCGGATAACCCATGCAGAAAGGTAGAATTGGCAGATTCACAATATGAATGGAGTACTCCTCACGAGCACTCTGGTTGTGATTTGTTGGTTCAATAAACTTCTGCCATAAGTGGTTCGTAGTATTTGGAAGAAGGAAATACCACGGACCTCGAGGACTATCGCAAGGTTACCAATATCCTAAAGGCACTAGCAAATACTAACAACATGAATGTAGGTAGGGTGAATCTCGGATTCAGAAACTCAGGAGTAGAATACCTACTACTAAATGGCATCACGGGATGCTTTCAAGAATAACGGCCAGAATCATCACACCGGGGATACAAAAGCATTGCTAAATTGCTAGGTGACTTCCTAAACACTTAGGGTCATACTAATAGTCCCAACATATGTGTCGAGGCAACAGAGTACCTCAACCGACTGGTTAGTGTGCTTATTCTGACCAAAAGGACATCGGAAACGGAAGGAAAGGATTTGCAAATGCATCAGACTAATTAGAGACCTGGGATGACTCGGACAGCATAACGGCTGTAAATGCTCAAAATGATTTGAGACATCCTGCAAAAATGGTGGCATAACCACTCAACAACATCATAGCAAGATTCTGGGATCAATAGTTATCATACAGAAATAGTAGGAACTGAACTGGGGATTAAAACCAACAATCTTAAAGGTCTATGGATTAGTAACACGTCATCCTGATAGATAGATGAGAAGCCTAGTTCTTAAACCCCGTAGAAGAGAAGAGGATGACTCAGATCGGAAGGCCATGAGGTATAAGGAGTAAAAAGAGCCTTACGTTCCTTCCACAATCAATTCCCTTACATAACTAAAGCATTTCTAGACACAACTTCGACCAGTTTGGCTTGGTAATCCTACAGCAAGTCGAGTTCGATACTAACGCTGTCGGGACCCCGATCCTAAGTCACACCGATCTAGCATGTAACACATCATATCACTTTGCGGCCTCACGCACGGTATTCCCATCGGTGTCGCCTTACCATGTCCCGGACCGCTTATGCGTCTTTTGGCTCACGATATGACAAAGGTCGCTAGCATCCATATGACAAAGAACCCGGGCCGACATGGCTAGTCGTGAACCCAAAGCGGCGCTTAACCTATGGGGACAGGCATACATGAATCACATCGAGCATGTCGGTCATCAACGTATATATTCGGGCTGTAGCACTGGCTATGAGGACTCCGGTATCCCGGGCTGTAGCAGGCTAGGCAGGACTCGAATAACACCGCGTGACATTTCCCGAAGGGACATATAGGAACGAAGTGAAACACATGCCGCCGATCAAGTGTCCAAGCAGTAGTCTTTGGGCTAGCGGGACTGGGTGAACCGGTCAGAAGCGGACTACTATCGCCGTAAGCACGAGACTACATTTCCCCATATGAGAGGCTGCCAAGGATAAACAACTAGTTTGTCGGATCCCACACATACCAAGCATTTCAAACATACACACATTATACTTGATATGCGTAGATACAACATGGCATCACAACATAACTCTCTGACTCAAATATTATTCATTAGGCTCCGAAGAGCGAGATATTACAAACATGGGTCTCATGACCCAACACTCGTGAGCATACAAGTCAAAGCACAAGTGGAAGCTAATCATGTCTCGAGTACGCATAACTATAAATGAAAAAGGCCGAGAAGCCCGACTATCTACTGTGATCCCGCCAAGGCACAAGATCGTAGCTGAGGTATCAAGCTAACCGTCAAGTCCAAGCGGAACTACTAGCGAGACTAAAGTCTCTCCGCAAAACATAAAATAGGCAAACGTGAGTACAAACGCACTCAGCAAGACTTACATCGTAACTAGCTACATATGCATCATTATCAAAAGGGGGTGGTGGAGTTTGACCGCAGCAAGCCAGCTTTGACTCGGTGGCTATCCCGAACTACGATCGCAAGTAACTCTTTTGAGGCGGCGCACACGAGTCCACATATTCACCATATCAAATACACCACTATGGATCCGCCTCCGTCTACCTACGGAAACGCCATCCATAGCACTCACGCTTATCTTGCGTATTTTAGAGTATCCACTTTCACTTGTCTATGAACCATGCAAGGGGTCCAAGTTTCCATATCCGAGGAATCCGGCTATTCAATAGATAATGATAACCCTGCAGGGTGTACTTCTTCACACACGCTCTCGCCACTTATCGCCTCAGACATCGCCATGTACCTCGGCAACCTTCAAGCGGAAGCCGGGCGAGGGAGTCGGCCACGACCGACTAACCACACAAGTCTCTCGTCCGTGTTTATCGCCTATTCGGGTTCCATCCGCAAGGAGATCCGGCCGGGTGTCGCCACGGCCCCAAACGATGTGAGCAGGGTTCCCAAGCCCACCAAACGGGTGCCACTTGGTACACCGTACATCAGGCCTAGTCTGTCCCAAGCCCACCTGCAGGGTGCCACTTGGTAGACTACTAACACTACCTACAAACACCGTAAACTAGTTGCAACTCCCGGACAGAGATCAAGTTGATTAATAAGTCGAGAGGGGTCGAAGTTACGGAACCCAATGTGTGGTAGTAACTGTTCATGGATCACAAACACAGAACTCAGTTCGTGAGGACGGCTGCAATGAGACAACCCACCATGTACTCCTACATGGCCTCTCACCGCTACCTTTACCAAATCGTGTTCACACACTTAGCTCACACACGCAGTAGGACATGTTCACACAACCATTCCAATTCATTCCCGATGAATCAGACCTGACTCAACTCTAAGCAGTAGCAGGCATGACAACAAGCATAAATGAGTAGGCACAACATGGCTCAAACAATTCCTACTCATGCTAGTGGGTTTCATCTAATTATTGTGGAATGACAGGTCATGCAAAGGATCAAGGGGTTCAGCTACCGCAGCAAATAACACATGAGTCGTTGTTGTCCTAATGCAATAAAATAGAGCAGGAGCGAGAGAGTGGGATTGTATCGGAATGAACAAGGGGTTTTGCTTGCACGGCACTTCGAAGATAATAGTTCTTCATCGGTGTCATCGAATAATCATCGTCGGTACATCGCCTACCGGAGGGACAATTACTGCAAACAAGAGAGAGCACAATCAATGCAATGCACATATATGATGCATGATCATGTTAAGGTACTGAATTCACCTAATGCAATAATAATCCAAGTTAGTTGAAGTGGAATTCAAACAAGGTTGAATTCCAACTCCAAATGCTATTTCATAAATTACCCTAATCATTATTCATCCTATTCAGTGATGTTAACTTGTTCAAACATGCATGATCATGGCATAAACAGATTCTTCATATTTTTCTGATCATTTTTCATATATAAATTATTTCCATCCGAGTTACGGTTGAATTTATATGATTTTTAGAAGTTTAGAGTATTTTCAAATTTACTGAATTAAATTAAATCTAGAAACCTAGTTATTATGCGACCGACGTCAATGTGACGTCACGGGTCAACAGGGCGCCCCAGGTCAAACCTGGCGTGTGGGGGCCACACGTCGATGACTAACTAAACTAACCTAGTTAATTAGCACTAACCTAGGTTAAGTTAAATTAATTTAAACCTAAACTAAATTAGTTAGCAGGCGGGCCCGCATGTCGATGGGGAGAGGGGAGGTCAAACCGGCAAGGTCAACCCACGCCGTCAGTGGTCGGCTGGCGCGTTAGTCACGGCGAAGCGAGCCAGCGGCGAGAGTGACTTTGGTCATTCCGTCCACCAAATGGATCGGGGAAAGCATCTGAATGGAGCTAAGGACGAGCCGAAGCTCTTGGTGGGGTTAGCCGAGGCCGGGTGGTTTGAAATGGTGCCCGGCGACCTAGGGCGGCCGGAGTTCGGCCGAGGTCGAACACGGCGCTAGGAAGCACGGCGAGGCGCGTGGAGTGGCGTTTTGCGCCTCTGTGAGTGCGGTGGGGCGGTGGTGAGCTCGGGAAGGCAGGCGTCTGTGATTAATGTACAGCTACGCCATGGCCGGGCGGCGAGGAGCAATCGGCTCGGTGGAATTCGGCGTTAGCGAGAGGAAAAGGGCCAGGGGAGAGGGATCGGCGCAGTAGCTCACAATGGATCGAACGAAGGGGTTGGCGAGCTCGGGGAGGCTTCTGCGACGGTGAATTGGCGGCGGCGATCCTCGGTGGCCGAGAAGGGGGAAGACGCGTGGGCGGCGATGCAGGCCATCCGGGCTTGCTTCCTTCGGTGGAGAGGTTCAGCGGGAAGAGGCGGAGCTTGTGGGCGTGTCGGAGAGGTAAGGGGGAGGCGGTGGCCGCGGGTATGGCGAACGGCGGCGACGAACTCGTTCGGGTTCGGCAGAGAGAGCGAGACAGAGGAGAGGGAGGGCGTTCTGGAGAGAGGAGAGGGCCGAGGGGCACGGGGCGTCGTCGTGGCGTCTCCGGACGTCGAGGGGGAGCCAGGCAGGCGAGCAGGGAGGAGCTGGCGAGCTCGGCGCGTCGCCGTGTCCCTCCTCTGCCTACTGGCAGAGGTAGGCGACGAGCGGCGTGGCGGTTGGTGGGCTGGGCCACCAACCGGGCCAGCGAGCGAGAGGGGGGAAGCAATGGATTGGACGCCTGGTAGGTGGGCTGCAGGTAAATGGCCAGGTAATCCTTCTCTCTCTCTTTCTTTATTATTTGTGTTTTCTATTTTCTGTTTTGTTTTAGTTTAGTAAAATACCAAACCATTTAAATAAATCCTGAAAATAATTGTGGGCATTAACTAAATTATTAAAGAGGCCCTTAACTATTTTCAGAATTGTTGGAGCATTTAAAAATAATGTTAATAGTATTTAAATGCCCCAATTCAAATACAATATGGTTTATTCAAAAGGCAAAATGCCTTGGAAAAATATCCATCACCTCTGGATATGGTTTTCACCTTTTTCCATTAATCATGAACATTTTTGCAAACCACTTTGGGTTCTTTGAAGATATTTTGAAGTTGAACCTATTTGAATTGCTTTAGTGCTAGGGCTTGATCATCCCCATTTCAAATTTCATGGAAATTAAACATGATACATGGATGCAATGCTACTAGTTACAAGCAAGCTCTAGGGCTGATCTGGGGTTGTGACACTCCGGGCACTCCAAAGATCTCTTGTACGTATTGTCGTAGGAGCAGACGAAGGACATCGGTGGCTCCGCTCCGGGCGCGCTCCAAAGCTCTCTTGGACGTACTCTCGCAGGAGCAGACGAAGGAGATCGCCGGCTCCCCGGCCGCCCTCCGCCACGCCACGACCCTGGCCGTGCGCGTCGCCGAAGCCGGCAGCGAGGAAGAGTAGTACATGGTAGGTCGCCACCGCTCTGGTCCTAGGAAGGCCACCGCTCCTCCACTCAGTCAACGCCAAGCTTGGTGAGATAAAAATCGGCGGCCGATTAGCCGCTTGATGGCGACGTGGAGGCGGAAATCTTCATAACCTTGTGCTTCGGAGGAGGAGGTTATCGAGGCGGATAAGGAGGAGGCAAAGGCAATGGCCGGCTTTCTCGGGTTCATGGCCGGACATGGTGGTCGGGGCCCGGCGATCGTTTAGATTAGGTTTACAGTAGGTTTTAGTACGGTTTTTGCAAAATATGTAATGAATTTCATCGAGTTTATAGGGAAAGTTCTCGAAATGTAATGAATTTCATCCGGTCAATTTGAAATTTGCTTTGTTTGCACGAATTTCGTCCGGTTAGTTCATATAGTTGTCGAAATGTATGCAGGCAGCTTCGGATGGCATCTATCAGTGTCCTCGGACAGTTGCCGATGTAAATTTGTGGGCCAGAACTGGAGATGCCCTAACTATCATGCTATAATCGCTAACAATCCTCCATTATTTGGCAGGGAACAGTTATCCCTCGATCAAAATCAGATCCGCGGTGTTTCGCACTCCTCCCACGTAAGAGTGTAAACTCTTGCTTACATAAAAATGGAGCAAGTGGACGGCACCAGAAAGCACGTCATATCACTCGAACTAGACCGCCTAACGAGCGGGAAAGCACCGCCCTCATCATTTTGTTCTGGATTTCTATCGACCGATCGCGCGAAAATTTTATGCTTCGCAAGTTCTAAAGGAAAAGGCGGCACACTTATGGCTCGTATGCATCGCAACCCCGACAGTCCGGCTCGCACACAGCTCACCAGAGGGGACACACATTGTCTTGCAATGTCACTAAAATGTGGGACCGTAATTGAATAAACCGTCGATAGCCGAAATCTAGTCGCTCGGCGGGCGTCGGCTGAGAAGAGAGAAACGGGGGAGGGAGAAGAGATCACCCGCCTGGCCATACGGACTCCAAGAAATATATGGTGATAATGTGAGGTGGGCCATGCTGGAGTCCGGACCGCTTCCGGAGCCCGCTCTCACCGCCCTGGCCCCTCATGATGCCAGCTGCCCACCGCATGCATGCATAGAAAGTACTCCCTCCATTCCTAAATATTTGTCTTTCTAGAGATTTCAACAAGTGACTACGTACGAAGCAAAATGAGTGATCCTACACTCTAAAATATGTCTACATACATCCGTATGTTGTAACCATTTGAAATGTCTAGAAAGACAAATATATGGGAACGGAGGGAGTAGTACTCCTTATGTGGAGGAGAGAGATGCATTGACAAAGTCAAGGAGTGGGCTCTGCAAGAGCCCGTCTCTACACGTGCTCCTAGGTATAAAAAAATAATTCTAAAAAAGGCATAAAAAACAATTGTGTCTTAAAAAAGAAAGGTAAAAAACATTTGAGAGGAAATTGATATAGAGAAAGTGAGAAAAAGTTGTAACCTGGGCATTACATGAGGAAGGAGGGAGTGGTGCACATGCCAAGTTCACTGGGCTGCCGTGTTTCACACTCCTCCATCGTAATAGTGGAGACAATAGCTTTCATCAAAAATAAACAATGAATACTCGTTGCTCGTCCTCTATATCGGAAAGAATATTTTTATTTGCCGACATGTGGGACGTCGACCATCCTGGTCCACCTGCCATGCACAAAATTATCCTGGTCTACCCCGGTCGTATCGCAGGCCCAACCTTTCCCACTATATGTTGTTCGGACGAAGGAACTATCATGACTTCGTTGAATTCCGCTTCTTCCAGAAAACTTATCGCACCTGCACATCGCTACCACAAAGCGAAGACCGGGCGACATCAGAACACGCCATATCACTGAAACCCACTAGGCCAAACTAGCCCGCCTAGGTCATCTATTTTGGAACGGAGGTAGTACGCCTCAAGACTGCTATGATTTTGTGTTGCACGTTCTCTGTACTTTTGCTACGATTTTCCTACCCTATGAACCAAATGAGGCCCGAATGTATGTCGACTATTGTCTGATCGATCGCTAAGCCTACAATTTTAGGAGCTAGGGCTATTGGTCGATCGACGAGGGATAAGTATAAGCGTACCACGAGCTCATCAGCCCCAACATTTCATTTCGGTGAGTGTTTCGCAAGTACTATAGCTCGCACAGTAGCTAGCCTACTAACACCAAGAATCATCAAACAAGCCCTGCTGATATAATAAACAGTTCAAACTTACATCTAAGCATGCCATATATTACATCAAAAGCTGGCGAGGATACATCTGTTTCCATAACTCAGAGAGGGTTCGCATGATTCACTATCAAACAAAACTAGCAAGATCCGCCCACACAAGACAGTGCACTAGCCCTAAGATGGTTTCATAACACACATCGCTCGGTAATTAAACATGTGGCAATGCAAACTACCTCAAGGATTAGCGCGACCAACTATTTCTTGTCATCGATCTCTCGGCAATGACCACAAAGACGGACAATGCATGGGAATCGATTTCTGGGGCGATGGCCGCAGGACTGACCGCGACATCGGAATCGATCTCTGGGGCGATGTCCACAGGATGGATAGCGGCATTGGAATCGATCTCCGGGGCGATGCCAACAGGACGGGCCACGACATCGGAATCATTAAGGACGTCCACCGGCACCTGCACAACCCTAACATATTAGCAAGCACATTGCAAATAATCAAAAACCACAACCACTACTGGAATCAGCTACTTTGCCATCTGCCAGCTCTTTGCCATCTGCTAGCCGACGACAAAGAAGCTCTTTCCCATCAGCTACCGAAAAGCAGACGGCAAAGACACGGCAGACGGCAAAAGAGGCCTTTGTCATTGGCCGGCTCTTTGCCGTGAGCCAGCTGACGGCAAAGAGAGAGGTCCCCCCCCCCCCCCGCCCGTTTAGAAAAAACTTAACACCTAGCAGACGGCAAAGAGAGATAAAGGCGGACGGCAAAGATCGGCGGACGACAAAGAGCATACTAACTAACGGCCGCCACCCCCGCCTAATTACTCTCTCTTCTCTGCCTCTCCTCCCGACGCCCGCCACCAGATCCCCACCCACCACCGACCACGCCGCCTCGGCGCCGCCCCGCCTCGCCGATCGGGCGCCGCCCCGCTCAAGACCCGCTTGGCCCGTCGCCCCACCACCCCGGCCCCCGCTTTAAAATGACCCATTTTACCTAGATTATCTCCAAAATGATCCATTTTACCTAGATTATCTCCAAAATGATCCATTTTACCTACGTTAGCTCTAAAATGACCCATTTTTACCTACGTTAGCCCCAAAATGACCCATTTTACCTACGTTAGCTCAAAATGACCCATTTTACCTACGTTAGCTCCAAAATGACCCATCTTACCTACGTTAGCTCTAAACTGATGCATTTTACCTAAGTTAGCTCATAAACGATCCATTTCACCTAAGTTACCTCACAAACGATGGCGTGCTTCTTCTTCTAGTCTTCTTCTAGTCACCTTTTCCTAACTTTCTTATTTGCCATTTTGCAGATTTCATTCACTTCTCGGAAGCTAGCTTGCTATGATGGAGTGCTTGTTTTTTATTTCATTCTCTTCTATTATTCTTCTAGCCTGCTACGATGGAACTTGCTATCTTGATGAAACTTCGCATTGTAATATGTATGTGCAACTTCCTAATGGTTGCAACTTATGTGTATGTGCAACTTGCTATGTATGAATGGATGGAACTATATATGTATGTACAATGAAACTTACGTGCTGGATATGTCATATGTTTGCTGTTAAATAGCCCTGTGAAATATATCTATATATGTCATATATATTTGCTGTGAAAATTGTTGGATTTAAAAAACAGAAAAAGAGCCAATATGCAGGCTCTTTGCCGTCTGCCACCGACGGCAACAGGCTCTTTGCCGTCAGCCGCGGACGGCAAAGAAGCCACATGGCAGCCAACCGTGCTTCCTGGGAGCTGACCCATTTGGTCAGTTGCCCTCAAAGGGCGTACGGCAAAGAGTAAACAATTTTGCCGTCAGCGGCGGACGGCAAAGGCCTACCATGTAGTGACGTCTAGCTGACATCATACGGCGGACGGCAAAGGCAGGAAAAATTTTGCTGTCAGCGGTGGACGGCAAAGGCCTGCCGTTAGCCACCTAACGGACTAACAGCGCAATTTTTGCCGTCTGCTTTCTTTGTCATCCGCTGCTGATGGCAAAGGCCCCTTTGCTGCCAGCCACCAAAAGCAGACGACAAAGTAGCTCTTTGACGGACCTTACTTTGCCGGAGCCTTTTGCCGTCTGTGGCGGACGTCAAAGACCTTTGCCGTACGCCATTCATGCCTTTGCCGTTCGCCGTGGCAGACGACAAAGTAGCTGATTCCTGTAGTGAACTATGGTAATAAGCTATTATTTTTTACCTTGTGCAGCTCACCGGGGGATCTCATCCTCCGGGGGCCATCTCCTCGTCCTCGATGGGGGCCATCATCTTGCCAGGGGAATACTACTTCTCAACAGACACTATCTCCTCAAACTCGGTCTTGAGCCTCACATAGGTGGCAATCAGAGTTCCTGGGGTAGGCACGGTGGGGCCCTTGATGTTCTTCCAACTTTCTTTGAGGAGTTCGTCCGCCAACGTCCTCAACTCTTGGGCCAGTGCTTGTTTCTTGGAGTTCTTCATCTCCATGGGTTGGCCCGCCAACATGGTCAACTCGTTGGTCGGTGCTCGCTTCCTGGAGATCGTTGTCTCAAGTGGGTTGTCCGCCGGCAACTCTTTGCCTAGTGCTCCAGGATCCATCAATGAACTGACAAACAAAAAGCAATCGAAAGGAAACCACAATCGCAATGAAAACGGGAAAAGAATAGGATGTGAGAATCGGTCGATGCTTCACAAAAAGAAGATTCTTGGAATGAAAGTATAGCAGCATAACTGATTCGCCCACCTTTCCTTCATCGGTACAGAAGAAAAATGGCAGAAGTGAGTAGCCTGGAGTGAGGTTTTCTTCAAGAAAGGGAAGAAAGGGCTTGAACGAGCGTTCTAGTGAAATGATGGTTGCTTCGTCCAGTCCAACTTGGAGGCCACCTTACCACTGCTGGTAAAGGTGTGGGTTTTGTGATATGACGGGTCATGACGGCCACACCGGGGTGACAGGTGAGTCTCGACTGTAGCACCTCGTTGTGATTTGGTGGATGGCACACGGGCCCGGATGCTTTGAAATGTCCCGCATGTTGATAGAGTGGCTAGTCATGTAGAAGTGCTCAATATTGTGCACCGCGACCAAGGCGGAGAGGAAATCGAGAGAACTACGTAATTAATGCATGAGTTTAATTAGGGTAGTTTTGTAAAGTACGAGATATATTCCTCCAATCGCAAAATGCCTTGGTTCATGAGATTTCAGCCCTATAAACCGGAAGGGAGGGGGTACTGCACACGGTGTAGTCTAGTCACTTGTTTAAATCTCTAGAAAGGCAAATACTCCTCTCCGGTTTACAGGTCTATACTACTCCCTCCATCTAAGGTGTGTAAGTCATCTTACGAAAACCAAATAGTCCCAAAACACTAAGGCGCGGTGCATTAACTTCTATCTTGTTTCTTGTTTCTTGACATATCAACCAATAAGAGATGAGAGGTGTGCATGCTTTTAATGACTTGCAATTGCTAGTTCATGGCATGCAATGCTATTAATTATCAAATAAACATTGGTGACCCCAAGAGGAAACGGTGCTAAGCGCGTGGAACTATGCAGAATGAGTATCAACCAATGGATAATGGAGTTTAATTGTTAAAAAATACTCCCTCCTTTCCGGTTTATAGGGCTTATCTCAAAATTTTATGTTTTCCATTTTATAAGGCTCAATTTGGTTGTTTTCCATCACATTTTCAGATTCCAAGGTGCATTAAATCATTGCATGCACGTATTAAGAGAAATTTGACCAATGCATGTACTTTATGCATGCATGCATTGCAATTAATGCATTGATAAACATAATTTTTTAGGAAAACAAGAGCATTAATTAGGTGCGTTTGCAAAACTACAAATCAGATTCCACCACTCACCATCTACATTGATTGGTGAGATTTTTGAATTGAGCACTATAACCGAAAGGAGGGAGTAGCAATTTTGTCTCATGCAAGAGCTCGGCTAGTATATGCGTGCTCCAAGGAACCGCACCACGCGAGCGTCAGAATCGCCACGCTCGGGTTGCGCTTGGCTCTTCGCCTTCGAGAAGACGAACAACGATGCTACTCCTACTTCTACAGATTTAATCCATCACTGCATGTCTCAGACACCTCGTATGGGAGGGATAGCGTGTAGCAGTTCTACTTCATCGCTCCTGCAAGATATGTCTATGATGTGGGCCCAACAGGTGGTTGGCCCTCCTGTCATGCAGCCAAAGGCAGGTGCAGTTAAGGCAACGGAGCTCAGTCCGCGAGGGAGAGGGCGTCGTAGTAATCAAATTTCTCGGTCTTGTATGAGTTGACGCGACACATCAAAGCACTACACTCGATAAAAGTCTTTTTACACATTTCAAATGGGCTACTTCGTATGTAGGAGTAGACATATTCTGCTTCGTATGTAGTCACTTGTTGCACTCCCTAAAAAGACTTATATTTGGAAACGGAGGGAGTACAACGCATGCATGCATGCCATGACTTTCCTTTTGATACCTTGCCAAATTTTGACTATAAATTTAACTAACCAAATTTTCATGCATGTCACAAAAAATTACGGGGCTGTTTGGATTGTGACTATGTTTGTCTTATGTTGCCACATTATTTTTCCCACACTTGCCACACTTGCCTAACGTGAGTTGCTCAAATTGTTAGACACACTTTGGCTTGCCTAAGGGAATCTTGCCACAATTTTTGTGTCTATGACATGTGGGGTTCACTGCTAATAAAATAATTCTTGTCTTATGTGTGGCTAATAAAAAAGACTTATATTTTGGAACGGAGGGAGTAGAAAATATAAATAATAATGCATATTGGGGCAACCCACGTTTCCGCTAATTTTAGCCGTGGGCTTGTTCACAATTTTACGAGGGGTGGTTGTTCATTTAATGGAGGGACTTGTAGTACTGCACTTGAACGATACAAAGTGCGACTGGCACACCATAACACCACTTGGAACAAGCGGGTAGCTATCTCAAAAACAATCAACAACTAAAAAAATCGCGACCGGCATGTTGTAGTACACAATTTTAAACGATTTTTTGATGGAGTGAAAAGGAAAACTACCCCACTACTTATATATAGGTCGGAGCCTCCGCTTGCTTGCTAGGGTTGCTCTATTCACATGCTCTCATCCTCTCCAGATCTAAGCAAGATAGGGGTAGTAACACTGTCTTTCTCCCTTTAAAAAACACTGGCTTTCTATCCTCACCGCTGGTTACACATCCAGACGTATCCCCCTCCGCCGGTGAAGGGGAGGAGCGGCAGCATTTAGGCCGTCGTCGACAGTGAGGGAGGAGACCCACTACCGGCCGCACCGTTATCTCTGGCCGAGCGCCCGGCTGGAGGTCCTCCGATCCTTAAATGCGTTGCCTGTGGGCGGATCCGGCCTCGCGCCGCCCACCTATCCACATCCCGACGACCTTCAGGTATATCTTTGTTTGAAACCGCCTTAGCTCTACTTCCCTAGCTCGATTGGTCGCTGCATGTGCATCATTTTCTACCTCTCAGCCCCTCTTGATCGGATGGTCCAACGTCACCTTTTTTTTCTTCTATTGTTTGAGGTAAAGCTACTTCATGGAGTCGAATCTTGTACTCCCTCCGTCCGAAAATACTTGTGAGTGAAATGGATGTATCTATATGTATTTTAGTTCTAGACACATCCATTTTGATGACAAGTAATTCCGGACGGAGGGAGTACTTGGTTCAAACAAGAAATAAAGTGGGGGTGGGGAATTTAGTATGTACATTGGACTTGGTACAAACAGGAAGGAAAGGGGTGAAATTAGTACAGACTGGTCATCCAACCGGTCTCTTGGTCGAAAAGGGAAATATAGGGGTAACGTTGTACACAGTGGTATGACCAGGACTAGATTTGCTATCCACAGATAGGAGTAGGTGGCTAGAGTGAACAAAAATGGGACCAACCCAGATATGTTTCTTGCATGTTTGTTTCTCGGGGCAACAAACTATGAATCACCACTTTATGCCCCTGTTTACGTACATGGTGTTGTACTGCAGGTGCACCTTGTCCCATGCCCTTATACCAAATATTTAGGCTCCTTAGGAATAAAGGGCAGAAAAACATAGAGCTTGATGAAAATAGAGTAATAGGAAAGGAGTGCAGGTATAAAACTATGGAACAACGAACAGGAGGAAACTCTCAAGAGAATGTGTTCGGATGGACTACGAAATGTACGGATTTGTTTTTTTAGAGTAGCATGCTTGGCAGTATGAGATGCTATTTGTTTATTCAGGTGCACAGTGACTACTCTTGTCCTCACCTCACGTACCACACATAGGTTGATTTTTTTATTTCGGCAAACACAGCACAACAACCTGTCTAACGCATGGCAGCGAGCGCCTGTCTCGGGCTTCCGCTCAAAAAATGAGCAGCGCGTGGATGTTTCTAATTCTATGGAATCAGTATTACCAGACCAGCTTTCCTATGAAACACTATTCACCTTTCCTGTGTTCCGAACGGTTGGAAGGGAAAGAATACCGTAGGAATTGTGTTCCTACGAAAATCCTGCACCAAATCTGTGAACTGAACGCAGCCTTAGTTGTTCTTAATATAATGTCCCTGGTAAAAATGAAGCCATGCCACTGTTTTTTCCTGTAATTGTTTGAGACTCTGACAAGTTTAGCCAAATGTTTTTGCCTGTAATTGTTTGAGACTCTGGATGTTTCCTCTGTGTCTTTTTGTGCAAACAGGGATATCCAATTCACCTGGTTGCTGTTGTGACCTTTTGGTGCACTACACAAAACTCTTCTTAAAAGAAGTGACTTTTGTGCTGTTTAACTGGAATGTCAGAATGGAACAGTTGGTTCATTTTGGTGGAACTGCACAAAGGGAGATTTGTGTTCCAATCCTCATCATCCATATTGGCGCCATAACCTTCCATTAGTTAAGAATGATATTTAATGCATGTGTTCATCTCTATTTTCCGACTGCCATGAGAAAACAATGCTGTTTTTTACTAGTACACTTGTACTCCCTCACTGACAAATACAATTATGAATTAGAAGGCCAATCATGTACTTGGTTTCACCAACTGGTGGCGAGAAACAGAAACAGAGCATGAAGAGGAAGAAGAAGAAGAATAAACAGTGCCAAGGCGATCTTGCTGAAGCCAGAGGCCTTAGTCGAAGCCATTCAAGGGCTCCGGCAATGACTACCTTACATGTGAGACGATCCTCCATGGAGCCCTTCCACTTCTGCTGTCTCACTTAATTAATTAGGAGTACTTAAGTACCACTAATTTATTACTGCCTAATTTTCTAGTTGGAGTAAAACAAATCTTTAGTAGGACCCTATGCTGAATCATGTACGTGTGAATGTTTGTCTATGGAGGTGAATCATGTGGTGGAGCAGAGAGGGAATATTATTAGTGTCATGACATAATAGTGCTATTGTTTTGCATGTCAATTTATTGCCATTGGTTCAATGAGGCAATGTTTTGCATATTGTCCATCATGAATTTGATGCTACTGTTTGAGTAATATGCTAATGTATTCCTATCCTTTCTCATCGAGCTAATGAAGGTTTCACCTTGTTCCTACTTGTGCAAACAGGGACCATGTTGTGCCAATCATACATTTTAGTGGAACTACACAAGACAATACAATGAATCGTATCCCAGCCGCTTTAACTCTGCTGGAAGTTCTTGATAATCTTTCGATATAATCTCGGCACTGGTAAACAAGAGTGATTTCAACCATACATTTGAGGTGCACAAAAATATATAATATTGTGTGATTCCAGTGAGTGCTTTGTCATCTCTTATGGGACTACATGAATAAGATTTTTTTCTCAGGTTGGTACGGGCCTAAGGCCTTCATCCATATTAGTTTGCTGTCATCTCTGTTTGTATCGTGCTACTGTCATGAGAAACCCCTTTATCTTTGCACTTTTAAGTTTTGCAACCTATGATAAATGGCAATGCTTTGAGTGTTGAGTTGAGCTAATTGGCACTGATTAAATAAACTAATACCTCTCTTTCAGCAAGACTACTATGTTGCTAACTTTACCCATTAAGATAATGAGGGTGCTTCTATTTGTTAGTGTATGTTTCATCAACTAGTCCCACTATTACAGTAATCTCACTCTCTCAATATATGTCCCAACAGGGATGCTCGATTTTGGTGGAACTGCACAAAAACTTTGGGTGCTACATTGCCTCGACAGCTTTCGTCCTTTCCTGTTAGTCGTGAATCTCCTCTTGCTTTCTTCCTTTGCTGTCAGTCGCTTGGCTTATCTCAGCTTCCAGTCAAAGGAAATAGTAATTGATATGCTACCTCACACAGATTGGTACTGGTCTTTATCCTGATTATTGTGCCTGTCATATGTATTGGTAATTTGGTATTGTGCTACTGTTTGCCGACTTCATAAAGGAGTAATTTGGAGCCTGAACTCGCATGCAAATCATTACATCGGGTGATCTCAGTAGAACTGCACAAAATGACTAGATGGATAGGTACTTATGATGTTGCTATGTACTCCAAAGCTCACTCAGACAAGCATCGATGTTGAAAAGAAGTACCTATATTCATTCGAGTATCAACCGGCGTGAACAAATTGTCAAACTCCAAGTATTAGGAGAGTGAACGCCAAAAATATTGCTTGGTGCATAGCCCAGAAAAACGCAGTCCAGTCTTTGGTCCCAACTTGTGCCTTTTGGTTATCGGCACATATGGTAGCGAACTATATGGCATGGAGTCTAAAGATTCCGCAAGTTGGTTGACGCCAGATATTCCTCCGGCACTTAATCACCGCATGCCAAGGATGCTCCATTTCAGTTGAACTGCACAAAAAATTTGGGTGGTTCATTTTCTCAACCGCCTCCTTTCTCGTCTGCAATGTAGAATTTTGGCGAGATACAGGACCAAGAATAGCCAGTAAACTAGTTGGATGAAAGTAGTGGCCAAGTTTCTCAAACCTCCCTCGGCACGAGGCCACTATTTGAGGATAAACCTACAAGCAAAGTTCAGATTGTCTGTGCTGCCACTTATGTACTCGAAAGTTTACTCGTACAAGAACTAATTTTAGCAAGAAGTACCTCCGATTGAACACCATTTACCAGTCTGTTCCCTAGGTAATTAAAGTTCGTCCATGGATCATATTGGCTGTGATCTTAATAATTTGGATGCATAAACATACTGAACATGTGTATATCTGAATCTTTTTGTGAATTATGTATGAATATTGTCATGTGATCTATCAATCATTTGGATGCATATATATGCTGAGCTTGTGTATATATGAATCTTTTGAGTTGTTGATAGTGAATGTTGGCTATGAATATGAACGTGTCCTGTGAACCTGAGTTTGATATGAATGTTTACCTTTTCTGTTGTATTTTTGTGTGAACTTGTTAGTATGCCTACTGTGGGGTATATAACGCAGGTCTCTTATAAAAGTAATGTTGTGTCCAATTTATGTTTTCCCTTCTACCCACATATATATTTATATTATTACTATTATCGTATATTTTATAGAGACTTATACATACATTATAAAAACATCCCACGTGTTATTAACTTATAAAAGTAAATGTTTAACGGAAAATCCTGGTTGTTTTTGACTCACAGGCAAGGAAAATCCTGGTGATTGCGTACAAAAGCTTGCGAAGATTTTGAAGGACCAATTTAATAATAACGCGCTCATTTTTATTTTGAGCAATAACTCGCTAATTTCTTAATTATATATATATAAAATGTGCCTCTCCGGTTTATTCTTTGATATTAATTGCTCATTCTAACATAACATTATATATATAACGAGCCCACCTAATACGTGTATTTTAAGGAAGTGCAAATGGGTTGGGATTTCTTAGAAAATATAAATGGGCCTGATTGACGCGAAATTATTTGTTCACCCAGCCCAGCAAATGGACTGTACATTCTGGAAAACATGGGTTAAATATATGCCACATTTTTGCAGGCTGACATGTGGGCCAATAGATAGAAGCCTACGCAGGGCGTTGTCAACTTGGTCAACAAATGATTGTGTCATCCACAGCCATTGGATTTATATCCAACGGCTGGCATGCACCTTCAATCTCTCGTCTTCTTCCTCCTGCGTCGCCGGGACCGCCTGGTCCGATCTCTCGTCTTAGCACGCATCGCTGCAAAGTGCTACCCCACAGCTGGCCAGGCTATCCCTCCACCCCTCGACATCTCGTGTTATTCTCCACAGACTATAGCCCCACGCCGCAACAGAACCAGTTATAACCCTTCTCCTCCTCTCTATCCGCGACTCCACTGCCGCGTTTTCCCATCTCCGAGTCGGTCCCGTTCGGGCTCGCTGGCCGCCCACCGCCTGTGTTCTCAGGCGGCGTTGTCAACAAATGAGAGTCATCGGAAGAGGATCAGATGCGTGGAGAGCTCGACGGCTGGGACCCACGAAGTTCCATGGTCGCATGCAAGGAAAGTTCCTCCTTATTAAGCTGAAAAATGTTTCCTCCACACGACAATTTGGGACCACCGTATCTTCGCATGGAAGGAGGTGCCTCCTTGTTTTGTGAAAAAATTATTCATCCTGCTGATACCGGGACCCGTCAGATTTGGTGACTGACTTGTGGGCCTACTAAGCGGACGTGTATGCACGGCTTTGTCAACTTAATCAACAGCTGGGACCGTTGGATGTTAATCCAACAGCCGTGCTCCTTCTTCAACCTCCGTTCTTGCTCCTATCTCCGTGCGGCATGGCTGTCTTTGCCAGCGCAACCGATGAAGTTTCCCTCCTCTCCATCTGCGGACTCTCATCGCCTGTCTTCCCCATCTCCGGTCGTTCGATGCAGGTGCGCTTCGCACGCAGTGTGGTCAGTGTGGTCAACAACCGAGAGTCAGCGGAAGATGACTGTACGTGAGAGGCTGACAGTGGGGACGCACCACGCCCTTGGACGCATGCATGCAATGGAACGCGGCAAGGTCAACATGGTCAAGGGATGACTTCCATCGGAAGTATACTGTACGTGGAGAGTCTCAGCTGGGTCCAGGGCCGCAGCAAGTAAGTGCCTCCTTATTACGCGAAAAATAATGATTCCTCCAACTCACAGCAGGGACCCGCTAGACGGGCCACCGTATTTTGTGAAAAAAACGTTTGCCCCCTGACTGCTGGGACCCACCTGACGGGCCACCGTATTTCGCGAAAAAAATGTTCCCCCCGCTGTCAGCTCGGACCCACCGGAAGTGCCTCCTTATTACGCACAAAAAAATGAATACTCCCCCTGCTAGCTGGGACCCACCTTGGTGGGAGGATGACTTGTGGGCCTACTAAGTTGAGGGGGACGAAGGGCTTTGCCAACTTAGTCAATATGAACGATTCTAGATCCAGTGACCATACGATGTCCATCCAACAGCCGTAGTGCTTCTTCAACCTCTGGTCTTCTTGCTCCAGCCGCCCAAACCAGCACCGGTCGTCCCTCATGCTCCTGCCTCCCGTGGCCGGCTGTGCTGCCGCGGAGGCCTCACCGCCCCCTACTATTCCCACCGCTGGCCAGGCCCTGCGGCGACGGCAGCCTCACACCGCAGCCGAACGAGTGAACCCTCGTACTCCTCTCCGCGCGGGCTTCCACTACCGCGACTTCCCCGGCTTTGTGTCGTCCCCTTCCTAGGCCTCGCCGTCGTCCACCATGGTGCTCTCCGCGCGGCATGGTCAACGTGTTCAAGGAACGACTTCCATCAGAAGAGTACTGTACATGGAGAGGCTGACAGCTGGGTCCACGGCCACAACCCAGTTTTTTTGTGATTTGCCAAGTAAGTCGCTTTGTCAGGCCTGTTGGGCTGCAAATCTTTCAAGACGAGGAGAGCTTTCGTTAATTTGGCGAGAAAATGGCCCATCAAGAATGAGAAATAGGCTGTACATTTTAAAACACATCAAACCGGCAATTAGTTTCAAATATCTTTTTTTTCATTTCGAGATTTTAAATTACATTAATTTTTATGCATGGAGAATTTGTTGGATTTTATATTGATATACATTTATTTTTAAAATCAGTTTGAATGTGAGTCGAAATTTCGGGATTAAAAACAGTTCGGACCGCACCAAAATATGCAAAATTTCGTATAATTTTCTAACCGTGGCCACAATATGGGTTGTAATGCTAACAAAAAGAATATGGGCTCCAAAAAAACCTTAAGAATTAGCGAATGGGCTGTAAATTATTAGAAATAATGGCAGATGGGCTGTAGGCTGTTTTCCACAGATTTGAGGCTTTCCTAAAAAAAGGTTGACGCACAAGCAGTGACTATTGGATGGCCATCCAACGGCCGTCGTGCTTCTTCAATCTCTGCTCTTCCTGCTCCAGCCGCTCAAACAAGCACCGGCGGGACCGCCTGTTCCCTCCTCCCCGCGGCCGGCTCTGCTGCCAAGCAGGCCTCACCGCCCCACTGTACTCCCATCGCTGGCCTAGCCATCCCTATACTCACCCACACCTGTTGTTATTCTCCGGCGATGGCAGACGAACCAGTAAACCCTCGTACAGTCATACTCCCCTCCACGTGGGAAACAACTGCCGAGTCTTCCCGGCCTCCGTGTCGTTCCCTTCCTAGGCCTCGCCGTCGTCCACCGCCCTGGTGCTCTCGGCGCGGCCTGTTCAACGTGGTCAACGACCGACATGCATCTGAAGTAGATCATGCGTGGAGAGGCCGACAGCTGGGTCCACGGCCGCATGCAAGGAAATGCCTCCTTATTACGCGCAAAATAATGATTCCTCCACCTGACATCAGGGACCCACCGAAAGGGCCTCTGTATTTCGTAAAAAAACGTTACCGCCGCTGACATCTCGGACCCACTAGCTATATCTTCGCACACAAGGAAGTGCCTCCTTATTACGCACAAAAAAATGAATACTCCGCCTGTAAGCTGGGACCCAGTATAGTGCCAGGCTGACTTGTGGGCCTACTAAGTTGACGGGGACGGAGGGATTTGTCAACTTAGTCAATATGCATGATTCTAGCTCCAGTGACCGTACGATGTCCATCCAACGGCCGTAGTGCTTCTTCAACCTCTGGTCTTCTTGCTCCAGCCGCCCAAACCAGCGCCGGTCGTGCCTCGTACTCCTACCTCCCATGGCTGGCTGTGATGCGGCGGAGGCCTCACCGTCCCCTACTACTCCCACCGCTGGCTAGGCCATCCCTCTACTCACCTACACCCCCTGTTATTCTGCGACGACGGCAGCCTCACCCTCGTACTCCTCTTCGCGTGGGCATCCACTGCTGTGTCTTCCCCGGCTCCGCGTTGTCCCCTTCCTAGGCCTCCCCGTCATCCACCGCCGTGGTGCTCTCGATGCGGCGTGGTCAATGTGGTCAATGACCGACTTCCATCAGAAGAGTACTATGCGTGCAGAGGCTGACAGCTGGGTCCACAGCGGCCACAAGGAAGTGCCTCCTTATTACGTGCAAATAATTATTCCTCCACCTGACAGCAGGGACCCACCGGACGGGCCACCGTATTTCACAAAAAAAATGTTTCCCCCTGACTGCTGGGACCCACCAGCTTCATCTTCGCACACAAGGAAGTGCGTTCGGGCAAAAAAAACAAACGATTGCCCCCCCTGACTGCTGGGACCCACCAGCTACATCTTCGCAGGCAAGGAAGTGCCTGACAGTCGGGACCCACCTGCTCGAAGCGTACGTAGTGTTGTCATTCTGGTCGCGAATGTGTACGTACATATATACTGGTCAATGTAGAGGCGCGCACGTGTCGTAGTAGAGGCGCGCACGTAGCATGTACACGTACGTCATTACAACGCCGTGGTGCAAGAAAGAAAATACGGCCACGTATGTGTACATACGGGCGGGGTCTCGAACGTCGACTCGCGCATACGTACATGGCTGTGTCGGAACGGAGAAACAGCGTCGTCGTCGTGTTCATGGGGAGCCAACCAGCTGGGTCTGAACGGAATGCGTGGTCGTGTTCATCGGGAGGGCTTGGACGGAACAGGCGATGGAAACGAGGCCTGGCGTACCGCACAACGGAGGAAACATACATCCTACGTTCGGAATGGGGTCCTGTTGATCGGAGGGGTGTGTCGTACCGCAAAACGGAGGAAACGGACCTCCTACGGTCCTGTTGATCGGGAGGGGTGTGGCGTACCGCAAAACAGACAAAACAGACCTCCTACGGTCAAAACGGGGGTCCTGTTGATCGGGGGGGTGTGGCGTACCGCAAAATGGACGAAATGAACTTGTGTTGGAGCTCTACGGTCGAAACGGGGGTCCTGTTCATCGGGAGGGGTGTGGCGTACCGCAAAACGGGACTCCACGGGATACTGTTCATCTCCACCGTCGACCTCCTCCAGCCTCCACGGCCTACCGTCAACCTCCTCCAGCCTCCATGGGCTCCTGTTCATCCAGCCTCCACCGCGCGCTACTCCACCGCCATCGCTCAACCACCCCTCCACGGGCACCCCTCCACCGCTCACTGTTCATCCAGCCCTCCACACCACGGGGTCCTGTTCAACCACCCCTCCACGGCCACCCCTCTACCATCTACTGTTCATCCAGCCCTCCACACCACGGGGTCCTGTTCATCCAGAGGCAACGCCACCCTCACTGTTCATCAAACCCGCCCCCCCACCCCGCAACGCTCACTGTTCATCCAATCGATCGGCTTCAGTTAGCAGCAGTAGCAAAGGAATCGCTCGATCGGGTTCAGTTAACAGCCATCGATCGATTGCTCGGGTTCAATAACGCGTAGCCTGCAGTGCAATCGCTCGGGTTCAGTTAGAGCCCAACGCCTCGCTCGGGTTCAGTTAGAGCCAACGCCTCGCACACAAGCGCGTACGTGTACGAGAGAAACGCGCATCGCTCGGCCCCCGACCTCCCACCGTAACCGGCAACTCCTGGAAATCCCCCCCTCGCTTCTACCACGGTTTTTTCCGTCATGGATGGCCCAAAGAATGTCATCCAGCTGCGTCTCCGGCCCTCCCAAGACGAAAAGCCCATTTTCTGTCATGATTTTTTGTCATAGAAGTAGGAGCCCACCACATCTATGATGATACCGGGTTTGTCACAATTATCGTCATAGAAGTGTCATATGTATGACAGAAAAAAATTTCGTTCGGCCCAAAATGTCACGGATGTGTCTTTTTTTTGTAGTGTACCAAGGCCTCGTCACCACCTGCAACGCCGCGGTATCTCAATGGTGAACTGACCTCTTCTTCGGCGGAAGCAGCGCCGGCGTGTCGAGGGGAATCTTTCCCTTCTCATCAGCTGAGAATCTCTGGATCGGCGCCATTGAAGTTGTTGCTAGAAGTGGAGCAGAGGAGGAAGAAACAAGCGAGCAAGGAAGAGATGGGCAACTGGGGCTCTGCCCCCCTCCCCATTTATAGCAGAAGAAGGCCAACCGGCGCCTCCCACGATCACAGGTAATGATGATTTTCCCCTCATGTCGCAGGGACTTGTCAAATCGAGCAGCTGCCGAGGCAACGTGGGGAAGCGAAGACGCCCACGTCCAATCAACCGCCACGCATCAACCGAGGTTGCAGGCGTTTGGGGCCCACAACGCTTGACCTTTGGCTTCGCCTTGAAGCCAAGACCGAGCGCGCCTTGGGCCCGGGGGCTACTGTCGGCGTTCTGGGAACAGGGGACCCCAAACTTGCCTACCTACGGCCCACGGCGTGGCTATGCTAGTAGGCCGTACGGCCCATCTTCATCGACAAGGCGTTCAAGACCCTCGCAAGGGGCCAAGCCTCGCGGGGCGGACGACGCAAGACCTCCTTAGGAGCAGCGACACTCGGTAAGCTCGCGAGGAGCAGAGATATCAAGGCGGGGCAAACCTCGCGAGTCTCTCGTGATGTGAGCAATGACGATCGACACCAGGCAGGCGCCAGGCGGGCGCCAGCACGCGCATCGTCCTTGTTTCCTCATTGGTGCTAAGGAGGCAGGCGCAGGTGCGGAGTTCCGAGGCATCAAGCAAAGGTTTCCGTATTGGTGCAACGAGACCGAAGTCCAGCAGGATGGCAAGGCGGAGGTCACCATGGAGCCCAAGACGGTGTCACCACCAGAGCGTTTTGCAGGCGAAGACCACTTTTGTCAGGATAGCTTGTACTAGCTGTCCCCTTTCAAATTTCTCGCCGTTGTTGGCTCCCTTCCCGCTCAATATTTGGGGAGAGGACTAGGGCCTATATAAGTAGAGCTAGCCACCATAGTAGGGAGGAGAGGTCAAGAACTGATTCAGAGGCATCTCGCCCACACAAGTTCGTCGAGCACAAGAACACCTCAACCTCAGGAGGCTGTTCTTCCCCTTGTACTGTTCATCATCAGCCCAAGAGGCAATCCACCACCAACACACTGGAGTAGGGTATTACACCACAACGGTGGCCCGAACCAGTATATATCTCGTGTCTTTCTGTGTTGCAAGTTCGTCGAGTTCGTCCGCGAGATCTTAGCGAGCTAGGGCGTGGATCGGTAGGAGGGAAAGACTTTGCGCGCACCCTAGAGTTTGAACCTTAAGTGTTTTGCCGGAACCCGAGATCCGACACACCTAAAGAAAGGATGCGAGCCTCTTCCTCCGCCATGGGGCCAAGGCCGCTCACGACTTCCTCAAGCGCCTCGACCAAGTAGGGAAACAGCTTGGCGGGGCCATCCTCGTCAGTGGTCAGCGGCTTCTCTAGGCCCTTCTCATAGAGTGTCTTCAGTGCCACGCGAGACCTCTCCTCGAGGAGCGCGAAGGCCGCGCGGTCCTTGGCCAGAAACTTCGCCTTGACGTCAGGTTCGGCTTTCTCCGCCTTCACCTTCCACTCCAGCTCCTACAGACGGCCGCGCTCGATGGCCCACGCCTTCGCCGACTGCTCCAGCTCGGCGTCGCGACCCTTGATGGCATCTTCCGAGCCTTCATCTTCTCCTCCTCCGCCTTGCGGCTACGGGCTTCTTCTGCATGCTCGTTGCGCAGGGTCTTCAGCTCGGCTTCCAGCGCTCGGCAGCAATCCTGGGCAGCCTCGACATCCTTCAGCGCCACCTCGCGAGCAGCGGATGCTTGGGCGGCGGCCTACTTCTCCTTCTCGGAGGTTGCTGTGGCTTGGCTCAGCGCCGCCCGAACAGACACATCAGAATGGAGCCAGCTAGAGACTATCTCCAGGCGCCCAGCCACCAAGTGGGGGTCGGCACGCTGAAGGTCTTCTCGCAGCCGGGCCATCTTAGAAAGAGCGCGCTCCAAGGCGACAAGGGAGGCGGAAGGACCTGGAATCAGCGGTGCAGCATGAGAAGGAGGAGAAGGTATCGTCACCACATCTTGGGAGACTGGGGCTCCTCAGCCTTGGAGACCTCAGCAGTCGAGCCAGACACCGGCGCCTCCGGAGCCAGCGGGGCCATGGGGGCTGACTCCTCCCGAAGATTGCCCCCCAGGCCTCGCGAGGACGAACCATCAGCACCAACGCTGCCCTTCTCCATGGAGGGGGCGCAGCCGGAGCAGGTGGGCTGGTCCCGAGCAGCGCCACCTCCTCTTCCTTCCTCTTCTTCGCCGTAGGCCACGACCTAATCGCATAGCGGAGAAGCATCAAGAATCAGCAGCATAATCAAGAGCAAGAGGGAGCACGAACACTTACTGGTCCACCGCGGTGTAGGCCACCCTCCGCTTGCTAAGCCTGAAGCCCGAGAGCCTCCCAGCCTGAGGCGCCGGCGCACGGGCCCCAGGAGTATAAGAAGGAGCAGCAGGTGGTCGGAAGCGGCTCCAGGCGGCGTTGGAATAGAAGCAGCATCTCAGGAGATCAGCGCCGACCGACCCCTCGTCGGGATCACGGGCGGCTCTCCCTTCTCCTGGGGGGCGTCGGCCTCGTCGTCGTCAGGAAGGGTGCGGAGGATGTCGGCCTTGCTCAAGGGGGAGGTCTCCCGCATCCCCTCAGGGGTCGCCTTTGAGTCGCGCTCTTCTTCTTCCACCGCCTCGCGAGAGTCGTCAGAAGACACCTCCACCGGCACCATCACCTTCGGGGCCACAAGGGGCGCCGACAGCACCAGGCCGCGCTCGTCGAAGGTGGGCATGGTGGCCACAACATGTGCCCCGTCCTTGTGACGGAACAAGCGAACGATGGCGCTAAGTGGACACACATGGTCGTCCCCGACCAGGAGACGGAGAGCTACAGCCAGCTCCTCGTCAGACAAGGCTCTCGGACTCAGGCGAAGCTTGTCTTCTTCACCCCCAAGCATCCACAAGGGGCACGAGCACACCTGAAGCGGAGCCACCCGCAGCATCAAGAACTCCCTCAGGAGCGTAGCCCCTGTCAGCTCCGCCGCCTTCGCGATGTCAGGCTTCAGGTCGGTGTTCATCTTCTCCAGCATCGACATCGCCCGGTCATCAGTGAGCTTCACGTGAGACCACACCTTGTCAGACTGGGGCATCTTCGTCGGCAGCCTCAAACGTGGGTGGACGCACTTGGCGTCGACAGCTTCTTCCCAGCCTTCGACATCGCATTGTCCTTGCCGGCCGCGATGAAGTTGGCGCACCCGGAGGTACGACCCTCGTTGATGCGGAGGAAGAAGAAGTGCCGAAGCAGAGCCACAGACAGCATCAGGCCGAGATACGCCTTGTAGTAGAAGGCGAAGATCGACAAGAGGAGGATGGAGTTGGGATGGAGGTGAAGGGCCTGTAACCCGTAATGGCGGAGGATGGCATAGAAGAAGTCGGAGAGAGGGGGAACCAGGACCGCGATGATGCTGCTCAGGAAGAAGGGATAGAAGGTGCTGTTCGAGGCCTCCGGCTCGGCGGCGCCGGCCGGAGCTCGGTCTTCCCCTTCTCGTTGCTCTCCCCCGCCGTCAGTAGGCGTGTGGCGGCGAGGTTCTTCTCTGAGACGTTGGGCGCGTCCAGAGCCGGCTCGTACCAAGCCGGCGACGAGGCAGGCTTGACCTTGCGAGGCGCCATTGGTCAAAAGCTCGAAAGGGGATTAGGGCACATCTGAAGATTTCGGAAGCAAGGAGCGAGAAAGGGGATCTAGAGCAAGGCGAAAGGAAGCAATGAAGGCAAGCGTTGCCCGCGCCAGCCCACGGGCAGTTGCCGAGGCAGCATGGGGAAGCGGAGACGCCCACGTCCAATCAGTCACCACACGTCGACCAAGGTCGTAGGCTGTTGGGGCCCGCTGCGCTCCGCACTTCCCCTTTGGCTTCGGCTCGAAGCCAAGTCCGAGCGCGCCTTGGGCCCGGGGGCTAGAGTCGGTGTTCTGGGAACGGGGGTCCCTTGACTTGCCTGCCTGCGGCCCACGGCATGTCTCCACTCGCGGCCTGTCTTCACCAGCAATCACTCAAGACCGTCGCAAGGGGCAAGCCTCGCGAGGCGGACGACACAAGACCTCCTCGGGGCGGAGAGATCAAGGCAAGACGAACCTCGCGAGGTTCCAATGACGTAAGCCAAGACGACCGAGACCAGGCGGGCGCTAGCGCACACAGTGTCCTCGTTTCCTCTTTGGTGCTAAGGAGGCAAGCACATGCGCGGAGTACTGAGGCATCAGGCAAAGGTTTCCATATTGGTGCAACGAGACCAAGACCAGAAGGATGGCAGGACAGAGGTCACTGTGGAGCCCAAGACGACGTCACCACCAGATCCTTTGGCAGGCGAAGACCACCTTTAGTCAGGATAGCTTGTACTAGATGTCCCCCTTCAAATTGGTTGTTGTGGCTCCTTTCCCGCTAAACATTTGGGAAGAGGGCCAGGGCCTCAATAAATAGGACTAGCCACCACAGTAGGAGGTATCTGGCACGGATCTCAACTCATTCAGTTCATCCTCACACCCACCAAGCACAAGAACACCTCTCCTCAGGAGGTTGTTCTTCCCCTTCTACTATTCATCCTAAGCCCTAGAGGAATCCACCCCACTGGAGTAGGGTATTACACCACAACGGTGGCCCGAACCAATATAAATCTTGTGTCTCTTGTGTTGCGAGTTTGCCGAGCTAAGCCTTGAGATCGCAGTGAGGTTGAGGGCATGATTATGTAGAGGGAAATCTTCGTGCGCACCCCAGTGTTCGAACCTCGTGGGTTTTGCTGGAACCCGAAATCCAACAAATATGGTGCATGCATTAATATAATCTAGCACAAGTACACAAAAAATAGGCTCCAGAAGTAAGGATAGTTGGCAGATGATAGGTTCATAATATACTATATAGAGAGTTTATTGGCGAACCATGATAACAAGAGCACACAGCAACTAGGCAGATCATAGTGTACATAAAAGGGGTACACCATAAGCACAATATATAAATCAAGAAAGTGGAACTGGCTGGAAAATAAGTTGTTGTATTGCCGCTACTAATTGAAAGCCTATCGATCACGTACAGGCCAACTCTATTAGCTGTTGACTGCAGATGTCATTGCCCCCGTTCCTGACTAGGAACATACAGTATGTACTAAATACAGAATAAAAAAAGAGGAACATGTTAAAGAACATAAGAGGAAGCATATTCTTGAGGTTCCACTTCATTGCATACAATGTTGGTTGCCCACTCATGATGAATCACAATGCCCAAAGAAATGCAATTCCATGCTGTGTCTCTATATGTGGCCACATGCATTTGGAAAATCAAGTGGGAGCATTACCTAACCAACTAAATGTGCGTGTTAACTAATATCAGTATCATATCACAATTCGTATTTGAAGAATTAAGCTTTGGACTTATGATTTGTGTGTTGTTTAGCTTCAAGAGTGGACTGCTGCTAGTGCGACACAAAGCAGCCACAGAGATCATAGTGTAGATATAATGGGAAAACCGTAAGCATCAGGAGTAAAATTAGCAAAGTGGAACTTGCTGGAATATATGTGCTAGTATTGCCGGTACGACTAGAAAGGCTTCGGATACCGGCTCTCTTCAACTGAAGGTGCGGTACTATTAATATCAATGTAACTCTCAAAGGTGAAACATCTCCCCGCATTTCCTTGGTAATCTTATAGGATTCAAGTGAGCAGGCCACTACAATTCCTATTCTTATGCTTACAAAATCCTATGAATCAAAGAGGCCCGAAGAGTTCAAAGTGTCCATCACAACCGACCGTATATACCTCTACACTACAAATGTCCCTGCTCATCTTCACTACAAGGAACATACTGTACTACTATAATACTCCCTCTGTTCCAAAATATAAGTCTTTGTAGAGATTTCCACTATGGATCACATACAGATGTATACAGATACATTTTAGAGTGTAGATTCACTCATTTTGCTCTATATGTAGTCCATGGTGGAATCTATACAAATACTTGTATTTAGGAACGGAGAGAGTACTTACTAAAGAAGAACGGAAGAGGAACATGCCAAAGAAGAGCAAGTATATTTTGAATAATTAAATGTTCATTGCGCAGTGCCCACACATGATGAACCAGCGCGCATTAAGAATGCAAATCCCTGATGTCTCTCTCTATATGTGGTGGTGCACGTGCTTTTCGAAAGTAAAGTAGGAACATTAGCTGACCAATTAAACGTTATCTGTTTTAGTAATATCAGCATTTTATCAAATTTGTATTTGAGCAACAAGTTTGGAATTATGAGTGGCACGTTGTTTAGCTTCATGGGTTCAGGAGCAGTGCTAAGTAGCTACGATGATGGTACTGAATATAAAGGCATGTCTGCATGCAAGTCGCGTGACTTTTGTCATTTGGGTCAGTCGACCATTTCAGGCGATTGGGTGAAGATCCTACGTCTCCTAACCCTTTTTCTTCATTGTCTCTAATTCTTCACATACAGAACACCGCATGGGCCGCCGCCCGAACCACCAGCCCCGACCGCCCCCCTCCCTCCGCCCTCCCCTGAACCGCCCCACCGCCTGTGTTCCTTCGCCACCATACACCCACCCGCCCCACCCGCGTTGCGTTTCCTTCGTTCGGCGTGGCCCCACCACCGCCCCCACAACCACCGTCCCCACTCGAGCCCCTTCTTTTGCATCGGCGAACTCCGGCGAGCTCTCAAAAATCGACTGACCCAATATTGAAATTAAGTCTACTATCACTTAACTAGTGTGGAATATAAAAGGGGAAAACCATAAGCATTGCGAGTATAGTGTTGAGCGTGCCATGGTGGATCAGAAGGTGCGGACAAAGGCAACTTCGCAACCAATGTTCGCTTTCAACTAACAAGTATGTGATGGACAAGAAATCAGAGTAAAGAAGTGGTGATCTATTTTCTTGCTACGATAAATAAGTTGAGCATATACGAAAGAGTACCGCCTATGGTGCGGCGCCGTCTATGCATCTGCTCAGAATTTGACTATGCTGCGGTAGCGATGGCTTTCGGCGGCATGGAAGCAGATCTAGGAGGTAGATGGTGGCGGCAGGGCACGGTGGATGAGACGGTCGTAGGAGCAGCGCTGGAAAGTTGGACGACAGCGGGGATGAAGTGAGAGGACGAGATGCAAGTATCCCGTCCAAAGCCGGGGATGAGAGAGGTCGATCTCTTGTAATGGGCGACGGCGTCGGGGTATCAGCTCCGGCATGGTGGAGGAGGACGGTGGTGGATGGGGTGCTGGACTGAGGAGGCTGGGGTGGAGAAGGTGTTTTGGCGCCCATGGATTACGAATGGGGAAATGGAGGGAGAGAGGAAGGGGGAACCATGTCTTCAGGGCGCGCTTGTCTCAAATGTGAGGAAATTTACAAACTGAGCCCCCGTTTAAAATTTCCTACATCACAACAATAATTGTCGGTTGGGGATAGGACGGTAATCTCGCATACACCGAATATTTGCGACGAGAGTTTGTTTTTGGCGCCCACCATGTATGAATCGGGGAGGGAGTCGATTTCGGCCGAGGAGACACTGTGTTTTGGCATCCATCGTGTATGAATCCGGGTGAGAGGCGGTTATGTCACGTTTGAGTGAAATTACAAACCTACCCCTATCGACTAGCCTCCAGATAGGTTTATACACCCGCACACTCGTGCTTCCACTAACGCATACATGTCTCTCTCGCACTCCTTGTATCTATGTAGATTTTTCGTCCCTTCTTGAGACACACCCTCTAAATCATGCACACACACACTATCGCCTCATTTTAAGCTGATACCTCTCGCACACACACTCTTTGTGTCTTTGTCACACATGCACTCCGTCCTCCTCCTCTCTCCCTCCACTACAAAAAAAGACACATCCGTGACATTTTGGGCCGAACAATTTTTTTTTTCTGTCATGCTTATGACACTTCAATGACGATAATTGTGACAAAACCCGGTATCATCATGGATGTGCTGGTCTCCTACTTCTATGATAAAAAATCATGACAGACTTTTCATCCTGGGCGGGCCAGAGATGCAGCTGCATGACATTCTTTGGGCTGTCCATGACGGAAAAAACCGTGGTAGAAGCGAGGGCGACGGAAATATCGGGGGAGTTCCCGGTTACGGTGGGAGGTCGGGGGCCGAGCGATGCGCATTTCTCTCATACGTACGCGCATGTGTGTGAGGCATTGCGCTCTAACTAAACCCGAGCAAGGCGTTGGGCTGTGACTAAACCCGAGCAATTGCACTAGCTACATTACTGAACCCGAGTGATGGATCCCTTGCTGTTAACTGAACCTGAGTGATTCCTTCGCTACTGCTGCTAACTGAAGCCGATCGATGCTGCCTCTTGATGAATAGTTAGAGTTATTGGGGGTTTGAATGAATAGTTCCTGGTGGGAGGTTGGATGAACAGGACCCCATGGTGTTGCCGCTGCATGAACAGGACCCCGATTGATCGAGCCGGTGGATGAACAGGACCCCGTGGAGGGCTGGACGAACAGGACGACCCCGTGGAGGGCTGGGTGAACAGTAGCCGGTGGAGGGCTAGATGAACAGTAGCCCGTGGAAAGGTGGTTGAATAGGACCCCGTGGAGAGGGCTAGTTGAATAGTAGTCGGAGCAGGAGCGCGCGGTGGAGGCTGGATGAATAGGAGCCCGTGGATGAACAGTCACCGGTGGAGGCTGGAGGAGGTCGACGGTGGATGAATAGCAGCCTGTGGAGGCAGTCGACGGTGGAGATGAACAGTATCTCTTGGAGTCTCGTTTTGCGGTACGCCGCACCCCTCCCGATGAACAGGACCCCCGTTTCGACTGTAGCGCTCCAACACAAGTCCGTTTCCTCCATTTTGTGGTACGCCACACCCCTCCCGATCAACATGACCCTGTTTTGACCGTAGGAGGTCCCAGAGAAGTTTGTTTCCTCTGTTTTGCGGTATGCCAGACCCCTCCCTATGAACAGGATCCCATTTCGATCGTGGCCGGTCAAACACAAGGCCGTTTCCTCCGTTCTGCGGTATGCCACGCCAAGTTTCCGTTGGCTGTTCTGTCCAAGCCGGTTGGCTCCCGATGAACAGCACATGTTCCGTTGCCTCCCGATAAACATGACGCATTCCGTTGCCTCCCCATGAACACGACAACGACGCAGTTTCTCCATTCTGACCGAGCCATGTACACGAGTCCTGGCCGTACGTATGCGCGAGTAGGCGTTCGAGACCCCACCCGTATATATGTATGTGGCCATATTTACACTCTTGCACCCTGGCCGGTGTATGTACATGTACATGCTATGTGCGCACCTCTACTACGACACGTGCCCTTCCTTACTCGGCGACGGTTCATCGCTACAGCCTGCAGACAGACCGATCGTATGTGCGTACACGTTCGCAACCAGAATGACAACACTACATATGCTTCGACCAGGTGGGTCCCGATTGTCAGGCACTTCCTTGCGTGCGAAGATGTAGCTGGTGGGTCCCAGCAGTCAGGGGAGAAAACATTATTTTTCAGGGTAAAAAGGATGCAGTTGCATGCATGCGTCCATGGGCGTGGTGCGTCCCCCATCGACCTCTCACGTCTGATCATCTTCCGATGACTCTCGTTTGTTGAGCATATTGACCACACCGTGCCGAGCGCACCAAGGCCGGTGGACGACGGCGAGGCCCAGACTGGAACGACCCAGAGATGGGAAAGACACAGCAGTGGAGTTGTAGATGGAGAGGAGTGGGAAACTTGACTGGTTCAGGTGTGCGGCAGCACTGCCGTCCACGGGAGACAGGAGCAAGAACAGAGGTTGAAGAAGGAGCACAGCTGTTGGTTTAACATCCAACGGTCCAGCTGTTAGAATCATTTGTCTATTAAGTTGACAAAGCCGTGCGTACATGTCTGCTTAGTAGACCCGCAAGTCAGCCACCAAATCTGCCGGGTCCCAGCTGTCATCGGGAGGAATAGTGTTTCTTGGGATAACAAGGAGGCACTTTCTTCCATGCGAAGATACAGCCGGTGGGTCCCAGTTGTCAGGGGGAGGAACAACTTAATAAGGAGGAACATTCCTTGCGTGCAACCATGGAACTCGTGGGTCCCAGCCGTCAGGCTCTCCACATACAGTCCTCTTCCGATGACTCTCATTTGTTGACCACGCCACGCTGAGCGCAGCAAGGCGGTGGACGACGGTGAGGCCCCATACTGGAACAACTTGGAGATGGGGAAGAGGCGGCAGTGGAGTCACAGACGGAGAGGAGTGGGAAACTTGACTAGTTCGGGTGTGGGGTGGGCCTACACTTGGCAGAGAATAACATGAGGTGCGGAGTGGAGGGATGGACTGGCCGTCAGTGGGGTAGCGTTTCGCTGCGAGGCATGCAAAACACGCCGCTGGACGCCGGAGGCTGGAGCAGGCGGTCCCAGTAGAGCTGGGGAAGAAGACGAGAGATTGAAGAAGAATGCCAGCTGTTGGATGTAAATACAACTCCTTGCTTAGGCTTTGACCTACTGGCCCACATGTCAGTCAGTCCATTTGTTTTTTTAGTCCATTTGGTGGGCTGGGTGAAACAATGATGTAGCATCTATACAACCCGTTTATATATATGGTAGAATTAAAAGCCCATTTGCATTTTTCTCAAAATCTGCGGACTTGCTGGGCTGGTGAAATTATCCTATTGGGCTGGAAGGAAATATGTTATAAAAACATAAACACATGATTGCACGTCTATTACTGCATTGGTCAGTAAAATCTTTGCAAGCTTATTTATGCAATCACTAGGAGTTAACTTGCCAAGTTATATATAAACAATTATTATTATTATTTTGTAAGAACTTTCAATTTATGAAATAAAATATCATTTTAATTTGATGAGTTAATAGGACGTGGGGTATTATTAATTTTTAGGCTAGACGTGGGATAGTTGAGTTGGTTCTAGGGAAAAGTACTGGGATAAAACTCAATTTACATCGAAAAAGAAAGTGGAAGAAAATTCAGATATAGGATTATTGAAAACAAAAAATAAAGGAAGTGGGAAGGTCTATAAAATGGTTGGACGAAAGACATGTTTAATGGAACCTTATGTTGTTTCTATTATATATATGTAATAAAATAATATATGAATATAGGTTCAGTTTTGCATTCTTATAGAAAACATAGGTTCAGTTTTGCAGTCTTATAGAAAAATAGAACTGAGTTGTGCGCCATCTTGAAAAAACAAACATAACTTGGGCTGCTGATGTTATAGACAAGCTAGGTTGGGAAGCTAAGAGGCCTCTTGATACCTGCTGGATCCAAAAATTGTTGAAACATGTCATGGGCTGGCCATGTTAAACAACAAAACCTAGGCCATGGACCTGGTGGGCCCGGGACTGTTAGCCTCTCGATGAACAGTTGTCTCCCGATTCTTCTTGTTTTGCTTACCATGTTGGGAACGACAGACAGTGGCGCCGCGGCGAGAGCACCAAGGTGGAGGACGACGTTGAGACCTCGGACCGAATGAACCGGAGCGGGGGAAGACGCGGGAGGAGGGGAGTACGAGGGTTGACTTGTTCGGGTGAAGGGTGGGTCGGTGGAGTTGCCGCCGCCGGACAATGTGTGGGAGTAAAGGGATGGCCTGGACAACGCCATAGGCTATGATTGCCAGCCGCTGTACAAAATAAAGAAATACAAATGGATAGGTGGTTGGTCCCATGTGTCTGTGTACTAGACCTGCTGGGTCCACCTGAGAAGGGGAATGTGTTGGGAGGAAGGAGATTCAAAGCACGGCAGCCGAGTGAACTAGTTTTCTTTTAATGGATGAGTGAACTAGTTACATACATAAGCAAATAGCCACTAAAAAAGCAAACAGGTTAATGGGTTCTTAAGAGAAATATTTCGGACAAAACAGATAATTACGACACATAGGCTAATGCATGAAACACTCAGATGATAAAGGTTCTTAAATAGATAAAGTACAACATCTAGACCTTCCTGGCACACTTGATCATAACGCTGTGGCTGTCCGTGTACCCATCAGTTACGGGAAGCAGACACGCCCTCATGTCCGAGATCCGTCTGTACATGTCTTAGCATGCCTATGCATCCTTGGAAGCGTAGGTTATGTAGGCTAGATTCAGAGGTACCTCCCACATGTTCAGGTGCCTGGTATCGTTGTCTTCTTTCATGTTAGCATATCAGGGGTCGATGATGGTCTCGGCAAGGTCAACCACGGAGTCATTCTCCTGCCCGTTGACGATGATCTTGTATTGCTTCTGGATGTCGACAAGCTTGTTGCACCGTAGCGAAGGTGCAGTCGGCGCTGCCGCTGAAACGGGCGAATGCTCCAGAAACTCTGATGGCCCTACAATAGTGGTAGACGAGAACCTCTCCCGCACACATACCTGGGCGACGGCGATCTGCTGGTCCCTGTCAGGAGATGAATGGATGGGCACAAGGTCTAGACCTGCGACCTTGTGCTTTCTCTTCCTGTAGGTACTACTAGAACTAGGTGAGGCAGAGCTTCACCGAGCCCGGATCGTTTGTGTACATCACATTCAACTTGGTGCAGCCATGGGACTGAACAGCGAACTCAAATGTGAACTCCTTGCTGAAGTCCATATCCAGCAGGCTCACCCCTCGGATCGCCATTGGAGTCTCTTCAAGTGAACGAGTGCGTAGGCGGCAGCAGCAGTTCATTTCTCAGTTCTTGGGGAACAGGATTCAACAGTAAACTAGTGTGTACAGGCGACAATAGTTACTACCTGTCACAGCCCTAGAATTCTGCTTTGTAATTAGTTGCATCAGTGAGTTGCATCCATGCATCATGTTTTAATTCAAGAAACTGGAATTGATGTAATTCCGAAAGCCTCAAAATCCAACTAAAAGAAGGGCAAGAACCCTTAAAATTGCATTCAGTGAAACCAAAATGGCCTTCATTAATGTTTGATATTTTAGGCAAGGGTTTGGGTCTAAACCAAAAATAGTGAACATTTTTAAGGAATCATTTTGGCATTGAATTTAAATCACTATGGTATTTGAATTTGAATATATATTCATATTATAAAGAATATATTTTCAAATGCTTTGTTATATTCTATGTTCATTTGGAGAAGTTCTTTGAGTGACATAAAATATCCAGAGAAGTGTTTGTCATTGTTTGAATTTGCTTGAATTCAAAACAGTGGCAAAAGATTAAATAAAACAAAAACAGAAAGAAACGAATGAAAACAGAAGCACTTACCTGGCCTTACCTGCCAGCCCACCTGCAGCCCACCTGTGCGGCCCAGCACTGTAGCCAGCCCAGCCCAACTCCTCCCCTGTCTTCAACCTCGTGCCAGTAGGCACGAGGGCGTGTGCCCGCGGCGCGCACGCACGCGCCCGACCACCTCCTCTATGCCTACTTGCCGGACGTCTCTGGAAGACGCCACGCGCTAGCCCCGTACCCCCTCACTCTCCTCCCGTGCCTTCCCTCTCCTCTGCTATCTCCCCCGCCCGGACCCGAACGTGTCAGAGAGCGCCGCCGTGTGCCGCCGCGGCCACAGCCACTCCCTTGCTCCCTCTCCGTCCCAGGCGTCACCACCTCGCCTTCTTCGTCCTCTCCACCAAGTCACGCGGCGCTAGAAGCTCTGCCGCGCCGCCATCGCCGCTGTTTTCCTCGTCGTCCACCGGAGATCGCCGTCGTTGATTCGCCGCCCCGAGCGCCTCCCCGAGCCCACGGAGCTGCTCTTCGACCTCCCAGTGAGCTCCTTCACCGTCTTGCCTTATCTCCATGGCCTGTAGCTCATCGTAGCATCTCTCTCCATCGTGCCCGTGAGCTTCACGCCGCCGGTGAAGTCGTCACCGTGGCTAGAGCAAGCTCAGCTTGCCCCTGAGCACATCATCGCGCTTGTGCTGCTCCCAGGAAACGAACTAACCCACCTGTTCGTCCCACCGTGCACCACAACACCGATTCCAAGCACTCCCGAACTCCAGCCGTCGCGCAAGTCGCTGCCACCATCGACTTAGGCCACCGGAGCCGCTGCTGCATGCACCACTCGACGCGGACGAGCCTCCCCATCGCGTAGATGCCCTCCGCCGGCCATTTGGTCGCCGGAGGAGGAAACCCGCACCCCTCCGCCGTCCCTGGCCTTGCCGGCGACGATCCCCAGGTCAACTCCGGCGAGTTTGACCTGGGTTGACCAGTTGACTCCTCCCGAGTCAGCGGCGGTGGGGACGCCTGCTAACTAACCTAGATTAGTGTTAACTAAACCTAGTTAGTTTAGTTTAATTCTTGACACATGGGACCCACCGGTCGGTTTGACTGGACTGCCCGTTGACTGGCGGCGTCCACAGTGGCGTAGTCTTGATGCAAAGAACTCTTTTTCTGGATTTATTCTTGTACAGGAAATTCCAAAAAATAGCCAAAACTTCTAAAAATCATAGAAACTCAACCGTAACTCCAAATGAAATAATATATATATGCAAAATGATCAGAAAAAATGCAATATATCCATCTGTACCATTTTCATGCATGACAAACTAAGTTATACCTGCTGTATAACTGAAAACATGATAATGGCATTTAAATAACCACATGTGGAGTTTGAATTTGAACCTTGGGTTCAAACCAACTTCATCTAAATCATTTCTAGCTGCATTAGCTCAAACCACAACATATTTCCATGTCATGACCATGCATCATATTGATTGTGTTTTTCGGTGTTTGTCCCCTCTCAGTAGACGACGTACCGACAATGAGTTCGATGACACCGATGAAGAGCTATACTATCTTCAAAAGTGCCAGGCAAGCAAAACCCCCTTGTTCATTCCGATACAATCCCACTCCCTCGCTCTTGCTCTCTTTTACTGCACTAGGACAACAATGATTCAACTGTTACATGCTGCGGTAGTTGAACCCCTTTCCTCTGCATGACCTGTCATTGCCAAAGTAAACATATGAAACCCACTAGCATGAGAAGGAGTTGTTTGAGCCCTGATGTGCCTACTCATTAATGCTTGTTGTCATGGCTGCTAATGATTAGAGTTGAGTCAGGTCTGATTCATCGGGGATGAATTGGAATGTGGTGAACATGTCCTACTGTTGAGAGCTAAGTGTGTGAACACATTTTGGTAAAGGTAGCGGTGAGAGGCCATGTAGGAGTACATGGTGGGTTGTCTCATTGCAGCTATCCTCAGGAACTGAGTTTTGTGTTTGTGATCCATGAATAGTTACTACCACGCATTGGAATGATTAAGTGCCCCTCTGTACTTATTAATCAACCTGATCTCTGTCCAGGACTTGCAACTAGTTTCTGGTGTTTGTAGGTTGTGTTAGTATTCTACCAGGTGGCACCCGGTACAGGTGGGCTTGAGACAGACTAGGCACCATGGCACGGTGTACCAAGCGTAGATCCATCCGTCGAGGTGGGCTTGGGAACCTTGCACACATCATTTGGGGCCGTGAGCGACACCCCGGCCGGATCTCCTTGCGGATGGAACCCGAATAGGCGATAAACCTGGACTAGAGACTTGTGTGGTTAGTCAGGTCGTGGCCGACTCCCTCGCCAGGCTTCCGCTTGAAGGTTGTCGAGATACACGACGTGTACATGGTGGTAAGTGGCGAGAGCGTGTGTGAAGAAGTACACCCCTGCAAGGTTAACATTATCTATTCGAATAGTCGTGTCCGCGGAAAAGGACTTCTGGGTTGCCTGTACAGTTCATAGACAAGTGAAAGTGGATACTCTAAAATGCACAAGATAAGTGTGAGTGCTATGGATGCCCTTCTCATAGGGAGACGGGAGCGGATCCATAGTGGTGTATTGATATGGTGAATATGTGGACTCGTGTGCGCCACCTCAAAAGAGTTACTTGTAGTCATAGTTTAGGATAGCTTTGAGTCAAAGCTGGCTTGCTGCAGTCAAACTCCACCACCCCCTTTGTTGATACTGATGCATATGTAGCTAGTTCTGATGTAAGTCTTGTTGGGTACATTTGTACTCATGTTTGCATATTTTATGTTTTGCAGAGAGACTTCAGTCTCGCTAGTAGTTCCGTGTGGACTTCGACGTTTAGCTTGTTATCTCAGCTACGATCTTGTACCCTTGGGAGGGTCTTGTAGATAGTAAGGCTTCTTAGCCTTCTTCATTTGTAGTTGTCTGTACTCAGACAAGTTAAGCTTCCGCATGTGCTTGTTGCTTGTATGCTCTGTATGTTGGTTCATGAGACCCATGTTTGTAATACTTGGCTCCTCAGAGCCTAATGAATAAATACTCTGAGTCGTAGAGTCTTGTAGTGATGCAGTTTTCTATTTGCACATATTAAGCATATTGTGTGTATGATTGAAATGCTTGGTATGTGTGTGATCCGACAACCTAGTTGTTTATCCTTGGTAGCCTCTCTTATGGGAAAATGTAGTCTTGTGCTTCCATGAGCCATAGTAGTCCGCTTCTGACCGGTTCACCGAGTCCTGCTAGCCCAAGATTACTCTTGCCTCCTAACACTTGACTAGCCGGCATGTGATTCACTTCGTTCATGTGTCTCTCCCTTCGGGGAAATGTCACACGGTGACATCCGGAGTCCTGCCTAGCCTGCTATAGCCCGGTTCACCCGAGTCCTGTTAGCCCAGTGCTACAGCCCGGATTCGCATGCTACTGACCGACATGCAAGATGTTGATTCATGTATGCCTGTCCCCGTAAGTTAGTGCCACTTTGGGTTCACGACTAGTCATGTCGGCCCGGGTTCTCTGTCATATGGATGCTAGCAACACTATCATATACGTGAGCCAAAAGGCACAAACGGTCCCGGGCCATGGTAAGGCGACACCCGTGGGAATACCGTGCGTGAGGCCGCAAAGTGATATGAGGTGTTACCGGCTAGATCGATGTGACTTGGAATAGGGGTCATGACACTACCCCTCCCTCGCCCGCTGCACGCCCAGCAGAAGATGCACCCTTGGCGCATTCAAACGCCCGAAACCTACTCCGGCCACACGTCGGTTCACAAGCGGGTCTGTATTGGTACTGTAATAACAAGTGTTAGTGGTCACTTTACTTAAATTTAATTAGCTTTAATAGAAATTTGTTCATAAAAAAAGCAATGCATTGGCTCATTCTATCAGTGCTATAGGATCAACATGCACAACAATTAGAATTATTATTCTCAGGTAACACACGGTCAGCACATTTGTCGCACTTTCACATAGATAATACTACCAAGTTTGAACTGTTTGTTATGGTTGTTGTCCTCTGCATCATCATGCCGTGTTTCCCAGCTTGCAAGATTCAGAACCAACAAATAAGATCCAAATAATAAGTAAAACAAAGATGCCTACACATCTCATTGATTCCCAGCTTGCAAGATTCAGAACCAACAAATAAGTTTCAAATAATAAGTACAACAAAGATGCCTACACATCTCATTGATTCCCAGCTTGCCAGATTCAGAATCAACCCATTAGAGCCTTTTGATAAAGTGAATATCGGGATTAAATCCATCTTGTCTAGCCGTGTCATACAACCCAAGAACTTGGCGAATGCTCTTGATCGTCACAACATCTGTAGTTGAGTATTCCTGTTTGCACAACACAAATAAGAAGAGCATGATTATTATTATAATGGCACTCCTTGAACTCAACCTGCAGCTCCACTCGGATGAGGCCTGCCTAGAGTTCCATGATTCAATTCATGCACCTTTTTCTGCAGTTCACCTGAAATGAAGCAAAGATTGCATCATTCAGCTAGCAACAAGTACTTGCTTTCGTGAGCTGGCAGGTTGTTCTTTAGTAGTTGCACTAAAATTGAGGAACATTAAGGTTGGCTATCCGGCTCATGTAAGGTGCAACTATATTTCTGTAGTTCCACTAAAATAAAGTGCCATTGTGGTGACAGTGATGGCTCATCTTGCAAAGGCTAATTAAATGTTGCACGAGATTACCAGTAGAATTTAATGGAGATTTTGGAAACTCCCATCACCATTTTGTGCATTTGCACCAGAATTGAGAGATGTTGCCCACATGACATTTTAGTTGAACTGCACAAGACACTCATTACAAAAAAAAGTGTCTTGTGCAGTTCACCAAAAGTTCACAATAGCAATAAGGTGAAATGGATATCCCTATCTGCAAAAAGGGATAGAAAGTAAATAGTTGCTGGTCAATAATAATATATGAAACATACACGAACTGAAAATATGCATCTTAATTAGGTTCATGGCAATCACGCAAGGACAGTATAAAATTTAAAACATCACCAATGCTTCATGTTACTGGAAGCATTACGATCAACAATGACATTCGTCAAATATGGGATTACTTTAACGGTGGCATTGCTTGTTTACCAGATACAGTAAATCAACAACAGCTAAAGAGTTGGTTTAAGGGCATGGGACAGTGGGAACACCAGGACACTCAGCAGGATAGGAGCAACTTAGTTATCATACTGGGGAAAACAACAGGATTACCATTTGTAACACAGTTTAATTGCATCATATCACTAGAGGCATTAGATTAACAATAACACTGGTTAGACATGTCCTTAAGGTAACAATGTTATCGCTTCATTTTACATGTGCCCTTACATTAACAACAGCAAAAGGTTGGTATAAGGACATGCGACAGTGGACGCATCAGCACAATGTACCTACAAGGAGGCATAAAGTGGTGATGCCGAGTTTGTTCATGCTCTCAAGGGCAGCAAATCTAATCCTGGAGACCTTTTACTATGTGAGGGCAGAAAATCTAATCCTGGAGACCTTTTACTATGTTAGGGCAGAAAATCTAATCCTGGAGACCTTTTACTATGTGAGGGCAGCAAATCTAATCCTGTAGACCTTTTACTATGTGAGGTAAATCTAATCCTGGACATACTCTGTTGATTTTTCCACCAGCCGCCACTTTCTATCTTTTTTTCAACCAATAATAGATATGTTCCTTATCCAGTTTGTACTGCATTTTCCCATTATTTCCCTTTTCAACCAAGAGACCGATTGGGTATCCGGTCTCTACTACTTTCACCCTATTATTTCCTCTTTGAATCTAGTCCTAGATTCATGCTATAGCTTCCCCCCTTTCTTCGTTCTTTGAATCAAGTCCTAGATTCGAATGCATGAAGTAGCTTTACCTCTAATAATACTAAAAATTTAGGTGGTTTGGAAGAGCTCATGGGAGTTGAAAAAGATGCACATGCAGACACGTGGGGAGCTAGGGCAGTAAAGCAAGAGCGCTTTTGAAGAACTTATACCTGAGGGTCGTTGGGTTGTTGGCGGCGACAGGTTGGATCTGCGCACAATACGACAGGGAGGAAGAAGGGTCGGAGGACCACCGGAGCCAGCACTGTGTCGGAGAGAACGGCACAGGCAGAGGATCGGACCCCTCCGGCAGCTGTGGGTTTCCTCCCTCGCCGGTGATGACCACGTGAACGATGCACCTAGTCCTCTTCACACACCGGCCGAAGGGATCCGGCCGGATCTGTGACCAGCGGTGAGCACAGAGAAAATGTCACTACCGCTGTCTTGTTTAGATCTGGAGAGGATGAGAGAATGAAGAGAGCAACACTAGTAAAGCAATCGCTCAGGCCCCTGCGTACATATATAGTGGAGTGATTATCTTTTTCTCTCCACAACAAGCGTTTCAATTTGTGTACGTGGCATTAAAGAAAAGAAACTCTCTATTTAAGGTGACTAACTGTACGACTCCTACTTACTACTAATAGTAGTATTGTTCACTTATGCTCCCCAGCCCTCAATTCATTGATCAACCCACGGGTGAATAAACATACGGTACTAGTATTTATATAGAACGAACAAGCTCGAGCTATTTCCGCGTAGTTAAAAGTTGGGGGCAGGGCTTTTCCCGGGCAGTACGCGTGGCAGTTTTCGCGTAGGCGATTTGACAAAGAGGCGAGGAAGGTGAGGTAGTAGCGGATTCAACTTGCTTACTGCTGGAAAAGTCGGGCTGTGCGATTTGACGGCGCGTTACTGCTGGAAAGACTTGTGATATGACTACCCACTATAGTCATGAATTACTGGCGGTACGACCGGGGTGATGCCCCCCTTCAGTTCTGCACTCTAATCTAGTGCATGGCACGTCGAACCAGATGCTAGCTCTCTCACATGTCGGCGAAGTACGTAGTAGTAAGAAGGAACAAAGAATCATGCGGTATATACTAATAGTACTATTACTCACGGCGGAGGAGTGCGAACCACGACAGCCTAGTGAACCAGCAGTAGAAAACAATGTGGTCATATGGCCATAAAAAAATGTGCTACGGTCCAGACTGTAGCATGTACAATGCTACTCCTCTTTGTTTGGATCCCTGAGTTAGAGCTAGTTTGGGTTGAAATAGCCTCAAATTATCCAAACGGGAGGGGTTAGCTTGAGCTAGTTTGCTCTAACCCAGCTAAAAAAACTGGCCCGTTGGAGAGGTTCTAATTGGGTTAGTTCTCCCTGGGCCCACTAAAAGAGAACTAAAAAATCTCCCCTCCCACACCAAATCGCTCCCCCCCCCCGCACGACTCCTCTCTGTTCCCCATCGGGCCGCCCACCCAAGAGCCGCTCCGTCGCTCGCCCTATCTCTCCTCAGGCCCCGCCCTCCTCCGGCCAACCTTTCCCTCCGGCCTTCGAAGCTGGCCCCGCTCCACCTTCACCGTTCATTTTTCTCCCCCAGTCGTGCGCGGCGGCGGCGCATCTACCACAGAGGTCGCGAGAGGGGTGATTTTATTCGTTCGTTCTCTGTCTCACAACCATACCATTGATCTTGCTCGCTCTAGTGCTAATTCATATTTGGAAAAGTAGATCCTGATTAAACTTGGTATAAATTTTTGGTGCACGCATGGAATTGTTTGATGCTGCTTGAGGAGGTAATAAATCTTTCTGGAGGCCCAAAGATTCAGTTCACCTTTTAGGTATTTCAGTTTCAGGCTTGCATTATTTCTAGAGGCCCAAAGAATCATTCACCTTTCTAGGTATTTCAGTTTCAGGCTTGCATTATTTCTAGAGGCCCAAAGCTTTAGTTCACCTTTCTAGGTATTTCAGTTTCCGGCTTGCATTATTTCTAGAGGCCCAAAGCTTCAGTTCACCTTTCTAGGTATTTCAGTTTCAGGATTGCATTATTTCTAGAGGCCCAGAGATTTAGTTCACCTTTCTAGGTATTTCAATTTTAGGCTTGCATCATTTGTAGAGGCCCAAAGATTCGGTTCGCAGTCGTTGGCAAGTGGCCCTGCAACCCATGCCGGTGTCGACCTCAACTCGCAAGCGCGGGCGTCGGAGGGGTTCCCGGGGCTTGGGCTCTATAGAGCCTTCCTCCAGAGCGACGATGATGAGCTCCTCCCTAGGTGCGTGAGGGGCTTTGGGCTCCCTCCTTATCGTGCATGACTTCCATGATGAGTTAGCTCGTGCTTTGTTTCATGGAGTGTATTTTTTTGTGAAGCTTGATCTACGACTTGTGTGTTTAAGTGGGATATCTTATTAGTATGGACAAAGTAAAATTTATCATGTATGCAAGCTTGATTTGTAAAGATGATTCATTTATGTCAATTGTGAGTGGGAGGAGGCCACACAAGAGCCGGCCACACCATATCCGGCAGGAAATAGGGTCCAAAGTAGTCAAATGATTGAGAAAGAACATTTATTGTCAATCTAACCCTGCCATCCATACACCTCTTTGGTTTAGAGTTAGTTCAGGGTTAAAATCTAACTCTAACCTCTAACTAAGTTAGAGTTCTCCTCGTCTCGGTTCATCGCCATCATACTTTCCACATTCCTGTATTTTCAGTATCCTGCGAATCAAAGAGGCCCTTAGACTGGTTTAGGTCCGGTCATTTTTTATAAATGTGTTATGTCCAAAATTTAATGAACGTGCTCCGGTTTCTATGAAAATAATCCGGTTTCATGTAGTAATTCATTTATTTATTTACTCTTCTGCGGGGGGTTAGCATGTAATTCGTGAGGTCTGAAATGTAAAGTACCCCGGCATATGCTCTGATTCGTGCATGCACTATGACCCAGATGCTCTATGTCCCACATGTGGGCCAAAGGGAGCACGTGGAAATAGCCTAGGAGTACATATAGGAGTATAAATTTGTGAAAACATATGTATGGTGAAGCATAGCTGCGGTTCGAATAGGAGACCGAAAGTGATGACAGGTATAGGTCGCACGCACCCAACTAGTGGTACTAGACATACCACTATTTTTTCCCTCAAAAAAAGACGTACGAGTGCTCAGTACTCCTATTCTATCAACACGAGTCCCATCTGACAGCAGCGTCCGTGCTACAGCTAGCTCTTCTCCCTCGTTTCTCTCTTCTAATTCTAAACTCAGCCGACGCCCGATGGGCGGGGTGGGGATTTGCCGATGGTCGGTTTGCTCAACTGCGGCCCCACCTCAAGTGAAAACGTTACGACTAGAATAAAAACGCCATATACTCCCTCCGTTCCTAAATATAAGCCTTTTTAGATATTTAAAATGGAATACAACATGCGGATGAATGTAGACATATTTTTGAGTGTAGATTCACTCATTTTTCTCTGTATGCAGTCACTTGCTGGAATCTCTAGAAAGACTTATATTTGGGAACGGGGGGAGTACTAGAACATTAAGGCCATGAGGCAATGTAGTGCTGGTTACAGGAGGCAAGAAGAAGAGATGCATCCATCCACGACATCCACCTCCTCGACTCAGGGCGCCGGCCCACCAAACGGCGGCTAAGTAGCAACGGATTTTGTGGCTAGGTCAACGTGCTTCTGAACAATGGTGTCCAAAGATTCCAGCCACTTGAAGAAGACCAACGTCTTTCTGTCCTCGCTGGCCTTGTGGCCTATGTAGACGATTTCCTCGTACACGTGGATGTGAAGGTTGACGCTTTCTTGCATGGTGAGGCGCTGCGCGGAGAGCATGGCCTCAAGGTGCACATTCTTCGTCGCGACCTCTGGCACCTGCAGGGCCACTAGGGCTTGAAAGAGTTCGTCACCATGGAGGCCGATGATGGTGGCAGGCAATGAGGAGCCTGGGCGCGTGGGCTGGAGTAGTACGGCAAGGTCGTCCGCGCGCTTCTTGACGGTGGTGAACTTGCGGATGGATTTGACCATCATGTCGTCCATGCGAGAGGCGAAGTAAGCGTTGGTGAGGCCTACGATGCCAGCGGTCGCCAGCACCGTTTGGAAATGCTACACGAAGTGGGGCCGCAGGCCAGCGCCTTGGGTGATTTGGCACAGCCGACTCCCGCTCGCGTCCGTCGCCTCCATAGGTGCTTGTGGCTTCTGGTCATTTGGTCTTGGATTGGAGTGAGCAGTGTTGCGTAGAGACTAGGAGTAGATGGATTGGAGTGGTGCGGCACCTTTATATGAGAGTCCAAACTCTGTTGCATTCACATCATGCTGGCTCTATTATGCTTCTCCAATTAATTCCCTCTGCATGTAATTGAGGATGCATCATGGACCGTTCAACGTCTCCGGAACCGCTACCCTCTCCCTCCTATCTATCACGAGTCAGGAGACGTTCTTGTCGACGACGAGGTGCCTATGGTGACTTCGTAAATTTCAACTACCGCTCGCATCTATCGCATGTAGGAGACGTTCCTGTCGATGACGAGGTGCCTATGGTGACTTCGTAAATTTCAAGATGATAGTGCTACCTCCTTTCCTGTTTATAGGGATCAATTCAAAAATCTCACCAACTAAGGTAGATGGTGAGTGGTGGAACAATTTTTGTAGTTTGCGAAACCACTGAATTATGCGCTTGTTTTCCTCAAAAATTGTGTTTACCAATGCATTAATTGCAAGGCATGCATGCATAAAGTACATGCACTAGTCAGTTTTCTCTAAATACTTGCATGCAATGATTTATTGCACCTTGAAATGTGAACATGTGATGGGGAACAACCAAATTGAGACTTATAAAATGGGAAAACTAAAATTTTGAGATAAGCTCTATAAACCGGAAAGGAGGGAGTATGCCGACTCAGTCTTTCGGAGGTGCTCATAGGGGTAGGGTATGCGTGCGTGCGTTCATAGTGGTGAGTGTATGCGCGTGTATATGAGCGCTTGTGTCTTTACTGTGTTAAAAAAACGTAAATGCGTGTGAAAAAGAGACTAGTCAGTACTAGTATACTCAATATTGTGCACCGCGACCAAGGCGGAGAGGAAAACGAGAGAACTTCGTATATATTTACGGTGTAGATTCACTCATTTTGCTCCATATGTACTCCGTCTCGGTGTAGTCTAGTCACTTGTTGAAATCTCTACAAAGACAAATAGTCATTTCTTGTTTACAGGGCTATACTAGCAAGTACTACAATAGTGGGATCACATAGCAATATTGTCTCATGCAAGAGCCTGGCTATATGCGTGCTCCAAGGTTCGCAATTGCCGCGTTCGTTTTTCGCTTGGCTCTTCGCCTCTTAGAGAAGACAAACAATGATGTTACTAGTATTGCTTCTACAGTATCGAATGCACTGCTGCATGTCCGTCCACCGCGAGCGGGAGGGATTGCTTGTTGTAGTACAATAAGCAAAAGCATGTCCTCATCTGCGAGCCACCGCACGCATGGGCGAGGGAGAAGGCGTGTAGTAGTACAATCAAGCTTCTCCTCATTGTACAAGTTGACGCGACACATCATAGCACTGGCCCCACATGGTTGCCTCTAAACTTGGCTGAAAGACCCGCAGTGTACAATATATTTGCTGCAACCTCTAACATTTTCCCCACCACAAATTAAAATATATATTCATGTCTTGACCATATGAGCGTGCAAACTAATATCACCAGGTTGACAGGTAGGGCCAGAAGATTATTTTAATAAAATAAAAGCATGGAGCCGACCCCAACGATTTTAAGCTTACATGCATGGTACACGCTATCCTAGACTACTCTACACATGAAACTGCCACACGAGTGTCCGGGCTACGCTTGGCTCTTCGCCTCTTCGGGAAGTCGAACAGTGATGGAGTACTACTGCAGTGGAGGAGTACTACAGTATGCTTCTGGCCATCTGACACCGATTAAACTGCTGCATGTCCACCACGTGCGGGAGGGAGAGCGTGTAGCGGAAGCTTCTCCTAGTCTTGCCAGCCACCATGCTCATGGGCGAGGGAGGGACGCAGCTTCATTGACTTAATGCTCCTGCCTTTGCGGGTATGACAGGTGGGCCCAATAGGTGGGTGGCCCACCTGTCATGCAGCCAAAAAAGGTGCGGTTAAGGCACCAGAGCTCAGTCCACGAGGGTGAGGGCGTTGTAGTAATCAAACTTCTTCGTTTTGTATGAGTTGACGCGACACATCAAAGCACTGCACTCGATATATTTCAATAATTTGCATTTACCGATGAATTAATTACAACGCATGCATGCATGCCATGACTCTCCTTTTGATACTTGCAAGTGTTGATTTAATGCACGTTGAAGTAGTATGAATATGTGACGATAAAGCTTTGTAATGCCACGGCCCTAAAGCGAGAGATGGTTGTGCACGAGGAGGGCGAGATCATGCAGATGGAACAGGACCCGGCGATGGAGCTCTCTATGGTTTTGATGGACCTCACCTTGCTCCACTGCCCCTTGTGCCTCCACCCCTTGAAGCATCCAGTGTATGAGGTTCAAATACACCTCGCCGTTCGGCTGATCGAGCAAGGTGTAGGTTTCTTGATTGATATGCTATTCGATTGATTTGTGCAGTGCAAGGGAGGGCACCTGGCCTGCGCGGACTACCGCGTCGAGCGCCCCGGGAACCAACGGAAGTAACAGAGGTGTGAGCAAGGCGGTGGCTTCGATGTGCGGAACACGGCCGTGGACGCCGTCCTCTCCTCGGTGAGGGTGGAGTGCCCGCACGAAGGCTATGGGTTCTACGTCACTTACCACAAGCTCGCCGATCACCAGAGCATGTGTCCGCTGACACGCTCCAAATGCCCCGTGCCCGTCTGCGGCTACGAGGGCCTCCCGCCGGTGCTCTCCCACCACATCAGCATCGTGCATCCCATGCCCTGCACAGGATCCAGTACGGCAAGGTGCTCCAGCTGCAAGTGCCACTGTCGGAGCCACGGCTCTTGCTGTTTGCGGAGGAGGACGGCCGCAAGTTTTTATTGGTCGGCGGCATGCTCGACATTGGCGCGCCTATCGCCGTGTCGGTCGTCTTCATCAGAGAGGGGTTATCCCCACTGCTGCACTATGTGGCCAAACTATGGGCGAACGGCCCGCCAGGCGAGCCCAAAGGTAGGACCGACGCCGTCAAGGTGGAAATGGAGGTGACAAGCAGCAAGGATCCCGGCGACGTCGCCGTGCAGGAGCTGACCTTCTTCAAAGTTCTGCCCAAGCTGCTGGCCGGGGCTAAGCTAGTGTCCCTCCACATTCACATTGACAAGCTCACGTCCTAAATGATTCTACAGTGCCTTCTATTTATCTCAGTAATATGCTAGTATAGGGGTTAGCTTGGTCTACTTTAGCTTATGAGATGGTGGGTTTTGGTGGCGATGCAACAATTAGTTCGACATCAGATCAACAGTTAAAGTAATTTCCAACAGTCGAACGGATATTTTATGTCCATTGGATATAGAGATCCTTTGGGTAAGAAGTATAACAGCTTATAAGAAGTATAACAGCTTATATGCTTGTTTGTTCAGGAAGTGTTGCATACTTTTGTGAGTTGACGCGACACATCAAACTAGTACTACTACTAGTAGTACTCCCTTCGATCCTAATTTCTCCGCGCCTCGCCATCACTAAGGCTTAACACTGCCCATGTTACGCCATCCGAGAATAGTTCGAAACTAGAATAGTCAATAAATTTTGAGCTTGTGTATCGTCACATTCCAAATTACTACTACTACCACGCAATATTTAATTGCAAACCTGTTCACACCGATCACAACCTAAACGGTTTCCCACTTAGGAGTGTATTAGTACTCGGTTATAAATACTACTATGCCAAGATGACTGCACATTCCTCCTCAACTCCTCATCCACAAAAACAAACAAGTCATTCAGCATCCAACCCTAGCGTCTGCCATGGCCAGCGTGAGTTCTGGGTCGAGAGATTACCACCAGGGAGAGGTGAGCATGGAAGCGGAAGCACGAGAGAGGTCCCGCCTCGCCATGAAAGCAGCTGACATGTCCCGCTGCACGGAAGTAGTAGCACAGAGGTCCTGCCATGCCGCCGAAGCATCACGGAGGTCCTGCCACGCCGTCGATGCAGCAGATTGGTTCGACCGCGTCGCGGAAGCAGCAGAGATGTCCCGCCGTGCCGCAAATGCAGCAGAGATGTCTCGTAGCGCCACGGGGGCCTGGGAAAATGTCTCGTGGGCAGGCGACGACTCTTACAGGCGCATGCATGCGATCGTCCATAGCCAGATGGATCAGATCTCCGGCTGGGCGAGGTTGCAGGACGACATAAAAGCCTCGTTTGAACAATCTACCAGCGTCATCCGGCAACTAAAGGAGGGAAATGAGAGGCTCTGGGCCGAGCACGACCTGCTGAGGGCGAAGATCGTCCAAAGTGCAGAGCAGCAGGAGGATACCAATGCCTTGTTGAAGAGGACCGACGTCATTGTCAAGAAACTTATGGACGAGAATGACATGCTCCACATCGAGCGCCAAAGGCTGGTGGAGGAATCCGTGGATGCTCTCAAGCAGCGTCTTGAGCACACGACGGAGCTCATCGCCGCTCGCTGATGTCTACTACACACCCTTCTTCTTGTAGACGTTGTTGGGCCTCCAAGTGCAGAGGTTTGTAGGACAATAGCAAATTTCCCTCAAGTGGATGACCTAAGGTTTATCAATCCGTGGGAGGCGTAGGATGAAGATGGTCTCTCTCAAACAACCTTGCAACCAAATAATAAAGAGTCTCTCGTGTCCCCAACACACCCAATACAATGGTAAATTGTATACGTGCACTAGTTCGGCGAAGAGATGGTGATACAAGTGCAATATGGATGGTAGATATAGGTTTTTGTAATCTGAAAATATAAAAACAGCAAGGTAACCAATGATAAAAGTGAGCGTGAGCGGTATGGCAATGCATTGGAACAAGGCCTAGGGTTCATACTTTCACTAGTGCAAGTTCTCTCAGCAATAATAACATAATTGGATCATATAACTATCCCTCAACATGCAACAAAGAGTCACTCCAAATTCACTAATAGCAGAGAACAAAAGAAGAGATTATGGTAGGGTACGAAACCACCTCACAGTTATTCTTTCCAATCAATCCGTTGGGCTATTCCTATAAGTGTCACGAACAGCCCTAGAGTTCGTACTAGAATAACACCTTAAGACACAAATCAACCAAAACCCTAATGTCACCTAGATACTCCAATGTCACCTCATGTATCCGTGGGTATGATTATACAAAATGCATCACACAATCTTAGATTCATCTATTCAACCAACACATAGAACCTCAAAGAGTGCCCCAAAGTTTCTACCGGAGAATCGACACGAAAATGTGTGCCAACCCCTATGCATAAGTTCATGGGCGGAACCCGCAAGTTGATCACCAAAACATAAATCAAGTGAATCACGTGATATCCCATTGTCACCACAGATACACACGACAAGACATACATCAAGTGTTCTCAAATCATTAAAGACTCAATCCGATAAGATTACTTCAAAGGGAAAACTTAATCCATTACAAGAGAGTAGAGGGGGAGAAGCAACATAAGATCCAACTATAATAGCAAAGCTCGCGATACATCAAGATTGTGCCAAATGAAGAACACGAGAGAGAGAGAGAGAGAGAGAGAGAGAGAGAGAGAGATCAAACACATAGCTACTGGTACATACCCTCAGCCCCAAGGGTGAACTACTCCCTCCTCGTCATGGAGAGTGCCGGGATGATGAAGATGGCCACCGGTGAGGGTTCCCCCCTCCGGCAGGGTGCCGGAACAGGGTCCCGATTGGGTTTTGGTGGCTACAGAGGCTTGCGGCGGCAGAACTCCCGATCTATTCTGTTCCCCGAAGGTTTTAGGGTATATGGATATATATATATATAGGCGGAAGAAATACGTCAGGGGAGCCACGAGGGGCCCACGAGGGTGGAGGGCGCGCCCTAGGGGGTGGGCGCGCCCCCTACCTCGTGGCTCCCTCGTTTCTTTCCTGACGTGCACTCCAAGTCTATCAGGTTGCTTTCCTTCCAAAAATAACTTCTCCAGAAGGTTTCATTCCGTTTCGACTCCGTTTGATATTCCTTTTCTTCAAAACATTGAAACAAGGGAAAAACAGGAATTGGCACTGGGCTCTGGGTCAATAAGTTAGTCCCAAAAATAATATAAAAGTGCATAGTAAAGCCCATAAAACATCCAAGATGGATAATATAATAGCATGAATACTTCATAAATTATAGATACGTTGCAGACGTATCAGCATCCCCAAGCTTAATTCCTGCTCGTCCTCGAGTAGGTAAATGATAAAATAAAGAATTTATGAAGTGTGAATGCTAGCAGGTGCATAAGTTTGATCAATGATAATTTCAATCACCTTTTCTAGCATCATTATATGTCATAACAGTAGTTCAACTCATAGAACTTTTCATGATCAAGTAAGAAGCTATTCACATGTTAATGCATAGACCATAAACTTTCTTGAAAACTAATAAACCGTGTAATTAGTCATCAAACAATTACAATTCATCTTATTTTCAGGAAGAATCTATGTCAGAGCTTTGATTTAGCAAACTCCACATACTCAACTATCATTTAGTCTTCCATGATTGCTACCACTCAAAGCATATTTTTAGAACAAATAGTATTCATCGAACACAGAGAAAGATAGGGGCTTCATGTTTCACCTCCCAACCTTTTACCTCAAGGGTAATGTCAACAGTAATAATTCATGCTCAAATATATTCGAATGGCCATATATGCCTAGATCTTTCCATCACATGATGCTTGCCAACTAAAGAGTAGGTTGGAATGAGAAGGAATACTACTGACTGTTGCACAAAAGTAAAAGATAGGCCCTTCGCAGAGGGAAGCAGGGATTTGCAGAGGTGCCAGAGCTCGAAGCAAAACAGAGATGAAAATAATTTTGAGAGGTATGCTTTCATTGTCAACATAACGACCAAGAGTTCCCAATATCTTCCATACTACATACATTATAGGCGGTTCCCAAATAGAAAGGTAAAGATTTTACTCCCCTCCACCAACAATCATCAATCCATGGCTTGCCCGAAACAACGGGTGCCTCCAACTAACATCAATCCCGGGGGAGTTTTGTTTGCAATTATTTTTGATTTGATTTCGATCTTTTGATCATGGGACTGGGCATCCCAGTTACCAGCCATTTTCTCGTGAATGATGAGCGGAGTCCACTCATCTTGAGAATAACCCACCTAGCGTGGAAGATACTGATAGCCCCTAGTCGCTACATGAGCGATTCGGGCATAAAAACAGATTGTTATTTGAAGGTTTAGAGTTTGGCACATGCAAATTTACTTGGAACGGCAGGTAAATACCGCATATAGGTAGGTATGGTGGACACTCATGGAAGAAACTTGGTTCAAGGGATTTGGATGCACAAGCAGTATTCCCGCTTAGTACAGATGTTTTGTCTAGGAAAGGATTCTAAATAGCAAGCACCACATGTTAGAGGATCCATAACAATATAACTTCTATACAAATATACCATAGCATAACTCATTATGTTGTCTTCCTTGTCCAACTTCAACTAATTTTCTTAGGTTTGAAAATAATTAATGGGGATCACAATCATAGAAGATGTCCAGGATGGTATATTTATATGTGGAATCTCTCTTCCTTCAATATTCTTTCATGAATTGTTCAAGTGACCAATACAATGTTTGCTAACCTTCAATAAATTTACCACCTCTAATTCTTATATGTGAAGGCATTACTCCCCATGGGAAAGGCATATGAAACATATATAATTTCAGATTTATTACATTCAAATCATTCAACCATTTACTCATAGGATATAAGTTAAGCACACGAGTAAATGACAAACTACTCGAAAAAGATATAAGTGAAGATCAATGAGTAGTTAAATAATTATGTAGCTACGTGAAGACTCTGTCTTATTTAAGAATTTCAGATCTTGGTATTTTATTCAAACAGCAAGCAAAACAAAAATAAAACTACATTGCTAGGATAGTATAACTCATGTGAAGAAGCAAAAACTTAGGTTCAACCGATACTAACTGATAGTTGTTGAAGAAGAAAGGTGGGATGCCTACCGGGGCATCCCCAAGCTTAGATGCTTGAGACTTTTTGAAATAGTGTCGTGGGGTGCCTTGGGCATCCCCAAGCTTGAGCTTTTGTGTCTCCTTAATTCCTTTTATATCTCGGTTTCCTGAATCTCGAAAGCTTCAACCACACCAAACTCAACAAGGACTCGAGAGATAAGTTAGTATAAACTAATGCAAAACCTTATCATTTTCTACTGTAACAAATCACTAAAATTATTATTCAACATTTCATACTAAATTTCTCTGCATATTTAATACTCCTATCCTCAAATAGAATCATTAAACAAGCAAACATATGCAACCAATGCAAACATAACAGCAATCTGTCAAAACAGTACAGTCTGTAAAGAATGCAAGATTCATCATACTTCCCTAACTCTAAAAATTATGAAAGAAAATTCCCACTGTAGTAAATTTATCATAGCTTATTATGCAAAAGGTTTCAACATTTAATCACATTCTGACTTTTCGAGGGAATTTTTGCAACAGCGGTAAACTTTCTGTTTTCCAACAGCAACATGTATACTTGCAAAATAAGCAAGGTAAAAGCTATCCTTGTCATTTTTATTGAAAATAAAGATGCAAAAAACTACTCTAATAACAGCAAGAAAAACAAAATAAAAATAAAATGACGCTCCAAGCAAAACACATATCATGTGGTGAATAAAAATATAGCTCCAAGTAAAGTTACCGATGAACGAAGATTTAAAGAGGGATGCCTTCCGGGGCATCCCCAAGCTTAGGCTTTTGGTTATCCTTGAATATTACCTTGGGGTTCCTTGGGAATCCCCAAGCTTAGGCTCTTGCCACTCCTTATTCCATAGTCCATCGAATCTTTACCCAAAACTTGAAAACTTCACAACACAAAACTCAACAGAAAACTCGTAAGCTCCGTTAGCGAAAGAAAACAAAACACCACTTAAAGGTACTCTAATGAACTCATTATTTATTTTTATTACTGTTAAATTACTGTATTCCAACTTATCTATGGTTTAAACTATTTTACTAGCCATAGATTCATCAAAATAATCAAACAACACATGAAAAACAGAATCTGTCAAAAACAGAACAGTCTGTAGTAATCTGTAACTAACGCAAACTTATGGAACTCCAAAAATTCTACCAAAATAGGAAGACCTAGATAATTTGATTATTGATCTGCTTCAATTGGTATCATATTTTATCACGTTCTGGTGATTTTAAACAATTGTTTTCGTGAACAGAAAGATTTTGGAGTTTTCTGCAAGATCAAATAACTATCATCCAAGAAGATCCTATAGGTCTTAATTGGCACAAACACTAATTAAAACATAAAACCACATCTAACCAGAAGCTAGATGGGTTATTTATTCCTAAACAGAACCAAAAATCAAGAAAATAAAATAAAATTGGGTTGCCTCCCAACAAGCACTATCGTTTAACGCCCCTAGCTAGGCATGATGATTTCAAATATGCTCACATAAAAGATAAGAATTGAAACATAAAGAGAGGATCATGAAGAATATGACTAGCACATTTAGGTCTAACCCACTTCCGATGCATAGGGATTTTGTGAGCAAACAACTTATGGGAACAAGATTCAATTTGCATAGGAAGGTAAAACAAGCATAACTTCAAAACTTTAAGCACAAAGAGAGGAAACTTGATATTATTGCAATTCCTACAAGCATATATTCCTCCCTCATAATAATTTCTGTAGCATCATGAATGAATTAAACAATATAACCAGCACCTAAAGCATTCTTTTCATGATCTACAAGCATAGAAATTTTATTACTCCCCACATAAGCAAAATTCTTCTCATTCGGAATAGTGGGAGTATCATAAGAGACTTGAATACTATAAATTGTTTCCACATTAAAAGAGTAATGTTCAGAAAAAGGGTAATCATAATCATGACAAATTTTATAAATATAATCATCACTACTTTTTATAGCATAAGTTTCATCACAATAATCATCATAAGTAGCAACTTTGTTCTCATCATAATCAATTGAAACCTCTTCCGAAATAGTGGATACATCACTAAATAAAGTCATGACCTCTCCAAATCGATTTTCATAAATATTATAAGATTCAACATCCTCCAAAATAGTGGGATCATTACTTCCTAAAGTTGACACTCTTCCAAACCCACTTTCATAAATATAATCATCATAAGTAGGAGGCATGCTATCATCATAACAACTTTGCATATCAAAACATGGAAGGCTAAGTATATCATCATTATTAATCATAGCATCCCCAAGCTTGGGACAAACATTAATTTCAGCAAATATATTCTCAAATATGTCATCCTCATCAAACATAGCTTCCCCAAGCTTGGGCCTTTTCATATCATTAGCATAATCACTCCCACACTACTAGGAAAAGGCCTACTAATGGCGCACCAGTTTTGCCTACTAATGGCGCACTACTGGTGCGCCATTAGTACCACGCCACTAGTATTTTTTTACTAATGGCGCTGCAGTGCCATTAGTATACCAGATACTAATGGCGCACCTCTGATGCACCACTACTAACCCTTAGGTGCTCCACTAGTATTTCCTCTAGGTGCGCCACTAATAGCCTTATAGGTGCGCCACTAGTAATAAAGGAAGGTGCGCCACTAATAAGGGCTGAAATGCGCCACTAGTAATGTATTTGGAAAACAAAAAAATCCAAATTTACAGAAAACAACCTATAAGGAAAAATAATTTAAAAACAAAAATGAAATAGAATCATAATTTTATTATAGTAAGAATAGTACAATGTCTTTACAAGTATCCAATAAAAGAAAAATTACAAGGAAATAAAAGAAAATTCTAAAACTAATCTTCTAGTAATCTTTTCTTCTTTTTCCTTACTTTATCCCTGCAAAGAATGATAGAAATATGTGAGAATGAACATTGCAGAGAAGTGAAATGAGAATGTGATCTATTCTAGAACCATAACTGAATTCTTCAGCTCCAACGGTTTGATTAAAGCAAGTATAAGCTCCCTCCCTGCACAAAACAAATGAAGGAAGCATACAATTACATCGTTAGCATGTGATTATCATGAAGTACACTATAGTTGTAATAATCCTATATAACTATAAAGTCAATCCCCACTGAACATTTTCCTGCCCTCACAGCCTACCACATCAGCAAATTACTAACTTCTTTTAGTTGTTCAAAGATCGAAACTAGCACCGATCGTGCAAAGTTCGAGGACATTGTTTAACCAATAGTAAAATATGTACTTACATTGTTGGTTTTAAGGACATGCAGTAATAAGCTATAACAAAGTTGCAAAATTATGATAAGAATAAGAGTAGCAAGTAAAAAACAGGAGCCGCGATACCTTTCGTGGTATTTTGATCCTGAAAGCATCCAATAAGGGACCTCCATGTTCTCTCAACATGTATCTCGACCACTCACGAAACCTTGAATCAAGTAAAATTCAGTAAAACACCTACACATGTTCTACTGCAACTAGGACAACCTAAGGACTACATAGATTCCTATATACCTAAGCAACTACTGAATCGATCTAAACATCTAAAAATTCAGAGCTTAAACCCTAGGCTAGTGACAATTCAAAGACAGAATGCGTACAGAAAGAGAGAGAAGAAGGAGGATTACCCGGAGATCTCGATGCGTAAGGAGCGTCGATGTAGTGAAGAGGCGAGGCAAAGAAGGCGTAGCACCATATTACCATCCATGGCGGAACCCTCTGCTTGCACCCGGTGACGACACCAGCCACGGTGGGCACCACCAGCGTAAGCAGGCGGCACCGGAGACGCCCGGCACCACCGGTGTATACAAAAAAGTTAGGGCTTGCAAGTTGAATATGCATGCATCTTACCTCCCTTGGTTGCTTCGATCAGGTCACTTATGCGTTCAAGATGTCCCTTCCTCCTTCCATGGAGAAATGGATCTTTCTTTCTTTCTTCCTTTCTTTGTTGACAACCTTCATCCCCGATTAGATTAGTAAAGGAAGGTCAGCAGGGGGGTCTGAGTAGGAACGACAATACGAAGTGCTATAGTTTATCAACATGGTCTGCTCTCAAAATCAATTTGGAATTCTCCAAGTATATTACTAAAATAAAGCTTCAGACTGCCACAAGTAAATTTCCAAGTACTACAAATTACAGTGAGTGATTCAGATAAACAAAGAATGACTGGAAGATGGCTTTGGTTGATGACTTTGCTCTGTGCCAGCCAAATTTGAAAACATAGTAAGTGTACCTATACATACATAGGAAACTGGTCGTGCATCCGCCAAGAAAAGGAAACGAATCAAAATCAATACAGATCGTCTTTTTTTTTAAACTGAAATCAATACAGACGGCAGCTAGTACATATTGTCGTGAGAACGCCAGAGGCTAACTGAAACACACGCGAGAACTCTTGTTGCGAGAACGCCGTCGAGGGTGGGCGTCTTGAGGAAGAACTCGAAATGGCGCTGGTGAGTCGTTCGACCACTCAAACGTGACCCGGAAAAACTGACTCCCCTGCCATCGTTGATTGCATCTCCCTTTTGGAAATATAAAAACTGTGTAAATTACAAATATTGGCTCCTGCAAGAAAAGAAAAGGAACCAAATCTGCACTGCTTGTTCTTTTATTTTGGATTGAAATCAACAGTTCAAAAAGAACTCAACAGACATTTGGCAGTTCAAAAAGTTGTAATTGGGGCAATAGAAAACCAGGTCAGAGACTGACCAAAAGGCACAGCTGGTCCAGGTCGCCCTAGGATGGCAAGATTACAGTTGGCACACCCCCCGTCAATTACTGGATAGGGATCCATGTAGGCCATCCTCGCCGAATCTGGATCGCGGAAGGTCACCTGTTCGCATGTCCACACAAAATTAAGACAAATTAACATCGTTGAAACACATTCCCCCAATTTTCCTAACCCAAAACAAAATTTCTTCCGCATTCACTTCAAATAGTTCTGCAATTCGTGATGAAACACCTAAATTTTAGTCCAATTTAGAGGCCTAAAAATTCCTAAGCAGCCAAAATATGTTTTTACATGGACGACGCCCTAGGCCTCATGAAAAATTTCCCTGTTACCACCCCAAAGCAACCAGCTCCACGAGCTTGCTCTATTATTAGCACCGCAAAACTCCCAAATTCACAAGCCTTGGAAGCCGATCACCGCCATTGGAGGTCACAAACCACCCCAATTGAACCCTGCACCCTGATCCGCACAAACCTCTGGCCAAAATATCAAAAAACACTAGCTTGAAAATCAAACCCTACCCATGATCCCCACCCCGGAAGAACACACAACAGGAAAGAAGAAACAGAGGAGTAGGAAGGAAGCATGCTCATGAATCCGTATCCCTTGGACCTCCCGGTGGCATGGTCGGTGATGACGACGGCCTCGAGGATGTCCCCATGGCTGGTGGCGGAGGGGGTGGCACCTGTGAAGCTCGTGGGGCGGATCTGGCCGGTTCCCGGCGAGTGGAGACGGCGGCGGCTCCACCACTCCTAGATCCAGCACCGACGCTGCCTTCCGATCCATCGCCGCCGAGCTCGGGCTCCTTGGCTGCGACTGCCGCGAGGAGGCGCGAAGGGGACCGAAGAGAGAGGAGGGCAAGGGCCGCCGCGCAGGAAGAGGAGGCAGCACTGGGAGGCGGCATGGATCGGGGCCGGGGCGAGGCCGAGAGACGTGTGTGCGTGGGGTGAGGGAGAAGAGGATAGGGTTCCGTGCGAGAGAGAGAGGAGAGAGATGGTGGGCGGTCGGGCTGCGGCACTTACCTACAAAACCATAATGGCGCACTGCATGGAAAAGTGCGCCACTAGTATGAAAAATAGCAATGGCGCATCAGGAAAAGTGCGCCATTACTATATCTAGAAGTGGGTCAAAGCTTGGTCAAACATAGTAATGGCGCACTTTTTACTTGGTGCGCCATTACTATTTTAGATACTAATGGTGCACTATGTATAGGTGCGTCATTACTATATAGTAGTGGCGCACCGCATGTATAATGCGCCATTAGTGTCTATATTATCTATAGCCTGTTTTCTAGTAGTGCCATTAGCACCAATAGTATAACAATTATCATAGTCTTCCAAGCAAGTGCCAAAAAGATTTGCAAGATCATAAGAAGTATCATTATCTTCCCGATCATAATCATCGCAACAAACAATAGGCATAATGAGATCATCATCAAGTGCATCATCTTCCACAATTATTTTTGATTCGTTTTCACGGGGCACAACAATAATAGGAGCAACATTATTTGGGAGGGATTCCTTTTTACCTCTCTTCCTTTTTCTTTTCTTCTGCTTCACCTCCTGTGTGGGTTCAATCCTCTTTTTGGAGCTCCTTATTAATGAGATTGGTTGAATATAAGGCTCCTCCTCGTCACTTGAAAATAATTGGGAAGTCTCTTCCCTTTCGTTAGTATTCTCTTCATCTTCTATTTGTTTTCTTTTCTTTATGTAGTTGGCAATATAAGGATTTTCAATGCAATTCACCGCGCAATACATATAAATTTCCTCTAGATCAAAATGAAGAACTCTATCAAGGGCAAATTTTGGAATATCCTTAGTTATTCATTTCATTTCTTCAGAACCCAAGAGCAAACTAAGTTCATTACGATGTGCAAGGGAAATCAAGTCATCACAATTTTTGGACACAATACGATCATGAAACAATTTGCATTCGGTACTGAAATGATCATGTTCATTGCAAAGTTCACAAGTATGGCTAAGAAAAATAAATTTTCGGCACAAACATCTAGCCTTTCTTGCAACCATTTTGTTTCTAAGTACTTATGCCTCTTGCAATATCTATCCTCCCTATTTGGTGTGTACTTGCAAACCCAATGCACTCAACAAAAATTGACATGTTTATAGGAGACATTTTCATCGTAACTAGTGCAATCATCATTAGTACCATGGATATTCTAGGAGTTCATACTAAAAACATTGCAATCATGCTCATCATTCAAAGATTTAGTGCCAAACATTTTAATGCATTCTTCTTCTAACACTTTGGCACAATTTTCCTTTCCATCATACTCCCGAAAGATATTAAAAAGATGAAGCATATGAGACAAACTCAATTCCATTTTTTTGTAGTTTTCTTTAATAAACTAAACTAGTGCTAAAACAAGAAACAAAAAGATTCGATTGCAAGATCTAAAGATATACCTTCAAGCACTCACCTCCCGACAGCGGCGCCCGGAAAAGAGCTTAGTTGACGGGGTGTGAGTGCCGCTTACCTAGCCTCCCCGGCAACGACGCCAGAAAAGAGCTTGATGTCTACTAAGCAACCTTGTTCTTGTAGACGTTGTTGGGCCTCCAAGTGCAGAGGTCTGTAGGACAGTAGAAAATTTCCCTCAAGTGGATGACCTAAGGTTTATCAATCCGTGGGAGGCGTAGGATGAAGATGGTCCCTCTCAAACAACCCTGCAACCAAGTAACAAAGAGTCTCTTGTGTCCCCAACACACCCAATACAATGGTCAATTGTATAGGTGCACTAGTTCGGCGTAGAGATGGTGATACAAGGTCAATATGGATGGTAGATATAGGTTTTTGTAATCTGAAAATATAAAAACAGCAAGGTAACTAATGATAAAAGTGAGCGTAAACGGTATTGCAATGCGTTGAAACAAGGCCTAGGGTTCATACTTTCACTAGTGCAAGTTCTCTCAGCAATAATAACATAATTGGATAATATAACTATCCCTCAACATGCAACAAAGAGTCACTCCAAAGTCACTAATAGCGGAGAACAAACGAAGAGATTATGGTAGGGTACGAAACCACCTCAAAGTTATTGTTTCCAATCAATCTGTTGGGCTATTCCTATAAGTGTCACAAAGAGCCCTAGAGTTTGTACTAGAATAACACCTTAAGACACAAATCAACCTAAACCCTAATGTCACCTAGATACTCGAATGTCACCTCAAGTATCCGTGGGTATGATTATACGATATGCATCACACAATCTCAGATTCATCTATTCAACCAACACATAGAACCTCAAAGAGTGCCCCAAAGTTTCTACCGGAGAATCAAGACGAAAACGTGTCTCAACCCTTATGCAGAAGTTCATGGGCGGAACCCGCAAGTTGATCACAAAAACATACATCAAGTGAATCACGTGATATCCCATTTTCACCACAGATACGCACGGCAAGACATACATCAAGTGTTCTCAAATAATTAAAGACTCAATCCGATAAGATTACTTCAAAGGGAAAACTCAATCCATTACAAGAGAGTAGAGGGGGAGAAGCAACATAAGATCCAACTATAATAGCAAAGCTCGCGATACATCAAGATCGTGCCAAATCAAGAACACAAGAGAGAGAGATCAAACACATAGCTACTGGTACATACCCTCAGCTCCGAGGGTGAACTACTCCCTCCTAATCATGGAGAGCGCCGGGATGATGAAGATGGCCACCGGTGAGGGTTCCCCCCTCCGGCAGGGTGCCGGAACAGGGTCCCGATTGGGTTTTGGTGGCTACGGAGGCTTGCGGCGGCGGAACTCCCGATCTATTATGTTCCCCAAAGGTTTTAGGGTTTATGGATATATATATATATAGGCGGAAGAAATACGTCTGGGGAGCCACAAGGGGCCCACGAGGGTGGAGGGTGCGCCCTAGGGGGGTGGGCGCGCCCCCCTACTTCATGGCTCCCACTTTTCTTTCCTGACATGCACTCCAAGTCTATCAGGTTGCTTTCCTTCCAAAAATAACTTCTCCAGAAGGTTTCATTCCGTTTTGACTCCATTTGATATTCCTTTTCTTCAAAACACTGAAACAAGGGGAAAAAGCGAGGCGGCACTTTGGGCTCACGGGTCAATATGTTAGTCCCAAAAATAATATAAAAGTGCATAGTAAATCCCATAAAACATCCAAGATGGATAATACAATAGCATGAATACTTCATAAATTATAGATACGTTGGAGACGTATCACTCGCCTTGGAGACTAGTTCCCGCCTGCAGCAATGCATCAAGATAGTTTCAGCGAGCCAGATCGTTGTCTTCCTTCTTCTTTTTCCCTTGTGTATTTTGGGGGTAACCGCATGTGGCTTTTTTCATTATCTTCCTAATTATGTAAGACAATTATTATCCATTGTCGTCGTCCTTATATATCCATCAGTCTTGCTATAAGTCGCAGTAAATGCTATATAGGTCCATCGGATCTTGTCGGCGTCCTGGGAATGGGGGTCCCGAGACTTGCCTGCCTGCGGCCCATGGCGTGGCTCCACCAGTGGCCCTGTATGGCTCATCTTCACCACAAACCCTCAAGACCCTCGCGAGGGGCCAAGCCTCGCGAGGCAGATGACGCAAGACCTCCTCGGGGGGCAGCCTCACCAGGCAGGGTCGCGAGGGGCGTAGAGATCAAGGCAAGGGGCACCTCGCGAGGTTCCTGTGACATAAGCCATGACGACCGGCGCCAGGCGGGCGCCAGTGTGCAGTGTCCTCGTTTCTTCTTTGGTGCTAAATAGGCAAGCGCATGCGAGGAGTCCCGAGGCATCAGGCAAAGGTTCCCATATTGGTGCAACAAGACCAAGCCCAGCAGAACGACAGGATGGAGGTCATCTTGGATCCCAAGACGGCATCATCACCAGACCCTTTGGCAGGCGAAGATCACCTTTAGTCAGGATAACTTGTACTAGTTGTCACCCTTCAAATTTGGCCGTTGTGGGATCCCTTCCCACTCAATATCTGGGAAGAGGACTAGGGCCTCTATAAATAGAACTAGCCACCACCATAGAAAGGGGATCGACTGGACACACACAAGCTGACCAAGCACAAGAACACCTTGTAACTGTTCATCCTCAGCCCAAGAGGCAATCCACCACACCACACTGGACTAGGGTATTACACCACATCGGTGGCCCGAACCAGTATAAACTCTCGTGTCTCTCGTTCCTTGGGTACGTCGAGCTAGGCCTTGCGATCATTGCGATAGCGAGCTAGGGAGAGAGAGATCTTTGTGCACACCCCAGTGTTCGAACCTCAAGGGTTTGCGGAACCCTAAATCAGACATTCTGCGCGCTAGGTAGGGGTGCGCCGAAGCTTTCCTTCCGTTGATCTATGCTTCGCCACCACCGCGCTTTGCCCCCATGGCCGGCGCCGCTCTTCCGGCTATGATGACGGACGCCCGCGGCGGGGCCAGGTGGCTCCGAGCCTTGGCCCCCGCCTTGCGGCGGGTGCAGTGGCCACCCAAGTTCAAGCCAGAGATGCCGCCGCGCTACGATGGCGCGACGGACCCATCGGTTTTCCTGTTGGCGTATGAAGGGGCTGTCTTGAAGGCTGGCGGCGACGTCAAGGTCATGGCCAACTGGCTTCCCATGCCCTTCACTGGTGCACCGCACGCCTGGCTGCTCAACCTCCCAGGGTCCACGGTGACATCTTGGGAGGAGCTGCGCAGCCTCTTCGCTGCGCACCTCGAGGCACCGGCGCCCCACGCTGTCGCGGCCCTCCTCAGCAGCTCACAAGCGCCGCCCTCGGACCGTCATGCCAAGTCATTCTTTCACCAAATCGGCGCCGCCTCCACGCGGCAGGGGATCCTCCAGGTTGGGCGGCGCCCAAGGCCGGCCTGACCTTCGACTCGGGAGATCACCCTGTCACCACCATCGGCTCGGGCGTGCTCCCAATGCTTTGCACGCCCACCATCTACAACATGGCCGTCACCAAGACCCTCATCGACGGCGGCCCGGCCTCAACATGCTCTCTGTGGAGGCTTTTAGCCTCCTTCACGTACCGCTCGAGCGGCTCCACCCCAGCAAGCCCTTCTCCGGGGTTGGCGGCGGCTCCTCCAGTCCCCTGGGGCAGATCTGTCTTCCCGTCACCTTCGGTACCCACGACAAATATCGCACTGAGCTGATCGACTTCGACATTGCCCGGATTGGCCTCCCGTATACCGCCATCCTCGGGTACCCAGCTCTCGCTTAGTTTCTGGCGGCAACCCATCCGGCCTACAACCTCATGAAGATGCTCAGGAGCAGGGACGTCCTCACCGTAGTTGGAGATACCAAGGAGGCTCTGGTGGCGCTCAAGCTTGCCCTCAAGACCGCCGTGATGGCGCGACCGGCTGATGAGGCCACCTCTGGAGTTAAGGAGGCCGTGCTGGCCAAGAAGAAGCAGTTTTTCACTCGAGATCGGGAATAGACCAAGCATGTGCCGGTCCAGGAAGATGGGTCCTCTGGAGCCACCTTCACCATAGGTGCCAACCTCAACCCAGATCAAGAGGAGGCATTGGTGAAGTTCTTGCGCACAAACAAGGAAGTGTTCGTCTGGGAGCCCAACTAGCTGGTAGGGCTCCCAAGAGGGGTGATCGAGCATCACTTGAGGGTGTGCCCCAATGTGCGCCCTATGAAGCAGAAGGCACGACGAAAGTCCACGGAGAAGCAGTCTTTATCATCCAGGAAACCCGCAAGTTGGAGGAAGCAGGTGTCATTCGCGAGGTTTGGTACCCCGAGTGGCTGGCGAACCCCGTCATTGTGCCAAAGAAAGGCGGGAAGGAGCGCATGTGTGTCGACTTCACCAACCACAACAAGGTGTATCCCCAAGATCCGTTCCTGATTCCACGCATCGACCAGATCGTCGACTCCACCGCCGAGTGCGACTTGTTGTGCTTCCTGGATGCGTTTTCAGGCTACGACCAGATCAAGATGGCGGTACAGGATGTGGAGAAGACGACCTTCCTTACCCCGTGCGGGGTGTACTGCTACACTTGCATGTTGTTCGGGCTGCACAATCCATGCGTGACTTTTCAACGGTTGATGCATATCGCCCTGGGTCAGCAGCTCGGGAGGAACGCTGAAGCCTACGTCGATGACATTGTGGTAAAGTCTCGGGAAGCGAGGACTTTAATTCAGGACCTGGATGAGACCATCGCGAGCCTGCGTTAGGTGGACTGAGCTGGTGAGGTCCTGCGAGGCCTGCCAATTCCACACCAAGCAGATCCATCAGCCGGCTCAGGGCCTCTAGACCATCCCGCTCTCGTGACCATTCGCTGTTTGGGACTGCTTATCTTAGGCCCATTTCCCCGAGCGCCTGGGGGCTACCGCTACCTCTACGTCGCCATCGACAAGTTCACCAAGTGGGCAGAGGTAGAAGCTATCTGCACCATGCCGGCCGGATCCGCGGTCAAGTTCATCAAGGGTCTCGTGAGCCGGTTCGGGGTCCCCAATCGCATCATCACCGACAATGGCTCACAATTCATTAGTAGTATCTTCAAGACATATTGTGCTAACCTCGGAACGCAGGTCTGCTATGCTTTAGTGGCACACCCCAGGAGCAATGTCAGGCCAAATGCGCCAACGTGGAGGTCCTGAGAGGCCTCAAGACCAGGACCTTCAAGAAGAAGCTCGAGGCCTGCGGCAGGGGCTGGCACGATGAGCTCCAGTCTGTGTTGTGGTCCATCCGCACCACCGCCACCAAGCCAACAGGCGAGACCCCGTTCTTCCTCGTCTACGGAGCAGAAGCGGTTCTCCCTCACGAGGTCAAGCATCGTTTCACGCGGGTCCTGGCGTTCGATGAGGCGCAACAGGACACCATGCGGGGGATGGACCACGTGCTGGGGGAGGAACGTCACCGTGAAGCCATGCTCCGGGCGGCAAGATACCAGCAGGCGCTGCTACAGTATCACTGCCATAGCGTCCGTTCCAGGACGCTCGAGGTGGGTGAGCTCGTCCTAAGGCGGGTGCTTTCAAGGGAAGGGCTGCATAGGATTTCACCCATGTGGGAGGGCCCATTTATGGTCGCCCCCGTCTCCAGGCTGGCGCCGTGCGCCTGGAGACGCAGGATGGGGTCCCCATCTAGAACGCCTAGAACAACCAGAACCTCCAGAATTTCTACCGAAAGAAAGGCCCGACGCCTGTGAAGCAAGGCCCAGTGCCTGTGAAGGTCTCTGCTCGTGACACTCTCACGTAATAATGAGTGGGGTTGTACACGCCCCGGAGTCTCAGGAGTGCCTCCCTTGGGCCTCGGGGGCTCCCTCCCACGTCCTAGTGCCAACACTTAGCTCCGCTCTGGTGAGAAGACAAGAAGACTAGACTAGGTGCCGGGCATGGCTTTTCATTTAATTTCCGTAGTTGGCTTGCCCCTCTTTAATGAAAATTTGCTTTCTGGTGTTCATTGCCTACTTGGTTCTGCCTCCTTTTGCCTCTGTTTTGCCCTCGGTTCCTTGTTTTGGCTCATACTCTCCCTCGCATGCCTCGTGAGGGGGCTGGACAGGTGCCCTCATGAGCATTTTTCCTGTTCTTCGTGAAGCACCCTCGTTCGAGCTTGCAAGTTGGCGCTTCTCCCTCAGTCCATACCCCTCGGGTACCGCGATGCGAAGCTCTGGGTCATGGCCAGCGGCGCCTATGACCAGGGCTCGGAAGAATAAGAGTTTCCTAACAATCTTTTGCAGTTCCTAGACACCTCCCAAGCCAAGGAGGCCTCGCCAAGTACTGGAAACGCGCGCCTCACGAGGCGGAAACTACTTCAAGCGTGTCAAGCTAAGTTATTTATACACGTCTACATAAAATGTTGATACTGCGACACGACACAGGAACGATAAACATAGCATAGCAACTTGGAAATCATGGTTCGTTGCACGCCCCCATGGGGCGCCATACTTGTCTCTCTCTCAATGTAGGAACAAAAGGAAGAACGAAATAGAAGTGGCGCAGCAGTTTGCGAGGATGGACCCATGGTGCTCTCCTGGGCTCAGCCAGACCCCTCCTCGTGCTTCACTGGGGCACGGTGGCGAGACGACCCGCTGCCACCCTCGAAGCGGGCGCGGCAGCATGGCGGCTGGTCGTAGCCATTGCTACTGGAGCTGTCGCCGGAAGAAGAGTCGCCGTAGCTAGACGAGCCATGGCCGGCGCCAAGGACAAGCCCGCCTTCACCCCCGTCGCGGCCGTCGCCAAGGATGAGCACCTCACGACCATCGTTGTCCTCAGGGCAGCACCCGACGCGGCGACCATCTTCCCCGAACACCCACACATAGAGGGTCGCGTTGCCGTCGTAGTTGAAGTGGAGGGTGCACCACCGGCCTAGTTCGCGTGGGCGGGCAAACGTCTGCTAGCCGCGGGCCAGGGCTGCATTGCCCACGACAAATACCTCGACCGCGACCCATGAAGTCTTGCTGCTGCAGCCGTCCGCCCGCAGCCAGAGACCGCCTGGACCTTTGGCCGGCAGCTCGCCGACGAAGAAGCGTGGGAGCTGAAGCCAGGTGCCGGCCGGGTTCTCTAACCATACGATTAACTCCGGCGGCACCTCCACCGAATGGAAGCACGGCCGGGGAGGCCGCGTAACCATGGCGCGCCTCCCTTCATCGACAGGGCTGCCACGACCTGGCGACTCCCACCACACGAAGAGGCGCCACCGCGGCTGCGAGGGGCCATGGCGGGAGTCGCGGTGTGTTAGCAGGGGCGGCCGCGCCCCCTCTTGGGTGGCGGTGAGCCGGGCCCCTCCTGGCGGGCCTTCCCCTTCTCCGTGGCCAAGAACCTCTTTGCAGGCGCCATGGGTTTCGCTACCAGCAATGAAGCAAGGGAGAAGAAGCGAGCGGAGCAGGAAGAGATGAGCGACGAGCGCTCCACCCCCTCCTCATTTATAGCGGGAGAAGGCCAACAGGCGATCCCCACGATCACACGTAATGATGATTTTTCTTTGCATGTAGCAGGGACTCGTCAAGTCGGGCAGTTGCCGAGGCAGCATGGGGAAGCGGAGACGCCCACGTCCAACCAATTGCCACACGTTGAATGAGGCCGCAGGATGTTGGGGCCCGCGGCGCTCCGCACTTGGCCTTTGGCTTCGCCTCGAAGCCAAGTCCGAGCGCGCCTTGGGCCCGGGGGCTACTGTGGGCGTCCTGGGAACAGGGGTCCCCAGACTTGCCTGCCTGCGGCCCACGACGTGGCTCCACCAGCGGCCCTGTACGACCCATTTTTACCAGCAAACCCTCAAGACCCTCGCGAGGGGCCAAGCCTCGCGAGGCAGACGACATAACACCTCCTTGGGGGCGGCCTCACCAGGCAGGCTCGTGAGGGGCGGAGAGATCAAGGCAAGGGGCACATCGCGAGGTTCCTGTGACGTAAGCCATGACGACCGGCGCCAGGCGGGCACCAGCGCGCAGTGTCCTCATTTCCTCTTTGGTGCTAAAGAGGCAAGCACAGGCGAGGAGTCCCGAGGCATCAGGCAATGGTTTCCATATCTGTGCAACAAGACCAAGACCAGCAGGACGACAGGATGGAGGTCACCGTGGAGCCCAAGACGGCGTCACCACCAGAGCCTTTGGCAGGCGAAGACCACCTTTAGTCAGGATAACTTGTACTAGTTGTCTCCCTTCGAATTTGGCCGTTGTGGGATCCCTTCCCGTTCAATATTTGGGAAGAGGACCAGGGCCTCTATAAACAGGACTAGCCACCAGCATAGAAAGGGGATCGACTGGACACACACACAAGCTGACGAAGCACAAGAACACCTCTCCTCAGGAGGCTGTTTTTCCCATGTAACTGTTCATCCTCAGCCCAAGAGGCAATCCACCACACCACACTCGAGTAGGGTATTACACCACATCGGTGGCCCGAACCAGTATAAACTCTCGTGTCTCTCGTTCCTTGGGTTCGTCAAGCTAGGCTCGTGATCATTGCGATACCGAGCTAGGGAAAGAGAGATCTTCATGCGCATCCCAGTGTAAGAAACTCAAGGGTTTGCCGAAACCCGAAATCCGACAGATCTTACATCAAGATCAGTGCAAAATTTTCTTTTCAGATTTTCTTTTTTCTCTCTGAAATCTCAGTCGAGTGAGACATAGCCACGCCATTAAACAGAGGCTCGGGGGCCATTAATGGATACCTTGGGAGAGAGGTGGACGACAGATGGAGGTCAAAGGGCTCTCCTCCCGATAAGCACACGCATGGGTCTGATCGAACGCCTCCCGTACTCAAATAGCTACCCTACACGGCGCCTCCTAGCTAATAAAAAAGGGGACGCGTTGTGGCACATAAATGGTAAATAGAACGCCCAAAGTTTCAATACTACTTGTGTTTCCGATTGTAACGTGACAACACTTGTTCTAGAATGACTTTGTTGATTGTTAATGTGTGCGCCTTCGCAAATCGGACAGCAAAATTACCACATCATGTTGGTGCCATGTCATGACACCAAGCCAAGTTTCATGATTTTCATGCGTGTTTTGGATTTACATGAATAAAAAAACCAAGGTTCTTAATGTTTCCAGCCGAGCCACGACGCCCAGATATTTGAATTTCATTCCCATTTCATGCATGGGACCTAGAAATTTACCCGTGGACACACATGTGATTTTTCAACCAACTTTGGTGCACTGGAGCATGTGCTTGTATTACAAATTTGAATTATGCACACAAAGGTGACACGTTCCCTCTCAGAACCACGAGCCTTCTTGAGAGAAGCTCCTATTTGCAAGAAACATATACCAAAACTTGTTCCTATTCTGCCAATTTTTTTTACCACAGCATGGTAGTACCATGACATGACACCATGCCAGGTTTCATAATTTTCAGGCGTGTTTTGGATTTACATGAATTTTAAAACCAAGTTTCTCAATGTTCTCGACCGAGGCACGATGCCCATATGTTTGAATTTCATTCCCATTTCCTGCATGGGACCAAGAAATTCACCCGAGGACACACATGTGATTTTTCAACCAACTTTAGTGCACTAGAGCATGTGCTTGTTGTTCAAATTTGAATTATGCACATTAAATGACTAGAAACACAATTAATGTATAAAAAAGGCCAAACGAACCCGAAATAATTCCAAAATTTAACAGGGCACTCATATAGTTCTATGTTGCCTCTGTAGAGAAACTCAAGGGGGGCAACATATATTGTTCGATCTCAAGGGTGACACGTTCCCTCTCAGAACCACGAGCCTTCTTGAGAGAAGCTCAAGTTTGCAAGAAACTCATACCAAAACTTGTTCCTATTCGGCCAATTTTTTTACCACAGCATGGTAGTACCATGATATGACACCATGCCAACTTTCATGATTTTCAGGCGTGTTTTGGATTTACAAGAATTTTAAAACCAAGTTTTTCAATGTTCTCGGTCGAGCCACGATGCCCAGATGTTTGAATTTCATTAACATTTCTTGCATGGGTCCTAGAAATTCACCCGAGGACAAACATGTGATTTTTCATCGAACTTTGGTGCACGGGAGCATGTGCTTGCAGTTCAAATTTGAGTTATGCACATTAAATGACCATAAACTCAATTACTGTATAAAAAATGCCAAAGGAACCCGAAATAATTCCAAATTTTAACCGGGCACTCATGTAGTTCTATGTTGCCTCTATAAATAAAATCAAGAGGGGCAGCGTATATTGTTTCGCACGCAAAGGTGACACGTTCCCTCTTAGAACCATGAGCCTTCTTGAGAGAAGCTCCGGTTTGCAAGAAGCTTATACCAAAATTAGTTTCTATTCGGCCAATTTTTTTACCACAGCATGGTAGTATCATGACATGACACCATGCCCAGTTTCATGATTTTCAGGCGTGTTTTGGATTTACAAGAATTTTAAAACAAAGTTTCTCAATGTTCTCGGCCGAGCCACGATGCCCAGATGTTTGAATTTCATTCCCATTTCTTGCATGGGACCAAGAAATTCACCCGAGGACACACATGTGATTTTTCACCCAACTTTGGTGCAAGAGAGCATGTGCTTGTAGTTCAAATTTGAATTATGCACATTAAATGACCAGAAACTCAATTAATGTATAAAAAAGGCCAAAAGAACCCGAAATAATTCCAAAATTTAATAGGGCACTCATGTAGTTCTATGTTGCCTCTATAAAGAAACTCAAGGGGGGCAACATATATTGTTCGCACTCAAGGGTGACACGTTCCCTCTCAGAATCACGAGGCCTTCTTGAGAGAAGCTCCGGTTTGCAAGAAGCTTATATCAAAACTTGTTCCTATTCGGCCATTTTTTTACCACAACATGGTAGTACCATGATATGACACCATGCCAAGTTTCATGATTTTCAGGCGTGTTTTGGATTTACCAGAATTCTAAAACCAAGTTTCTCAATGTTCTCGGCCGAGCCACGATGGTCAGATGTTTGAATTTCATTCCCATTTCATGCATGAGACCTAGAAATTCACCCGAGGACACAGATGTGATTTTTCAACCAACTGCGGTGCACGGGAGCATTTGCTTGTAGTGCAAATTTGAATTATGCACATTAAATGACCAGAAACTCAATTAATGTATAAAAAAGTCCAAACGAACCCGGAATAATTCCAAATTTTAATAGGGCACTCATGTAGTTCTATGTTGCCTCTGTAAAGAAACTCAGGGGGGGGGGCAGCGTATATTGTTTCGCACTCAATGGTGACACGTTCCCTCTTAGAACCACGAGCCTTCTTGACAGAAGCTCTGGTTTGCAAGAAGCTTATACCAAAATTTGTTTCTATTAGGCCATTTTTTTACCACAACATGGTAGTATCATGACATGACACCATGCCAAGTTTCATGATTTTCAGGTGTGTTTTGGATTTACAAGAATTTTAAAACAAAGTTTCTCAATGTTCTCGGCCGAGCCACGATGCCCAGATGTTTGAATTTCATTCCCATTTCTTGCATGGGACCTAGAAATTCACCCGAGGACACACATGTGATTTTTCAACCAACTTTGGTGCACGGGAGCATGTGCTTGTAGTTCAAATTTGAATTATGCTCCTTAAATGACCAGAAACTCAAATAATGTATAAAAAAGGCCAAACGAACCCGGAATAATTCCAAATTTTAACAGGGCACTCATGTAGTTTTATGTTGCCTCTGTAAATAAAATCAGGGGGGCAGCGTATACTGTTTTGCACTCAAATGTGACACATTCCCTCTCAGAACCACGAGCCTTCTTGAGAGAAGCTCCAGTTTGCAAGAAGCTTATACAAAAATTTGTTCCTATTCGGCCAATTTTCTTTACCACGGCATGGTAGTATCATGACATGACACCATGCCAAGTTCCGTGGGCCGGCCCGCTATCTTTTGACCAAGTCAAACAGGTCGCCTTTTCACCGGAATGGGCCTTTGTTGGGCCGTGCCACATGTCGTCGTATCATAGGCGCCTTCTGTCAAATGAGTGGATGACATCTGTCCCAACACTGAGCCGACACGTGTTTCCTCTGACCAATGAGAATTTTACACGTGGAAAATCCCCATTGGTCCGGGTTGTTAACGGGTTACCGGATCCAAATCCGGACCCGATAGCTTAACGGCGACCCATTATGGTGGATGCCACGTGTCGGTCACCCTTGATGAAAGCACTTCTATGATGCGCGATTTAACGTCATGGAAGTCGACACTTCCGTGATGATAATTTTGGTAATTTCATGGAACATTTCTACGACAGCACAGGTCTATCTTGATTCTGTCATAAAATTGTCATGGATGTACATGCATGACAGAAAACGTGACCTACTGTGACAAACACGTATCATCACGGAAGTGTATTTTTTTGTAGTGCTGTCTCTCTCACACACACATGGGCTTTTTGCAACAACTATCAAGATGCCCATGCATTGCACGGAACATCAAGATGCATTTGTATGAGTAGTTTATCTTGTGGGAGAAAAGGATGAATGAGGGATGGCCTTATTTGCAAATTTGGAGAGGGGTGTGGGTATCTTTTTGAAAAATTTCCATAGTTTCCTTCCTATCCGTCAGATATAAATCGGACGGCCTATATTGTAGGATGGCAGGCACACCATCATTACCAACTCTGTTTTTGTCTCTACTCTTATAAAAAGCATAGTCGGTGATTATGGTGTGCCTACCATCCTGCAATATAGGTCGTCCGATCTATATCTATCGGATAGGAAGGAAACTATGGCTATTTACCTACACTCCTCTCCACATTTGCAGATAAGGCCTTCCCTCGTTCATCCTTTTCTCCCACAAGATCTTGATGTTGCGTGCAACGCACGGGCATCTTGCTAGTAAGAGTAGAAATTAGAGATATACCACTTCTCGAATCTTGAAACCAACAACATTCCTCCCTTATCTCATCAAAACTGCCAAAGGAATATATTTTGAGTGAAACATAACATATTTTTAGTGATATACATATTTCAAAACTAGACTCTTTTTTCTATCAAATCGGCGAATATGTATTAATCTACTTTGATCGTGTGGCAACGCATTGACACATTGCTAGTAGTTATTACTACTGTACAATTTTTTGGACACTAGATAAACAGTGGAGTACATATACAAAGAGAAGAGGCGCACGCACGCAGTCGGTCTCTCGCTGTCTCACACACATGAGAGTTAAGTCAAGGCACTGTTAACAAATAAATCCTAAAACCCTAGGTGCATGACTGCTGCATGCGCGGGTACCAGGTACATGGTGGAGCGCACCTTTGTAGGAATAGTCAGCTCGCGTGGTAATTTAATCCATAGGAGTTGATGGTCGGGACCACAGGTGAACGACCTGGAGGCAGTGGCTCGCCAGTTGCCATAGATCGAGTAGCCACATTTAAAATATCATATTTTTAGCGGGATAAGAGTTCCGATTTTCAATGGCGCGTTATAAGTAGTTAAGTAGTTTTTAGAACAACTGGTATGGAGCGAAAATGGAATTCATAACTACTACCTCCTTGGCGTATGGTTGTATGGGTTTATGTTGCGAGATGTAGAACTTGGTAGTTCTAGAGCAAATACTATATGGTTTAGATGTTGGTTTTCGGTATTGAAAATACAAAGGGGGAAACCCTTCTTTGATAAAAAACTACTGCCTCCTTCCTGGTTTACTAGTCCCCATCGTATTTTGGGTCAAAGTTTGTCCACAAATTTTACTTATAAAATGTGAATTGAAAATGAGATTTTGTTATACCCAAACAAAAAGGACTGGAGGGAGTGATTGCTCTAACACGGACGCTGCCTCTCATAGCGCAGGCATTGAACCGGTGCGCCGGCCAAGAGGGCCCCACTCACTGCAGGCCCGGCTGAACATGCCTCCTCGCCACATGCAACTGGCTTCAGACTGCCCCGCCTGCCTCCAATGAATCTGCGCGTGTGCCGACAACTTGTCCTTCCGCGAGCCGACCGGCATTTTAGAACACAAAAAATGACCAAAATATAATTAATTACGCATGGTCTTGACTTGTTGTGCTCGCACTGGTAGCAGGAACTAAAGGTTTTTCTTTATTTATAACTCTCCTCACATTTTTTTGGCTTTGAAGTGAATCATGGTTGTGGACATTATCTATTAATGTGCCGATATCTATGAACATGAGTTTGATGTGGAAGTTGTACTTGGAATGTTGGGCTTGCATGTGAACTATACCATGTCCAATGCTTCGTCTGTTATTGTTGGAAAGTAATTGCTATTACCACATGACCCTAAAAAAATTATTTTGTGCCACATTAGTAGATGCACGGACATCACAACAGGCATGTTGACCGAATAAACATTTGAACCTAGCTATTATGAAGGAAAATTTGTATTGACAACAATTTTAGATAGTAGGTGATGCCTAGCCTGCTCTGCCTCTGCTAGCTTCTTTCTATCTTCTTCCATCTCTTCTTTGGCTTGGGTGAAGAGAGCATCTAATTGCTCTTTTTGCTTCTTCAGGAACTCAGCTACATTCACAAGGGTTGTTGCACGCTTTCTTTCAGCCTTTACTAGAGCCACAAGGACACGAACAGTTGCCGACTCCACCTGGCTTGTGTGTAATCCAGCATCATCTGGTAAATTGCACCTTGTGTCTAATCCAGCATCATTAGGGAACTCGCACCTTGTGTGTAATCTAGCCTCATTTTGGAAACATGATCTCGAGGTTGACCATACTTACCTCCTCGCAGGAACCACATCATGACATGAAGTTACGTCTTTTTTAGATCAATACTCAGAGCAACCCAGATCCATTTAGTAGAAGCCAGATAAACAGGACTCAGAGAAGTGAATTCAAAAAGAAAAATATAAAAACAGACTACAAGGTGAGAACACCCACTTCCTACATCAAGCTGATAACACATCGAAGAACACGAGGCTAAGAGAAAATGAAATTACAACATATACACATCGACGAACACGAGGGTAAACGAAAGTAATTGAAAGGGTGTTACTTACCAAAGCTTGTTTTACATGTTCTTTGTAGCTCCTCTTTAACTTGCCATGCTCCTTGAAGATGTACCCAATATACCTTGTTTGGTCTTCATTGCCCCTCTGCATGTTCGCACTCTTGGTTTTAAAATCTCAACATGGCAGTAGTGTCAAAAATGTTCTTATATTATGGGACGGAGCGAGTAGTAATACTCACACATCTTGTGGGCAACATTAAGGCACTCGTCTGCCATGTTAGAGCATCTCCAACAGAAGCGCAATGCGCGGCGCTTTAAAAAAGCGTTTACAGCGCCGAAATAGCCAGTTTTTGCGGGCCAGAGTGCTAACATCAAGAAGTAGTTATAGAGAGTAGAGACTAGAGAGTAGAGACATAGATAGTTCTCAGCATAGATATAGCATAGATAGATAAAAAAATAGATAGTTCAACTACTCCTCGTCATCCGACTCCTCCTCGGTGATGTCCTCCTCAAACGTCTCAATGTAGGCATGAAGATACCGATCGTCGTTGGATTCCCAGGGCGACGCTGCTCCTAGCCTCATGTTGAATTGAGTGTCTGCTTTTAGCGTACGCTTGTCCTTGTGATAGGCGGCTTGCTCCGCCCTCCTCTTCTCCCTCTCCGCCCTCCTTTGCACGTAGAACTCACACTCGTTGATGATGTCCTGCGGGAAGCGTTGGCACCACAGTGCCATGGCTTCCTCGTCCATCACGGCATCCGGTTGTTGTGACGATCCTCGTCGTTGATAAGCCGCGGCAGAGGCGCGAGCTCCTGCACCCGCTCCCACGTCGGCACGTTGGGGAAGTTCAATGTTCTATGAGGCCACCGGAGGCGCCACGCCACCGCGTCATATGCACTGGAGGCATCGTTGGCGGTGTCGAAATTGCCGAGGCCGAGGTGCATCCCGCGGAATCAGATCTTGGTGGAGAAGCCGCCGGAGGGGCGCGCGCGGATGCCTTAGTATCCCCAAGTTTCCCGGTGACGCGATGACATGGTGGCGCGGTGGCGGCAAGGCGAGAAAGAGCAGGGAGAGAGCGGCGGCGAGGCGCAGAGTAGAGAGAGAGAGTGGTGGCAAGGCATAGAGCAGGGAGAAGGTGGTGGCAAGGGACATAGTGGTGGGAGGGCGTTCGATTTTATAAAGCACGCCGGACGCCACGTGCCAAAACTAGCGCGTGCCCGACAGCTTTTCTAGTGCGGGCGCGATCCTTTCCCGACATCCCTGCTATCTCTACTCTCTTCTCTACTGTTATATTTATTTTATATTTTATATTTATTTCTATTTATATTCGACGGATAAGAAGGAAACTATGGGAATTTTGCAGAAAGATACCCACACCCTTCTCCAGATTTGTAAATAAGGCCTTCCCTCGTTCATCCTTTTCTCCCACAGGATAAACTACTCATTCAAATGCATCTTGATGTTCCGTGCAACGCACGGGCATCTTGCTAGTTCTAAAACAACTTTCCATCATTTGCCACACTACTGGTTGGAGATGAAGAACCTACCCAAGCACAGAGCGATACAGGAGGGACGCACAATTACAAGCTGATATTTTGTTGGACAATGGAGGCTATAACCAATTACTTTTACGGGAACAATAGCAACCAGGAAATTTGAAGGGTAGGTATGAACAAAATTGGAATTGCACATGCACTGCTAAGTGATTCAATAGACACATTACCAATCGAGGAGGAGAAGGATGGTCGCGGCGGCCTCTGTGCATCATGGTCGGGAACGGGAGTCAGTTCATTGTCGACGACGGTGGTCCTTCTGCGGTTGGCGTCGGCTTCCGGGAAGCAGATCCGAGACCGTGGAAGACGGTGCCGGGGAAGAGGCTCCTTGTACGACGACGACGGTGGACCGGCTTCGGTGCGGCATACAAGGTCATCGATGAGGCAGATGTAGTGCGGTGGACTAGTGCGCCGATGTAGAAGGGGTGGAGCACGAAGGCTGCGGTGCCGTGGAGAAGTCTATTTTGCGGTGGGGATAGAAAATGGGGAGTATTCAGGTGTACTACTCTGGGTGCCGTGCTGGGGTTGGCTGGCTAGCGTGAACCTGAAGTTACGAAAACAACCCCCTACCAAGCATCATCCGTAGGACTGTTCCGAAGGCTATGAAGGTAACTTCGCACTGCTCGAATCAGGGTCGCGGGAGATTTTCCCGCTGACCTCAAAAATTTTGTGATACTGATCTCCCCGTGTGGCGGGTTGGGTGAGTGGGCTAAGCAACTAGCGAGTAGTACTAGTAGTTAGTAGTACTAGTAACTACTAGTACTCCCTCCGTTTTTATTAACTCCGCATATTAGGTTTGACCGAAGTCAAACTTCCTAAAGTTTGACCAAGTTTATAGAAAAATGTAAACATTTACCATAACAAATATGTATGATGTGAAAGTACATTCAATAATGAATCTAATGGTATTTATATGTTATTGTATATGTTAATATTTTTTGTTATAAACTTTCTGAGAGTTTACAAAACATGACTTTGACCAATGCTAATACCGGACTTAAATAAAAACGGAGGGAGTACACATTTGTTTTCTTAGTTTGTAGTGAATTAATCATTTTTGTAATTGTGAAATAAATATATTAGGCTACTGACTTCGAATGTAATGGTCTATACAATTCAATAGTTACAATCATTGTTGAATTCCTAGATGTATAAGAGGTCTATAGTACTTCACAATATGCTCAAACACACATAATCCGAGTCAAATGAAAATCTAAATGCATTTCATAGTTATTACTTTGTAGATGAAACAAAACCAACCATAACTCTACATCATCCATTATAAAAGCAACATTTTGAACACATCCCAATGTGTGAATGAAACGTGTAGAGAGAGCTTGTGAAGATGGAGCAGATAGGGTGGGAAAGATTGTATGTATGTGGACGAGAGAGTAGGAGACAAACCTAATGAGAGAGAGCGAGACAGAGAGATAAAGAGAGAGGAAGAAGTTAGTTCTGTGAGAAACATGGAGACATGTAATATACGTGAGTGCGTGTGCATTCGAATTCTATACATGTGGAAGAAGAGACAACAGGTTTGATGAGAGAGCTGGAAAAACATGGACGAGAGGGGAAGGATCTTGTGGGTTGAGGGATTGATAATTTTGTGCGGGAGAGAGAGAGAGGGATTGGTAATTTTGTGCAGGAGAGAGAGGGGGGAGGAGTCAGTCAGCCGTCGTCAAATCATCCTGCTTCCAAATGGCCCCTCATTCTCTAATGCAGTGTGGTCGCCGTCTTCGATCTCCTCGATGCCATCTTTGAAGATTGAGGTGTTGTGCATGCTAGGGTGCAGAGAAGCACAAGTGAGAGTGGTCGCCATATAACCTTGGATGGGGATGAATTGTATGCTCGGGGGAGGGGGAGTGTGTGTGTGTGTGTGTCCGATATTGAGAGAAATTAAACATATGGAGAGAAATGCGTGTGTATGTGCCAGAAAGCTACATGCTAAATAGGGTTTTCACGAAGAGATTATGCGTGCAAGATAGAGTGCGATGTGCCGGCCTTGAGGTGGGCAGGGGCCGGGCGAGGGCGTCAAAATTTGTGTGTTGATGCATGTATTAAATGCGATCGTGCGAGGGACGGACGAATCTAGAGAGATGGTTGTTGTGTTACGGATGATCCTCTCTCTCTCTCACACACACACAAGTACAAATAGAAGACCATTCTCTCATGTGTACACAACGTATCGGCATCTGTCTATGTCTCACTCATGCATGATCATTTGCACATTCACACCTATCTATGTCTCTATCACACGCACACCGTCTCCACGTTGCCCTTCCGCCACAACACACATATGTACACATATACACGTTCTCTCTTAGTCACACACATAAAATAAGTATTAAAAAAACTAGGGCGCACCTAATGTGTCCAAATCCAAATAAACATGAATTGGAGCTAAATTCAAATATATGGAAATATTGTAGCGTCAAGAACTTTTCCAAGAGAAAAAGTTGAGTAATATTCGGGGATTGTTTTCACCGACACAAAAAGGTTCGGTGGATGTCCTTCGAGCGCAACATGGTGGCGGACGATTTGATCGACCGCGCAGCCGCGGTTCATGCGCTTGCCCAGGATTCGGTATCATGGCTGTGGTAACTATTATAAGCGCTGCCTCAGTCTAATGTTTACGTGTACTAGTACGGTTTTCTTTTAAGTTTGACCAACCCTATATAAAACTAAACTAAGCTCCCATACGCACACTCATCAATATGCCGCCACCGTTGCGCATGCCGGCGCATGCCGGCGCCCGCCTGCTCTGGCCAACCTTTTCTCGCCCATCACCGCCGTGTTGCCCCCATCCCTTTGCCATGAAGCCGAAGGCTCGCCCGCTCACGTCGTCTGCAATCCCTTCTCACGATGTCCCTGCACTGCCAAGCACGTGAGTAGCTGGTGGAGCCGCGTCTATGCATGCAGCGTATGTAGAGGAGGATGAGCACGTGCTCCAGGACGCCGGCGAGGAGGAACTAGCGTGTCATTGTCGTCTCCGCCCGTGTGGAGGTGGCATGCATGCTGGCTGTCGCGGTGGAAGCCGGTCGCGCCCGTGCCGAACCCGCAAACCTTGTGCGGACGCGGAATCTACCTTCAAGACCGTGAATGCCATGTGGGTCCTGCAATCTGAAGGAGTAATTTGGGCCAGTCGGCTCTTGTGAGCCGTTGGATGCAAGATGGATGGGCAAAAGGGCTTCTTCAACCTCCGAAATTGATGCAATGTTCATCTTTTCTCTCAGGCATCAAGCCGCTAACCCGCCACACGCCTAACCGCCTGCCACCGCCGCCCTGCCCTCCCCTGAACCGCCTGCCACCGCCATGCTCTCCCACCCTCGCACCCTACCCACGCCATCCGTTTAACCCCGGGCACGATCCATTATTTCCGGCGAACTGCATTCCACACCCAACACTCATAAGATAGATCATGGGCACCCTAGCATGCTAATATAGATACTTGGGTAGCTTCTCTGTCGTCTTCTTCCTTCGCTCCGTCGAACGTCTTTCACAAATCGACTGACCCAAATTATACTAGTAGTACGAACGTACTATTATGTACAGTAGGAACACGAAGATACGAGCAGTAATACCGACTGCAAGAAGAATAGTAGTAAGACATAGTACTAGTACTACTATACGTACTAAAGAGTTCAAATAACGAGAAAGAACATAAAGTTCAAATAACGAGAAAGAATATAAACATAGTTCTGCTGGGGGCTCAGCACAACACACCCCTGAAATAAAACTAAGCAACTAGTCCGCTTGACACTGTAGTAGAACTAGCATGAGCGACGACACTGCCACCTTACTCGGAGTCTGAGTCCACGTCCTTGACTTCGTCCTTGTCCCTCTTCCTCTTCCTCTTTGCCGACGCTTCTTTGCCTGAACCGGACACTGGGCTCTGCTTCTTCATCCAACCCTTGTAGATATTTAAACAAAGGTAGGCATCCATTGCTGCGTACATGATGTGATCTTCATCTATTGTCTTCGACTCCCATGCATGATGAAACTCGTGGTGATATTTCTTCAATTTAGCTTACGAAGGATCAGTCATGGCTGCTGCCAGGGTCAGCACTGAAGGCTGAGAGGAGGACACCAGGCTTGCCTTCTGGAGATTGAAGGGCTGGCCTACAATGAGGCCTATCCGACCCAGGACATCCCCGTCATTCCTAAAGTCTAGAATAACGAATTTCACTCTTTCGTCCTTGAGGAAGTTCTTAAAATCCTAGCACTCAACATCGGCATGGCATATGTGGTATACTAAGCACATGTTATGTACACAAACCTAGATCACAGCGGGCTTCTTCTTCTCAGCCTCCTTTAGAATCTTCTCACTTTCTAGGAATGTGGTGTACTCAACATCTAGCCCAGCGACCCACTCATCCTTTGGACTGTTCAACATGCGTAGGAAGCGAGCAAGGCATGCTTTCACCATCGCGGATCCACGGGTGTAGATGACAATGAACTCATCGCCGGTGATGGCTCTAACCTGGGACTCAGCGTCGACCATGGAGATTTGGGAGGCCATGGATTTTGGAGGAGGATTAGGAAAAGATGAACTGGTGTAATGGGAAAGGACGGGACGACTAGGAGTGAACTATTGTAAGGTAGATGTCACGACCGGTTTTCCAATAAAATACTTATTGAGAAACCGACCCTTTTTATTTCCAGTATAGGAGAATCCTCCTTACTGGTAGACAAATTCTTGATACAGGAATCCAGAAGTACTAAACATTACACAAGGTTGAGCTGAGGCTGCTCAATGATTTATTACAAGCACGCCGATATTGTACATAAAGGCGGATATGACACAAGGGTATGGTGGCATAACTACTGACTCGTAATAAAAGTGGTGGTGGATATGTCACAGTGACGTGGGTGACATGACTCCTAAATCTTACAGCTCATCGAGCGCCGGAGTGAGGCTCGATGATTTTATTCGGGTAGCGGAAGCATATATGATACAAGTGACCAAATTCCAGGATTCGCACGGGACTGACTGGGACTCCTCTAGGCGTCGGACTCGCTATCGAACTCTTCATCCATAAGATCGCCTTCATCAACATCTGGCCAAATCAAGAAGCCAGGTGAGTACTTTGAATGTACTCGCAAGACAGTTCGGACATAAGATATAACAAATGCAAACATGATGCACATGAGCAGTTTAGCAATGCACACTCGGATAATAAATTTGCAAGGCATGTTAAAGAAAAGGGAAGTCAGGCGGTAGTCCTCCTGAAATCCCAATAAAATAATTGAGGACCGATCGGGTGTCTGAAGCGACGCCTCGAAAGGTGAACAAATAAACTAACATGCCGCAGTCAGGGGTCAGGGAGACACCGTAGGGCTTATATTGGAATGTAAATAACAGTGCGTGCCACAATCGGACGTCTAAGCGACATCACATAAAGGGCTTATATCGAAAGTAGATAATAAGAATGCCACAGTTGGACGTCTGAGCGACATCACAGAAAGGGCTTATATCGAAAGTAAATAACAAGAATGCCCCAGTCGGAGTCTGAGCGACATCACATAAAGGGCTTATATCAAAAGTAAATAACCAGAGTGCCACAGTCGGACGTCTAAGCGACATCACATAAAGGGCTTATATCGAAAGTAAATAACAAGAATGCCACAGTCGGATGTCTGAGCGACATCACATAAAGGGCTTATATTTCATCTTTGTATTCAAGCAGTTTAAAGCATTCCAAGGAAATACTCATTTCACAATAATAAACGGGTTAGTCCATCCACGAATAACATTCGACTGGGTTTGACATCCATGTACCGTTATTGGAGGTTGTCACTGAGTCTGACACGGAGACGGACATTGAGACTGATATTGACACTGACATAGATGAGTTGACCACAGTCCTTGACTATAGATATGGTTACTCGAATGGTTTGACTCTACAGAGTCTGTACTCTTTAACCACAGCTAACGGATTTCAGTAGTCACACGGGACTAGTTCCGTTTATGGTATTTTAGAAGAAACACATCTAACCAGTACACACCCATTCCACATTCTGCTGCCAGGAATCACCCTAGGAAAAGTTCAAGAAAAACTTTAAGACGGGGAGGTCACGACCTCGAATAGCATCGGATCAAATTTATATCACGCGCTCTAAGGGGTGCCCCCTCTCGGTCCCAACCGGAAACACCCATGCCCTCTGAAAGGATGACGGGCTTTAATCCAGGGCCATGGAAACCTCATCACGGTCCCTCTGTTTGGTGTGTACAAGGAAAGAGGTTTACAACTTACTAAACCGCACTCTTTGCAGAAAACATGTGGCAGCACGAAGGGGGAAACGAACGGGATCGAGACCTGATCCATGTTAACACAGGAGTTAGACGGTTCACGTAAGACTGGCATGCCACAACAATACCAGCTTACCACCTTCATGTCACCACATGATCATGTTGTATTCCATCAAATGAATACACCCAGTTTCGAAGCTCACACGTAGTGGCCTTGCATGCAGTGTAATACTCATAGTTGCTTATATGAAGATGCCATGAAATAAATACTCGAGCAAACATGCAAAACACTCATCATATCAAAGGTTCAAACATGCTTGCCTGGTTCGGAGTAGTCGGAGTCTAGCTCGGTGAAGTTTGCGGTTCCGTTACCTCCTCCGGTATCTACGGTATAAAGAAAATACGTACTAACGTAAATACCGTGTGTGCACAAAAAGTGTTCCAAATATTTTTCAAATAAATATGATAAAAAACTAGACAGAAAAATAAAGATGACAGAAAAAGAATCAATCAAAAATCGTTTTCTGTTCAAAAGTTATTAAAGTTTTATTCCAGGGGCTTATCTGTAATGAAACAGAAAGTTTCCAGGGGGTAGAACAGAAAAAGACAGAAAAACGTTTTAGTTAGAAGGCGTATTTGCCTAAAGGCATTTTCATAAAACGGTTCAAAAGAAAGAAAAAGCTGACGGGGGGGTCCCACCCGTCAGGTTTAAACGCTGAAACAGAGTCACCGGCGCCCGAAGGTTGCGGTGGTCGCCGGCGGCGATCCACGGCGAGGTAGGGAGAAGGGGGGGGGGTACCTACGGGTTCCTTGGGTCCTTCCGCACCTGTGGGTGGTGGAGTTGATCGTCGGCGAGGACCACGTCGACGGCGGCCTCAACTCCGGCGGACGGTGGTTCGAGTGTTGGTGGATCTCGCAGGGGAGGGCTGAAAAGGTCGAATTGGGGCTCGGGTTAGAGCACTGGGTGCACTAGAGGGTTGCTGACGCGGTTTGGGGGGGGCGGGGATGGTCTCACCTGAGTGAATCAAGCCGGAGCCCGAGGCGGATCGGGGCGGCCGGAGTCGGGGAAGGAGACCTCCTCGGGGTCCTCGTTGTGGCTAGGCGGGGCTCTGGCAAGGTGGAGGAGTGGTGCGGGGTTGAGAACGAGCTCGAGGGCTCCTTTTATAGCTGGTCCGAGGCGGTGGCCACGAACGGGATAATTCCGGTGACGATTACGGCGGGGCAGTGGTCGTTCAGGTGATAGGGGGCTAGGCATCAACGTGATTGTCTACTGGTTCCGTTCAAGTGCTAAGTTTGGCCTGCCTTGGGTGGTACTCCACGTTTACGACGGAACGGCTCATGGCGCTTGTCAGCGGCAGAGAGCACGCTCTGCGCTGGTCAGGCCACGGCGACGGTGCCGCAGCATGCACAGGCAAGCGGACAGCCACGCAGAGGCTTCGGGTGGCGTGGGCGGTCTTTGGGCCGCCGAAAGGTGGTCTTGATCCCTGCTGGCGCTTCTGGTGGCTCTGCCACCGCAGAAGTTGCCGGCGTTGGCGAGACACGTCACCACCGACGATGGTGCCCGTCCAAATGACCATGCGGCGCTCTGGATAAGGAGGGGGAACAGGGGGCAAGGCGCCACTGCAGTTACTGGCGAGATCGACGCCGTGCTCTAAAGAAAACGACGCTGTCGGCTGAACCTAACACTGAAAGCCTGAACTTTCTTAATTTGAACAGCAACAGTGCATGCCAGGTGCTCGATGAAATGATTTTGGCATGTGGAAAATTTTTCTGGAGCTGATCTATGGTGAGGTGGTCTCTTGATGCACCTGGAGGCTGCCTGATTTATCCCAAAATTTTTGGAGAAGAAAAATATTGAATTTCACCAAAAATGACAAATCTGGTCCAAACATGCAGTGAGCAAAACTTGAAAATTTTGAATTGTGGAAGAGTGGATCTTGATGGATCTAGGTTCGGGGTGCTAAGGACTAGACAGAGGAGTTGGTTTGGTATCAAAACTAAAAAGGAATCTGGTACTTCCTTTCTAAATCACCTAGGTCCAAAAATAATGACAGAAATTGTTTTGAGGATTAAGTAAATAGAATAAAAATCAAAAATGTGTTGAACTTGTTGGGATTGAATATTTGACTTGACCCAAAGTGGAGGGAGGGGTTTTGGAAGAAAGTTTCAACATGAAGTATGACAAAAGAGAATGAATAACAAGAATAAACCCAAAACCCATAGGATTTCCTTTTAATAGAAAAAATTTCCAAAATCAATTGTGATGGGTTAACACCAAAAGAAAGGTCTTCAATACCAAACACCAAGGTTGAGGATGACACAAAATAAAATATATGTCATAAGAGAAATTTTTTGAGAGGGAGAGTCTTTTTAGAAAGATTTTAAATGGCCTCCTTCAAATCAAATAAAGAGTTTTGATAAAAACCAAATTAAATTTTTTTGGGATGTCACAGTAGAAGACGGGGATGAGTAGGGCGTGGTTGCTTGCCTGGTGGATAAACGGATACAAGCCCCGAAAGAGTTCTCGAGTACTGGGACCCACTAGATGTCATGTCTACTAGACCCATATCGTAGGCCTGACGGTATAGCTTGTGCCTGTTCGCATGCCACGCCATCGCGTGGATGTCACTTCACTTAATTCCGTCAACCGTCGCGCCTCCCACGACCTTCGCCTCCCTCACGCGGTCGCGCCCTTTGAGACTTTGACCGGCTATAAATGAGCAATTTTTTTGCCTACTCCGCATGCATGAAACTCCCTCTGGTCCTTTTTACTTCCGTCAACCGTTTGCAAAGTTTTTGACCAAATTTATACTACAAATATCAATATCTACAATACTGAATATAATGAGTATAAAACTATGTTTTATAATGAGTATAAAAATATTGATTTGATGTTGTGAATGTTGATGTACAATTTTCTATAAGTTTGGTCAAAGTAAAGGTACACTGATTTCAGACAAAACTTAAATGCACAATGCAGATTAGTTCCTCCGTCCAGGTGCGTGCCATGTCCTATCTAGTCATCACAACAAGGTTAGCTATTAGAGTACTACTACCTCCCTTCTAGTTTAAAGGGCTCGATTCAAAAATTTCACCTACTCTTAGCAAGATAGAGGTGGTGGAATAGTTTTTGTAGTGGTTTCTAGAGTCTGGACTCCATATTCAGGAACCTTCGCCGCCGCCGGCAAGAATGCAAGGAAATGAACCAGAAAGGAAATAAGGCTGGAATGAGTAGTTCCTTATTTTATATAGTGGCAGAGGTCGGTAAATTTCTGCTATACCTCCAATGTCAAGGCCATGTCTCTATGCACACACATCTCAGCCGTTGGTTCCAAGTAGATTGAATGGCTCACATTGTCTAGAGGCAGACATACCATCACCACCAACTGAGATTTTTATAGGAGTGGTCATGCATGCATGTGGCGTAATTAATGCATCGGTTTACACAAATTTTTGAGAAAAACGAGAGTACTAATTAAGTACTTCTGCAAACTTCGGAATTAATTCCACCATTCATCATCTACCTTGGTTGAAGAGATTTTCAAATTAAGCCCTATAAACCAGAAAGGAGGGAGTACCACATTACCACCACTATGGCCAGCCTTAATCATCACATGCAATAATTTAGTGCACCTTGAAATATGAATGCCTGCTTGACTCTCCATCTCCCTCCAGCGGTCCCACCACTCGACCCCGTATGGAAAAAATCTGCATGCATGACTCTCCTCCATCGGGCTCGTCCAATCCGTTGTGACAAAGAATATTTCCACCCCTTCCCTCACCCGTAATTTACTCCAAAAAATATGCCCACGTAGCTGCTTAGGTTACTTAATGTCACACCCTGATTTTCATGCCACTACACTTAAGCTAACAATCATGATAAAATGTGGTTTGACAAAAACTTTTGAGTGTTTTGGACTTTGCTTGATTTGATTTTTGTCTGCTGTTTGCAAGTGCTCTAAAAATCAAATAAATCCTCCAACTCCTATACTTCATCTCCTTGCTACAAACTCTTGAACCAATGATCATGCCATCTGTATAGGACATAAAAATAATTTCTTACAAAAATAATTTGGCCAAATAGTATTTTCAAAAATTAGTTTTCCAAAAACCCCGGAATTGAGGTTTGCACTGCTAGTACTTAATTAAGGGCAGTAAAAATCTTTCTAAAAATATTTTTGACTCCTATTAGATATAGGATACCCAGAAACCACAAAAATATAATTTTAAAAATTATTCTTCTATTTTATTTAAAGGCTTTTTCTTAAGGCCGGAAATGGTCTTTAACAGGTTAAAATTATTTTAAAAGCTTTAAAAATATTTGAGAAAAAATAGGGAGACTCAATGGACATATATTTTCCATATATATGAGTTTCAACACATGGTCATGATCAAAATATTGGACAAAACCTCCCAAAACCATTTCCACTCATTTCAAGGATTTGAAATATTTCTACAGGAAATATTTTCATAAAAATCCAATAAAATTCTAACAAGTCACATATGACATGTTTGATGATCTTGCCAAGTACCATGTCATGGAGAATAGTATAACCCCATGAAACCCTCTCAAAACCACTTCTGTCCTTTTTCAAGTTTGAACATTTTTGCACTGTCAAACATGTCCAAATGTTCTCAAACCTTGTGAACATGCTCAAATGGTCTAATCATTTATCTATACCAAATGGCACAAGTTGGAGAAAATGTTATATTGATCAAAGTGCCCCAAAACCCTCTCTGACCAGAATCAAATTTGAACAACTTTGTACTACCAACTTTCTCTCCTTGACCCCAGCTTTTGTGAGCAAGTTCACATGGCCAAGTGAGGCTACTACACCAAGTGGTGCATCAAGGAGAAGTGATTTGATCAACTAGATCTACACAAGTTCATTTCTACTAATTTCTAGGGTTTACAAAAGTTGCATTGGCAACTTTGCCCAAATGAGCTCAAACTTCGTGGAACACCCTACTTCTATGTGCCATTCCATCCTGTTAATTTTCATGGCAAGTGGAATTAATTTTCTTGCCCAAACCAACAACAAACACCTTCTGCCATTTTTCCAAAATCATCATTTTGACCACTACCACTCTTCTCCATGGCCTCAACTTTTTACCACAGCCCCTCCTAGTCCCCTTGCACCTCCAGTAGCAATGGAAAATCCATAGCTCAATTATTGGAGGTAAAACCCCACTTTCTCTCTCTGGACAGCCCATTTCCCTCTCTCCCTCAACCTCTCTGCTCTCCTACTGGCTCTCTAGGGCATCCAATGCCACTCCTACATTGTTTACTCACCCCCAAAAACCCCAGACACAAAAGGACATGCTCATGGCGCATAAACAATGCCAATGCCTGCAGAGCTCGCGCTCTGGAACATGCTACAGTGCTCTCTCGCACTGTAGCTCACCCATGCCAAGGGCATACGACAGCCTCGGGCGTCGGGATGATGTCTCCCGAGGTGGCCTCGGCGTCCGGGACACGGCACGCTGCCGGCCCCTCGTAACCTCTCTCCTCTCCCTCCACGACCTTACTCGGCGCGTCTGTGGGCGCTTCCCATGGTGCTCATGCCACGCCCATTTAGGCCACCCGACTCTTTCTCTCGCCTCGGTTCAAACCTCCTCTCTCCCGTGCACCTCTCAGACACCCCCTCACTCCCCTCGTGCCCTCCTGCCCTCTCCATGGCCACCATGTTCGTCGTCAGCCTCCACTTTGCTTCAGCAAACCAGAGCCCCTCCCCCTCTCCTTCGACCTCCAGGAGAGCCTCCGCTAGGCTACGGAGCTCCCCCTCTCCTCTCCGCCTCGTCCCGTGCCTCGTTGTGCCGGTGCCGCCAATGCTGATGGGGCCGTCCGCCCACGACCGTCGCCAGATGCGCTCTGGCCATCCCCTGCCGTCTCCGAGGGCTTCCCCTGACGCGACTCTCCCCGGCGACCCCTCCGGTGGCCGCGGCTTGGCCAGAGGTAGCCTGTGTCGCCGGGGGAAGGCGCCGTCCGTCGCAGAGACGGGGCTCGATCCCCTCCTGTCGCGAGCGCGGGAGGAGGAAGAAGACCCTGCGGCTGGGCCCCGCAGGTCAGTGACCCCGCCGGCCGGCCACGTCATTTAAGTGGAGACGGGCCAGCCGTTTTGCGCTTCCCTTCGGCGAAAGCGTCACCCGGGAATACGCCTTCGGCGTGGCCTCCCATCGGGTGTCCGCGAGGAGCTGGGCCAGGCCCAGTGCGCTGCCCGGCTAAATTACGCTCAGTAGCGTCAGATTAGGTATAAAACCCTTTTTCTCATTTTCTTTATCCAAAGGAACTTCATAAATCTCTAAACAACTCAAATAGTGTCCAAATTTGATGATTCAAATTTCTTATGACTCCATAAATCATGATCTTTCACATGGTGCTATTTGCACGTTTTTCCGGAAGCATTTCCTTCACAAATATTTATCAAATCCTATTCTTCCTATTTACATGATGAACTTTAGAAAATCACAGAGAGCTCAAATTTGATCCAAATGCCATGATTCAAGTTTGTAGATACATCTAATTTCATAACTTAGGTTATGAACATTTTTTCTTAATACTTTACGTACTCCACAAAATAATGAGCCATTTCTTCATATTTGTCAACTTTGCAAATTCATAGGAAATTCATTTCAACTCCAAATCCAGTGAAACCAACTCCTAGATGCTTCTAAAATCATGGTTTGCTAAATGGGTGCCTCTGCTCATTTTTCAAAAATATATTTCTGTACACTTCTTGCAAATCCACAAATCCCTTAATTCCATTATATTGAAATATTCAGAGATATCCATTGATCAAATCCCATTGAAACCACTTTGGTCATACCTCATATGACCAAAGGTATCCTAGAAAAGTCCAACTTGCAATTTTAGAGCACTTTTATTTTTGCCTTGTTGTGTTGCCTATTGTGTTTGTTTCCGACGTTAGTTGACGAAGTAGACGGAGTACTTGGAGAAGGACCCGAAGACTTGAAGACTCTGATGAACCAGGCAAGCAACCCTTTGACCATGATACCCCTCTTGTTCATCGGTACCCTTTTTTTCGATTGCATGATGATGAAGGATGACGGTGGTAAACTTGTTGTGAACCACCACATGATGCATACCCTTACTCATGACCTTACCTTGTTCATGATTGCATTTTCAAGAGACTATTTGATGCATAATGATGCATTTGTACCATGAACTCTTCATGGTTACAATCTTTCGAAAACCCCATCGGGTGCCCCTAATGTCCTTGGGAGATGTTTATCTAAGGTCACCACTTGAGGAAGAAGTGGTGTACCGGAGAGAGATTTTGGTGTGTGTGTGTAAAATGATGGATTAGATTTATGTGTGATTATCGTCCCAACCAAACATGTGCAACCACTCTACCCCTTTATGGGATGGGGCATTATTAATTACCTAGGCCGCTACTAGCTTGGAGCCCGCATTACTAGTGACGGGGGAGAGTTGGTGCTCTCTCTCGGGACGGGGTCGTGCCAGGTAGGGCGGCCATGACTGTTTTCACAGGGCACCGGACAAACCGTTGTTCCCTTCGTGTATGCGTAATAATGTGAGAAGGGCAGAGTCCCACGATATTTTTCTTATACACGAGGGCCGTGTATCAATGAGTGGACTCCTTGTTAGTGTCGTCTAGGGAAAGATAGTGATTGGGTGCTTCACCTGAGTACTTGAGGTACTGCGGGATCGTGGATGACACGAAAGCTTCCCGGATCTTGTGGGTAAAGTGCGCAACCTCTGCAGATTGTCAAACTTTTCGAATAGCCGAGTCCACGGTCATGGACAGTTGGGAGGTGCTACTTAAACTATGTCCAGAAATTTTACAAATCACGATGCATGTGTGTGTGTGGAAAGGAAGTATTTGTGTCAAGGTGGAGACTTGACATGTTGAATGACATGACATTGATTCAACTCTATTTATGTTGATATCTGTAACATGTTCTCGAGGTTACCCATATTTTATTGATGCATATCTCACAAGTTGATAGGACATCTTAACTAGCTTGAAGCTAGGTTGCTTACTCGTTGTACAATTGCATTGTTACTTTGAACCAAATCATGGGTTGCTTGCGAGTACATTCAAAGTACTCATTGGCTTGCCACTGGTTATTTTATTGGCCGGGCATGAAAGAACAAGATATATTGAAGAGTTCCTTGGTGACGATCGTGCGAGCTAGGACGCTTTCCCAGTCAGAATGCCTGTAGGGTTAAGGCAGATGGCATGGGTCCAAGTTATCGGCGAAGATTTCCGCTGCGATGATATACTCAAGACTTGACCATAATGGTCCTACTTGTGTAAAACGGTATGTATGGATGTAAGACTCTTGTTATTCAGCTTCTGTATGTTCAGTGAGCATTGATCTCTGGGATCACTGTACACGTGCATTCGGTGATCACGACTTATGAGTCGGGGTCCCCACACTTAACTACAGGTGCACTGGGTCACTGACATGTGGGCCCAATAGGCATCTAGCCCACATGTCAGTGACTCAACTGGACCTGTAGTTAAGTCAGTGAAGCTCAATCCATATATTACATAAGTGTGCTATTGCTCGCTATAAATACTACGCCTCCCACGGCATTCGGAAGAATGCTCATGTTCATCGCTATCTCCTCCCCCCCCTCTCACGTCGACGACCATGGCACCACCCCTCCCAAGCCCTAGGAGCCCCCCGCTACACCGCGTGGATGGTCACGCATCGCCGTTCCGTTCCTCGCCGCCACAAATCAAGGAGGACACGTCATTGTTCCGTTCCTCGCTGCCATTAGTCGAGGAGGATGCGTCGGCGTTCTGCTCCTCGCCGCGACGCGTCGAGGTGGACACGTCGGCATTCCCAATCTCACCAGCACGCATGTCGGAGGACGCATCGGCTCCCCGCTACGAGGAGAACACCACGATGCCCGGCTAGCCCCCCAACCTTGAGGAGCTTTGGAAAGACATGGATGTCGCCTTGTGGGAGGCTTTGCCTCCGGCAGAGCGCGCCAAAATAAAGGCGGAGAAGAAGGCCGAGGAAGAGCGTCACGGAGCAAGCTGCCTGGTAGGCCTATGTCGCGTCCGAGAGAGTCAGGCAATTGGCTCTTTGGCAGAAGTCTTGTGCGAGGGTAGTGAGGGTGGCGGTGGACACCTGTGCCAAAGCCTAGAGTGTAGTCGGGCCCAAGCGCCTCATCTACGCTTGGTGGTACGTGGACCGGGTGCACGCTTCCAGCGAGGAGGAGTACCTGTTGGCGCCGGATCACCACACCGGCGAGATCGCGCTCGCCTGCCGGCAAGCCGCCAATCAGCACCTCGCGAGTTGTGAGGCTAAGGAAGAGGCATTGTGTCGGCGCGCTAGGAAATGGCTGCGCACCAGGGCACTTGTTGCGCGCCGCAAGCGCTCCAACGAGCTTCGTGGCTTTTATTAGGAATATAATTTAGTTTCGTAAGGCGATCTCATTAGTTCTGGGACGCAAATGATAACCCCAAATTTTCGGGAATTATTAGGATCCTTAATTAAGTATGTAAAAGGAAAAGTTTGGAAACCTTGTGTATCCGTAAGCATTTTGTAAGTATGTGCATATAGCACAAACTTTACTATATACTATCGCACTACACGTCTCTCTCTATATATGCTTCCAGACTGTGCTACTCCCTCCGTCTAGGTGAATAACTCATCTTTGGTTGTCCACAGTGACCAAGAAGGAGGGAAGACTTATACATCTAGATGGAGGGAGTACTACTATTACTTAGGTACGTGCAAATGCACGTTTTAACATTATGATGCGGTTTTTGTAAAAGTAGAAAAACAACACTAGTCAAGCTTGTGAAACAATTCAATGCAAAACAAATGCAAAAATGGTCATTTGATTGTTTACTTTTAGCTTCATTCTCTGTGGTTTTTCTCTATCGTACTTTGTACAGAGTATCTCACTAGTCGGGAAGGCATGCAAATTCCCAAACCGCTTCCTACACCCTGTATCGAATTTTTTTCCTAACAAGTTGTGTCGTGTTGGAATTCCAACTTCTTTTTTGAGGGAAAGATGTTGGGAATTCCAACTTGAGTACTACTACTAGGAGTCCAGGCGCCAGTTCTTTTAGGCTTCTAGATTAGTAATCCCATAACTACTACCTACATCCTGGTTTATTGGTCCCCATTGTAATATGTGTCAAATTTTGACCATAAATTTAACTAATGAAATGTTTGTGCATGTCACATGCACTAACATTTTATCTGTTAAATCTTTGGTCAAAATTTAGCACAAATTACAATGCTGACAACTAAACTAGGACGGAGGTACTAGTAGTAGTTTAGAAGCCCAAATAAATGAGTGAGGCGCCTTAATGCTACTCTCCACTGTGACTAATCTTATGGGAAAAGCTGGGGAAGAGACGCCTTATTTCTTAAGCCGCCAAAAGAACTGACCCTAGGAGTAGTAGCTAGGGATACTAGGAGTAGTAGCTAGGGATCAAGTGTGCGAGATGAATTGAAGAAAGTAAATGCAGAGAGATGAAATGCAAAAAAGACGAAGGGATGTGATGGTTGCTTGTCTGTTTCTTTTACCGGGCCACTTATTACTGGGAGTGGGTGGGTTTTGTTATATGACGGCTTTACTGCTGCGCCACGAGCGGGGTGAGACTCCCGTGCAGTGCCGCCCTCTACACTAGTACTACATCGGTCGTGTTTTATTAGTCCCCCATTGAATTTTACTGAAGATTTAACTGACAAAATTTTAGTGCATGTCAACAAAAACTATATCGTTGGATTCGTATTTGAACGTAGTTTTCAATGATATAATTTTAGGTGACATGCATGAGCATTTATCGTACTACATTTAATGTTAGTTAAATTTTTGGCGGTACTAATCTATAGTAAGGTGACCGTGCGTTACACGGAACAGTGAAATGCATTGATCGGGGAGTTGTTTATTTTGACAAAGGATGTGGGGTCATCTCATGTGTAACGGGTATCGATAGGTTTATTCAGATATTATTTCATCTCTAGAGCTCACAAACATCCGGGTGAAATAGATAAAAAAGTATCTTTTGCAAACAAAAGCGTTCAACTGTTCAACCTGCATCCAAAACTTGTGAAGAAATAACACCTATTGTGCTTTGCAAGAAATGATCTTTAAGTATTAGTTTTTGAGTATCGATTGTTATACATGTTGGCTACAGATGACATGGCACTTTCTTATAGTCAACAGCTGGCTGTACTATTAATTATTAACCATCCTCTTATACACCTAGACGGAGGGATTAAATCAGGATGATTTGGAAGGGGGCAGAAGAGATGTAAGAAATGGTTCATCATAAGTCTTTCACCAGTACTGTAGTAATAATTCTTAGTTAATCTCATAAATGGCAAGCGAGAACTCTAATGGAGCAAAAGCATACATGGAATATTCTATACTAAACCATACATGGATAAACTTTTACTCAAGCGCGATACTCTAATAGAGCAAGATCATTCATGGAAGGTTCTATACTATATAAATAAGAAGTCTCCACATGCTTAGACAACGGATTACATTGAGCAAAGACTAATGATCATCATTTAACTTGGTAATGCATATGTATAGGTGAACCTCCTTGGAGTCCTCGTGCACCATGTTTGGGGGGGGATATCATACCATGCGTCTTCCATGTCCACGTCAGTGGGATGGTCCCAGCTCCGCACAGTCCTAGTTAGTGTCATGGAGCGGGTGTGACCCACGTACCTCTGAGGGCCAGTAACAGTGAACACGCACCCATACATTGGCCTCATGTCTACGTCAGCGTCAGCGGCGTCGCCCCTCACGCACACTACAGAGAAGGGGTGGCGGCCTGCGCGGGCCTCGCCGGTGCCCACGATCAAGAGGAAGACGCTGCCGCCCTCCTCCGAGACTACCAGGCGAAAGTGATCCTCTAGCAACTCTGGCATGGCAAACGGGTAGTGATTGCCGGACGCCTGCATGAGGTAATGCACGAGGTCTGCCGGCGAGCCCCAAAATGGCATCGGGCACTCATAGCAGTAGACGAAGGGATCCTTGGAGGCATCGACCAGGCCGTCCATGAAACGAGAGTGGCTGTAGGGGACGTTGCGCCAGTTGAATATATGAGCAAGTTACTAAGAGATTTAGTCCGAATAAGCACAAAATAAATCATGACTGCTATAATAGAGATTAAACTAATCATGTGGACTAGGATAGTAGATGAATAGATCAAATCTAGGACAGAGACTAGAAATTGAATTCTACCACGATTTTGAACAGGAAGAACAGAACCACATACAGTGCAATGGGAGCAGCACCGTTGGCCTTGAGGTTGTCGCCCATTTCATTGAGGAAGAGGTTGCCGAGGTTGGGGAAGAAGACGTCGTCGGTGAAGTCGTCGCTGCCAGCGGTCGCGAGAGTACGCTCCCAAAATTTCAACAGCGCCCGCTGAATGGAGCACAGAAGGGAGTGGCTGTAGGGGACGTTGCCGCCGCTGAATGGAGCGCATGAGTAGCACACGAAGCAGTAGATGGTGCTCCTCCCTAGTCTCTATCTCTACTCTTATCTCTATATCTACTACTCTTCTTTCTTTTTTATAATATACCAGTAGGTGTCAAATAGAATAGTACTGCGCCGCTAGCTGCACGCCCGGCTGAACACGCCTCCGTTAAACCCGCATGCAAACCGAGAAACCTACTCCGGCCTGCGGGAGGAAATTTGCCGGTTGTCGTTGGAGAATAATAGAGTCACATCCAATCCATTTCAGTTAATTGCGTGTATGACTCTCCTTCCATAAAAAGTTAACTGCATCCTTAATCTTGGAGTTCTAAGTGCTCTGTGGGTTCCACTGTTAGTACAATGTACATGACTTGCAGGCTGGCTACAGATTCGTACAAAAAGTTAAAAAGAAACAAATCCATCCTTAATCTTTTATTCTAAGTACTCTGTGGGTTCCACTCCCGGTAAAATAGTGAAAGAAGTATATATTGAAAAAATATAAAAAGCTACAGTTTAGGACAGAATTCGAACTCAGGTCATCACGCTGCAAGCATCCGGCCCGGACCAGTACACCAGGTGTTCGTTGCGGACGATGAAAGTGATAAACCTTTATAGCAATGAGCCCATTCGTTGCAACAGATCCAATGTAGAATAGGGCATAGTATAACTGTAGGGAGTACAGTACTGTGATCACTCAAGCAAGTCGTCTCGCATCGATATGACCCTACGCTGCTGGTATGTGTCTCATAAGTCAAGCAGCGTGTTGTAGTTATCATCACCTGTCCACTTCCATCAACGCATATTCGCTTATCCATCTTAGTCCGCACATAATAGTCCAATCTTCCATCCCCGCTAAGGCGCCTCCCCCTCTTCTGAAACCCAAGCACTAACAATGGCAGAACCAAGCAGCATCCGCCAAAAGAGTTGTTGGAATTCGCTCCCCATAGAGGTAATCAAGCTCACTGTTTCGCGTGTGGACAATCTCAGTACCATGCCCCTCGCCACATGTGTCGGATCTGGGGTTCCAGCAAAACCCTTAAGGTTCAAACTCTGGGGTGCGTGCGAAGTTCTTTCCCCCCGCTTACCGATCTACGCCCTGGCTCACTAAGATCTCGCGGACGAACTCGATGAACTAGCAACACAAAGACACAAGATTTATACTGGTTTGGGCCACCGTTGTGGTGTAATACCCTACTCCAGTGTGTGGTGGTGGATTGCCTCTTAGGCTCACAATGAACAATACAAGGGGAAGAAAAGCCTCCTGAGGTTGAGGTGTTCTTGTGCTCGTCGAACTTGTGTGGGTGAGACGACTCTAAGTGAGTTATCCGATGCGATCAAGCCAAGATTCCCCCTACCGTGGTGGCTAGTTCTACTTATACATGCCCTGGTCCTCTCCCCAAATATTGAGCGGGAAGGGAGCCAACAACGACGGCCAATTTGAAAGGGACAGCTAGTACAAGCTATCCTGACAAAAGTGGTCTACGCTTGCAAAAGGCTCTAGTGGTGATGCCGTCTTGGGCTCCATGGTGACCTCCATCCTGCTGGCTTGCTGGTCTTGGTCTCGTTGCGCCGATATGGAAACCTTTGCCTGATGCCTCGATACTCCGCGCCTGCGCTGGCCTCCTTATCACCAAAGAGGAAACAAGGACGCTGCGCGCGCTGGCGCCCGCCTGGCGCCTGCCTTGTGTCGATTGTTATGGCTCACGTCACGAGAGCCTCGCGAGGTTTGCCCCGCCTTGATATCTCTGCTCCTCGTGAGCCTGCCTGGAGAGGCCGCCCTTGAGGAGGTCTTGCATCCTCTGTTGTGGTTCTAAGTCTGACAGTAGAATGGGGGGTAGGTATGGAGAGGCAAGATCCTAGCTATGGAGTAGTTGTATATGCAAGGGATTTATGAGTTCAGGCCCTTCTCGGTGGAAGTAATAGCCCTACGTCTCGGAGCACGGAGGCGGTCGACTGGATTATATGCGTATGTGTTACAGGGGTGCAAACCCTTCTACCTGTGGAGGGGGGTGGCTTATATAGAGTGCGCTAGGACCCTAGCCAGCCCACGTAGTAGAGGGTTTAAGGTGCGTTAAAGCTAGGCGTTCTTGGTAGCATGCTTACATAAAGTGTCATTAAGATCATAAAGACTATTTAACTACAGACCGCTTTGGGCACCAAGTGGCTCTTGGACTCTGGTGGTCCAAAGGGTCTTCATGGTCGAGTGTCTTTGAATCTGTCGAGTGGAAACCTACCAGGTCGATTGGAAGGCTGCTTCTCTCCGAGTGTCCTTGTGGAGGGTACCTTTGGGCAGGTCTATGACCCTACCCAGTACATGACTTCATCATTAGCCCCCGAATGCATCGAGGTTTGAGTGAGGAAGGAGTTGATAATCTTTCCGACCTGTTCTTCGTGTTACGAGTGTGTCTTACTCTGGATCAACGACCTTTTAGTGATGGCATCAACTTCTCTTTCAGTCGCCTTGATCCATTCTTCACGTTTGTCGAGTGAACTCTGTGAACTTGAGGATTTCCGAGCGACGGATCCGAGGGAATCTGCTATCTGACGAGTTGCTCCGCGGTTAGTGGATTTCGCGGGATCCGAAATTTGGGAAGCGGAGAAAACTTGTCAGGACCCCGATTCCAAGTAACATCGATCTAGCCGGTAACACCTCATATCACTTTGCGGCCTCACGCACGGTATTCCCACGGGTGTCGCCTTACCATGGCGCGGGACCGTTTGCGTCTTTTGGCTCACGTATATGATAGTGTCGCTAGCATCCATATGGCGGAGAACCTGGGCCGACATGGCTAGTCGTGAACCCAAAGTGGCGCTAACCTATGGGGACAGGCATACATGAATCACATCGAGCATGTCGGTCATCAACGTATAAATTCGGGCTGTAGCTCTGGGCTAACAGGACTCCGGATCCGGGCTGTATCGAGGCTAAGCAGGACTCGAATAACACCGCGTGACATTTCCCGAAGGGACGGACATAAGGAACGAAGTGAAACACATGCCCGGCCAGTCAAGTGTCCAAGCAGTAGTGCTTTGGGCTAGCAGGACTCCGGTGAACCGGGCTGTAGCGGACTACTATCGCTCAAGCACGAGACTACATTTCCCCATATGAGAGGCTGCCAAGGATAAACAACTAGTTTGTCGGATCCCACACATACCAAGCATTTCAAACATACACACAATATGCTCAATATGTGTAGATACAACATGGCATCACAACATAACTCTCTGAATCAAATATTTATTCATTAGGCTCCGAGGAGCGAGATATTACAAACATGGGTCTCATGACCCAACACTCGGAAACATACAAGTCACAAAGCACAAGCGGAAGCTAAACATGTCTGAGTACAGACAGCTATAAATGAAAAAGGCCGAGAAGCACGACTATCTACGAGATCTGCCGAGGGCACAAGATCGTAGCTGAGGTAACAAGCTAAGCGCCAAGTCCAAGCGGAACTACTAAGCGAGACCGACGTCTCTCGCAAAACATAAAATAAGAAAGCGTGAGTACAAATGTACTCAGCAAGACTTACATCGTAACTAACTACATATGCATCATTATCAATAAAGGGGTGGTGGAGTTTGACCGCAGCAAGCCAGCTTTGACTCGGTGGCTATCTGAACTACGATTGCAAGTAACTCTTTTGAGGTGGCGCACACGCAGTCCACATATTCACCATATCAATACACCACTACGGACCCGCTCCGTCTCCCTACGAGAACGCCATCCATAGCACTCACGCTTATCTTGCACATTTTAGGGTATCCACTTTCACTTGTCTATGAACTGATATAGGCAACCCAGAAGTCCTTCTCCGTGGACACGGCTATTCGAATAGATCATATTAATCCTGCGAGGTGTACTTCTTCACACACGCTCTCACCACTTACCGCCGTTTACCACGACATGTACTCGGCAACCTTCAAGCGGAAGCCCAACGTGGGTGTCGGCCACGGCCTACCTAAACACTCAAGTCCCTAGTCCAGGTTTATCGCCTATTCGGGTTCCATCCGTAGGGAGTCCGCCGAGGTTTCGCATACAGCCCCGAGCGATGTGTGCAGGGTTCCCGAGACACCAAAGCAGGCGAATCGGTACAGACCCCACGGTGCCTACCGCAACACAACCCACCCCTATGGTCAGCGTTGCGTGCGGCCCCCAGCATGCTACAAACACCAGAAACTACTTGCAACTCCCGGACTGAGGACAAGGGTGGTTAAGAAGTCGAGAGAGTCAATTAAGGATCCCAATGTGTGGTAGTAACTGTTTCATGGATCACAGACACAGAACTCAGTTCACGAGGGCGGCTGCAATGAGACAACCCACCATGTACTCCTACATGGCTTCTCACCGCTACCTTTACCAAATCGTGTTCACACCCTTAGCTCACACACGCGATGGGACATGTTCACACACCTCCGATTCATCCCAGATGAATCGGACTGACTCAACTCTAAGCGATGGCGGGCATGACAACAAGCATGAATGAGTAGGCACAACATGGCTCAAACAACTCCTACTCATGCTAGTGGGTTTCATCTAATTCTTGTGGAATGATAGGTCATCACGAGGAGGATAAAGGGGTTCAGCTACCGCAGCAAGTAACACATGAGTCGTTGTTGTCCTAATGCAGTAAAATAGAGCAGGAGCGAGAGTGGGATTATATCGAGAATGAACAAGGGGTTTTGCTTGCACAGCACTTCCAAGATAATATAGTTCTTCATCAGTGTCATCGAATTCATCGTCGGTACGTCGTCTACTGAGAGGGGACAATTACCGTCAAACAAGAGAGAACACAATCAATGCAATGCACATTCACATGAATGACATGTCATGTTAAGGTACTGAATTCACCTAATGCAATATCTAGCCAAGTTAATTGAAGTGGAATTCAAACAAGAATAAATTCCAACTCCAAATGTTATTTCATAATTTTCCCTAATCATGATTCATCCTATTCGGTGAGGTTAACTTGTTCAAACATGCACGATCATGGCATAAACAGATTCTTCATATTTTTCTGATTATTTTTCATATATAACTTTTTCATTCTGAGCTACGGTTGAATTTATATGATTTTTAGAAGTTTGGGGTATTTTTTGAAATTTCCTGAATTATAATAAATCCAGAAAATGGGTTATTGCGTCAGCCTGACGTCAGTGGTCAACGGGACATGGTCCGGGTCAAACCTGACAGTGGGTTCCGCGTGTCAGTATAATTAGTTTAACTAAAAATTAATTAAAACTAATCCTAAATAGTTAACAGGGCTGGGCCCCACCTGTCATTGACTCAGGAGAGTCAACCAGGGCCCACCCGTGGTCAAAGTCAAAGTCGGCTGCCGGCGTTTAGCCGCCGGTGAGCCCGACGCAGAGAGTGAGTGGTTTAGCCACTCCGTGACCAAATGGGCCGGAGGGCATCTAGGAGGAGCTGGGACGAGCCAAGCTCTTGGTGGGGTTAAATTTGGGGTTGGGGTGGCGGAATCGGCCGGCGGCGATGGCGACGGGCCGCTCGAGGCAAGCAGTGAGAGGGAGCAGAGGAGAGGGAGCGGTCCATAGGGAGTGGGGAGAACGAGGGAAGGCTCTGGGTGCCTCTGTGGCGTCGCGAGGGTGTCGGGAGGCTGCCACCATGAAGCGGTGAGGTCGCCGGGGCTCTGGGCGGCGCCACGCCTCGCCTCTGCCCTCTTGGCGAGAGGAAGACGATGAGCGGCGGGGTAGGTGGGCTGGGCTGGTGGAATTGGGCCAGGTGGGCTGAGAGGTGAGCGCCAGGTAGTCCTTCTCTCTCTCTCTCTCTCTCTTTATTTTCTGTTTTCTATTTTTCTGTAAACTGTTGGGCTTTGTGAAAAATACAAAATCAATCCCAAAATTCATGCCACTGCTCATGACCACTGTTGGAAATATATCCTACAGTAAACATTTCAGTTTGGGATTATTTGAGCATTTAAATTATTTATTAGCATTTAAATGCCCAAATGCAAATACTTTATGAATTAATCCGGTGACCAAATATGACATGAAAAATGTGCAGCACCTCTGGTTACGGTTTAAAGCATTTTCCGTAAATGATGAACATTTTCTAAAGCCATTTGAAATCACTTTGAAAAATATTTTTGGTTGAGCCTATTTGAATTCCTTTAATGCTAGGGTTTAGGCAATCCCCATTTCAAATTTCATGAAAATTAAACATGATGCATGGATGCAATGCCACTAGTTACAAGCAAGCTCTAGGGCTGTGACAACTCACCCCCACTAAACAAGAATCTCGCCCCGAGATTCAAGACATGAGGTAAGAGGAAAAGGGGAGTCACAGAACTATCACAATCTTCATGATCCATTTGTCCTTCTCGAAAATGTTGATTCATTCCATCATCTTGGTCTTGACGTCTTTGCTTTCGAGATCTTCATCCAACACGATGGCGACAAGAAGAATACTCTATAGTAAACGATCTCCTCGGAGATCGAAAGCGCTCAAGATCAACTTCGTGGAATGAGATGTTGAAACATCTCGAGTTGAGACACAAAACACATCGAGGGGGTGGAGGAACAACGACGGGGTTTGATTTGGTGGGCAACAATTCCACGCTTCGAAAGATGGTGGAATGGTGGATGGTGTCAAGGTGGCGAGGAAATATTTACCAAGATCCCGTAACGGGCACCTTGGAAAAAGTGACGCAAAGAACTATTCCCTTAAGTGGCAAAAGAATTACTTTTGATACAAAGATCATCGAAACTCTTTATACCAGCCTAAGGCAATCACAAACGATCGTTTGGTGGAGTGCAAAGGAAAGGCATACCCAGACTAGAATGGATGATGTGGACTACCTTGTTGAAAACAACATAATGGATGATTTTGCTTGTCATTGGAGGTGGAGGGAACCAATGGTAGGACCATTTTTGAGGATGATCTTGAACGGAAATTACTAAGAAGGCAGCCCATAGTGAAATGGCATAAGGACGGTGCAAGCTGGGAACGAAATGCAACTGTTGGAATGTTCCAACCATCATATCTGCCTGAGATTCAGATCTGGTTGGTGTTAGGATATTCCAGACTCATCGAGTCTAGAAGAAAATGAAAGTTTGCAACACAAATCGACGAGAAGATGTTGCGAGATTCTCGGAATGAACTACGATAGCAAGCTCCAAAACATGAGCTGGTCTTGCTGCAAACCTGTGAACACGTTGTCCAAGACAAGCATGACCACGTAGTAGTCTTATCATAAAACACTACCGAGTTCGGGTGGGGGAACCATCATCGGTGATAACGAAGTCCTTACATAAGTCCGGATTAGCTCTTAGGAAGGAACTTCTTCTCCTTGAACAAATCAATCAGTGGCTTAGTATGCTAGGAATGCATATAGAATGAAGGTTGCAAGTCTCCAGACTACAGAATACTTCGCACATATGCATGACTGATTTGGGATGATTCCAAGGGAAACAAAACAAACCTTTCTCAAATTCATGGCGGCAACTTACACCTAAAGCACATGAATTCGAGGAAGTCACTACTTCCATCCAAACAGATGCTTCATGAACGAAACATGAAGAAATTCTTACACAAGTTTCCAATACTAGGTTGATGTTCAACATGACTCATGGGGGAGACAAAATGCTGCTGATGGGCTTAACAACAACTCATCGGAATTTCCATATCACTGGACTTCCACCATCATGTGAACACAGTGATAGCATTGGTCAGACCAAAAGATGTAATGGTATATGCTCGAGGGATCAACCACGAGTAAGACAACATCACGAATATCGTTGGTTCTGATTTGACTTGACGATAGCCCATACTCAAATCCAAGGATTGATGAGACAATAGTTCCAGAAACTGATCACAGGGACCAATCGATGAAGATATCATCCTTCTTCAACACACACTACACAAAAATATCCTTTTGGAACGAACTAAGTTAGGCAAGCTTTTATCTCCAACTCTCCAAGTTGTTGTCTAGCTTAACCAACTAGCTCAGGGATATCCAACACAGATTCTTGGAGAAATGATGGTTCACAGGAAACCAACTTGATCACGAGCTCAACATAACAGTCAGGAGACAACCCAGTAACACTTCCAAGAAGATATTTGGAAAGTCACGAACCGCCGGTATGTTATAAGCTCGAGAACAATCTTGCTTTTGAGGGCAAGACGATATGATCAAATGAGTGAGGACTTGACAAGATCCTAACCCATCAATCGAAGTGTGCACCAGAAATAGGGACTAGGTAGCACGATCAATCTTAGGATGATGATTTAATAACCAAGACGCTAAGAATGAGGATATTGTCCATTATCTGCCAAGCAACGAGTTGCTCAGAGTATTGATTTCACACATCACAATTCACTTGTCGGCATTCCGGTTGCATCAACACGGGACCGAGGAATGAATAATGATAGCGAGAAGTATCACTGCGTCAAGAATTCATAAGAGAAAGTGCAATTCTCATGACGCTCCTGACATAAAGTGGGTAATACTTCAGGATAGAACAGAATCAAAAGTTGGATTGGCATTTGATCTGCGGAATACAACTACTTTGACCCAGTCCTAGATATGGATGAGGTACTGGAGTTTGTTTCTCCAAGTCATTCAAGATGTAATGGCTTGACGGACCACAAGAGTAAAAGGGCACCAATGAACACAAATGCACACATACTCTTGGTTATCAACTGATGGAGGAGGGTCGGAATACAACTAAAGAGAACAACCCAAAGGAACGTATAATTTTCTGAGTTGTGGATGCATAGGTTAGTATGTCGAATCAAGTTCAACATGTTTCTTCCGGATAACCCATGCAGGAAAGTAGAACTGGCAGATTCACAATTACGAATGGAGTACTCCTCAAGAGCACTCTGGTTGTGATCTTTTGGTTCAAAAGAACTTCTGCCATAACTAGTTCATGGTATTTGGAAGAAGGAAATACCATGGACCTCGAGGACTATCGCAAAGTTACTAATATCCTAAAGGAACTAGCAAATACTAACAACATGAAGTAGGGTGAATCTCGGGTTCAAGAACCCAGGAATAGAATACCTACTAACTAATAACATCACAGGATGCTTTCAAGAATAATGGCCAGAATCATCACACTGGGGATACAAAAGCATTGCTAAATTGGTAGATGACTTCCTAAACAACTAGGGTCATAATAGTAGCTCCAACATCTATGCCGAGGCAACAAAGTACCTCAACTTACCGATTAGTGTGCTTATTCTGACCAAAAAGGACATCGGGAACGGAAGAAAAGGATTTGCAAATGCATCAGACTATTTAGAGACCTGGGATGACTCGGACAGCATAACGACTGTAAATGATCAAAATGATTTGAGACATCCTACGAAAATGGTGGCATAACCACTCAACATCACAATATCAAGGTTCCGAGATCAACAGCTATCATACCGAAATAGTAGGAACTGAACTGGGGCTTAAAACCAACAATCTTAATAGTCTATGGTTTAGTAACACGTCATCCTGATAGATAGATGAGAAGCCTAGTTCTTAACCCACGTAGAAGAGAAGAGGTTGACTCAGATCAGAAGGCCATGAGGTATAAGGAGTAAAAAGAGCCTTACGTTCCCTTCCACAATCAATTCCCTTACATAACTAAAGCATTTCTAGACACAACTTCGACCGGTTTGGCTTGGTAATCCTCTGATGATCAGGCTCTGATACCAAAGCTGTCAGGACCCTGATTCCAAGTCACATCGATCTAGCCGGTAACACCTCATATCACTTTGCGGCCTCACACACGGTATTCCCACGGGTGTCGCCTTACCATGGCCCGGGACCGTTTGCGTCTTTTGGCTCACGTATATGATAGTGTCGCTAGCATCCATATGATAGAGAACCCGGGCCGACATGGCTAGTCGTGAACCCAAAGCGGCGCTTAACCTATGGGGACAGGCATACATGAATCACATCGAACATGTCACCATGAACGTATAAATTGGGCTGTAGCACTGGGCTAACAGGACTCCGGTATCTGGGCTGTAGCAGGCTAGGCAGGACTCGAATAACAACTGCGTGACATTTCCCGAAAGACGGACATAGGAACGAAGTGAAACACATGCCGGCCAGTCAAGTGTCCAAGCAGTAGTGCTTTGGGCTAGCAGGACTCCGGTGAACTGGCATGTAGCGGACTACTACCGCTCGAAGCACGAGACTACATTTCCCCATATGAGAGGCTGCCAAGGATAAACAACTAGTTTGTCGGATCCCACACATACCAAGCATTTCAAACATACACACAATATGCTCAATATGTGTAGATACAACATGGCATCACAACATAACTCTACGACTCAAATATTTATTCATTAGGCTCCGAGGAGCGAGATATTACAAACATGGGTCTCATGACCCAACACTCGAAACATACAAGTCAAAGAACAAGCGGAAGCTAAACATGTCCTGAAAGTACAGCTATAAATGAAAAAGGCCGAGAAGCCTCGACTATCTACGAGATCTGCCGAGGGCACAAGATCGTAGCTGAGGTAACAAGCTAAACGTCAAGTCCAAGCGGAACTACTAGCGAGACCGACGCGTCTCTCGCAAAACATAAAATAAGAAAACGTGAGTACAAATGTACTCAGCAAGACTTACATCGTAACTAACTACATATGCATCATTATCAATAAAGGGGTGGTGGAGTTTGACCGCAGCAAGCCAGCTTTGACTCGGTGGCTATCCTGAACTACATTTGCAAGTAACTCTTTTGAGGTGGCGCTACGAGTCCACATATTCACCATATCAATACACCACTATGGACCCGCCTCCCGTCTCCCTACGAGAACGCCATCCATAGCACTCACGCTTATCTTGCACATTTTAGGGTATCCACTTTCACTTGTCTATGAACTGATATAGGCAACCAGAAGTCCTTCTCCGTGGACACGGCTATTCAATAGATCATATTAACCTGCAGGGGTGTACTTCTTCACACACGCTCTCACCACTTACCGCCGTTTACACGACATGTACTCGACAACCTTCAAGCGGAAGCCCAACGTGGGTGTCGGCCACGGCCTACCTAAACACTCAAGTCCCTAGTCCAGGTTTATCGCCTATTCGGGTTCCATCCGTAGGGAGTCCGGCCGAGGTTTCCCATACAGCCCGAACGATGTGTGTGGTTCCCGAGACACCAAACGGGCGAATCGTACACGGGCCACGGTGCCTACCGCAACACAACCCACCCGTATGGTCAGCGCTATGTGGCTCCCCAGCATGCTACAAACAATGTAAACTACTTGCAACTCCTGACTGAGGACAAGGGTGGTTAAGAAGCCGAGAGAGTCAATTAAGGATCCCAATGTGTGGTAGTAACTGTTTCATGGATCACAGACACAGAACTCAGTTCCTGAGGACGGCTGCAATGAGACAACCCACCATGTACTCCTACATGGCCTCTCACCGCTACCTTTACCAAATCGTGTTCACACCCTTAGCTCACACACGCAGTAGGACATGTTCACACACCTCCGATTCATCCTCGATGAATCGGACCTGACTCAACTCTAAGCAGTAGCGTGCATGACAACAAGCATGAATGAGTAGGCACAACATGGCTCAAACAACTCCTACTCATGCTAGTGGGTTTCATCTAATTCTTTGTGGAATGACAGTCATGCAGAGGATAAAGGGGTTCAGCTACCGCAGCAAGTAACACATGAGTCGTTGTTGTCCTAATGCAGTAAAATAGAGCAGGAGCGAGAGAGTGGGATTATATCAGAATGAACAAGGGGGTTTTGCTTGCCTGGCACTTCCGAAGATAATATATTTCTTCATCGGTGTCATCGAATTCATCGTCGGTACGTCGCTCTTGAGAGGGGACAATTACCGCAAACAAGAGAGAACACAATCAATGCAATGCACATTCACATGAATGACATGTCATGTTAAGGTACTGAATTCACCTAATGCAATATCTAGCCAAGTTAATTGAAGTGGAATTCAAACAAGAATAAATTCCAACTCCAAATGTTATTTCATAATTTACCCTAATCATGATTCATCCTATTCGGTGAGGTTAACTTGTTCAAACATGCATGATCATGGCATAAACAAATTCTTCATATTTTTCTGATCATTTTTCATATATAACTTATTTCATTCTGAGCTACGGTTGAATTTATATGATTTTTAGAAGTTTGGGGTATTTTCTGAAATTTCCTGAATTATAATAAATCCAGAAAATGGGTTATTGCGTCAGCCTGACGTCAGTGGTCAACGGGACATGGTCCGGGTCAAACCTGACAGTGGGTCCCGCATGTCAGTATAATTAGTTTAACTAAAAATTAATTAAAACTAATCCTAAATAGTTAACAGGGCTGGGCCCCACCTGTCATTGACTCAGGAGAGTCAACCAGGGCCCACCCGTGGTCAAAGTCAAAGTCGGCTGCGGCGTTTAGCCGCCAGCGAGCAGCCGGGCGGCGAGAGTGGTTTTATAACTCGGCGACCAAATGGGCCGCGGAGGGCATCTAGGAGGAGCTGGGGACGAGCCGAAGCTCTTGGTGGGGTTAGCTGGGGTTGGGGTGGCCGGAATCGGCGCCGGCGACGACGGCGACGGGGCCGCTCGGGTGCGTGCGAGTGAGAGGGAGCAGAGGAGAGGGAGCAGTCCATAGGGAGTGGGGAGAACGAGGGGAGGCTCTGGGTGCCTCCGTGGCGTCGCGAGGGTGTCGGGGAGGCTGCCACCGCTGGGCGAGGAGGTGGCCTGCTCTCGGCTGGCGCCACGCCTCGCCTCTGCCTATTGGCAGAGGAAGACGATGAGCGGCGGGGTAGGTGGGCTGGTCTGGTGGAATTGGGCCAGGTGGGCTGAGAGGTGAGCGCCAGGTAGTCCTTCTCTCTCTCTCTCTCTCTCTCTCTCTCTCTCTCTCTTTATTTTCTGTTTTCTATTTTTCTGTAAACTGTTGGGCTTTGTTAAAAATACTAAATCAATCCCAAAATTCATGCCACTGCTCATGACCACTGTTGGAAATATATCCTACAAGAAACATTTCAGTTTGGGATTATTTGAGCATTTAAATTATTTATTAGCATTCAAATGCCCAAATGCAAATACTTTATGAATTAATCCAGGACCAAATATGACATGAAAATGTGCAAGACCTCCGGGTTCTGGTTTAAAGCATTTTTCCGTAAATGATGAACATTTTCTAAAGCCATTTGAAATCACTTGAAAAATATTTTTGGTTGAGCCTATTTGAATTCCTTTAATGCTAGGGTTTAGGCAATCCCCATTTCAAATTTCATGAAAATTAAACATGATGCATGGATGCAATGCCACTAGTTACAAGCAAGCTCTAGGGTTGTGACAAAACTGCGGCACTCGGATGGGATAAGACGACGACGCCTCGATCTTTGCGCCGCCTTTTTCGCCACATATCGCGTGCGCGCCTGTTGCGGGATTTGACGGGATTGCTTGGGCCTACCAGTCAGCCACTCGGAAACAGCCCCATATAAAGCGTCGGACAGGGTATTTTGAACAGTGCGACTCCAATCTTCTCCTCCCTCCGCCTCCAATCCTTCTCACTGCGCCCTTAGCCTATGCAGCGCCGCAGCTCAATACTTTGCTTCGCCGGTGACCATGGTGAAGGAGAAGACCGCAACCCTGGAACGGGCAGGATTGTCGAGTGGGCATTGGAGCTGTCAAGCTTTGGTCTCAAATTTGAAAGCACATCAACTATCCAAAGCAGAGCGTTGGCAGAATTCATAGCAGAATGGACGCCAACACCAGATGAAGAGATTCCGGAGACGAGCATTCCCGTCAAGGAAGCAGGCAAAGAATGGCTGATGTACTTTGATGGTGCCTTCTCGCTGCAAGGCGCCGGTGCCGGCGTGCTGCTTATCGCACCCACCGGAGAGCACCTCAAGTACGTAGTCCAGATGCACTTTCCCAAGGAGCAAACGACAAACAATACCGCAGAGTATGAAGGTTTGCTTGCCGGTCTCGAGATCGCAGTGGACCTTGGGATCAAAAAGCTTATTGTCGTGGGTGACTCGCAGCTTGTCGTCCGCCAAGTGAACAAAAGATTACCGTAGTCCGTTGATGGAAGCCTACGTTGATGAAGTGAGGAAGCTAGAAGAGCACTTTGACGGCCTGCAAATGGAACATGTTCCAAGAACTCGAATGATATCGCCGACAACACCAAAGTCTGCTGCACTTAAGTTGCACTGTGGAACCAGGGATTTTCGTGCTCAAGCTGACTCGACCAACAGTAAAACCATCGACCGGACAGAGCAAGAAGAGGAAGTTGACCTCTGGTGACTACTTTCCGACAGAGCTTCCCGAATCCGTCGTTGCAAAGGTCCCCAAGATCAACACCAACAGTGCTGAGGAGCAGTCTGCTCCGACAGGCCCCAGGGTTTGTTTCGTTGAAGCAGACGCTCCCGACAAGTCTTGCTCGGCAAGCTTGTCGGGGAGCATCAAGCTCCGCAGGCCGCAGTGTTCTTGCCGTGGAAGCTGATGTTCCCGCAGCAGCAGATGTGCCTTTAGTCCTTGTTGTCGAGCCGCAAGCTCCAAAGATGGGCGCAGCAGATTGTCCATTTCCTTCAGACGGAGAACTTTCCCAAGATCAAGAAGAAGCCGAAATAGTAGCCCGACAGTCAAATAAGTACCAGTTTGTCGACAAGATACCGCATGTAAGAAGACTCAACGGTGTGAAATTGAAGTGTATTCCTGTGGAAGATGGACAGAAGCTGTTGGCGAGAGATACACGGAGGCATATGTGGTCACCACATTGGCGCAAGAGCACTTGCCGCAAATCTTTCCGGCAAGGTTTCTTCCGCCGACAGCCTCCGTGATGCAAATCGCACAAGTAACCAAGTGTGAAGCGTGCGGTTCCATTCCAAACAGATACACCAACCAGCTCAAGCTCTCTAGACGATCCCTTTATCCTGGCCATTTTCAGTCTGGGGGCTCGACATCCTCGGCCCCTTCCCCCGAGCTGTCGGGGGCTTTGAGTACTTGTACGTCGCCATCTACAAGTTCACAAAGTGGCCGAAAGTGGAAGCAGTGAGGAAGGTGACGGCACAGTCAGCAGTCAAGTTCTTCAGGTCGATTGTTTGCCGTTTCGGAATCCCTAACAGGATCATCACCGACAACGGCACTCAATTTACGAGTCGCACCATCATGCAGAACGCCCAAGATCTTGGCGCCAAGGTCTGCTTTGCTTCATTGCTCACCCGAGAAGCAACGGTCAAGCGTAGAGGGCAATGCTGAAGTGCTGCGCGGGCTCAAGACCAGAACTTTCGGCTGCTGCACAAGTGCGGAAGAAAGGATTGAGGAGCTGCCGGTGGTTCTTTGGTCGATCAGACGACGCCAAATCGAGCCACCGCCGGACACCCTTTGCTCTAGTCTATGGAGCAGAGGCAGTTCTCCCCACGGAACTCAGATACGGATCGCCTCGAGTGCTCACTTATGATGAGGTTGAGCAAGAGCAGCTGCGACAAGATGACGCGCGCTGCTCCTTGAGGAAGATCGCCTTCGTGCCATCAGGCGAGCTGCTCGCTACCGACAAGCTTTCGCGTCGCTACCATAGCCGCAGAGTTAGTGCCGTAAGTCTCGAGGAAGGCGACCTTGTTCTTCGCGCGTTCGATCTGCCAAGAATTCAAACAAGTTGACGCTTGAAGTGGGAAGGCCCTTATCGGGTGAAACGAGTCACTAGGCCTGGCGATGTCCGCCTTGAGACCGAAGATGGCATTCCGTGAGCAACTCCTGGAACATTGAGCATCTTCGTAAGTTTTACCCATAGGGCGCGGTTATCGGAACCCGTTCCGGCAACCACCTTTTGTACAAGTCTTGCCGCTGTTGCATGTAATCCTTTGTACAAAGCCGGGCGCAGACCCCGTGCATCAGTAAAGCTCATGTGTTGCACACAACTTGTCAAATTCATGCTTTCATCATTTTATTGCATGTTTTGACTAACACTTTGTGCAGCAACCACACCCGGTAAGCAAAATCGAGCCGCTAGGCTCCATAACATTATTTCCTCTTCTTTCTCTTTTCTCAAAGAAAGGAAGGCTCCCTCGCGCACAAGTTAACCAGGGGGGGGGGAGGAGATAATACTATGGACCAGGCACCGCTCGAGGAAATTTCACCTCATCGGGAAGCAAGAGATGTAAAGCTAAGTTGCCAAAGTTTGAGCAATCAATTTTTAAATTTTCAAGTTATCTTCCTCGAACGATAGTACTTTGTATGGAAAACCTGTGCGCAGAGGAACCAACTCGCCGGCTAGCCACGCCCTTACTTTGTTTCGAGTCCACTCAACAACTTAAGTGAGCTGCAGCTAGTCGCGACAAGGTTGCTTGTCGGAGGCACGCTGCTGACGTTCCGCACTCAGCGCTCGTGGCAATAGTGCCCGCACCGACAAGTCCCCCAAAAGCATAAGGCAGAAGCGTACAAAGGAAGGAATCAAGTAGAGGAAATAACGTTGCATTGATCGCCTAAGATAGAGTATATTACAAAATAACTTGTCGCTGATCTAACAAAGTGTTCTAAAACATGATCGGCAGCGACAAGGGGAAGATAAAATTGGCGGCCTAGTCTACGCGGTCGCCATCGATCCGCTTGATCTTGTTCACCTTGTCCACAATGGCTCCGACAAGGGCTTTGAGCTCCTCCACGTTGGCGTCTGGCGGCAAGGATCTGAGGACGCCGTTAAGGTTGAGGCCCGGATAGCAGAAGGCCACCTTTATCAACACCTTCTCGAGGGCTCCTGCACAGATCTGGCGTGATTCCTCGGCCAGCTGCTTCGGGACCTCTTCCCGGAGTCGCTAGAGACCCGTCACCACGCCTTTGAAGAATAAGCTGAGTTTGGCGCTGGGTTGGAGATGCTCGTCGAAGGAGTATGCAAGATCTGCCATCCCCAGCTCCATCAGCTCGTTGTGGATGTCGGCGGCGGTGTCCACAAGACCTTCAGTCCAGTGCTCCACGCTCTCCCTCGAGGTGCTCTGGATGGAGGCAGCATTCGCTAGCAGCTCCTCCTTGGCCTTAATCGCCTCCAACAAGCCCACCTCCCGCTCTCTGGCGACGTCCAACGTCTGCGTCAGAGTGGTCAGTTTCAGCTCAAGATCCGCCTTGGAATCCTTGGCGGCGTCGAGCTCCTTGCCCCTATCAGCGAGACGACTCTGCAGCTCGCCAAGAGTGTAGGCGTCCTTCTCGCATTCACGCTTGAGCACGGCAAGCTCTTCGCCGCTCTTCTTGAGGCTGGCCTCCAGCTATGCCACTTTCGCCTTCAGCTCTTCCTTGGCGGCCTCGGCGGCTGCGGCAGCATCCTTCGCTTCTGGCGCCCGCCAGTGACTCCTCGCGGCAAGGTCTTCTTCATGGCTGTCCAGGTTGACCTTCCGCTCGCTTAGCTCGCTTCCTACGCGGCGAAGCTTCTCAAGAGCTACCATTGCTCCTCCTCGGCCATGACCTTCTCAAGTATGAAGGCCGTGCGCTCTTACGCAAGTTGCCCCAGCGCTTCGCCACGTCATGGAGAGCTTCTTGGTTGGTGCTCCGAGCTCTTCCGCGCTTCTCCATGTCCGCTCCTGCCCTCGCGACAAGTGCTTCCCGGGTCTCCAACTTGGCCTGCCGGGCGCGTAGAGCGACAGCAGCTTCTTCAAAGCTGCTCCTCCTCGAACTTCGCCGCTGCTTTGCTTGGCGCGTCCACCAGCGTCAGCCCAATGAGGCGAGTAGCTCGCCGTCGAAGGTCTCTCCTCGACCGGCGCCACAGAACTCGGTTCCCTGTGGGAGCTTGATGAAGACGCCTTCGCCGCCTTCGTGTAGGCGCCGGGCTGGGGCCTCGATTCGACGCCGCAGCAGCGGCGGGGGAGTCGGCTGTCGGTGTAGCGCTTGGCGCTCCTGCGGCCTCAGGGCCGTCAGTGCAATCGCTCGACCCCTCGCCGGCCTCTGCGTCGGTAGCCTCAGTGGCCTCCTCGCCAACAAGCTCGTCGGCGACGGCCTCTTCTTCCACAACGACGACCTCTTCTTCCTCGACGGCGGCCTCGTCGGTGTTGCCGCGCGCTTCCTCCTCGCCGGTAGCCTCGACCTCCATAGGCTCTGCGTCAGACGAAGAAAGAGCAGTCAAGCAATTGTTCAAAAAGAGAAACAAAAGAAAGCAAGCCCAAGGGAAATTTTTGTGTAAGGGAATTACCTGTAACGGGATCCGCAGCCATGGCCTCGACCACTGGAGGGTAACTGGCGCTGTCCCTTGCCGGGGTAGCTTCCCTTGCCGGAGTGGCCTCCCTTGCCGGAGTGGCCTCCCTTGTCGGAGGGCGCTCCCTTGCCGGGGAATTCTCCCTTGGCGGCGTAGTGGCAGCAGACAGGATCTCGGGGGCAGCTTCCGAGCCCTCCTGATGAGGCTGCTCTGCTCCTACACAAGCACACAATCAGATATCAACGAAGAAGGAGCACCCCTGCACTCATAATAGTAAGGAGAAAACTGCACACTTACTCTGGGGGCTGTGCTAGGGGCTGCTCTGAGGAAGGGTTGCCGGGTCTGGCAAGGGAGTCTCGGACGCGTCCCCTGTTGCCACGGGGGAATCGTCCTCAACGACGACCGTCGGGATCTTGGCCCTCTTCGACGCCCTCTGGGCCAGCGTCCTGAAAAGGAAAGAGTCCAGAGCAAGCAAATCAGATTCAAGACGAAGCAATAAAATTGAAGAAATACAAGCACAAATCTCAAGAGCTTACTCTTCGCCTTCCTCCTCGGAGCTGAGCGCGGAGAAGTCAAACTCCGGCTCGCCTCCGGTGCGACGAGGCGGGGGAGTGGGCTCTCTTGGCCGCTTGGCGGAGGCGTCAGCGGTGGCCTGAGAAGATCCCGCCCGGTTAGTCGCAGCGGTGGGGCGCTCCCGCGGCAACCTCGCTTGCCGCGGTGGAGCGCGTCGCGCGGCGCTGCTCCTGCGGGCCAGTCTGCCGCCCCGACTCGTCTCCGGCCTTGCGGAGACGCCTCTTCGGCGGAGCCGGGGGCTCCGCTGGTGGCAAGTCGCTGGGTGGTGGAGAAGAAGCGCCCTCGGCGGGTCCACTCGACCCGGCCTCGGGCTCGACAAGCTCGTCCTCGCCGACGACCTCCCCTCGCTCGGCAAGGCTTGCCGCCTTTCGGCGTCCGCCTCCTCCACGGTGAACCCGAAGGCTCCAGTGGCAGCAGCCTGCCGCCTCCTCCACTGGTGGCAATACGCGCCATCTCCTCGTCGGTGGTGTCGCGAGTGAGCCTTTTCTGCCGTCGGAGCGGATCGGCACTTCTTCCAAGTCGTCGAAGAACTGCTGCACGACCTCGTCGGGGGGCTCCTGCCAGGTTGGAACGATCCCATGGGAATCGCACAACGGCATCATGGCGCGGATGCGGTCGAGCGCCGAGTTGTTGCACAATGGGACGACCCCCCGCGGCAACCTGAACCACTCAGGATGGTCGGGGTCGTTCTTGAACAGCTCGAGCAGCATCGCGTCCAGCTCCAAGACGGTGAAGTTCCAGTTCAGACCCGGGCGCAACCTCATGATGTCCGCCGCATTTTGGAACTCCCAAGCAGGCCTCCTCCTTTCCGGCAAAGGGAAGCGGCGCGGGCGAAGGAAGTTCTGCGCCAATCGCGCTTACGGTCAACCCAGCAAGCCCGAGGCGCAAAATCCGGTCACAATATCTTCGCCTTCAGCATCCTCCGGCGCCAAGTTGCTCCAATCTCTGCCGCGCACTATTGAGTTTGGCGCCTGGCGGTGAAGGGCTGCGGGTTCTCCTCACGACCCAGCACCAATTGGCTCTCCACTCCTCCCACTTGTTGCGGAACTCTCCTTCCAGGTAGGCCTCTTTCTTGCCGATCCTAGAGACCAGTGCTATTCCTCCGGCAAGTGGCTCTCCTCTCTCGACGCTGGGCACAAAGAAATGGCGGAAGAGTGCCACATTTGGGTGGACTCGACAAAGTTTTCGCAAAGATGCGCCAAACTGCCATGGTCAAGACGGCGTTGGGGGTGAAATCAAGGAGGCGGAGGCCAAACGTGTTCATGATGTCGTAGAAGAACTGAAAAAGCGGGTGGCAAAGCCATAATAGAAGAAAAGGGCGAAAAAGGGGTACCCTGTTGGGGACAAATCAGAGGCGGAGGCGGGGAGTACCCTCGTGCGCGGATGCACACGCGTCTCCGTCGACCAGAAGAGGTAGAAGACGTCTCGCAGCTCCCTTGCGCCGAGCTGCGGGGGGAAGATGGCCCGCTCCTTGCGCAACGCCGCGAGCCGCTGCGCCTCGGCCGACTTGACGCCCTTCTCCTTGTCGGCTTTCGGAGCCATGGCGAGGGCGGCGGAGGAGGCCGACGGCGGTGAGCGTGCTTGTGGCAAAAGGGGGCGGGGCGCTGCTCTCTTCGCACCGGAGAAGAAGAGGGGAGCGGCGGTGGTTTTCTTGACAAGACAGCGATGGCAGAGTGGACGACCTGTCCCTGTTTCCTCCGCTTATAAAGAGGGGAGGGGCGGACGCCCGCTTATACTAATAAAGAAACCCCACGACCGTGCCCACGATCTTCGCACGACGCCACGCCCCGGTGCGTGCCGTTAGTGGGGATCGTGGTGGGTCCGGGCGATTTGTGACGCGTGGTCGAGGCCACGTGTGCCCGCACTGCGTTTTGGGCCTGGCCCGACAAGCGCTTCGGCACCGCAGGTAATGCCCAGCCCCGGGGCTCTGCCGGTGTACTAGAGTAGGGGTACCCTAGTATCCCGTGCAGCATGCCGCAGACAGTTGCAGACCAGCGGCGAGGTTTGCCTCGTCCTTTGCCAAGATCCTCCGTGGCTCCTTTGGAGCCATTCAAGAACAAAGTATTTGATTAAGAAGACAGGCCCCGGCAAGAGGAGCTTGTCGGGAAGGCCACCAAGGCATGCAGAAGACAAGGCCGGAAAGAGGAGCTTGCGGGAAGGCCCGAGCGCGACAAGCCTCCGGACGCGACAAGGATTCGGCCGCGGCAAGGCGCTTGCCGCGACAAGCAACCTCTCTCCATCTCCGCTCCAGCTCATCCAGCGACGTGTCGCCATGGGGCCGTTCCATGCGCGCGTGTCGAGAGGCTGTGCAGCCAGCGGAGAGCAGCGATAAGCGGCGCTGGCAAGCTTGCCATCGTGGCGAGCGGAGGCGCACCTGACGGTCTCTGTTGCACTGTTTGGGCGACACTGACGGGCATTTATTGCTTTTGTCCCTTGCCGCCGAGTTAGGTATTTTGCATCGCATAATCGCTCGAGTAGGTGTACCAACTCCTGTTTTTACAGTTGTACCCTCGCCTATGTTGCCACCTATCGGAGACCCCTTGAGCATATAAAAGGAGGCCCATGCGCAACGTACAGGGGGTTCGGTTCATTTGACTCACTCGAGACCAGAGACACTCACGCTAGGTTTTGTAGCTTGCATTGCTCCCTAGCAAGAACACAATACATCAAACAAGCAGCAGTAGGAGTTTTATCTCTCCGGAGAGCTCCGAAGCTGGGTAAACTGCTCGTGTGCCTCTCCTTGATCCGCTCTTCGTGCGATCTCCACCCCCTCCGAACCACAAAGGGGCCTGGTCCGCCGGCCCCATAGGTGTCCGAGGGGTACGATCAGCCTCCCCGACAGAGGTCATATCAAAATGATTAAACATTGATTCTTTTGCATCAATAGTTAATTCAATGGGTGCACTGAAAATTGTTGGTATTTCAGTTGTTTGATCACATGACGCATTTATGACAGTATCAAGATTCTCTAAAATAGGTGATGTGCTCAAATCACCAAGTAACTCAACACATGATGCATTCAAGTTAACTAGGGATGCATCATTCTCATGTGAAGTTATATCATTAATACCTTTACTCTTACCTTGTCACAAAGACGTAGCTGATGTAGGTACGGGTGTTGACAATGCACCATACACTTGAGATGATGTCGCGCTCACAATCTGAGGTGGGGTTGCTCTAGTAGGTGCAACGGTGGAGGAACCAACCGGCGGTGGTGAGCATGAACTGGAATAGTAGTTGTTGTAGTCACCCAATGCATCCTCCTGTATCTGTCTCTCAAAGGTACAAGCGCGAACATACATAACAGTAATGCAATGAGGAATATAGTGAAATCTTGTACGGATATCATGGTTCAAACCACCAAAAAATCTATTCATTGTATCATCTCAGATTCTTCTATGTCACAATGATGCATATAAGATTTGAACTCTTGGTAGTAAGCATGAATAGTGTTACTGCCTTGTTTTAATTGTTCCAATTTGCGAAGCAATTCACGACGATAGTAAGGAGGAAAAAAATTGTTGTCTCATTATAGCTTCCAAAACTTTCCAAGTTGTGGGTTGGTTATCAATGTTTTTCTTACAATGTACACTCCACCAAACAGAAGCAAAACCAGTAAATGATCTAGTGGTAGCTCGTACTCTCTCAAGTTCAGAAAAATCATGGTGACTAAAAACTTCTTCTAATTCAAGCTTCCAAGCTAGATAAATAGCAGGATTAAATCTACCCTCAAATGATGGTAAAGACATAACCTGACCATATGCTTGTGTGTGTTGTCCCAACTCTCGTGATGGTGAAGATGTGTCTGTCGTCCAAGAACTTCTATCTCTGGAACCTTTCATGATTAGTAGAAACAATAAACAAAATTTGAGAATAATGTTCCTATGAACTACTAGGATGTGGTTGTAAAGTGCTCACAGTAAAGCAAATATCAATATCTTACAAGTTCTTACCATGCGGTAGGTGGTGACAGGCAACCAGCGGTGTCAAGTAACTCTGAAGATTGTGTAAAGCGATTGCCAGGGGAACGTACGTATACACGGTGTAGAAATATGTGGAGCTGGGTTGGCTATATATGGTAGCAATTTTTTTTAGCAATAATCAATTCAAAGATGCAATATTGAATAAACGCTCAACGACGGTACCGTGCTGGTCCTAGGCTAGACCGGACCAGAGACGCGAGCCTAGAACACTGATGAGGGCACGGCGTAGCACAACTAGCATCAATGAAGGATACTAAGTAGCTCTGGACAGCAAGATATAAGTGAAGATCACAACGGCAAGAAAGATAATGATGAAAAACAATCGCCAAGGTGATATACAACAACTCTCCCTCAAACTTTCCTCTTGAAAAGTTTGAACCAATTTTCTGATAACTTTTCTCAAGAATGGCACTGACTCAAGCTTTCAAACGCAAAAAGAATCACCCAATTCTGAGTTGATATGAGGAGTAAAAAAAATTCTAAAGTTGGCTTGAAAAACTAGAATAAGCTGTGTCACGAACTTCGGAGGGCATAAAGACCTATTTAGAAGCCGATTTTGAGGTGCCAAATAGTGAACATGCTTTTGTAACTATTTAGATGCGGCTCATCGCTAGCTTTCATTTGAGTACTAGCGGAGCCAAAACGAACTTCGTATGAGGAAGTTACACCTATTTTACTGACCAATGCACAAAACAGATTCCAATCCAAATTCAATTATGAGATTGAGTCTAGATAGATTCGAATCTTGTTTTTTTTTCTTCTCTATTTTTGTTTCCTCACACTTTTTTTCTTTTTCTTTCCTCTCTTTTTTTCTGAACTTTTTTTATTTTTTTCTCTCTTTTTTTTCTCTCCCTCTTTCCAAAATAAAATAGATAAGACGCAGATTGGATCAAGCGAAGATGTGAACAATCTCAACTATGATGAAGACAATGAACGGTGGGTAGCACATGGTGGAAATTGATGAATGGGATGGTGGACAGCGGAAGGAATAATGATGCAGCGGCGGCGTGACTAATGTGAACAGAACTCGAAACTCTAAACGAACTAGACACTAAGACCAGCAACTCGACACGGCGATGCAACCGATAATTCAATAATGCAAACAATGAAAATAAAATTGCAAAGGCTTAGACTGGCTAGGATAAAGGATGAATAGATCTAAATTTTTTTGTGGCTTTCTTGGACAATAGGTAAGAAAATAAATCTAATCTAGGGATAACTGGAAATTCTCACCGAGCAACCTGAAATCTGATACCACTTGATAGAGGCGAGGGTCCCGATCTTTGGATGAGATGGTAACAATCGATTTGGTGGAGACGACTTTGACGATCTGACTACAAACATGCACGACGTTGCGCCTTAGCAATCGCTAAACCAACTCCGAGAGGTTATTGACCACGCTGGAGCACGGTCAACCTGACCACGAAGGTCTATTCCTGCAAGCATTCGAAGAATAAGCAAGAATAAGATAAAGCAATCTGAATATTGCGAATATATATGAAGTATTGATAATGGTGGGGATCCGTAAGCGGTCTTGGTCTGGTCGTTGGACACAAACGAAGTACACGAAGTTGCAATGGCTAAATTTTAACTAAACAAATCCCAACGGAAAAGCTACTAGATGGATCTAATTATATATGAGCAAGTGGGGGCGGCCAAGGAGGTGGGAGGACGTCCCAAGTCAGCCTAAAACTAACCCTAGGTCGTACAAGGCCAATGGGCCCAAGTGGAGGTGACGTAACAACATTAGACTTGTAGTTTGACTCGGATTCTGCTGCACCATCAGATTATTTCGTCCATAACTCAACTCTCCAGATGAATTTGAAGGTGAATCCAATTGGGTTGGAAAGTGAACGAAATCTATTTTCCAACAAAAAAAAGAATCATCCAATTTGGAATTCGGATGAAAACGTTAATGACGTTTTGAGTCAGGTATGTCTGTGCAATCCGAATCTGAGTCCAGAACGTGAGAGACTTGGACTCTATCTTCTCTTGGGCCAAAAGTGACGTGAGAGAACTTTTTGAACAGCAAGTAAATTCCTCTTTCTCCCTTATCTTCATATGTGGATTGTACAAATGTCCCATACACCTGCAATTAGACATGGCATAAAAGTTTGTGAAGTATTCTTGTCCTGGATGACATAAATAAATTATTGCATAGTTTGCATTAGAAATCACCTCACAAATATACATGTATGCAATATTTTTGGTCGTTTCCAAGGTAGTCATGTCCTCATCACCCGACTGGGATGGTGCGAACAGCTTCCACTTCCGCCCACTTGGTGAACTTGTCCATGGCGATGTACAGGTAGTGGTAGCCCCCTGGTGCCCGAGGGAAGGGGATCAAGATGTCCAGCCCCAGACTGTGAACGCCCACATGAGTGGTATGGTCTGGAGGCCCTGAGCTGGCTGATGTATCTCCTTGGTAGGGAACAGGCAAGCTTCGCCGCACTTCACCAACTCGACCGCGTCGTTGAGCGCCGTGGGCCAGTAGAACCCACTGCGGAACACCTTGCCAGTGAGAGTCCGTGACGACGAGTGGTGTCCACAGTCCCCGCCATGTATGTCAACCAGTAATTCCTTTCCTTGGTCGCTGGAAATGCAGCGCGGTGAAACATTGTTCGGTCGCTTCCTATACAACTCACCGTCCCGGATAAAGTATGCCGGCTTGCCGGGCCATGCTCTCTGCGTCCTCTTCCTTCTCCGGCAGCGTCCCTTGCATCAGGTACTCCTTGAATTCCTTGGTCCCGCATGCCTCCTGAGGTTCGAGCGCCAAGAGCAAGCGAGCTCCTGAGGCCGGGCCACAGGCCGGGGCTCCTGTGGCAGGAGGCTGTGGGAGCTCCTCCCGAGGCTGAGCTGTGCTTGAGAGTGGAGGTGTCGCCGATGGCTTGAAGAGCCGATCCTCGAAAACACCAGGCTCGTGGGGCTACCGCTTGGATGCTCTCCTGGCGATGTCATCGGCTTCCTTGTTGGTGCCTCGGGGCACATGCTGCACCTCCAGTCCCATGAACTGTTTTTCCATCTTACGCACTTCTACGAGGTAAGCCTCCATGTGCTCATCCTTTGGCTCGTACACTTTGTTGGAGAAGTTGACGAGGAGGTGCGAGTCACCCCTAACAACAAGGCGCTTCACCCCTAGGGCTGCTGCGGCCTTTAGGCTGGCTATGAGGCCCTTGTACTCTGCGATGTTGTTGGAGACCTTCTCGCCCTGCTGAAAGTAGAGCTGCACGGTGTAGTAGAGCTTGTCCTGAGTGGGCGAGATGAGTACTGCCCCAGCCCCCGCGCCCTGATGCGCGAAGGCGCTGCCAAATTAATGACCCAGTCGTCCGGTGCCTTGCTTCCCGGTGAGGTGGACCGGTCTTCGCCTACTTCAAGTGCCGGGGCATTCGTCCATTCCGCCACGAAATCAGCAAGCGCGGCTCCCTTGATGACCCGGGTAGTGCTGAACTCCAGTTGGAATGCTTGCAGTTCGATGTTCCACTCAGCGACCCTTCCAACGGAGTTCGGGCTCCTGAGCACTCTCTCCAATGGGTAGGCTGAGATGACCTTGATGGGGTGGCCCTGGAAGTAGTGCCGAGCTTGCGCGAGGCCACCAAGAGCGCGAGCAGGAGCTTCTGAGGCATGGGATATCGTGCCCTTGCGTCCCGCAACACCGGGCTGACAAAATACATCGGGTGCTCGACAAGCGCCGGCGCGTTGGTGAGGCTTGTGTCTTGCTGGGGCCCGGACGTCTCCTGAGGTGGTGGAACTCCTGGTGCCTGGTCGCCTGCGGGGGTCTCTGTGACGTCGTCCTGCCGAGCTCGATCTTCTGTTGACGCTGCTACGGCTCCTACGGCGCCTTCCTGATCTTGTGTCATCTCAGATGCAGCTTGGCACGGCACGCCCTTGACTTAGTGCTCCTCCTGAACCGCCACCAGCGCTGCGCTGGCAGAGTACGGGGTAGCAGCCAGGTAGAGCACCAAGGACTCGAGAGGCCGTGGTGCCACCATCACCGGTGGGCTAGTTAAGTATCTCTTGAGGTCTTGGAAGGCTTGGTCGGCCTCCAGGGCCCACTCAAACGTGCCTTTCTTCTTCATCAGCTTGAAGAAGGGCAAGGCGCGTTCTCCTAGCTTCGAGATGAAGCGTCTCAACACAGTCACCCGACCGGCCAGCTTCTGCATTTGACTGAGGGTTTACAGTGGGCTCATGTCCTCAATGGCTTTGATCTTCTCCGGGTTAAGCCGCAAGTTCACCTGGCACAGGCTCTCAAAGGTCTTTTCCAGGTCTTGGATGAGGGTCTTCGCCTCCCGAGATTTCACGACGATGTCGTCGACGTAGGCCTCTGTGTTTCTTCCGAGCTGCCGCCCCAAGGTGATGTGCATGAGTCGCTAAAAGGTTGCGCCCGCATTGCGCAATCCAAAGGGCATGCAGGTGTAGCAGTACACCCCACATGGGGTCAGGAAGGTTGTCTTCTCCACATCTTGTACCGCCATTTTGATCTGGTGATATCCTGAGAACGCATCTAGGAAGCACACCAGGTCGCACTCGGCGGTGGAGTCGACGATCTAATCGATGCGTGGGAGCGGGAACAGATCTTAGGGGCAGGCTTTGTTATGGTTGGTGAAGTCGATGCACATCCGTTCCTTCCCGCCTTTCTTCGGCATTACGACGGGGTTCGCCAGCCATTCGGGATACCGGACCTGGCGAATGGCACCCACCGCCTCTAGCTTGCGGGTCTCTTGGACGATGAAGGCCTGCTTCTCAGTGGACTGCCGTCTCGCCCGCTGCTTCACTGGGCGTACATTGGGGCATACCCTTAAATGATGCTGAATCACTTGGCTCGGGACTCCTACCAGCTGGTTGGGTTCCCATGCGAATATATCCTTGTTTGCGCGCAAGAACTTCACCAATGCTTCCTCTTGCCCTGGGTCGAGGTTGGCACCTATGGTGAAGGTGGCTCCTGAGGGCCTGTCCTCGTTGACCGGCACCTGCTTGGTTTCCGCCATGTCTTGCGTGAACAATTGCTTCTTCTTGGTCGGCATGGCTACCTTGGGCTCGGAGGCGCCCGCATCGGCAGGCTGCGCTGTCTCAGCGGTTCTGAGGGCAAGCTTGAGTGCCGTCATGGCCTCCTTGGTGTCCCCCTTGATGGTGAGGATGCCCTTGCTCCCAGGCATCTTCATGAGGTTGTAGGTTAGATGAGTCGTCGCCATGAACTGGGCGAGAGTTGGGTATCCGAGGATGGCGTTGTACAGGAGGCTGATGCGGGCGATGTCAAAGTCGACCAGCTAGGTGCGGTAGTTGTCGCACGTGCCGAAGGTGACGGGGAGGCGGATATGTCCCACAGAGCAGGCAGCGCCGCCACCAACTACTGAGAAAGGCCTGCTGAGACTGAGCCGCTCAAGTCGCACATGAAGAAGGCTGAAGGCCTCTACGGAGAGCAAGTTGAGGCCTGAACCGCCGTCGATGAGGGACTTGGTAACAGCCACGTTGCAGATGGTGGGCGTGCAGAGCATTGGGAGCTCGCCCGAGCTAGCGGTGGAGTTGGGGTGGTCTCCTAAGCCGAATGTGAGGTCAGCCTCGGGCGCAGCCCAACCCGGCGGAGCCCTCGGGTGCTTGGAAGCGGCACCAATCTGACGGAGGAACGACTTGATGTGGCGATCTGAAGGCGGTGCTTGAGAGCCGCCCAGCAGGGCTACGACTGCATGGTGCGCCGGCACCACGTAGCGAGCAGTGAAGAGGTCGCAGAGTTCCCCAGGAGGCAACCGTGGATCTAGGGAGGTTGAGCAGCCAGGCGCGTGGCTCGCCGGCGAGGGCCATGGGAAGCCAGTTGGCCATAACCTTGTCGTCGCCCCCAGCCACGAGGACTGCGCTTCGTACGCCAGCTGGAACGCCGACGGGTCCGCCGCGCCGTCGTAGCGCGGCGACATCTCCAGCCGGAACTTGGGTGGCCATCGCACCTGCTAAAGGGCGGGGGCCAGGGCTCAGAGCCCCCTGGCCCCGCCGTCAGTCCCGGCTGCCGGAGCCGGTGGCAGGGCGCCTGCCATGAGGGCGAAGCGTAGATCGACGGAGGAGAAGCTACGATGCACCCCTACCGGGCACGCCAAATGTCGAATCTGGGGTTCCGACAAAACCCTTAAGGTTTGAACTCTAGGGTGCGCGTGAAGTTGTTTCCCCCCGCTTACAGATCTATGCCCTGGCTCATGAAGATCTCGCGGACGAACTCGATGAACTAGCAACACAAAGACACAAGATTTATACTGGTTTGGGCCACCGTTTTTTTGAGGAACTGAGACAGTGGGAGAGGCTCCCACTGTTATATATTAATTATCATAACACATTTACAGAGTGTAGTTACATCATGTACATTGCACCCATCCCACTTTGTGGTGGTGGGTATAGAGGAGTAAGGGATCTGCTAATCAGAGGGTAAGGAGTCCAAAAGTAAGAAGATAAAGTCTTTCTTATTATCTTTAACCCTATACTGTAAAAGGCTAAGATCCTCTTTGAATCTGTTCAGCCAGTATTTATATGAAGGATGAATATTTCTGAACAGCTTGTTATTCCTCTCTTTCCATATGCTCTAGGAAGCTTGCATGTTAATTTCCATGAAGAGAGGCTGATTCCAGGTAGTTTTTGCTTGTTCTATCCAGGATAATCGGTTGGCTTGGGGTCCAGGGTCCAAACCAAAAGTGGCCCAACAGCTTCTACTAAATGGGCATGTGAGGAGCATGTGATCAATATCTTCTTCTTTTTGTCCACACAGTAAGCAGTTAAGGTTGGTACCGATGTTGTAGTGCCTTCTTTTCAACATGTTTCTTGTGTTTATTCTATCCGAAAGCACAAACCAGCCAAAAACTTTGATTTTGGTCGTGACTTTTGATTTCCATAACCACTGGTACGTTTTGTGGGCCCTCATATCTCTGAAATAGAAATTGTAATATTTTTTTGCAGAGAATTCTCTGCCCCCAAGTGTATGACCAGACATCCTTTGTGTTTTGATTGTTGTCAAATGTTATATGGTCCATGAGTCCTTGCATATCTTGCACCTCCTCTAGGGATTGACTGGAGAGTGGCAGATAGAATGCTTCATCAAGGGAGTTTATGGTCAGGAAGTCCTTGACCGAACAATCTTCATTTCTTGCATATGAAAATGCCCTGGGATGTGTGTCTGTGAGGATTTCGTCAAGCCAAAGATCTTTCCACAGTAGCACATTGTCACTAGTATGCATCTCAACCTTTGAGATCGCTCTAAAAATAGGAGTTAGTTTAAGTATGTCTCTCACCAAAATGATCCACATGGGTTAGAGGCATGTGGAATTTTGTCGGTGTAATAAGTGGACCATAACAGCTCAACCCAAGGGAGATCATATCTGTTGTAGAATTTGTGTAAATATTTTAGCAGCAACGCATCACTTTGTATCCTGAGATTTATTATCCCGAGATCTCCACACTTTTTTGGTCTGCATGCTCTGTCCTATGCAGCTAAAGAATTACATTTTTCACCTTGCTCTGTTTTTTTGTCCAAAGGCATTTCCTTCTCAATTTGTCCAGCAGCTCAAGTATTTTTGGTGGAAAACGAAGTGTGCAGAGTGTAAAAATTGTCAATGAGGTAATGACTGTGTTCGGGCCACCGTTGTGGTGTAATACCCTAGTCCAGTGTGTGGTGGTGCTTTGCCTCTTAGGCTGATGATGAACAGTACAAGTGGAAGAACATCTTCCTGATGTTGAGGTATTCTTGTGCTCGTCGAACTTGTGTGGGTGACATGCCTCTGAATGAGTTATACAATGTGATCAAGCCAAGATGCCCCCTACCGTGGTGGCTAGCTCTACTTATACAGGCCCTGGTCCTCTCCCCAAATACTGAGCAGGAAGGGAGCCAACAACGGCGACCAATTTGAAAGGGGACAACTAGTACAAGCTATCCTGACAAAAGTGGTCTTCGCCTGCAAAAGGCTCTGGTGGTGACGCCGTCTTGGGCTCCACGGTGACCTCAGTCCGGCTGGCCTGCTGGTCTTGGTCTCATTGCACCAATATGGAAACCTTTACCTGATGCCTCGGTACTCCGCGCCTGCGCTGGCCTCCTTAACACCAAAGAGGAAACAAGGACGCTGCGTGCGCTGGTGCCCGCCTGGCGCTTGTCTGGTGTCAATCGTCATGGCTCACGTCACGAGAGCCTCGCGAGGTTTGCCCTGCCTTGATATCTCCGCTCCTCGTGAGCCTTCCTGGAGAGGCTGCCCCTGAGGAGATCTTGCATCGTCCGCCTCGCGAGGCTTGGCCCCTGGCAAGGGTCTTGAATGCCTTGTTGATGAAGATGTGTCGTACAGGCCTGCTAGCATAGCCACACCATGGGCCGTAGGCAGGCAAGTCTAGGGACCCCCGTTCCTAGAACGCCGACAACATGCTCGTCAGGGCTATACTGTTTACTCAAAGCCCTCAGGCCGGAGCCTTTTAAGCCAACTCCTTGCTTGCTGTTGCCGCCTGATCTTCAGAAACAACGTGTCACGCGGCATAATGATCGTAGGGTGGCGAGCATCAACCCCCTTGACTTCGATCCGATCCCCGTCAACCTCAACTACATTAACGATATGTACTGTGTCGGCATGAACACATCTTGGATGGTGCTCGTCGACGATCGCGGAAGCTGGATGCTCGTGGAGGTCTACAACCGGCGATTGACCCCCCTTCCTTCAATTAACACTGCACTGCTTTGGCACCGCGGCCTAGAATACTCGGAATCTTACAATAGCCAACATGATACCAACTTTGATTTGCTCAAGGTTGTAATCTGCCAAGTTGTGGGGACCCCGACTCACAAGTCGTGATCACCGAATGCACGTGTACAGTGATCCCAGAGATCAATGCTCACTGAACACACAGAAGCTGAATAACAAGAGTCTTACATCCATACATACAGCCTTACACAAATTATGACCATTATGGTCAAGTCTTACATAGATAAAGCCACAAGGGCTGAATACCAAATAAACTTAAGCAGTGGAAATCTTCGTCGATAAGTAGAATCCATGCCATCTGCCTTAACCCTACATGCATTCTGACTGGGAAACGTCCTAGTTCGCGTGTTCGTCTCCAAAGAACTCTTCTTCGAACTCCTGCTCTTCCATGCCTGGTCAATTAAATAACCAGTGGCAAGCCAATGAGTACTTTGAATGTACTCGCAAGCAACCCATGATTTGGTTCAAAGTAACAATGCAATTGTACAACAAGTAAGCAACCTAGCTTCACGCTAGTTGGGATGTCCTATCAACTCGTGAGATATGCATCAATGAACTTGGGTAACCTTGAGAACAGGTTACAGATATCAGCATAAATAGAATTTGAATCAAATGCCATGCCATTCAACATGTCAAGTCACCACCTTGACACAAATAGTTCCTTTCCACACACACACGCACTGAGATTGTAAAGTTTCTGGACATAGTTTAAGTAGCACCTCCCAACTGTCCATGACCGTGGACACGGCTATTCGAATAGTTTGACACTCTGCAGAGGTTGCGCACTTTACCCACAATATCCGGGAAGCTTTCGTGTCACCCACGATCCCACAGTACCTCAAGTACTTGGGGGAAGCACCCGATCATTACCTTTACCTAGACGATACTAACATAGGGTCCACTCGTTGATACACAGCCCTCGTGTATAAGCAAAAGATCGTGGGACTTTGCCCTTTTCATGTTATCACGCATACATGAAGGGACCAACGGTGTGTCCGGTGCCCTGTGAAAACAGTCATGGCCGCCTATCCAAGCGCGACCCCGTCCCGAGAGTGACCTCAAGTCACCCCCATCATTAGTAATGTGGGCACCATGCTAGTATCAGTCCAAGTAATCAATAATGCCCCGTCCCAAGGTGTAGAGTGGTTGCACATGTTTGGTTGGGACGGTAATGACACATAAATCTAATCCATCATTTTACACACTCCAAAAGCCCTCTTCGGTACACCACTTCTTCCTCAAGTGGTGACCTTAGTTCAACATCTCCCAAGGGCATTAGGGGCACCCGAAGGGGTTTTCGAAAGAATGTAACCACGAAGAGTTCATGGTACACATGCATCATTATGCATCAACTAGTCTCTTGACAATGCATTCATGAACAAGGTAAGGTCATAAGTAGGGGTCGGTATGCATCATGTGGTGGTTCACGACAAGTTTACCACCGTCATATTTCATCATCGTGCAATCGGAAAAATGGTACCGATGAACAAGAGGGTGTCATGGTCAAAGGGCTGCTTGCCTTGGTTGCCTTGTTCTTCGAGGTCTTCAAATCCTTCTGCTCCTTCTTCCTCGCAACTTCGTCAAATACGGGATCTAATCGTTGCAAGGAAATAACGGAAAAATAAGACAATAATGAAAACAAAAAAGTCAAAGTGCTCAGAAAAATGTCAACTTATTTTTGTAAAATACTAGGAGGAAAACTAGGAAGGGGAAAATTCTTGGTTTTGGATTTGGAGTTATGGGGACAGACTAGTGGATTTTCAAACAGAGGTTTTATCGTTCAATTTTGAATTTAAATTTGAAAAGTGCAGAAAAGTGTAATGGATGGGTATGAAAGTTACATCAATAAATAGGTGGAATTATTTCATTTGGATAAGTATTTTATCCTATGGAATTTTTATAAAACAGACAGAAAGAGAAAAAGAAAAGTGGCACTGTGCCACTGGGCCAGAAAGGCCACGGGGCAGCAGGCCCAGAGGGAAATCAGCCCGCGCGAGGCCGCCACGTCGAAGGCGTAAAGGCGAAGTACGCCTTCAGCCGACGGGCGAACCGGTGCGCGCGCGCGTGCGTTTTTAAACCTGACGGGTGGATCCCACCCGTCAGGGTGTAAGGCTGACGGACAGGGCCCACGGCTATCGTCGTCTACCTCCATCCAGAGGAAACGGCGAGCTCGGCGGCGGCGAGGCAAGGCACGGGAGGATGCGTGGGTGGTACCGTTGGACTCAGGGGGATGTCGCCGTTCGGGTGGTGATGGAGATGGTCGCCGGAGCAGCCTGGTTCACCAGCGACGAGGTCACGCGGCGGAGGTGCTTCGGGCGTCGATGGTTCCGGCCGTTCCCGGCTGCAAAAAGAGAGGGGAAGAGAGGGGAAAGGGTCAACAATTCCGCGCGGTTCCAGATTGAGAGAAAACAGGGGCGGAGGAGGCCTGTACCGCGCGAACACCGACGAGGCAAGGCGGTGGCGCTCGAGCTCGATATCGAGCTCGGGCGGATCCGGAGACAAATGGGTGGTGCGGGAGGTGGATTAGGAGTGTGGGGGAGCGACATGAAGTGAGAGAGGGGCTCGGGGTCGCCTTTTATAGGCTGGCCGAGGTCCACCGTAGGCACGGCCTTCGGGTGCCCGCGGGATCGGCTCGGGTGGCTGTTAGAGAGGGAATGGAGGGCTCGGGGGTGTTCGTGGGTGTGGTGTAGGGTGCCAGGGTGAGAGAGGAGGAGCGGGGCGACGTACGGGCGGGCCATAGGAGCGGCGCGAGCATTGGCCGAGCGGGGCGGTGCTCTGGCGCGAGCTGCAGGAGAGAGAGGAGGGTGCGGGAGCAAGTGGGCGGCCTGCTGGCGTGGCGGTTGACAGCATGAGCAATCATCTGGAGGGCTGCAGTGTTGGCTTGGCGTTCCTCTCGGAAGGCTTGGAGGAGCTGCAGTGTTGGCTTGGCATTCCTCTCGGAAGGCTTGGAGGAGCTGCAGTGTTGGCTTGGCATTCCTCTCGGAAGGCTTGGAGGAGCTGGGCCATGTCCATGTTTGGAGGTGGTGGCGGTGGTGGAGCTTGTCCTTGTGTTTGGCCCTGATTGGCTCCTGCTCCGGCTTCTTGCTGCTAGGTAGAGGTACCAGTACGTGTTACAACAGGCATCCTGTTGGAGCGGTCAAGGGCTCATCATTGGGAAAAAGAAAATGAGGGAAAGCAATATAAAGGGAATGCCTAGTAAGGGGGTCGGTATGACACTAATTGTTTTCATGCTAGGGCCAAAGGCCAAACTCATTCATTAAAAATCCAAATGGGTGATGTAGTTTCTTACAAGTTCCCGAAAGGGAAAGTACAACTTCCATCAAAACAAGTCGAAAGCAAACACAACACAACATGGTTTCATTTGAACCATTACATGGACTCGACTTCGCATAAGGGGTACACGACCTATCCTACCTTAAGGGTTACGGACTGGCCTATCCTAGTCCTGAACGGTGTCTAAACTGTGGAATGCTCGGTCGCGTATTCTGGCTCCTTTGGGTCTTCCTCTTCATCTTCATCCGTCTCAGTTTTTTCGTCACTAGAGGGAGTGGGGGAGTGGAGGAGCTGAACACGGTGTTGCTTCGCCGGTGGCACCATGAAGAGGTTGCGATACTCCTTCGCCATCATACGGCGTGGCTGAGATGATCCCTTGGCATGCGTGAATCGCGGGGTCGCCTCGATAGGGCAACAACGGGCTGTCCAGGGTGCACCATCCTTCTTGATCCTGTCCGCCTTTGCCTGAGCTAGGCGGAGGAGTTCCTTGGTCTCGTGGAGTTCCTTCCGAAGCTCTATCGACTCCGAGGCCAGGTGCTGTGCCAGGCTGTCGGCACACAAGCTGAAGTAGGTCTGGAAACGGAGGGAAAGTCCTTCGTCCATGGGTGGAGCTGGTGCACTGCTCTCGTCATCACCCTCCTTACGATAAGGCAGGTAACGAGTGGCTGGCTCACTTGCCACCTCCGCGTAAGATCCCGAAGGAGAGTCAAGACCTTGAGGGTAGCAGCCTCAACGGCGAGAAGCTGTGGTCGCCATCCGGGTCCCTCAAAGAACCAGCTCGTCGGGAGTCGTTAAGCCCTCACGACTACCTCCACGTGATACTCCTTCTTAGTACTGTTGATCCAAAGGCTCGTGGTAGGAGAAGGTGGGGGCTCGAGTAAACAAGCACTTCTTGAGGCTGTCCTCGAGAAGCACGGGAAACCCGGTGGTCAGGACCTCCTCCGGTACGACGGCCATCTACAGAAGTGGAAGGGGAAGGGTCAATAGAGGAAATGTGACCTATGTTTGGGACATTTTTAGAAAACATAGGTATATAGGTAATTTTTGTAGATAGTCTCACTCTAACTAACGTCCATGCTAACTAAGGCTTCCTACAGTCAACCTGGCTCTGATACCAGCTCTATGGGGACCCCGACCCACAAGTCATGATCACGGAATGCACGTGTACAAAGGATCCCAGAGATCAATGCTCACTGAACACACAGAAGCTGAATAACAAGAGTCTTACATGCATACATACCGTCTTACACAATTTATGACCATTATGGTCAAGTCTTACATAGATAAAGTCACAAGGGCTGAATACCAAATAAACTTAAGCAGCGGAAATCTTCCTCGATAAGTAGAACCCATGCCATCTACCTTAACCCTACATGCATTCTGACTGGGAAACGTCCTAGTTCGCATGTTCGTCTCCAAAGAACTCTTCTTCGAACTCCTGATCTTCCATGCCTGGCCAATTAAATAGATATGCATCAATGAACTTGGGTAACGTTGAGAACAGGTTACATATATCAACATAAATAGAATTTGAATCAAATTCCATGCCATTCAACATGTCAAGTCACCACGTTGACACAAATAGTTCTTTTCCACACACACATGCAACGAGATTGTAAAGTTTCTGGACATAGTTTAAGTAGCACCTCCCAACTGTCCATGACAGTGGACACGGCTATTCGAATAGTTTGACACTCTGCAGAGGTTGCGCACTTCACCCACAAGATCCGGAAGCTTTTGTCACCCACGATCCCGGTACCTCAAGTACTCGGGGGAAGCACCCGATCATTACCTTTCCCTAGACGATACTAACATAGGGTCCACTCGTTGATACACAGCCCTCGTGTATAAGCAAAAGATCGTGGGACTTTGCCCTTTTCACGTTAGCACACATACATGAAGGGACCTACGGTGTGTCCGGTGCCCTGTGAAAGCAGTCATGGCTGCCTATCCAAGCGCGACCCCGTCCCGAGAGTGACCTCAAGTCACCCCGGTCACTAGTAATGTGGGCATCATGCTAGTATTAGTCCAAGTAATCAATAATGCCCCGTCCCATAAAGGGGTAGAGTTCTTGCACATGTTTGGTTGGGACGGTAATCACACATAAATCTAATCCATCATTTTACACACTCAAAAAGCTCTCTTCGGTACACCACTTCTTCCTCAAGTGGTGACCTTAGTTCAACATCTCCCAAGGGCATTAGGGGCACCAAGGGTTTTCGAAAGAATGTAACCACGAAGAGTTCATGGTACACATGCATCGACTAGTCTCTTGACAATGCATTCATGAACAATGTAAGGTCATAAGTAGGGGTATGCATCATGTGGTGGTTCACAACAAGTTTACCACCGTCATATTTCATCATCGTGCAATCAGAAAAAGGGTACCGATGAACAAGAGGGTGTCATGGTCAAAGGGATGCTTGCCTTGGTTGGCTTGTTCTTCGAGGTCTTCAAATCCTTCTCCTCCTTCTTCCTCAAAGAACTTCACAAATACGGGATCTAATCGTCGCAAGGAAATAACGGAAAAATAAGACAATAATGAAAACAGAAAAGTCAAAGTGCTCAGAAAAATGTCAACTTATTTTTGTAAAATACTAGGAGGAAAACAAGGAAGGGGAAAATTCTTAGTTTTGGATTTGGAGTTATGGGGACAGACTAGTGGATTTTCAAACAGAGGTTTTATCGTTCAATTTTGAATTTAAATTTGAACAGTGTAGAAAAGTGTAATGGATGGGTATGAAAGTTACATCAATAAATAGGTGGGATTATTCTAAGATTTTAGGAGTTGAAATTATTTCATTTGGATAAGTATTTTATCCTGTGGTATTTTTATAAAACAGACAGAAAGAGAAAAAGAAAAGTGGCACCGTGCCACTTGGCCAGAAAGGCCACGGGGCAGAAGACCCAGAGGGAAATCAGCCCGCGCGAGGCCGCCACGTCGAAGGCGTAAAGGCGAAGTACGCCTTCAGCCGACGGGCGAACCGGTGCAAGGCTGCATGTTTTTAAACTTGACGGTGGATCCCACCCGCTGTGGCATGAGGTCGACGGACAGGCCCCGGCCGCCTCGTCTACCTCCGCCCGTGAGGCAGAAGCGAAGCTTCGGGCGGCGAGCAAGGCACGGAGGATGCGTGGGTGGTACCGCTGGACCTGTGGGGATGTCGCCGTTCGGGTGGTGGTGGAGATGGTCGCTGGAGCAGCCTGGTTCGCCGGCGACGAGGTCACGCGGCAGAGGTGCTTCGGGCGTCGATGGTTCCAGCCGTTCCCGGCTGCAAAAAGAGCGGGGAAGAGAGGGGAAAGGGTCAGCGATGTCGCGCGGTTCCAGATCGAGAGAAAACAGGGGCGGAGGAGGGATGTGCCGCGCGAAGACCGACGAGCTGAGGCGGCGGAGCTCGAGCTCGATCTCGAGCTCGGGCGGCTCCGGAAACAAATGGGTGGTGCGGGAGGTGGATTAGGATTGTGGGGGAGCGACAGGAAGTGAGAGAGGGGCTCGGGGTCGCCTTTTATAGGCTGGCCGAGGTCCACCGTAGGCGCGGCTTACGGGTGCCCGCGGGATCAGCTCGGGTGGCCGTTAGAGAGGGAATGGAGGGATCGAGGGTGTTCGTGGGAATGGTGTCGGGTGCAAGGGTGAGAGAGGAGGAGCGGGGCGAGCTGCGGGCGGGCCATAGGAATGGCAGGAGCATTGGCCGAGCAGGGCGGCGCTCTGGCGCGAGCTGCAGGAGAGAGAGGAGGGCGCGGGAGCAAGTGGGCGGCCTGCTGGGGTGGAGCGGGCGTCGAGGGGCATCGACTGGCGTGCGGGGGAGGCTCGAGGTGGCTGGGAGACGCGGCGTCAACGGTCGGGTGCCCTGCCAGGCACTCCAGAGCGCGACTATGGCCGGCATCGGCGGCTTTCCCGCGTCCGCGCGTGTCCACTTGCGTATGGCAGCTGAAGGGGGCATGGGCGAAAGCTGGGGAGAGCCTTGGATGCTCTGGAAAGCTGAGAGGAAAGAGGGAGGCTGAGAGATAGGGAGGAATCCACTATCCAGGGAAGAAAAATGGGGTTCTCCCCCTTCATCATTGAGGGGCAGTAGGAGGGATCGTGGCAGAAAGTTGAGCCCACTGAGATTAGTGGAAGATGTCAAAAATGGCATTTTGGAAAGGTGTCAGAAGGTGTTTGATAATGGTTTGGGTAAGTAGATGATTTCGATTTGCCATGACACTCCACAGGGTGAAATGACACATATAATTAGAGCCTTCCACCAATTTGGAGCTTATTTGGGCAAAGTTGCCAATGCAACTTTTGTAAACCCTAGAAATTAGCAGAAATGAACTTGTGCAGATCCAGTTGAGTAAATCACTTCTCCTTGATGCACCACTTGGTGTCGTGGCCTCATTTGGTTATGTGATCATGCTCACAAAAGTTGGGGTCAAGGAGAGAAAGTTGGTAGACAACGTTGTTCAAATTTGATTCTGGACAGAGAGGGTTTTTTTGCATTTGGGTGGACCAAAATGATTAGGCTTTGCAAGGTGATCACAATATGCATTTGTGACTTGCTGGATTTTCCTTGGATTTTGAAGAAAATATTTCCTGTAGAAATATTTCAAATCCTTGAAATGGGCAGGAATGGTTTTGGGAGGTTTTGTCCAATATTTTGAACATGACCATGTGTTGAAACTCTTATATATGGACAATATATGTCCACCGAAGTTTCCCCGATTTTCCTAAAATATTTTTGAAGCTTTTAAATAATTTTAACCTATTAAAGACCATTTCTGGCCTAAAGAAAAAGCCTTTAAATAAAATAGGAATATAACTTTTAAAATTATATTTTTGTGGTTTTTGGTAGTCCTATACCTAATAGGTTTCAAATATACTCTTTGGAATATTTTTCATACCCCAAATCAAGTACTTGTAGTGCAAACCTCAATTCAGGGGTTTTTGGAAAACTAATTTTTGAAAATACTATTTGGCCAAATTATTTTTGTAAGAAAATACTATATTGCACTATACACATGGCATGATCAAGTTAGCGTAAGTTTGGGGCAAGGAGATGAAGTATATAAGTTGGAGTTGTGTTGACTTTAAGGAGCACCTGAAAATCAAAGAGAGAAAAACCAACTCCAAATAAAAGCCAAATGATGCAAAAGTTTTTGTTGGTCCGAATTTTCATGCTTTATTAATGCAGATCACATGTTACAAAAGCAGTGTGTGACAGACCTACCCCCTTACAAGAATCTTGTCCCCGAGATTCTTAAACTAGGCTCTAAAAGAGATCGGAAACCTCGGATCTAAGGTAGTCTTCACGCTCCTGTGTGGCTTCGCTTCAAAGGTGGTTGCTCCACTGGACCTTGAAGTATTTGATGGTGTGGCTTCGCGTACGTCATTCTGCTTCATCCAAAATTCGGATGGGCCTCTCACGGTAGGTCAAATCAGGCTGAAGGTCAATGGCTTGGTGATCAACATCTTTGTAGAGATCAGGCTTGTCTGGAACTTGGAGACACTTCCGAAGTTGTGACACGTGGAATACATTCTGCACATCGGATTGCTCAGATGGTAGTTCCAACTGATAAGCCACCTCTCCTCGCCGTGCTGTGATCTTAAAGGGGCCAATGAATCTTGGTGCGAGCTCCCCCTTAATGTGGAAATGCTTGGTTCCCTTAAGGGGGGTTACCCGTAGGTACACATGGTCTCCGACTAGGAACTTCACCTGTCGACGACGAGTGTCATCATAGCTCTTCTGTCTTGACTTGGCGGTCTTCAAACGCTCTGTGACTAGCCGCACTTGTTCTTCTGCTTCGCGGAGAACATCTGGTCCAAAGACTAGCCCTTCTCCAGTCTCTGACCAATTGAGGGGTGTGCGACGCTTGTGCCCATATAACACTTCAAATGGTGCTATCTGAAGACTTGATTGGTAATTATTTTTATAGGAGAACTCAGCGAACGGAAGACAATCTTGCCACTTAGCTCCATATGCTAGGACACAGGCTCGGAGCCTATCTTCGAGAATCTGATTCACTGCTCGTCTGCCTCCGGCGGGGTGGAAAGGAGGCCTTTGAAAGACAACTTGGTTCCCATGGCCTCTTGGAACTACTTCCAGAATCTAGAGGTAAACTGGGTTCCTCGATCTGACACAATCTCTTTAGGAACACCATGAAGACTTACAATTCTGTTGATGTATAGAGTCGCCAGCTGGTTGCCATCATAGGTAGTATTGACAGGAAAGAAATGGGCCACTTTGGTCAAATGGTCGACTATAACCCAAATGGAGTCGTGACCCCTATTTGACCTGGGTAACCCAGTGAAGAAATCCATTCCGACTTTATCCCATTTCCATTTGGGAACCTTGAGTGGTTTAAGCAATCCAGCAGGTCGCTGATGCTCATCCTTGACCCTTTGGCATACATCACACTTTTCAACATAGGTGGCAATCTCCCTTTTCATCCCGTGCCACCAGAATCTTTCCTTCAGGTCCTGATACATCTTGGTCCCTCCAGGATGGATGGAATACGGGGTGTCATGAGCTTCTTGCAAGATCAGATTCTTGAGCTCAATCTTGTTGGGCACGCAAATGCGATTCCCGAACCACACAACTCCTTGCTCATCCTCTGAGAAACTTGGGGCTTTGCTCGCCTTGATCTTCCTCTTGATGCCTTCAATACTCTCGTGTCCCTTCTGATCTTCCTTAAGATCATCCATCAGGGTAGGCTTGACTTCAAGGTTGGCTAAGAATCCTGGTGCAACCAGCCCAATCCAAGCCTTCAAGTTCTTCATATAAGGCGGGTAACCTTTCCTTAAGCATATCATTCAAGGAACAAGCCTTTCTGCTTAAGGCATCTACTACCACATTAGCCTTTCCAGGGTGGTATTGAACACTGAGGTCATAGTCCTTGATCAACTCTAGCCATCTCCTCTGCCTCATGTTCAATTCTTTCTGATCTAAAATATACTTTAGACTGTTGTGATCCGTGTATATCTCACATCGCTTCCCTAGAAGGTAATGTTGCCAAATATTTAAGGCGTGAACTACAGCTGCCAACTCAAGGTCATGAGTAGCATAGTTCTCTTCATGAGGACGTAGTTGTCTGGATAGATATGCTACGACTCTGCCTTCATGCATCAGGACACCACCGAGTCCGGTTCTTGATGCATCACAATATATTACAAATTCCTTGTGAATATCAGGTGTGGCCAGTACTGGGGCGGTTGGTAATCTCTTCTTCAGCTCCTGGAAGCTCTCTTCACATTTTGGTGTCCACTCAAACTTCTTGTCCTTCTTCAGGAGCTGGGTCATAGGTCGGGCAATGCTTGAGAACCCTTCAACGAACTTGCGTTAATATCCCAAGATTCCGAGGAAACTTCTGACTTGCTTCACATTGCTCGGGCTTTGCCATTCAGTCATGGCCTGGATCTTGGTGGGATCCACTGACAACCCTTCGGCATTCAGTACATGACCCAAGAATCCAACCTCATGCAGCCAAAATGCACACTTGCTGAACTTGGCGTACAGTTGGTGCTCTCGAAGCTTGTCTAGGACCATCCTCAAGTGTTGCTCGTGCTCTTCTTCCGTCTTCGAGAAGACAAGAATGTCGTCAATGAAGACGACAACAAACCTGTCCAAATATTCCATGAAGACCTTGTTCATGAGATACATGAATAAGCTGGGGCATTGGTCAATCCAAAGGACATGACCGTGCACTCATACAGGCCATATCTGGTTACAAATGCCGTCTTCGGAATATCTTGGGTTCTGATTTTCAGTTGGTAGTACCCAGATCTGAGGTCGATCTTGGAGAACACCTTGGCCCCATTGAGTTGATCAAATAGATCTTCAATATTGGGAAGTGGGTACTTGTTCTTGATTGTAACTTCATTGAGGGAGCGATTGTCAATGCACAAGCGAATGGTATCGTCCTTCTTTGCCACAAACAGAATAGGAGATCCCCAAGGGGAGGCACTCGGGCGGATAAATCCCTTCCTCAACTGCTCTTCCAGTTGCTTCTTCAGCTCTGCTAACTCTTCCGATCCCATTCTATATGGCTTCTTGTAGATGGGTCCTGCTCCGGGCATGAGCTCGATGATGAACTCAATGTCTCGGTCCAGAGGCATTCCAGTAGCTCATCAGAAAGACATCGGGTATTCAGATACTATCGGCACTTGCTCTAACCCAACTTCAGATGCTTGACTTGGGTGGCTTGAGCAGAGGAGGGGTTGGAGGCAAATTTAACTTCGACTCATTGGTCATTGGTCACAGTGACAGTTCGCTTGGCACAATCTAACAAGCCTTGGTGCTTTATGAGCCAATCCATTCCTAGATCACATCCAAGCCTTGCGATCTTATGATGATAAGGTCTGCTAGAAAATCTACCCCGTTAATGACAATCCGGACTCACTTACATCCTATCTTGGCTCTCATCTCTGCTCCGGGGGTTTGTACCACCATAGGGTTATTCAGGGGTGTAGGGGTCATGCCACTTTTTAATGCAAACGTTTGGGTGAAAAATGAATGCGTGGCTCCAGAATCAATCAAAACAGCTATGGTGCCGAGTTGACAGTAACGCATCTGCAATCGACGTCCGGTCTTCCCGGCTTCTTCTCGCAGGACATGATTCACACGACCCTTGCCATTGTTGGGCGGGTTGCGGGAAGCTCGGTTCCTTGGTGGCATCCCGCGGCCTTGTCCTGGGTTCTGCACATTAGGGCGCGGAGCATCAGGCTTCTTGTTGGGGCACACCCTTGAGATGTGTCATGCCTGACCACATCCAAAGCAAGTGACTTGGTTTGGGTTGTTGATCTTGTTACCTCCACTGTTATTGGGGTTGTTGAAAGATGACCTGGGGTTGGCATACTGCTAAGGCTGATAGTTGGTGTCGGGTGCAGGGGCTCTTGGCTACTGATAGGTTGGCTTGACCGGGGCTGGCTGCCACGGGCGGGGCTTCTGGTTGCTGGAGTTACCCTTGCTGATCATCTTGCGCTATTTAGTATCATCCAAAGCACATCGCTTGTCCTCAAGCATGAGTGCCTTGTTCACTGTGTCAGAAAGGTTGGGCAGTCACACACAACAAGCGAGCATCGCAGAAGTCTGGTTAAGGCCTTCCATGAAGCACTCTCTTTGGCAGCATCAGTCTTGACATCCTCGAGAGCATACCTGATGACAATCGAACTTCTGCATGTACTCCTTGACAAGCTACTTCCTTTCTTCAGGCCGGAACTCATGCTTCTTGATGGCCATAATTCCGTAGGAATGTGGGCTTTATGGAATTCTGCCTTGAAGTCATTCCAAGTGATGTTTTGCCCGCATGCATGACCTTGAATCCATCCCACCAAGCTCTGGCAGTTCCCCAAGACAAGGCAGCATAAGCCACCCTCTCACGGTCTTTAGTGCAGCCGACTAGTTCCAACAGATCCTCAATGGTGCAGACCCGATGCGTGATCCGTGGGTTCAGCGGTCTCGATGAAGGTGGGTGGTGCATGCTTCTTGAACTCTGCCAACGTGGAACGTCCATTGCCGTTCCCCGCCGGCTGGCGGTTGACAGCTTGAGCAATCATCTGGAGGGCTGCAGTGTTGGCTTGGCGTTCCTCTCGGAAGGCTTGGAGGAGCTGCAGTGTTGGCTTGGCATTCCTCTCGGAAGGCTTGGAGGAGCTGCAGTGTTGGCTTGGCATTCCTCTCGGAAGGCTTGGAGGAGCTATGCCATGTCCATGTTTGGAGGTGGTGGCGGTGGTGGAGCTTGTCCTTGTGTTTGGCCCTGATTGGCTCCTGCTCCGGCTTCTTGCTGCTAGGTAGAGGTACCAGTACGTGTTACAACAGGCATCCTGTTGGAGCGGTCAAGGGCTCATCATTGGGAAAAAGAAAATGAGGGAAAGCAATATAAAGGTAATGCCTAGTAAGGGGTCGGTATGACACTAATTGTTTTCATGCTAGGGCCAAAGGCCAAACTCATTCATTAAAAATCCAAATGGGTGATGTAGTTTCTTACAAGTTCCGAAAGGAAAGTACAACTTCCATCAAAACAAGTCGAAAGCAAACACAACACAACATGGTTTCATTCAACCATTACATGGACTCGACTTAGATAAGGGGTACACGACCTATCCTACCTTAAGGGTTACGGACCGCCTATCCTAGTCCCCGAACGGTGTCTAAACTGTGGAATGCCTTGGTCGCCAGATTCTCGCTCCTTTGGGTCTTCCTCTTCATCTTCATCCGCCCCGCTTTTTTCGTCACTAGAGGGAGTGGGGAGTGGAGGAGCTGAACACGGTGTTGCTTACCGGTGGCACCATGAAGAGGTTATGATACTCCTTCGCCATCATACGGGCGTGGCTGAGATGATCCCTTGGCATGCGTGACTGCGGGGGTCGCCTACTCGATAGGGCAACAACGGGCTGTCCAGGGGTGCACCATCCTTCTTGATCCTGTCCGCTTTGCTCGAGCTAGGCGGAGGAGTTCCTTGGTCTCGTGGAGTTCCTTCCAAGCTCTATCGACTCCGAGGCTGTGTGCTGTGCCAGTGTCAAGCACACAAGCTGAAGTAGGTCTGGAAACGGAGGGAAAGTCCTTCGTCCATGGGTGGAGCTGGTGCACTGCTCTCGTCATCACCCTCCTTACGATAAGGCAGGTAACGAGTGGCTGGCTCACTTGCCATCTCTGGCAGAAGATCCCGAAGGAGAGTCAGCACCTTGAGGGTAGCAGTCTCAACGGCGAGAAGCAGGGTCGCCATCTGGGGTCCCTCAAAGAACCAGCTCGTCGGGGAGTCGTTCGCCCTCACGACTACCTCCACGTGATACTCCTTCTTAGTACTTTTGATCTAGTGCTCGTGGTAGGAGAAGGTGGGGGCTCGAGTAAACAAGCACTTCTTGAGGCTGTCCTCGAGAAGCACGGGAAACCCGGTGGTCAGGACCTCCTCCTGCATTTACGGCCATCTACGTAGTGGAAGGGAAGGGTCAATAGAGGAAATGTGACCTATGTTTGGGACATTTTTAGAAAACATAGGTATATAGGTAATTTTTGTAGATAGTCTCACTCTAACTAACGTCCATGCTAACTAAGGCTTCCTACAGTCAACCTGGCTCTGATACCAGCTCTATGGGGACCCCGACCCACAAGTCGTGATCACCGAATGCACGTGTACAGTGATCCCAGAGATCAATGCTCACTGAACACACAGAAGCTGAATAACAAGAGTCTTACATGCATACATACCGTCTTACACAAATTATGACCATTATGGTCAAGTCTTACATAGATAAAGTCACAAGGGCTGAATACCAAATAAACTTAAGCAGCGGAAATCTTCGTCGATAAGTAGAACCCATGCCATCTACCTTAACCCTACAGGCATTCTGACTGGGAAACGTCCTAGTTCGCATGTTCGTCTCCAAAGAACTCTTCTTCGAACTCCTGATCTTCCATGCCTGGCCAATTAAATAGATATGCATCAATGAACTTGGGTAACCTTGAGAACAGGTTACATATATCAACATAAATAGAATTTGAATCAAATGCCATGCCATTCAACATGTCAAGTCACCACCTTGACACAAATACTTCTTTTCCACACACACATGCAACGAGATTGTAAAGTTTCTGGACATAGTTTAAGTAGCACCTCCCAACTGTCCATGACAGTGGACACGGCTATTCGAATAGTTTGACACTCTGCAGAGGTTGCGCACTTTACCCACAATATCCGGGAAGCTTTCGTGTCACCCACGATCCCGCAGTACCTGATCATTACCTTTCCCTAGGCGATACTAACATAGGGTCCACTCGTTGATACATAGCCCTCGTGTATAAGCAAAAGATCGTGGGACTTTGCCCTTTTCACGTTAGCACGCATACATGAAGGGACCTACGGTGTGTCCGGTGCCCTGTGAAAGTAGTCATGGCCGCCTATCCAAGCGCGACCCCGTCCCGAGAGTGACCTCAAGTCACCCCCGTCACTAGTAATGTGGGCATCATGCTAGTATTAGTCCAAGTAATCAATAATGCCCCGTCCCATAAAGGGGTAGAGTTGTTGCACATGTTTGGTTGGGACGGTAATCACACATAAATCTAATCCATCATTTTACACACTCAAAAAGCTCTCTTCGGTACACCACTTCTTCCTCAAGTGGTGACCTTAGTTCAACATCTCCCAAGGGCATTAGGGGCACCCGAAGGGGTTTTCGAAAGAATGTAACCACGAAGAGTTCATGGTACACATGCATCGACTAGTCTCTTGACAATGCATTCATGAACAAGGTAAGGTCATAAGTAGGGGTATGCATCATGTGGTGGTTCACAACAAGTTTACCACCGTCATATTTCATCATCGTGCAATCAGAAAAAGGGTACCGATGAACAAGAGGGTGTCATGGTCAAAGGGATGCTTGCCTTGGTTGGCTTGTTCTTCGAGGTCTTCAAATCCTTCTCCTCCTTCTTCCTCAAGAACTTCACAATACGGATCTAATCGTCGCAAGGAAATAACGGAAAAATAAGACAATAATGAAAACAGAAAAGTCAAACTGCTCAGAAAAATGTCAACTTATTTTTGTAAAATACTAGGAGGAAAACTTGGCAGGGGAAAATTCTTAGTTTTGGATTTGGAGTTATGGGGACAGACTAGTGGATTTTAACAGAGGTTTTATCGTTCAATTTTGAATTTAAATTTGAACAGTGCAGAAAAGTGTAATGGATGGGTATGAAAGTTACATCAATAAATAGGTGGGATTATTCTGAGATTTTAGGAGTTGGAATTATTTCATTTGGATAAGTATTTTATCCTGTGGAATTTTTATAAAACAGACAAAAAGAGAAAAAGAAAAGTGGCACTGTGCCACTAGGCCAGAAAGGCCACGGGGCAGCAGGCCCAGAGGGAAATCAGCCCGCGCGAGGCCGCCATATAGAAGGCGTAAAGGCAAAGTACGCCTTCAGCCTACGGGCGAACCGGTGTGCGCACGTGTGCGTTTTTAAACCTGACGGGTGGATCCCACCCGCCGTATGTGCAGGTCGACGGACAGGCCCACGCTTATCGTCTACCTCCATCCGCAGGAAACGGCGAGCTCGGCGGCGGCGAGGCAAGGCACGGGAGGATGCGTGGGTGGTACCGTTGGACTCAGGGGGATGTCGCCGTTCGGGTGGTGATGGAGATGGTCGCCGGAGCAGCCTGGTTCACCAGCGACGAGGTCACGCGGAGGTGCTTCGGGCGTCGATGGTTCCGGCCGTTCCCGGCTGCAAAAAGAGAGGGGAAGAGAGGGGAAAGGGTCAACAATTCCGCGCGGTTCCAGATTGAGAGAAAACGGGGGCGGAGGAGGCCTGTACCGCGCGAACGCCGACGAGCCAAGGCGGTGGAGCTCGAGCTCGATATCGAGCACGGGCAGATCCGGAGACAAATGGGTGGTGCGGGAGGTGGATTAGGAGTGTGGGGGAGCGACATGAAGTGAGAGAGGGGCTCGGGGTCGCCTTTTATTGGCTGGCCGAGGTCCACCATAGGCACGGCCTTCGGGTGCCCGCGGGATCGGCTCGGGTGGCCGTTAGAGAGGGAATGGAGGGCTCGGGGTTGTTCGTGGGTGTGGTGTAGGGTGCCAGGGTGAGAGAGGAGGAGCGGGGCGAGCTACGGGCGGGCCATAGGAGCGGCGCGAGCATTGGCCGAGCGGGGCGGTGCTCTGGCGCGAGCTGCAGGAGAGAGAGGAGGGCGCGGGAGCAAGTGGGCGGCCTGCTGGCATGGAGCGGACGTCGAGGGGCATCGACTGGCGCGTGGGGGAGGCTCGAGGTGGCCGGGAGACGCGGCGTCAATGGTCGGGTGCCCCGCCAGGCACTCCAGAGCGCGACTTTGGCCGGCATCCGCAGCTTTTCTCAAGATCCGCTGCTGGCCCACTTCAAGGCCCGCCAAATTGAAGGGGCATGGGAAAATGCTGGGGAGAGCCTTGGATGCTCTGGACAGCTGAGAGGAAAGAGGGAGGCTGAGAGAGAGAGAGAGGGAGGAATCCACTATCCAGAGAAGAAAAATGGGGTTCTCCCCCGCTTCATCATTGCTTCCTCGGGCAGCAAAGCACACAGGTGCTAGAGGGGGACTAGGAGGGATCGTGGCAGAAAGTTTAGCCCACGGAGATTAGTGGAAGAGGTCAAAAATGGCATTTTGGAAAGGTGTCAAAAGGTGTTTGATAATTTTTTGGGTAAGTATATGATTTCCATTTGCCATGAGACTCCACAGGGTGAAATGACACATATAATTAGGGCCTTCCACCAATTTGGAGCTTATTTGGGCAAAGTTGGCAATGCAACTTTTGTAAACCCTAGAAATTAGCAGAAATGAACTTGTGCAGATCCAGTTGAGTAAATCACTTCTCCTTGACGCACCACTTGGTGTGGTGGACTCATTTTGTCATGTGATCATGCTCACAATAGTTGGGGTCAAGGAGAGAAAGTTGGTAGTACAAAGTTGTTCAAATTTGATTCTGGACAGAGAGGGTTTTGGGGCATTTAGGTGGACCAAAATGACCTTAATTGAGATGAGGCTTTGCAAGGTGATCACAATATGCATTTGTGACTTGCTGGATTTTCCTTGGATTTTTAAGAAAATATTTCCTGTAGAAATATTTCAAATCCTTGAAATGGGCAGGAATGGTTTTGGGAGGTTTTGTCCAATATTTTGAACATGACCATGCGTTGAAACTCTTATATATGGACAATATATGTCCACTGAGTTTCCCTGATTTTCCTAAAATATTTTTGAATCTTTTAAATAATTTTAACATATTAAAGACCATTTCTGGCCTAAAGAAAAAGCCTTTAAATAAAATAGGAAAATAACTTTTAAAATTATATTTTTGTGGTTTTTGGTAGTCCTATACCTAATAGGTTTCAAATATACTCTTTGAAATATTTTTCATACCCCAAATCAAGTACTTGTAGTGCAAACCTCAATTCAGGGTTTTTGGAAAACTAATTTTTGAAAATAGTATTTGGCCAAATTATTTTTGTAAGAAAATACTATATTGCACTATACACATGGCATGATCATTGGGCAGAAGTTTGGGGCAAGGAGATGAAGTATATAAGTTGGAGTTGTGTTGACTTTAAGGAGCACCTGAAAATCACAGAGAGAAAAACCAACTCCAAATAAAAGCCAAATGATGCAAAAGTTTTTGTTGGTCCAAATTTTCATGCTTTATCAATGCAGATGATATGTTACAAAAGCAGGGTGTGTCACAAGTGCCCACAAGATCTGCAAATTATAAAGACTTCAGGCTAATTGCGTTCTTCAACTGCGGTCTCGCCTATCTGAGAGGTCATAACGGTAAGTGGATAAATCTGCACACCCATCCCAGGATCATACATCCTCCATGGTTCTCTGATGCCATTGAACACAAGGGATTCATTTACGCTGGCGACTCCTTCTATGGCTGGACATATTGCTGGCCTACTCGAGTCATCGCTACAAACAACTGTTATAGCAGTATGTTACTTTCCTATGATATCATGATGGCTTGCTTAAATTACTGTCAACATTTACTGAAAAAATATTCATGCTCATAACATGTTGTTCTTAAGATTGACTACATTAAGAGCCCTTTTTTATTTGACTCCAACTTGATATGATGTTGTAGGCCGCCTGGTGTCCCTACACTTCCTAATCCCAGAACCTTTCAAAGAAAAGCGGCATGGCAGTTGCAAGTGGTTCCTAGCTCGATTAGACGATGACGAATGATTGATGACCGTTCGCACGTATCAGATGTGTTGTTTCGCGGAATACAATCACAATCACTTCAAGGTCTTTGAGCAGGATCCCAGCTTCTCTGGGCCTGCAGGAATTTTTGACTAGAGGCTGGTAAGTAGCCTTGGTACACGCTCTCTATTTCTCGGATTGAATTATCCGATTAACCAAGAGATAACCAACGGCATGGATCATGATGGCAGCACGGTTTCGTTCATTAGGCAGAACTGTGTGTACATAGTGTACCATGCATCTCTGCATGCACCATACCCTGATATGAGCCGCCATGCTCTCTAGCCCAAACTATGAGAGAGGGTCGCAAGTAGCAGACTTCGACTTGCTGGCTGGAGTTTCCCCCGTCGGGCACCCATCTGGTTCAAGCCGTCAGCCAGTCTCCATAGCTTAATAAATAGTAACGTCTAACTAAGCCAGTTAGTTAGATGCATACACTTGGTGTAGTAGGATCTTTATTTAGTTTGATGCATACACTTGTTCTTTTTTGGTAGCCCTTTTGTAATGATGGCTGATGTTTGGTTAGGAAGAGAGAGCTGCGTCTTTACCCTTTCCGCTCGCCATCGCTTCTTGCACCCCTAGCCCCGCAGCCTGCCATCGCTTCAGTAGTATATTTCTTCTGTTGGTTGAATAAATGTGTGTTATAACGACAAACATAATGTTTTGGAATTTGTTGCACGGTCCGATCCTTTAGTGCCCCATATCGTACGTAGCGCATACTATTTTTGGTATGGAACACATTTTCCACTTGTTGATAACATGCAGCCCACTGATGAAGGCCCAATAGAGGAGCTCATAATTAACTGGAAGGGAGGCTCTCACATGAATCCGCCCCAGGTACATGCTCATGGTCCCCTAAACATAAATAAAATAAATAAATAAATAAAGCTAAATGCTCATGCACCAGTTCTTTAAATTCATGATTTAACAGGAGGATATTATTTCCTATGATAGTGTCGTTACATTCAGTTGATATTATTCTTAGGCAAAGATAGTGACCAGTCTTCTTTCTCCCACCATTTTCTTCCTACAACCAGCGGACCCATGCAAATCATAGTCAACGTCGTAAATAGTTCCGGTCCATTTTTATTTTTCATTAATAATGTCTAACCCAGCCCAGCATATTGGCGACAACACTTTATCCTCCGCCATGGTGCGCTCGCCGCCGCGCCGCCGTCCGGCCCTGTCAACATAGCGAATTGAGAGAGGACTATAGTTGTGAGTATGACAGTACGGACCCACCAGGTCCACTCCCGAACACAAGCAAGTGCCTCTTTTACTACTCACATGCACCCCTCATTTTTTACTCTAATCCCCCCTCCGGATATCTAGGACCCACATCAATTTCAACGTATATTCAATTAACGACAGAATTGCACAACTTTTTTTAAGATTTGTTCGGATGAGCAGGCTATAAACTGGGTTGTGCGGTCTCTGTGGCCCGTCTAACAACATTTCCAGCCCAGCAGTTTTTTCTTTGGGAAAATAGGTAGCCCACTATTTCTTTTAAAGAATACCCAAGCTAGGCCTATTTATTTTCTCCGACTTACTGGGCTGCAAATCTTTCAGGATGAGGAGGGATGCATTCCGGCCTGGCCAAAGATTATGGTCAGTATCTGTTAAAAGTAATATCAAAGGGGTAGAAAATTCCAAGAAAAATTATAGCAAATGGGAAATTGGTTTCGTTTTGTTCTTCACTGATATTTTTATATTTCATTAGATTTTAACATGACATAGTAGTAATTTATTTTTATATTTTTTTAGTATGGCTACTAATTTTTTGGATTAAGAATATTTTGTTCCCTAGCAAAAATTTGCAAATTTAAAAAATTTCCCACATTTTTAGTTCAATTTTTTAACCCTGGTACTGACCAGAAAATGGGCGGCAATTGTAAAAATGGAAAATGGGCTGCAATAAATTCCATATGAATTAGAAAATGAGTAAAATTTATAAAAATAATAGCAAATGGGCTGTACACGCATGTCGGCGTTCTACGAACGGGGGTCCCTAGACTTGCCTGCCTGCGGCCCACGGCGTGGCTCTGCGAGCGGACCCGTACGACCCATCTTCACCAACAAGCACTCAAGAACCTTGCGAGGGGCCAAGCCTCACGAGGTGGACAATCCAAGATCTCTTCGGGAGCGGCCTCACCAGGTTGGCTTGCGAGGGGCGGAGAGTTCAAGGCAAGGTAAACCTCACGAGGTTCCTATGACGTGAGTTGTGACGATCAAGACCAGGCGGGCGCCAGCACGCATAGTGTCCTTGTTTCCTCTTTGGTGATAAGAAAGCAAGCGCAGCCACGGAGTACCGAGGCGTCAAGCAAAGGGTTTCCTTATCAGTGTAACGAGACCAAGACCAGTAGGACGGCAAGACGGAGGTCACCATGGATCCCAAGGCGGCGTCACCACCAGAGCCTTTTGCAGTCGAAGATCGCTTTTGTCAGGATAAGCTGTACTAGTTGTCCCCTTTCAAATTGGCCGTTGTTGGCTCCCTTCCCGCTCAATATTTGGGGAGAGGATCAGGGCCTCTATAAATAGGATTATCCACCACAGTAGGAGGCAACCTGGCCTCGAACTCATTCAGTTCATCCTCACACCCACCAAGCACAAGAACACCTCGCCTCAGGAGGCTGTTCTTCCCCTTGTACTGTTCATCCTCAGCCCAAGAGGAAATCCACCACCACCACACTAGAGTAGGGTATTACACCACAAAGGTGGCCCGAACCAGTATAAATCTTGTGTCCTTTCTGTTGCGAGTTCGTCGAGTTATTCCTTGAGATCTTAGGGAAGCTAGGACATGTATCGGTAGGGGGAGATCTTCGTGGGCACCCCAGTGTTCGAACCTTGAGGGTTTTGCCGGAACCCGAGATCCGACATTTGGCGCGCCAGGTAGGGGTGCGCCGAAGCTTCCCTGTCGTCGCTCCGCGTCCCGTTGCTTCATCGTCCCCATGGCGGATGCTCGCCGCGCTCGCGCTGAGCGCCGGGCTGCCCTAGCCGCCTGCGTTGCTCAGACGGCTCCCGTCGGCGGACCACCCCGTCGTTCTCCATCGCCTGCCGCCAAGGCCGCCACCGGCCCGGCGGGGAACGAGCAGCAAGCATCCTCGCTGCACCCCACGATGCGGCGGGATGGCCGCACCGCCACTCCATCGCTGACCCCAGCCGGTTCGTCGTCCCACACTCATCGTGCTCCCGTGGACGCGTAGGCCGCTCTATGCATGGCGTGCGAGCTCCTGCGCTACCGCCCCATCGACGACGTCTACGAGGACTGGCTCAACCGCATCGCCAATTTGTCAGCCCCACAGGGGGCTCCCCTGCGTCGTCCCTCTCGCTACCTCGCCCTCCGTCAGCTGCGGGCAGCATGGCCCATGGAGCGCCTCCACCACTTCTGGCCCAAGAAGGAGTCTTGGCGCCTAGGTGTGCATCCCCACAGTGCAACCCGCCACGTCCGGCGCCCGCGCAAGAAGAAAGAAGCTTCCAAGAAGTCCTCGGCCGCGAGAAAACACCCCTATGCTCCCTGCACCACCACGACAAGACCACGTGCCGCCTGCAGCGGCAGTGCGCGAACCCTATCAAGCACAGGTTCTCCACGAGCGCAGAGTCCCGGTGATCACATCAGGTTGCCGCGCCTTCACCCCTGAGCTACGTAGCGTGGCCTGGCCGGGCAAGTTCAAGCCGGATCTGCCTCCTCGCTATGAAGACACCCCCGCCCCCGCGAAGTTCCTGCAGCTTTACGAGCTGAGCATCGAGGTGGCCAACAGCGACAATAAAGTCATGGCGAACTGGTTCCCCATGGCTCTCAAGGATGGTGCCCGCTCCTGGCTCCTGAACCTGCCTCCAGGCTCGATCTCCTCCTGGAATGAGATGCGCGACCATTTCATTGCCAACTTCCAGGGCACCCGCGACCGCCCACCGGCCGCGGGTGACCTACGCCGCGTCAAGCAACAACCAGGAGAGACCCTCCAAAAGTACATCTAGCGCTTCAACAACGTTCGCCTCAAGATCCCCAAGGTGACGGATGAGGCCATCATCTCCGTGTTCTCTGATGGCGTCCGCGATGTCAAGATGAAGGAGGAGCTCGCCATCCATGAGGAGCTGTGCACGTCCCTGGAGTTGTTCAACCTGACGACCAAGTGCGCAAGAGCTTAGGAGGGGCACCTCTCCCTCCTCAAGCTCCCGACTACGGACCCGGAGGAGAAGAAAGCCAAGGCCAAGGACGTGAAGCGCAAGGGAGCAACCGTGCTCGCGGCAGAGCCGGACACCAAGCGCGGAAGAGACCAGCCCGAGTCATCCAAGAGAAGCCGACCATTGTGCGCCTTCCATAACCTACATAGCCACAACACCAGCGACTGTCAAGAGCTCAGAGCCATTCGAGAAGGACGTTTCGGTCAACGCCTCGAGCGCAGCGACCGGGGCTACGGCCGAGGAGGAGGACGTGGTGGCGGACGCTGGGATGACCGTGGCCCGCCCCAGGAGTGGCGTGACCGGCCTCATGAGGACCGCTGGCGGGATCAGCCTCGCGATGGCGCCTGGAGGGATCAGCCTCGTGAGGATCGTCCTCAAGGCAACGCCAGTCTTCCTCCACTACCGCCACCACCAAGAAGGAATGACGACCACCATCCAGATGAGGGGGCTGGGGGCTTTCAGGAGCCGCGTTCTATCGCCTGCATCTTGGGCGTAGCTCAAGTCCCAGCCTCACAGCGTATCTTCAAACAGTTCGCTCGTGAAGTGAATGCAGTCCTCACCAAGCTCGAGGCCACGCGGCCGCTCAGATGGTCCAAGTGCGCCATCACGTTCAGCTCAGCAGATCAGCTCAAGTGCGCGGCTACCGCTGGCGCCCTCCCGATGCTCTGTTCTCCAGTCATTGTCAACGAGAAAGTTACCAAGACTGTCATTGATGGCGGCACAGGGCTCAACGTCCTGTCCGTCGACACGTTCGACAACCTCCAAGTATCGTATGATCAGCTACAGCCCACCAAGCCTTTCTCAGGAGTGACCGACGGCTCCACAACCCCGATCGGGCAGGTCCGCCTCCCCGTCACCTTCGGACAGCACGGCAACTACTGCACCGAGCTCATGACTTCTATGTCGCCCGCATCCGTTTGTCGTACAATGCAATCCGCGGGTATCCATCCCTAGCCAAGTTCATGGCGGTGACCCATCACGGCTACAATGTCCTCAAGATGCCAGGAAGCGGCGGAGTCATCACAGTCCCATGTGAAGAAAGAGATGCGATGTGCTCCCTCGAGCGTGCCTTCCAATCTGCAGAAATCAATGACCCCAACAGCAAGGGCGAACGCCCTCCTGAGGCCACCCCTAAGAAGAAGAAGCAGCTCCTCCGCGCAGGGCCTCGGGCAAGCGGTGCCTCAAGCGGCGCCACGACTGGGTCGACGCCCGCACCTGGGGCGCCTGAGGGAGTCCTGGAATAGGGGGTCCTCGGACTGTCGGACTATATACTTTGGCCGGACTGTTGGACTATGAAGTTACAAGATTGAAGACTTCGTCCCGTGTCCGGATGGGACTCTCCTTTGCGTGGAAGTCAAGCTTGGCAATTCGGATATGTAGATCTCTTCCCTTGTAACCGACTCTTTGTAACCCTAGCCCCCTCCGGTGTCTATATAAACCGAAGGGTTTAGTCCGTAGGACAAGAATTATCATAATCATAGGCTAGCTCCTAGGGTTTAGCCTCTACGATCTCGTGGTAGATCGACTCTTGTAATACTCATATCATCAAGATCAATCAAGCTTGAAGTAGGGTATTACCTCCATCGAGAGGGCCCGAACCTGGGTAAATATTGTGTCCCCCGCCTCCTGTTACCATCCGCCTTAGACGGACAGTTCGGGACCCCCTACCCGAGATCCGCCGGTTTTGACACCGACATTGGTGCTTTCATTGAGAGTTTCACTGTGCCGTCACGATAAAGGCTCGATGGTTCCTTCGATCATCGGCAATGATGCGATCAAGGGTGAGGTTTTTCTCCCCAGACAAATCTTCGTATTCGGCAGCTTCGTACTGCGGGCCAACTCGCTTGGCCATCTGGAGCAGATCGAGAGCTACGCCCCTGGCCATCAGGTCATGTTTGGAAGCTTGAACTATACTGCCGACATCCGCGGAGACTTGATCTTCGACAGATTCGAGCCCGTGTTAGGTGCGCCGCACAGTCACGACGAGCATGACTTAGCTCTGCCGCTGGACAGTGTTCAGGAGATCACACCTATGGCAACTCCAGCCCTCGATTCGAAGCAGATCGCGTCATTCGAGGACGGGTGGATGGACCCCGCCACGGAGGCCGCACACTCAGCAGCATTAGAGCTGAATACTGACTTCACCTCCTACGCGACCTGTGTTGCCGGACCCTCGGATCCATCCCCGGCCACGGGCTCTGAACCGCTTGCATCCGTGCCTATCAAATCTGATTGGGCACCGATTATGGAGTTTACCTCCGCGGATATCTTTCAGCACTCGCCCTTGGGCGACGTGCTAAACTCATTGAGGTCTCTCTCCTTATCAGGAGGCCCTTGGCCGAACTATGTCCGGCTTGAGTGGGAAGCGGACGACGAAGAAATTCTTTCCCCACCCACCACCCACTTAATAGCCACTGTCGACGACTTAACCAACATGCTTGATTTCGGCTCCGAAGACATTGACGGTATGGACGACGATGTAGGAGAAGAACAGGAACCACCACCTACAGGGCGCTGGACTACCACCTCATCATATGATATATACATGGTGGACACCCCCAAAGAAAGCGATGGCGATAAGGCAACGGAGGATAATCCCCTCGAGAAGCAATCTAAGCATCGGCGTCAATGGTGCTGCTCTAAGCCCCGACATAGCAAAAGCAGCAATACCGGCACAAGAGACAATAACGCTGAGGATAGTGCCAAAGACAAAGACAATCCCCTCCAGCCAGGATTCGAGAGGCTGGATGGGCAAGCTAGCCCTAGGAAACAGGCAACAAACGGAGAATCAAAGGATGACAATTACATGCCCCTCTCCGGAGACGAGGAGAGCCTCGGCGAAGAAGAATTTATCATGCCCGAGGATCCCGTCGAGCAGGAGCGCTTCAAGCGCTGGCTTATAGCCACAACAAAAAGCCTGAAGAAAAAGCAACAACATCTTCAAGCTGACCAAGATCTGCTAGCAGACAGATGGACTGGGGTCCTGGCGGCCGAGGAATATGAACTCGAGTGCCCAACCAAAAGTTACCCAAAGCGCAAGTTGCTACCCCAACTCGAGGAGGAAGCATTAAAACCCACACTTCCAGCGTATGACGCGGCTGACAGGACAACTCGTGGTGGAGACAAAGCGTCATATCAGCCCGAAGCCCAGCCCACACCCCGCCGCGAGTCAAACAAAAATACCAAGGCCCGGGGTAACACGCAGGACCTGCGAGACGTATTGGAAAACAAAGCAGGACATACAAGGTTGATCTACGGATCAAGGGGGCGCGCCGCAACGTGTGACGATGACCGTCACGCCGGATATACTAAAAGCAAATCTGGCCGGGCCGAATACAGCAGACAAGACTTGTATGAACTGTGTCGTGACATAGCCCGGCACAGAGGCGCCGCACACCCCCTATGCTTCACTGACGAAGTAATGGATCATGAATTCCCAAAAGGTTTTAAACCCGTGAACATTGAATCATATGATGGTACAACAGACCCCGTGGTATGGATTGAAGATTTCCTCCTCCACATCCACATGGCCCGCGGTGATGATCTACATGCCATCAAATACCTCCCACTAAAACTCAAAGGGCTGGCTTGGCATTGGCTGAATAGCCTGCCGGCAAACTCCATTGGCAGTTGGGAGAATTTGGAAGACGCACTCCTTAACAACTTTCAGAGCACTTATGTGCGACCACTGGATGCCGATGACTTCAGTCACATAACCCAACAGCCAGGAGAATCAGCCAGGAAATTATGGACTCGATTCCTAACTAAAAAGAACCAAATTGTCGATTTTCCGGATGCCGGGGCCTTAGCGGCATTTAAGCATAACATCCGCGACGAGTGGCTCGCCCGACAACTCCGCCAAGAGAAGCCGAAGTCCATGGCAGCCCTCACGACACTCATGACCCGCTTTTGTGCGGGCGAGGATAGCTGGCTGGCTCGCAGCAACAACACATCCAGAAATCCGGGCAATTCAGATGACAAAGATAGCAATGGCAGGCCACGTTGCAACAGACACAAGCGCCGCAACAATGGTGACAGTGCCGAAGACATGGCAGTTAAAGCCGGATTCAGTGGCTCTAAATCCGGTCAGCGGAAAAAGTTGTTCAAAAGAAGCAATACGGGCCCATCCAGCTTGGACCGCATACTCGATCGCTCGTGTCAAATTCACGTCACCCCCGATAAACCAGCCAACCACACCAACAGAGAATGCTGTGTGTTCAAACAGGCCGGCAAGTTGAATCCTGAAAACAAGGAAAACGGGTTGCATAGTATGGGGACCCCAACCCATAAGTCGTGATCACCAAATGCACATGTACAGTGATCCCAGAGACCAACGCTCACTGAACACACATAAGCTGAATAACAAGAATCTTACATCCATACATACCGTCTTACACAAATTATGACCATTATGGTCAAGTCCTACATAGATAAAGCCACAAGGGCTGAATACCAAATAAACATAAGCAGTGGAAATTCTTCGTCGATAAGTAGAACCCATGCCATCTGCCTTAACCCTATAGGCATTCCGACTGGTAAACGTCCTAGTTCGCATGTTTGTCTCCAAAGAACTCTTCCGCGAACTCATGTTCCTCAATGCCTGCCAATTAAATAACCAGTGGCAAGCCAACGAGTACTTTGAATGTACTCGCAAGCAACCCATGATTGGAACAAGGCACAATAATGCAATGATATAGCACTAAGTAGGTAGTTTGCAGAAAGCTAGTTTTGAGTGCAATGACATGATCTATCAACCTATAATGTATGCCTCATGAGAGTACATATGTCCATATGAACAAGTTACAGATATCAACATAAGAAGAGTTGGACACCAATCCAACTTGATCATCGTGTCAAGCCATCTGACTTAACCCAAATAGTTTTATCAACACACACACACACACGCGGTTTGTAAAACTCTGGAAGTAGTTTAAGCAGCACCGCCCAACTGTCCTTGACCGTGGACACGGCTATTCGAATAGTTTTACACTCTGCAGAGGTTGGACACTTTACCCACAAGATCCGGGGAAGTTCCGTGTCATACACGACCCGCGGTACCTCAAGTACCCGGGGTAAGCACCCGATCACTATCTTTCCCTAGACGACACTAACAAGGAGTCCACTCGTTGTTCCATATCCTCACGATGTACATAATACGAGACTCACTCGAGATCATACATCCGAGAGGGGACACAACGGTGTATCCGGTGCCCTGTGAAAACAGTCATGGCCGCCCTACCTGGCACGACCCCGTCCCGAGAGAGAGCACCAACTCTCCCCTGTCACTAGTAATGCGGGCTTCAAGCTAGTATCGGCCTAGGTAATCATAATGCCCTTTCCCATACAAGGGTAGAGTGGTTGCGCATGTAAGGTTGGGACAGTCGACAAATCTTAAATCTAATCCGTTTTTGAAAACAACACACACACTTGCCTCGGTACACCACTTGTCATCAACTGGTTACCCATCTCATTATCTCCCTCGGGCATAAGTGGCACCCGACGGGGTTTTCGAAAAGTTTTTTGAAAATACTTTGTCTCCTTCACCATGCATATACCCGTCCCTTTTTGCGTAGCATCTACTTTAGCATCCTATCTACTGCCACCGGCAAAACCCTCATAAGGAGGTAGGGTCATGCACCATGCAAGTATCAACGAGGAAGTATCGGTGGCAAACCACCCCATGTGGTCACCTCATCATCAGGTCTCCGATTCAACCAATAAAAGTGCTATATGACATGCATAAAAAGGGTTTCATAGACATGGTCAAAGGGCTGCTTGCCTGGCTTAGCAAAGTCTTCTTGGGTCTTCAAGATTTTCTGGTCCAACTCCTTCGTCGGCAACGCAATCTACCGTCGCAAAATAATAGCGAGAAAAATAAGGCAATAATAAAACCAAAGTGCTCAGAAAAATGTCAACTCATTTTTATTAAATACTAGGGTGATAACTAAGAAGGGGAAAATTCCTAGTTTTGGATTTGGAGTCATGGAAACAGTGCCAGGAATTTTAAATGACAGGCATAAGTGCTAAAATTCAAATTCAAATTTAAACAATGAAGAAAAGTTGGTTTGATAAGAGTGAAAACTGCACCAATAAATAGGTGTGATTATTACAAGAATTTAGGAGTTGGAATTATTGCATTTGGATTATTATTTAAACCTGTGGAATTTTTGGAAAAGTTACAGAAAAAGAAAAGGATAAAGGCCATCAGGCAACCGGCCTATTCGCCAAAGTGCAGCAGGCCAGGGAATCCTGCCACAAGAAGGCTGCCACGTCGAAGGCGTGATTTGGGAAATACGCCCAAATTGACGCAGAAGAAACCGGTGCGCTGCAGTGTTTTAAACTCGACGCAGGGGACCCACACGTCAGGACGTGAGGCTGACGGACGGGCCCCACGACCGTCGTCATCAACCTTGGGTCAGAGAGGGCGGCGAGCACACCGGCGCCGCTGTGGTTGACGGCGAGGCGATCTGAGGGCATCGACGTGCTCAGGATGGAGTCGCCGTTCGGGTGGAGGTGGAGTTGGTCGCCGGGGTGCAGGGGTTCGCCGGTGACGAGGAAGCCAGCGGCAGAGCTTCAGGAGGTGCTTGCCCCGGTCGATTCCGGCTGTAATAGAGAGGGGGACCAAAGGGGAAATGGTCAGGGAGGTGTGGAGGTACCATATCAAGAGGTAGAAGAGGCGGAGAGAGCTTGTACCCCGAGATCGACGGCGACCCGAGGCGTCGGAGCTCGAGCTCAATCTCGAGCTCGGGTGCTCCTGGAGGAGAGTGGAGGGCACAGGAGGCCGATTTGGAGTAGGTAGGAGCAAGTGGTGGTGAGGTAAAGGCTCTAGGAGGCCTTTAAGTAGGCGAGCCACGGCTCACCATAGACCCGTGTGCCGGCGAGGTTGTTGCCGTTGCTGTGGGTCACGTGGGCGCGCGTGGGCGTGTCTGGGGTGCTCGTGGGTTCGATCCAGAGCGAGGGAAAGAAGAGAGAGGGAGCAGGAGGCCAGAGGCGCCGCGCGTGTGAGCACGCTCACTGGTGCGCTCGGGTGGTCACCGCGCGTGCGAGCTGGGGCGAGAGGAGGGAGAAGGAGGAGTGGGCCGACTAGCTGCCGTGTTGGGGACGTTGAGGCGTCTCGTCACACGCGCTGGGGAGGCCTGAGGTGGCCGGAGGCGGTTGGAAGGGGCGGCTACAGTGCGGGAGCGCACTGTAGCGCGCTCTAGAGCGCCCCAATGGCCGGCATGGCCATTTCCTATGCAATGTGGGCGCGGCCAAAAGTGTCTGGTTGCTCTAGGGCGAAGTAAAGAAGTGGGAGATGGCCTTGGATGCCCTGGGTGGCCAGTAGGAGAAGAGAGAGGTAGAAGAAGAGGGAGAGAGGGGCTGTCCAGGGAGATAACTGGGGATATTTTACCCCTGAATCATTGTGCAATGGCCAGGGGAGAGTTACTGGAGGTAGGAGAGGACTAGGAGGGGCTGTGTTAAAAAGTTGAGCTCAAGGAGAATAGTGTTAGTGCTCAAAATGGTGATTTTTGAAAAGTGGCAGAAGGTGTTTGATAATGGTTTGGGCCAGCAGATGATTTCCAACTGCCATGAGACTCCACACGGTGAAATGACACATATAATTAGGGCCTTCCACCAATTTGGAGCTTATTTGGGCAAAGTTGCCAATGCAACTTTTGTAAACCCTAGAAATTAGCAGAAATGAACTTGTGTAGATCTAGTCGAGCAATTCACTTTCCCTTGATGCACCACTTGGTGTAGTGGCCTCATTTGGTCATGTGAACATGCTCACAAAAGTTGGGGTCAAGGAGAGAAATTTTGTAGTACAAAGTTGTTCAAATTTGAATCTGGTCAGAGAGGGTTTTGGGGCACTTTTGTGAACCAAAACAGTTTGGATTGAGCTGAGACTTTGCAATGTCATCATATTATGTATATGTGACTTGCTAGAATTTTCTTGGATTTATTTGAAAATATTTCTTATATAAATATCTCAAATACTTGAAATGTACAGAAATAGTTTTGAAGGGTTTTGCCCAATATTTTGAACATGACCATGTGTTGAAACTCTTATATATGGAAGATAAATTTCCACTGAGTTTCCCTGATTTTTGTCAAATATTTTTAAAACAATATAATATTTTCCCTATTAAATACCATTTCCGGCTTTAAGAAAAAGCTTTTAAATAAAATAGGAAAATAACTTTTAAAATTATATTTTTGTGGTTTATGGGAGTCCTACATCTAACAGGATTCAAATATACCTTTTGAAAGATTTTTCACAACCCAAATCAAGTACATTGAGTGTAATCCTCAATTCAGGGGTTTTTGGAAAACTAATTTTAGAAAATACTTTTTGGCCAAATTATTTTGGTAAGAAAATACTATATTGCTCTATACACATGGCATGATCATTGGGCAGAAGCTTGGGGCAAGGAGATGAAGTATAGAAGGTGGAGTTGTGTTGACCTTAAAGAGCACTTGAAAAACACAGAGAGAAAACCAACTCCAAATAAAAGCCAAATAATGCAAAAGTTTTTGTCAAACCACACTGTATCATGATTTATTAGATTAAGTGTTGTGGCATGAAAATCAGGGTGTGACAGACCTACCCCCCTTACAAGAATCTCGTCCCCGAGATTCCCAAACTAGGCACGGAAAGGAGTATGGAGACTTGGATTCGGGGTAGTCTTCACGTCCTCATACTGCTTATGCTTCCGAGTGGTGCTCCACTGAACCTTGAAGTACTCGATGGTGTGGCTTCGTGTATGACATCCTGCTTGATCCATATTGCAATTGGGGTGTCTCGCGTAAGTCATATTGGGCTGGAGGTCGATGGCTCGGTGATCAACGTCCTTGTAGGGATCGGGTTGGTTAGGATGTTGGAAGCACTTCCGAAGATGTGACTGGTGGAAAATGTTGTGCACAGTGGGTGTCTCAGGTGGTAATTCTAGCTGGTAGCCGTCTATTCTTCGTCTTGCAGTGATCTTCGAGAAGGTCGATAAATCTTGGTGTGAGTTTCTCTTGACATGAAAATGCTTGGTTCTCTTGAGAGAAGTGGCTCACAGATACACCTGGTCTCCGACAAGAAAGTTCACTTCTTGACGATGGTGGTGGGTGTAGTTCTTCCTCCTTGGCATGGCGGTCTTAAAATGTTCCTTGACTAGCTGAACGGCTCTTCTTCCGTCTTCGGGTGGACAAGTAGGTCACCAAATGATGATGACAACTATCTTGTCTAAGCACTCCATGAAGACTTTGTTCACGGGGTACATAAAGTAGGTCGGGAATTAGTGGTGGTCTTTGTTGAGTGTGGGCCAAGGTGTTCTAGATCTAGTGTCAAGGCCCTAAGGTCCTGATCCGACCATGTTGTAGCTTGGTAGGGCTTAAGGGTTTCAAGGATTCTAGTGTCCGAGTGAACATTTATCATCTTATCTTTAAGCACGGTTTCTGAGGTGCCAATTGTGCTATCTAGTCCTTGAAACAAATCACATCATATCACTGATAGCATCATTTCATATAGGTCAACTCCAATCATCACTCATGTGATTCATATCCTCATGACTCTCAAGAGGAGGTCTAACAAAATCATATATGTCTACAATCCCCAAACTCATATGTATGTCTACCCCTAAAAATCCATGGGTAGAATACATAAGCTGCTAAGTTTGAACGTGACAATCCAAGTGCTCAGCCTATTCTTCCAAGGTCTAAGATAAAGCACCTCTATCCTAAGGAAACACGTCGTAAGCCACTCCAAGATCTTGTTTCCTTCCTATGAATCAACTCCAACAGCCCATTAACTCCCATCAATCACTACATAATCCATTCAATTCTACAAATCCAATGTTTATGGTGTTCCACATGATCTTCTAATGTCCTATAATCCTCAAATACTTGAAAGGGCTATCCATTACTATAGTAAGTCCACCAATTTCCATTATCATGGTCAAGTAAACTCCAAGGTCAAGCTTATCAACTCCGACAATTAATCCAATCTCCTAGTTTATTGCCCTCCAAGAAACATGGTATCATGATTGAGATCATCAGTCTAAATCCAATTTACTCTGAACCATGTAGACTTACTCAGCATCTATACTCAACTAGGATCACCTATTTATATCCAAATCTCTTGTCCAACGAGGAATCCTACATGTTTCCCTCAAGTTATTTACGTAATATCAACTGTCTCCTATCAATATCATCTGATCAAGTCAAATCCTTGCACTTCCAGGAGTTTCAGCTTGCGATCATAATTGTCCTATAAATCCAATTTACTCAGGGGTTATGAAAGCTATGCTACTCTATAATCGTGATCCCACCAAGTTCATCTACCAACATGGTAGCCTTATAATCTACCAAAGAGTCTTAGATAATTCCTCAAGGTCACTGATATAAACTCATCAAGTCATTTGTCCTATGTTCATATATCCCCAAATTGGTCTTTCCTATGGCATCGTCAGTTCTGGTGATACCTTAGGATGGTAATGTGCTCGTTCACTACGTCCACTAGTTCCATAATGAAACCAGTGATAAGCAAGGCTTAATGTATCTTAACTTGTTCTCTTGTGATTCCATAGGTTAAGCTCAGGGTTAAGGTTTCGATGGGGTATCTCGTGAAGTCTCGAAGGTTCTAGCAATGGGTTTCTAGTCTGGAGGGTTAAACATAACTCTACGGGGTTTCACTTGGTCGAGGAGGTTGTAGAAAAGTTCCTTAGTGCCAGTTGGTCGCCGAAGTAGAATCCCTTGGTGTATCTTGTCTTACTGGTCTTCAGAGATGAGAGGGAAAAGCAGCATAGAGGAGGGGGATGCCTAAAAGGGGGTTTTATGGTGTAAGTGTAAACAAACAAGTGCCGTAAAGGGCACACACAATTCCATTAAGTCACGATAGGTGATATAGTCGCGTACAAGCTGCCTAGGGCAAATGTGCGACTTATATCAAAACACAAACAAGTAAAAACAAGCAACAAAAAACGTGGTTCCATTCGAACCATCTCACGGACTCGACTATGCATATGGGGGTACACGACTCATCCTACCCTAGGGGTTCTCGGACTCGGTAGTCGTGCTTGCTCGGAGAGAAGGGCGTTCAGTCTTCAGTTTCTGGGTTCCCCTTGTGGTGCCAATGGGTATGCGACAGTCGGCTGCTTGTTGGGACACATCCTTTTAATGTGCCCAAGTTCACCACACCCGTGACAAGTGACGGAAGCAAAAAAGGTTGTTATCCGGTCTTGGGTTATGTCGTCGGTGGCCTGACGACGATCTTCCACGAGGTGGATATGGAAATTTAGTCCTATGCCTCTTGCGTGGGGTTTGGTTGCGGATTTTCCGAAGTTCCTTGATTTGTTGCTCCTGATTGGCAATGTGGGCTTGTAAGGCAGTGATTTGCTGTCCTTACTCGGCCACGTTCTTCTTCTCAAGGCAGTGGAGGTGCAGAAGTGAAGGGAGGTCTAGGCGAGCCTTAAGGAATGCTTCGGTAAGGTGACGTAGAAGGTAGTCTCCTGCGTTGGTGAAGCGGATCTCGTACTTGAGGGTCAGATCCTCATCTTCTGGGGAAATCCTCACTTGTGTCGGAGCCCCAAAGCTACTCTTGCTAGGTAGGTAGCGGGTGGCGTTTTCTTCTTTCATTTCTGGAAGGAGGTCTCGAAGACGGAGGAGCGCTTCATATGCCACTTGCTGAATGGCCAGGTCTCTGCTTAGCATGGGTGGTCCAATGAAGAACTAGCCCTGGGGTGAGGTCTTGGTAGGCACAAAAACCTTGGCGTAGAACTCCTTTTCGAGCACATCATTTCCAGTTCATGCAGGGTGTATATGGTCAACAAGGGATAGTGGCATTGTTGGAGGCAGTCTTTTAGGAGTGATGGAAACCCTGTCATAAGGAGTCTCAAGGGGGCAACGGCCATCTACAAAAGTTGAATAGGACAGGTCATTAAGGAAAAATATCCCTTAGGTTTGGGAAATCTCAGAAAATAAGAGGAGTATAGAGGGTTTTCCAAAACGGGTTTTGTCCTATCTAACGCCCATGCTAACTAAGGCTTCCTACAGTAAGGATGGCTCGGATACGAGCTCCGTGGGGACCCCGACCCATAAGTCGTGATCACCTAATGCACGTGTACAGTGATCCCAGAGATCAATGCTCACTGAACACACAGAAGCTGAATAACAGGAGTCTTACATCCATACATACCGTCTTACACAAATTATGGCCATATTGGTCAAGTCCTACATAGATAAAGCCACAAGGGCTGAATACCAAATAAACTTAAGCAGCGGAAATTCTTCGTCGATAAGTAGAACCCATGCCATCTGCCTTAACCCTACAGGCATTCTGACTGGGAAACGTCCTAGTTCGCATGTTCGTCTCCAAAGAACTCTTCTTCGAACTCATGTTCCACCATGCCTGGCCAATTAAATAACCAGTGGCAAGCCAGAGAGTACTTTGAATGTACTCGCAAGCAACCCATGATTGGAACAAGGCACAATAATGCAATGATATAGCACTAAGTAGGTAGTTTGCAGAAAGCTAGTTTTGAGTGCAATGACATGATCTATCAACCTGTAAAGTATGCATCATGAGAGTACAGATGTCCATATGAACAAGTTACAGATATCAACATAAGCGGAGTTGGACACCAATCCAACTTGATCATCGTGTCAAGCCATCTGACTTAACCCAAATAGTTTTATCAACACACACACACACACACACACGGTTTGTAAAACTCTGGATGTAGTTTAAGTAGCACCGCCCAACTGTCCTTGACCGTGGACACGGCTATTCAATAGTTTTACACTCTGCAGAGGTTGCACACTTTACCCACAAGATCCGGGGAACTTCCGTGTCATCCACGACCCGCGGTACCTCAAGTACCCGGTGGTAAGCACCCGATCACTATCTTTCCCTAGACGAAACTAACAAGGAGTCCACTCGTTGTTCCATATCCTCATGATGTACATCATACGAGACTCACTCGAGATCGTACATCCGAGAGGGGAGACAACGGTGTATCTGGTGCCCTGTGAAAACAGTCATGGCCGCCCTACCTGGCACGACCCCGTCCCGAGAAAGAGCACCAACTCTCCCCCGTCACTAGCAATGCGGGCTCCAAGCTAGTATCGGCCTAGGTAATCAATAATGCCCTTTCCCATACAAGCGTAGAGTGGTTGCGCATGTAAGGTTGGGACAGTCGACAAATCTTAAATCTAATCAGTTTTCGAAAACAACACACACACTTGCCTCGGTACACCACTTCGTCATCAAGTGGTTACCCATCTCATTATCTCCCTCGGGCATAAGTGGTACCCGACGGGTTTTTTGAAAAGTCTTTTGAAAATACTTTGTCTCCTTCACCATGCATATACCCGTCCCTTTTTGCGTAGCATCTACTTTAGCATCCTATCTACTCCCACCGGCATAACCCTCATAAGGAGGTAGGGTCATGCACCATGCAAGTATCAACGAGGAAGTATCGGTGGCAAACCACCACATGTAGTCACCTCATCATCAGGTCTCCGATACAAGCAATAAAAGTGCTATATGACATGCATAAAAAGGGTTTCATAGACATGGTCAAAGGGCTGCTTGTCGTGCTTAGCAAAGTCTTCTTGGGTCTTCAAGATTTTCTGGTCCAACTCCTTTGTCGGCAACGCAATCTATCGTCGCAAAATAATAGCAAGAAAAATAAGGCAATAATAAAACCAAAGTGCTCAGAAAAATGTCAACTCATTTTTGTTAAATACTAGGGTGATAACTAAGAAGGGGAAAATTCCTAGTTTTGGATTTGGAGTCATGGAAACAGTGCTAGGAATTTTAAATGCTCAAATTCAAATTCAAAATTGAACAGTGAAGAAAAGTTGGTTTGATAAGAGTGAAAACTACACCAATAAATAGGTGGGATTATTACAAGAACTAGCAAAGTGGCCCGCTCGATGCACGGGCTAGAACATTGTAAAGTTTCTTAATAAGATCATAGTATTTGATTTGTCTAAAGAATAATTTGAACCAAATGTGATGACATTTACATATATAAAATTTCATGAATACCCGCTTCCAATGTTGGACCAATATTAATCTTATTTTTAATCAACATTGACATAGTATGTTTTGGTACATCTGTTGCCCATCGAATTTATGATATAGATATGAGAGGTAGTAATTTGTGAAAAGGCACTTCCTTTATTATCCCTAATATCCAATTAATTGTATGCCCCTATCTACCCCCTTTGGTCTTCAAAAAGATGACCATAATAGTTCAAAACATTTATGGGCAACGTCTTAAAGATGGGACAAAATATTATTTATACGAAGTCGAAGGAGTAAGAACGTTGCTGCAATACCTGAGGTTAGCTTATTAGTCCGTCTAATTATTAATAAGAATATTTTCCTTGGTACAAAATAGCGGGTATTTCTTTTAGATTATTGACAATTGTAATTATGTGTTCCTCATTTAATTTTTCAAATTTGTAAGTATGTGCTTTAGATGTATGTGCACATAGCAGAAATTCAAGGTTCTCCAAAGATGAAGATGGTTATTATTAGGAGCAAGGAGATGAGCAAAACATACCTAGCATGTGGTGTTTTGCTAGTTATTGGATGGTTCTACACATTTTATTTTCGGAATATAGCGCATTGCATGTGTATACTAAGGTGCATCGGTTTATATTTTGATACATATGCGTATTGTCAAACATGCACCGAGGAGGTCAATGTTATTCGTACATGTTGGGTGCTCTATCAATTTATTCTTCAGGAGGGCGATAGAAATTGATACAAGGGTCGAGTGATGGACCATCGTGTGTCCAGATTATAATGTGTGGATCATCAGGACGACGTGTAATGCGCCTATCCAGCCAGTCACCCAGTAGTCTGCATTCAGAATGATATGCTGAAACCATAGCCTGAAGATTGGGCTGATATGGTCTTATAAAGGTGGAAGGAATGCATTAGAAACAACAAAATATGAGTAGACTGTCATTCTCTCAGTGGAGATACCATGCTTCCATCTGCTCGACACAACTAGCCTATGATGTATTCTTATCCTTAGGTCTTGCACCATGCATGTGGCCCATTTGTCTCCCCCGAACACGTCTCCATGAAGAGATGAACGATACGTGCGAGATTAGTGGGAAGTGAGATGGAATGACAGACTCTGCGATGAAGATGTTTAGAGTTACACATTTGTATGTGTACCTTTATTTTCTTTTTCTTTCACGGATTAAGGACATTGTACGTACCCACAATAAAGTACCAACAAAAAAAGGACATTATACATATGTGTGCAACGTGGGACGTGTGCATGTTTTTTTGCGAGTGGACGTGTTCATGTTTGATTGATTGTGATGTTTTTTTTCTGTACATTATAAGGGTGTTGGGTGTGGGATGTCTACATGTTTTATTTCTGTTGAAAGGATGTGTGCGTGGGTGGCTGATCAATATGAAAATGTTTAGAGTTACACATTTGTATGTGTACCTTTATTTTCTTTTTCTTTCATGGATTAAGGACATTGTACGTACCTGCAAAATAGTACCAACAAAAAAAGGACATTATACGTATGCATGCGACGTGGGACGTGTGCATGTTTTTTTTTGCGAGTGGACGTGTTCATGTTTGATGGATTGTGTGTTTTTTTTTGTAAATTATAAGGGTGTTGGGTGTAGGATGTCTACGTGTTTTTTTTCTGTTGAAAGGATGTGTGCGTGGGTGCCTGATCAATATGTGAGGTTGTTTCTTTTTTTTTGTTTCTCTCCTGGATAAAGGACATGGGACGTGGGATTTTGTACGTGGTCGTTTTTTTTATTTTTGAAAGGATGTGTATGTGCCTAATGGATATGTGACAGCTACATTATTTTTTTCTTTTGAAAGGATGTGTGCGTGCATGCCTGATCAATAAGTGGGGTCGTTCCTCTTTTTTCTTTCTTTCTTTCTTGGATAAAGGCCATGGGACGTGGGATTTGTATGTGTTTTCTTTTTCTTTTTTGAAAGGATGTGTACGTGTCTGATGGATATGTGATAGGTACGTTATTTTCTTATGGTCCACCAGTTTACGAAGTCCAAGGCTATTTATTGTGAGATTTTCTAGCATATTTAAATAAAGGTATGACATGTTAACTCGTGGTCTATTGTGATGATGTTATATATGTTACGCATATCTAACAGTTACATCATTACAATTTTCAAAGACCTACCAAATCAAGGGCTAGTATTTTCTGATTAACGTTGAATTTTTTATACTAATTCTCTTGCTTCTAATTAACCCATCATTTACTTTTTATATATAAATAGCTTTAGGAGTTGGAATTATTGCATTTGGAATATTATTTAATCCAGTGGAATTTTTGGAAAAGTTACAGAAAAAGAAAAGGATAAAGGCCACTGTGCAACTGGGCCTATTCGGCCAAAGTGCAGCCGGCCCAGGGGGAATCCAGCCTGCGCAAGGCTACCAAGTCGAAGGCGTATTTGGGAAATACGTCTCCAGCCGACGCAATGAACCGGTGCGCGCACGTGTGTTTTAAACCTGACGTGTGGGAACCACAGGTCAGGACGTGAGGCTGACGGACGGGCCCCACGGCCGTCGTCATCAACCTTGGGTCAGAGAGGGCGTCGAGCTCACCGGCGCCGCTGTGGTCGACGGCGAGGCGATCTGAGGGCACCGATGTGCTCAGGATGGAGTCGCCGTTCGGGTGGAGGTGGAGTTGGTCGCCGGGGTGCAGGGGTTCGCCGGCGACGAGGAAGCCAGCGGCAGATCTTTTGGAGGTGCTTTCCCCGGTCGATTCCGGCTGCAATAGAGAGGGGGAACAGAGCGGAAATGGTCAGGGAGGTGTGGAGGTTCCAGATCAAGAGGTAGAAGAGGCAGAGAGAGCCTATACCCCGAGATCGATGGCGACCCGAGGCGGCGGAGCTCGAGCTCGATCTCGAGCTCGGGTGCTCCTGGAGGAGAGTGGAGGGCACAGGGGGCCGATTTGGAGTAGGTAGGAGCGAGTGGTGGTGAGGTAAAGGCTCGGGGAGGTCTTGAAGTAGGCGAGCCACGACTCACCGTAGACCGTGCATCGGCAAAGTTGTTGCCGTTGCTGTGGGTCACGGGGGCGCGCGTGGGCGTGTCTGGGGTGCTCGTGGGTTCGGTCCAGAGCGAGGGAAAGAAGAGAGAGGGAGCAGGAGGCCAGAGGCACCGCGCGTGTGAGCACGCTCACTAGTGCGCTCGGGTGGTCATCGCGCATGCGAGCTGGGGCGAGAGGAGGGGTCCGACCAGCTGGCGTGTTGCGGACGTCGAGGCGTCTCGTCGGGCATGCTGGGGAGGCCCGAGGTGGCCGGAGGCGGTTGGAAGGGGGCGGCTACAGTGCAGGAGCGCACTGTAGCGCGCTCCAGAGCGCCCCAACGGCCGGCATGGCCATTTTCTATGCAATGTGGCCGTGGCCAAAAGTGTCTGGTTGCTCTAGGGGGAAGTAAAGAAGTGGGAGATGGCCTTGGATGCCCTGGGTGGCCAGTAGGAGAAGAGAGAGGTAGAAGAAGAGGGAGAGAGGGGCTGTCCAGGGATGTAAATGGGGGTATTTTATCCCTGAATCATTCAGCAATGGCCATGGGAGACTTACTGGAGGTAGGAGAGGACTAGGAGGGGCTGTGTTAAAAAGTTGAGCTCAAGGAGAATAGTGTATGGTGATTTTTGAATAGTGGCAGAAGGTGTTTGATAATGGTTTGGGCCAGCAGATGATTTCCAACTGCCATGAGACTCCACACGGTGAAATGACACATATAATTAGGGCCTTCCACCCATTTGGAGCTTATTTGGGAAAAGTTGCCAATGCAACTTTTGTAAACCCTAGAAATTAGCAGAAATGAACTTGTGTAGATCTAGTTGAGCAATTCACTTTCCCTTGATGCACCACTTGGTGTAGTGGCCTCATTTGGTCATGTGAACATGCTCAAAAAAGTTGGGCTCAAGGAGAGAAAGTCGGTAGTACAAAGTTGTTCAAATTTGAATCTGGTCAGAGAGGGTTTTGGGGCACTTTTGTGAACCAAAACAGTTTGTATTGAGCTGAGACTTTGAAATGTCATCATATGATTTATATGTGACTTGCTAGAATTTTCTTGGATTTATTTGAAAATATTTCTTATATAAACATCTCAAATACTTGAAATGTACAGAAATGGTTTTGAAGGGTTTTGCCCAATATTTTGAACATGACCATGTGTTGAAACTCTTATATATGGAAGATATATGTCCACTGAGTTTCCCTGATTTTTGTCAAATATTTTTGAAACAACAAAATATTTTTTCTCTATTAAAGATCATTTTTGGCCTTAAGAAAAAGCTTTTAAATAAAATAGGAAAATAACTTTTAAAATTATATTTTTGTGGTTTATGGGAGTCCTACATCTAATAGGATTCAAATATACCTTCTGAAAGATTTTTCACACCCCAAATCAAGTACATGCAAAGTGTAATCCTCAATTCAGGGTTTTGGAAAACTAATTTTAGAAAATACTTTTTGGCCAAATTATTTTTGTAAGAAAATACTATATTGCTCTATACACATGGCATGATCATTGGGCAGAAGCTTGGGGCAAGGAGATGAAGTATAGAAGGTGGAGTTGTGTTGACCTTAAAGAGCACTTGAAAAACACAGAGAGAAAACCAACTCCAAAGAAAAGCCAAATAATGCAAAAGTTTTTGTCAAACCACACTTTATCATGATTTATTAGATTAAGTGTTGTGGCATGAAAATCAGGGTGTGACACATAGTGATGACGAGGCGGAGCCCCGTCCGCCAAACACAGGAGGACAGAAGAAATTTCCTCCCCATGTGAAAACGGTGAACATGATATACGCAACCCATATTCCAAAGCGAGAACGGAAGCGTGCACTGAGGGATGTCTATGCGATGGAGCTAGTCGCCCCAAAATTCAACCCATGGTCTTCTTGTACGATCACCATCGATCGCAGGGACCACCCCACCAGTATCCGTCATGGCGGTTCTGCCGCATTGGTCCTTGACCCCATCATTGACGGATTTCACCTCACTCGAGTCCTTATGGACGGTGGCAGCAGCCTGAACCTGCTCTATCAGGATACAGTGTGCAAAATGGGTATAGACCCCTCGAGGATCAAACCCACCAAAACCACCTTTAAAGGTGTCATACCAGGTATAGAGGCCTGTTGCACGGGCTCAATCACACTGGAAGTGGTGTTCGGATCTCTGGACAACTTCCGAAGCAAGGAGTTAATCTTCGATATCATCCCCTTCCACAGTGGCTATCACGCACTGCTCGGTCGAACCGCATTTGCTAGGTTCAATGCGGTACCGCATTATGCATACCTCAAGCTCAAAATGCCAGGACCTCGTGGGGTTATAACAGTTAATGGAAACACAGAACGCTCGCTCCGCACGGAGGAGCACACTGCGGCCCATGCAGCAGAAGCGCAAAGCAACCTTATGATGCAAACCGCCAATTCAGCAAAAAAGACCCCGGACAACTTCAAGCGGGTCCGGAGTACCCTGCAAGACGATCACCAGGCACGTTCAGAGCACGCCTAGCAATTCGGCCTCCGTCCTAGTCCCAGTCAAGCGGCGAAATTTGCGCCGCGTGTACATAATTAGGCACTCAAGATACCATGGGCACAGGCGGAGGCACGGCTATGGCATGGCCCACAATGCGGCTCAACCGTATCTTTAACATTTTCTTCCTTCCAGGCCCCTATTCTGTGAAGGCCCTCCCCGATCGCCTGATTATCGGACCCGTCACGGGAAGGAAACACCAAGGAAGCAAGAAGCTTTGACGTACAAGGGAATCCCCAGGTGGTCTCTGATAACGATCGCTATACCTGTTTTACATACCCACACGCATCTTGCCCTTGGATAGGACATGTGAAATAGTCCTATTTTTACTTATTGCACTACTTGTATACATACGTTTCGACGTATCACTTAAACAACAATGTACATCATTAGCTCATTTATTGCATCCCTTCATCTTTTTTCCTTGTCTGCTTATTTAGGAAAAATTGCACCCGTACATTCTGATACGGCCAGTGCGCCAGGGGCTTCAATGTACCCCATAACACGGCATGAAAAGTCCGAACACTTTCGACATTGCGGCACCCCGAACTTATAGCATTATATGCGTCAGCTCCGAATCATGTCTTGGGTCAATAGTTGGGTTTTCCCGGCTCCCATGTATTGGTACCTTACATTCCGCTATATCGGCTAAGGTAGCACTGGGAGAACTATTGCGATTGTGTCCCGATTCTTCCGGACGAGCACCTCAGTAGAGAAAGCCGAAAACTGACTTTCATGATACGGCGAGAGCTGGTCGCTGTTCGAGAGGTCTCAAATCCTTAAAGTTTTTTCTGCTTCGGGCGAGGACTCGGCCTTGTCCGATTTAGGCGTACATAGCGCCCCAAGTTCGGCCTTCCGAATACTAGGGGCTTCGCCAAAATTTAAAATTGCAGACTTCTCTAGCTAAGTGAGAGTGATAAAGCTTTATAGTCCGATTCCCTGGTTCGTTGTGCTGAACACCTCCTTCGAAGGACCCAAAATTGGGATAAAGGGTGATTAGGTTTATCCCGAACACCTCAGTACTAGTTACATGGGGGCAGAAGCCGACGACTAGCCAACTCTCAGATTTTATAAACGGCCGCACACAAGGTAATATTTTAAATCAACAAGCGTTATATCACGCACAGGAACTCGTTTTCATATTACAGGATCACACGAGTACATTCATTCAAATATTACATCCTTAGCACATTCTTCCGCCACAAGGCGAGCACCCTTCAGGACACTGTCATAATACTTTTTAGGGTGGCGATGCTCCTTGCCCTCCGGTGGCCCCTCCTTCACTAGCTTTTCAGCGTCCATCTTCGCCCAGTGTACTTTCGCCCGGGCAAAGGCCCTGCGTGCACCTTCAATGCAGATAAACCTCTTTATGACTTCAAACCGTCGGCATGCATTCACTAGCCGCCTTACCAGGATGAAATAGCTGCCAGGCAGGGGCTCGCCAAGCCACATCCGGACTATGAGACCCTTCATGGCCATTTCGGCTGCCTTGTGAAGCTCGACCAGTTGCTTCAACTGGTCGCTCAAGGGCATCGGTTGTTTGGTCCCAGTATACTGAGACCAGAAAAACTTCTCCGTCGAGCTCCCTTCCTCGGCCCGGTAGAACTCCGCGGCATCTGATACGCTGCTGGGTAGATCTGCGAACGCTCTTGGAGAGCTCCGAATTCGGGTAAGCAAAAGGAAAGATTCCTTCACATGCTTGCTTTGCATAATGAATGCCTTACCCGCCGCTATCTTCTTGACCGCCTGAATTTCCTGGAGGGCCTTTTGGGCCTGGGCCTTGGCATTTTGTGCGTTCTCGAGGGCCTTCGCAAGCTCGGACCCTTGCGTCTTCGAGTCACGCTCCAAGGACTCATATTTCTTGACAAAATCCATGAGCTCTTGCTGAACCTCGCCTATTCGGGCCTCTTTCTTCTCGCGCTCAATGCGCTCCTTGGCCACTTTGTCTTCGCCCTCAGACAGCGCCTTCTTCAGGGCAGCCACTTCGGTCGTGACCCCTAGCAAATTTTATGAGGATGGTGTGATCTAAACAACCACCTTCTATTTTCTTTATCAATAAACAGATGGGGTATCACTTACCTTTGTTCTCTTCGAGCTGCCTCTTGGTAAGGCCGAGCTCATCCTTGGACCGCTCAAGGTCCTGCTTGATCTTGGAGACATCCACCGTATGAAGCGGCGGCCAGAAATAAGCCTCGCTTATTCACATAGACATATTCTGATTAGACTCCTGTGATTATTATTTGAACCTCTGTCAGCCTTTCTTTGCGAACACCAAACAGAGCATCAGGGGCTACTGTCTATGAAGTAACATTTTCTCATAATTCGATTACTTACCTCAAAGCCTGTTAGGAGGCTGGCACATGCTTCAGTCAGTCTGCTTTTGGCGGACCGAACCTTCTTGACCACCGCACTCATGATAGTGCGGTGCTCTTCGTCAATGGAAGCACCACGAAGCGCTTCCAGAAAATTGTCCAATGCCTCTAGATGGACAAAGGCCATTGGCACAGACGGCTTGCCCCACTTAGCGAGGGGTTGCCTGACAGAATCCGGAACCACTGGAGGTTCCGGCGCAGTATTCGGCCGGGGGCCAAACTTGCTGGCCCCGACATTAGAGCCCCAGGGATTCTTGCCTCCCATGCGCCCAACGCTTGGAATGTCGCCTTGGGGCGCCTCCGAGGCTATCTCCCCTTGGTTCAGTGCCCTTTGAGCGACACCGTCCATAGGGCAGGGGGAGGAGGCGGTCGGGAGTGAATCGTTGTTCATCTCCGACTGGCCCAAAGACTCATCCGGAGAGGATACGTCGATATGGGCTTTGGATGGACTGCATGATCATGTTTGGCATGATAAGAAGCAATAAAAGAAACATACCAGAACTATTATGGTATCCGGATACTTACAACTTTGCCAGGGGCTTGTCCCTGGGTAACCACTCCTCGTCACTGAAGGCGGCCGTTGTGGAGTAGTCCGGAAGGAGGGTCCTCCCCTTCTTGGACCTTCGGCCTCCCAGACGGGGCAGCCTTCATTTTCTTGTCTCCCCCGACTAGGGGGGGGAGAACTTTCCTCTTCCTCCTCCTCGTTTTCATGGGAGGAGGGCGCCTCGGTTTGATTGGACGATGAGTCTGATACAACCTGGTCCCCGCGGCCTTCTTCTTGGCCTTCTTCTCCGGCGCCTCATAGGGCACCGGAACCAGCATCTCCATTAGGAGAGCCCTTGCTGGATCTTCGGGCAGTGGGGCCGGACAATCGATCTGCTCCGCTGTAGCGACCTAGTCCTGTTAAATGGTATGGAGGCTCAGATCCCTCACATGATTATACTGGGGAAAGAAACATCTTATGAGATATAAGGAGCTTACCGGATTGGCAGGGCGCTTAGCGCTGAGTCCACGATCCTCGGTAAGGGGAGGAGGTACCTCGGTGGACTTGAATAGCACCTTCCAGATGTCTTGGTGCGTCGTGTCAAAAAGCCGGGTCGAACTCCAACATATTGAATGCCCGTCTTTGACACGGGAGGATCCGGCGAAAGAGCATGACCTGGACAACATTGACAAGCTTGATTTTCTTGCTTATCATGTTTTTAACACAGTTCTGGAGTCCGGTCAGCTCCACCGATGAGCCCCAGGAGAGGCCCTTCTCTTTCCAGGAGGTGAGCCGCATGGGGATGCCGGATCGAAATTCGGGGGCAACCACCTAGTTGGTGTCGCGCGGCTCGGTGATGTAGAACCACACCGATTGTGACCTTTTCATGGTCTCCACGTAGGAGTCTTCGAGCAAGGTGACGTTGGGCATTTTGCCCACCATGGCGCCTCCGCACTCCGCTTGCTGGCCGACAACCACCTTCGGTTTCATGTTGAAGGTCTTCAGCCACAGGCCAAAGTGGGGCTTGATGCGGAGGATGGCCTCGCACACGACAATAAACGCCGAGATGTTGAGGATGAAATTGGGGGCCAGATCATGGAGGGCCAGCCCAGAGTAGAACATGAGCCCGCGGACAAATGGGTGCAGGGGAAATCCCAGCCCGCAGACGAAGTGGGTAAGGAATACAACCGTTTCGTGGGGTTCTAGGGTAGGGACGATCTGCCCCGTGTCTGGGAGCCAGTGTGTGATGTTTACAGCCAGGTATCCGGCTTCCCGGAGCTTCGTAATGTTCTCCTCCGTAACAGAGGAGACCATCCACTTGCCTCCCGCTCCGGACATGTTTGGAGTGGTTTTGAGGAGAAAATACGAACTTGGGTGTTGGAGCTCGAGTGCGCAAGAATGGATGGGCAGGGAAGAAGAAGGCGTGGGTGAAAAGGAGGAGTCCTTGTCCCTTTATAAGGGCGGTAGAAACTGTGCGCCTCCCCACTTGCCTAGTGAACTCGCTTATTCCCCAAGCACCGTGATTGACAGCTCGGTTGGGTTACCCACGCCCGTATTGATGAGAATCCATTGATAAGGGGACACGATCTCTGCTTCGACAAGACGTGCCAGGAAAACCGCCTCGCAATATGTGCAGTAGCTGGTTGGGAAAAATGGCTCGAATAATGACTGGGCCATAGCGTGATGTCACGCTATGAAATTTTTCAACATATTAGATTTGTGGGATATTGTACTCCCTACGGTTGTATGTGGAATTTTTTTGTAGAGCCGGACACAATCCTTTTATTCAAAATCTTCTATGGAGTATTCGAAGGAGGAACCCGCCTTGCAATGCCGAAAAAATCTGCGTGCCAGACTCATCATCACTGAAGCCTGGTTCAGGGGCTACTGAGAGAGTCCTGGATTAGGGGGTCCTCGGACTGCCGGACTATATACTTTTGTTGGACTATTGAACTATGAAGATACAAGATTGAAGACTTCGTCCCGTGTCCGGATGGGACTCTCGTTTGTGTGGAAGGAAAGCTTGGCAATTCGGATATGTAGATCTCTTCCCTTGTAACCGACTCTGTGTAACCCTAGCCCCCTCCAGTGTCTATATAAACTGGAGGGTTTAGTTCGTAGGAAAAGAACAATCATAATCATAGGCTAGCTCCTAGGGTTTAGCCTCTACGATCTCGTGGTAGATCAACTCTTGTAATACTCATATCACCAAGATCAATCAAGCAGGAAGTAGGGTATTACCTCATCGAGAGGGCCCGAACCTGGGTAAACATTGTGTCCCCCGCCTCCTGTTACCATCCGCCTTAGACGCACAGTTCAGAACCCCCTACCCGAGATCCGCCGGTTTTGACACCGACAGCGCTTCCTCCATCGCATAGGAAAGCGCGCCCAGCACCCTTCTCGGGCAGGGCTCGGGAGCTCTTTTCTGGAGGGCCTCAGACCTTGCCAACATCACGAGGGAGGCGCTTGGGCACCATCTGGAGGTGTGTTTTGTGGCACGTCACCCTCAGGAGGACACAAGATGAGGAGCGCCCGGCGCTCAGGAGTTCATTACCAGGACCACCCAGGATCTACAAGATGCAAGGGCCATGTGCGGCGATCGCCTTTCACCTGGCGCAACCTCCCATCCCGGCAAGGATGCAGGGCTGCGTGTCTGCATCGACATCCCAGGGCTCAACAGGGCCGCGTATCAGGAGCCCTTCTGGCCTTCGCGCGTGGGACACTGCGACGGCCCACCGCACAGCTACGTTCGCATGCCTTTTGGCCTGCCGAGCGTGTTGTCTGCCTATCAGCGCGACTTGCAGCGTGCCCTGGTGACTCAGGAGGCCGGCCACCACATCGTCCTGACGGAGATGGGGATGGTCCTCAAGGAACCCCCTGGGCCCCCAGAGCCTCCTGAGGCTCAGGGCCCCGGTGGCTCATGAGGAGCGACCCCTTCGCCGTGTACCTTCAGCTGCCCCAAGATCCGTTCATCAATAGAACCAGGTGACATTTTCCAAGTTTATTTAGCTGGGAGCGCCCCCCGGGTTGCATCATTCCCAGGCCGCGTGGGTCCGTTCCTGTTGCATATATCCCTTCTTTTTATGTCTTTAGCTTACCTTGCTGGGGGCGCCCCTCGGGCTGCATCATCCCCAAGCCGCTCGGGCCTGACCCAGTGGCATGTATCTTCCCTGCATTTACCTAAGCCAGTTTTCTTTCCATGCTTAATCTACCTATTACCATCACCTGCTTGATTCTCACCCGCCATAGGGGCTGCTCACGATGGCACGACGCTTGTGCACTGGTCCATCCCTACAACGTCGACAAGCCTGAGCGGTCGAGCTCTGGCTCGTGGCATGCCCCACACACATCACCTCACTAGGCCCTCAGTGCCTTCATCTCCTCGCCGAGCAACCAGCAGCGGACCGGCAACCGTAATGGCAAACTGTGTCTCTCCTTGTGCTGGCTTGCAGGAATATCCTAAAGGCGACGACAGGTGGGACTGTGAGCTCCCTTTTCTCTCATGCAATCCGCTTGCCCCGTTAAAGGGGGGCTCGTGAGCATCGTGACCTAGGAGCTCTTACTGGCTCTCCAGCCCTCACCCCCTGGCCTTGACCATGCACACGACCTGGCATACCAGCGGTGGCTGAGCTCGTTCGAGGGCCGAGACCTGAGGAGGCAGAGCACGAAAAAGAGCGTGGAGAAGGGGGGAGGCTCGCATGGACCTGGCTTAGCTATGCTTCAGACGCCTATGCACGAATATGGCGCATCATGAGGAATTGACTCCGGACCGTCAAGATAAGTCCCGAGCCTAGGTTGGCTAAACCGCTAAGGACTAAGAACCATACTAACCGCAGCCCTGCTGCAGCAACGTCAACCCCCTTTTTACCTCTCGACGGCTGCTTGAGCGCTAAAGGGGACCTCCTGAGCATCGCGCCTCGGGAACTCTTACCAGACCTCGGGCCGCTCACCTCCTGGCCTTGACCACGGCACGCGACCTGGCATACCAGCGACGGCTGCAGCCTGCCTGGGGACTAGGAGCTGTCAGTGTAGAGCGCCAGGTCGTCGCGAGGTTGGAAAGGGAGACCGAGCTGAAGTAGGACTCGTGCTCGCCGAAGTTCATAATAAGGACAATATTGACCAGAGGCATTACAAAACCTTTACATACCTCCACGGGGCATTTCTTGATTCCTTGCAAGAAACAAAAGGCAAGAACTTAGGGAATCCTACTACACGTGCCCCTGTGGATGACGCCATCATCAACAGTGGGCCACCAGAGGGCGGTGCCAACCTCATGCAGATCAGCGGCGGCGGCGGCCTGACGCTGCAGCCCTGCTCCGGGATCGGCGGGAGCTTGGGGGCACGTAGCTTTCGTCGCTCGTTTCTGGGGTCTCATAGAGCTCGGGAGAATCGCTGGACTCCCAAGTGTCGCCGCTGCTTCCAGAGGAGCCGCTGGCGACGCGGGCAGCAGACCCTGCCCTAGCTGTGGCGCCAGCTGATGACCCCTCCTGGGGCAGCACTCCAGACAGCGGCCTTCTGCGTCGAACACCTTGAAGAACAGCGTGGAGGCACCATCGTACACGAAGTGGATCGCGAGGGCGCCCTCCATGCCCCAACCTCATGTTGTGGATCGCGAACGGCCTCAACCTGTGCTCTAGTCGCTGGCGTGTCGCAGTCGGCGTGCTGCAGCCAAAGCTCAAGGGGCCCCCTCGGCGGCATCTCAGCAGAGAAGAAAGAAGGGAAGCAGATCCAAGTGCTCGGGGGCATCGCCGCCCACAGCACGAGCTCGCACGAGGAGTCTGTGGCGTGGACTCCAGGGGCGGGACACGCGCCATCGCGGCACGGCTACCATGGCCACGGCACGCGCGCCGACGCTCGTCTCCTCTCCCTCCTGGGCCCCCGGCTTGGGCATACAGGGATAATGGATAGCCAGGAGGAGGCCGCTCACACCAAGGCCTCGTCACCACCTGCATTGCCACCTCGTCACGGCAGTGGGCCGGCCTCTTCTTCGGCGGAAGCGGTACCAGCCCATCGAGGGGATTCTTTCCTTTCTCCGCCGCAGAAAACCTTCGGATGGGCGCCATTGGTGGCGGTGATGGAGCAAAGGGGGAGAAGCAAGCAGAATGGGAAGAGATGGGCGATGGGGGCTCCACCCCGTCCCCATTTATAGCAGGAGAAAGCCAACCAGCGCCCCCCACGATCGCAGGTAAAGATGGTTTTTCCTTGCATGTCGCAGGGACTTGTCAAATCAGGCAGTTGCCGAGGCAGCATGGCGAAGTGGAGACGCCCACGTCCAATCAACCACCACGCATCGACCAAGGCCGCGGGCTATTGGGGCCCGCGGAGCTCCGCACTTGGCCTTTGGCTTCGCCTCGAAGCCAAGCCCGAGCGCGCCTTGGTCCCGGGGGCTACTGTCGGTGTTCTGGGAATGGGGTCCCAGACTTGCTCTCGCTCATGCTCCACGGCGTGGTTTCATGAGCGGGCCCGTATGGCCCATCTTCACCAACAAGCACTCAAGACCCTCACGAGGGGCCAAGCCTCGTGAGGTGGACGACACAAGACCTCTTCGGGAGCGGCCTCACCAGGTTGGCTCGCGAGGGGCAGAGAGTTCAAGGCAAGGCAAACCTCGCGATGTTCCAATGACTTGAGCTGTGAAGATCAAGACCAGGCGGGTGCGAGGCGGGCGCCAGGCGGGCGCCAGCACGCACAGTGTCCTTGTTTCCTCTTTGGTGCTAAGGAGGCAAGCGCAGGCACGGAGTACCGAGGCGTCAAGCAAAGGTTTCCATATCAGTGCAACGAGACCAAGACCAGCGGGACGGCAAGACAGAGGTCACCATGGATCCCAAGGCGGCATCACCACCAGAGCCTTTTGCACGCGAAGACCGCTTTTGTCAGGATAAGCTGTACTAGTTTTCCCCTTTCAAATTGGCCATTGTTGGCTTCGTTCCCACTCAATATACGGGGAGAGGACCAGGGCCTCTATAAATAGGATTAGCCACCACAGTAGGAGGCATCTGGTCTCGAACTCATTCAGTTCATCCTCACACCCACCAAGCACAAGAACACCTCACCTCAGGAGGCTGTTCTTCCCCTTGTAATGTTCATCCTCAGCCCAAGAGGCAATCCACCACCACCACACTGGAGTAGGGTATTACACCAAAATGGTGGCCCGAACTAGTATAAATCTTGTGTCCTTTGTGTTGCGAGTTCGTCGAGTTAGTCCTTGAGATCTTAGCGAAGCTAAGACGTGGATCGATAGGGGGAGGTCGTCGTGCGCACCCCAGTGTTCTAACCTTGAGGGTTTTGCCGGAACCCGATATCCCACAACGCCACAGATTTTGAGGCTGACTTGTTTACGGAAGGCTTTGTCAGTCAACACACGAGTCTAGCAGTAGTGCCTGTTGGATGTCCATCCAACGGCCGACGTGCTTGGTCAATCTCTGATCTTCCTGCTCCAGCCACCTAAACCAGCGCCGGTGGGACTACCTGCTCCGTCCTCTTATGCCCCCCTGTGATGCCGCACAGGCTTGACCGGCCCACCCTACTCCCTCTGCTGGACTGGCCCCACGCAATCAATTGCCTCCCACTGACATCTGGGGCGCACCGGTTTAGAGGCTGACCTGTGGGCCTACTAATTTGAAGCGTATGCAGGGCTTTGTCAACTTAGTCAACAAACGATTCTAGTAGCAGTGACCATTGGATTTGAATCGAACGGTCCTGCTGCTTCTTCAATTGCTATACTTCTTGCACCAGCCGCCCAAACCAGTGCCGGTGAGACCGCCTGCTTCTGACCAGTGGCCACCTGTGCTGCCGTTGAGGCCTCACCGCCCCTACTACTCCATTCGCTGGCCAGGCCCTGCGGTGACGACAGCCTTACACTGCAGCCACACCAGTGAACCATCGTACTCCTCTCCGCGTGGGCTTCCACTGTCGCGTCTTCCCTGGATCCGCGTCGTCCCCTTTTTAGGCCTCGCCGTCGTCCACCGCCCTGGTGCTCTCGGCGCGGCGTGGTCAACAAGGTTAGGGAACGTCTTCCATTAGAAGAGTACTGTACGTGAAGATGCTGATAGCTGATTCGACGGCCGCAGCAAGGAAGTGCCTCGTTATTACGTGGAAAATAATGATTCCTCTACCTGATAGCAGGGACCCACCGGGTGGGCCACCGTATTTCGCGAAAAAAATGATTCGCCCCTGACTGCTGGGACCCACCAGCTACATCTTCACACACCAGGAAGTGCGTCTATATTACGGGCAAAAAAATGATTCGCCCCCTGACTGCTGGGACCCACCAGCTACATCTTCGCACGAAAGGAAGTGCGTGACAGTCGGGACCCACCTGGTCGAAGCGTACGTAGCGTTGTCATTCTGGTCGCGAACATGTACGTACATACAATCGGTCTGTCTGCAGGTTGCAGCGATGAACCTTGGCCATGTAAGGAAGGGCACATGTCGTAGTATAGGTGCGCACGTGTCGTAGTAGAGGCACGCGCGTAACATGTACACGTACGTACAACTAGGGTGCAAGAAAGAAAATACGGCCACGTACGTACAAATGGGTGGGGTCTCAAACGCCTACTTGCTCATACGTACGGCCAGGGCTCGTGTACATGGCTGGGTCGGAATGGAGAAACTGCATCGTCGTGTCCATGGGGAGGCAACGGAATCCGTCGTGTTCATGGGAGGCAACGGAATATGTTGTGTTCATCGGGAGCCAACCGGCTTGGACAGAACAACCGATCGAAACGAGGCCTAGATTACCGCAGAATGGAGGAAACGGCCTTGTGTTCGACCGGCCACGGTCGAAACGGGATCCTGTTCATCGAGAGGGGTCTGGCGTACCGCAAAACAGAGGAAACATACTTCTCTTGGACCTCCTACGGTCGAAACGGGGTCCTGTTGATCGGGAGGGCTGTGGCGTACCACAAAACGGAGGACAGACTTGTGTTGGAGTGCTATGGTCGAAATGGGGGTCCTGTTCATCGGGAGGGGTGTGGTGTACCGCAAAACGGGACTCCAAAGGATACTGTTCATCTCCACCATCGACCTCCTCCAGCCTCCACCTACGGCTGTTCATCCACGGGCTCCTGTTCATCCAGCCTCCACCGCTCCTCCACCGGCTACTGTTCAACCAGCCCTCTCCATGGGGTCCTGTTCAACCACCCCTCCACGGGCTACTGTTCATCTAGTCCTCCACCGGCTACTGTTCAACCAGCCCTCCACGATGTCCTATTCATCCAGCCCTCCACGGGGTCCCGTTCATCCACCCCCCCAACTGGCTCGATCGATCGGGTACTGTTCATCCAGCAGCAACGGCCTCTACTACCACAGGGTTCTATTCATCCACCCCCACCGGGAACTGTTCATCAAATCCTCCCAACAACGCTCAGTTAGCAGCAGTAGCGAAGGAATCGCTCGATCGGGTTTAGTTAACAACCATCGATCGATCGCTTGGGTTCAGTAACGCATAGCCTGGAGTGCAATCACTCGGGTTGAGTAGGCGAACGCCTCGCTCTGGTTCAGTTAGAGCCCAACGCCTCGCACCCACGTGCGTATGTGTACGAGAGAAATGCGCATCGGTTGGCCCCCGACCACCCATCATAACCGGGAACTCCCCGATATTTTCCTCGCCCTCGCTTCTACCACGGGTTTTCCATCATGGACGGCCGAAAGAATGTCATGCAGTTGCGTCTCCAGCCCACCCAGGACGAAGAGCCCATTTTCTGTCATGATTTTTTGTCATAGAAGTAGGAGCCCACCACATCTATGATGATACCGGGTTTTGTCACAATTATAGTCATATAAGTGTCATAAGCATGACAGAAAAAAAAATCGTTCGACCCAGAATGTCACGGATGTGTCTTTTTTTTGTAGTGATTATACTATGCACTATAATTAAAGGTAGTATCATACACTAGTATCATGCACATATATATATATATATATATATATATATGTATATGCATGATACTAGTATATGACACTCTCCACTATGAGTAGCCTAAGTATAGCCTAACTAAAACACCCACATGTAGTTGTAGTAGGTTTTTTTGACTTTATATGCACTAAAATGCAAGGCATGTAAAAGGAATGACTTAAACATAGTAAACGAGACCTGAAAATTGGCCGGAAAATCAAACCAAGGGTATATCTGCGACTGTTTACCATGATTTTTTTCCAAGGAGGAATGATGTAGTAACTGACGATTTGGAGTCCGAAGTGCCGTGTCCCTTTTGGAAACTATGATCCTTCTTGTGAGATGCTCTGGTATGGAAGGTGCGAGCACCATAACTTGTGCCAAACTTTACCAAAAAAATTCAATGCGATCGTGAGAGCACGCCACAGTGAAACAATGATTTTCGTTATTTTCCGGACTTCACATGCATTTCCTGAAATTAAAATACCAACAATGTCTACGCCTCTGGCCGCACCCTGCGGACGAACTGTTTGAATTTATTCCCCGTTTCTAGGACAATGAATGAAAACTCGCAAAGCAATACACAAGATGAACTCATGTTTTCATTCAAACAAAAATATGATGTTAGTTAATGTGTAAATGATTTCAAATAGCACACGGTTTACTCATGAAAGACGTGTTTCCACTAAACCATGGTTGATGCCCCCCCCGCCCCCTGCCATGCACGCGATCTGAGTCGTGCATTCTGATTGGCCAGAACCCAAACCCCATGGATCGTATGTCTGCACCATTTGATGCTCCTTGATCAAATGGCGATCCTCATCCCTTTCGACATCACATGCAGTTCCGGTTCATGTAAATGTTTTCAAATAGCACACAGTTCACTCACGAAAGTCGTGTGCCTACCAAACCGTGGCCAATGACCCCCCCCCCCCCTTGCTGCGTGCGATCTGAGTCGTGCGTTTTGATTGGCTAGAACCCAAACCCCGCGGAGCGTATGTCTGCATTGTTGGATGGTCCTAGATCAAAAGACAATCCTCATCCCTTTCGACCGGAAATGCAGTCCGGCCAGGATTTGAATTTATATGCCAAAATGCATGGTAAATGCCAAAAAAGGTCTTAAATATAGCACATGAGACCTGAAATGCGCTAGCAAATCAAACCCATGGTACAATGGTGATTGCTTAACGTGGGAAAATTTTAGAGGCGAAACGATGAACTCACGTCTTCATTACAAAATTAGTACGTCTTCATTTCAAATGAAAATTTTCTCTTTGTGCACACGAGCTCTAAGGGGCAACCATTTGCATAGGCCTTTCCGCATGGCGACCGGGGATATTTTTCACCCTTTTCACCTAGGCCGCCAACACCCCCCAATCGCTCGCCCGCGTTTCACTCAACTGGTCCACCCAATCTCCATTGCCAGCTCCCCCCCTACCCCAGATCTATAGCAGAACCCTCTCCGGCACCGGCGTGTTCACCCCGGCCATGTGACCGGTCTTAGGCGTCAAGCCTACCTCCACTACCATTCCCAACACGCGGCTGCCCACGCCTTGTCGTCTTCGTTTGCTCACTAGTCACCCTCGAGCATATCGATCTTGTAACCCTCGCCTCTCATGTGGTCCAACCAGGTTTGCATTAAGAAGCCTGATAGTTAGTGCTCTCCACCATGGTGAAGCATATTTCCTTGCATTCCCTCCTCCTATTTCATTTTGTATGTTCCCAAATTGGCTATAAAATAACGTAGAGCATATATATGTTCATTATCTACCTTCCTAACTAGTACATATAAGATGTATTTGTTCCAATAAGTTACTGCCGATTTACAAATCGCGGGCGCCCGAGTAACACAAACTTAACAAATTAGCCGTACATTTTCTAAATTATTGCATGACATGTTTGGACAACTTCATACCAAGTTGTTAGTTTTATGCTTATAATCCTTTCCCGAGTTTCGCATGTGTTCTCTGTAGATGCCGAGTAGCCACGACAACACCCATGCTTCAGGCGATGTATCTTCATCTGATTCCGACAATCCTAGGTCTTCTGCAGATTGTGAGGGATCAAGTAATCATGAACGGGATAGAGCTGCAACAATTACCCTTCCGGTCAGGACACGGAGGAACGCTCCAAGGAAGCCCACACACCAGCCGAAAGGTGTATATGAATTAACCGAGATTGATTTAAAGTCTTGGTCTCCAACTAAACCAGATAAAGCACGCACAGGTTCAGGAGTTTGTGTGGATTTGTTGGTAGGGCAAGGCTCAACATTAATCTGCTAGGGTTTTGGAAGGCTGACACAGAAACACGGCGATGGATAGTTCAAGAGATCATGGATGACTTTAACATTCCAGAGCAGTGGAGAATGCAGGTGGAACACGCCGCACTGAAGAAGGCTAGGGATGCTTGGAGAAACTGGAAGCACGTGCTGTACAAGAAGTACTTGAGTGAAGACAAGGACCAAATCCCCGCATACCACCAAATTACAAAGGCGGACTGGGTAGAATTAAAAAGGGTCAGGGCAACTACATAGTTTTCTGCAAATAGTGCCAAGCAATCGGAACTTCATAAGAAGAACATACAGCCCCACCGTATGGGTGTGGCAGGATACTACGACATGAAACCGATCTGGAACCAGGACGACAAAGAAGTAGTAGCGGCGGGTGGGCAACCGGCCATTAGTGAAATCAGGGGCGAACACGCCAGAGACTACTTGAGGGCACGTGCAAAGAGGCATGATGACGAAACTTATTACGTTGAAAACTCACGTGATGAAGAACTATATCAAGTGATGTTGGAGGCTTCCAAGATCCCTGGAAGGTTCTTCAGGAACTCTGGGCCATGTGACATTCTGTCCGATGCTCTGGAAAAAAGAGAGCCCCCTCACCGTGCAAGGGGTATAGGTGTTAATGTCCCGCACAAGAGGGCTTTCACACTCAGCAAAGAAGAGAGGCTCGTGATGAAAAAATCAAGGAGTGAAATGAATCAGAATTAATCGTATGAAAGGTTGAGGAAGGACATGTATCCGGCTGTTCGAAAGGATATTGAGGAGTCATCGATGATGCAGAAGACTAACACTGACAGATAGCCAACAAATGGGAGGGGAGGCAGGCATGGAGGATGTTGTTTATTGCGGGACAACACCGCACAAGTGTAGTTGTGCATCAGCTGACCCCAGCGACACTGAGACTGTAGCTGCTCATGATGATGCTATATCTAATCTATCTGGAATGGAAGACGGACTGAAGGGCGTGCTTACACATTATGAAGGTTTGCCCATCCTTCTTGGAAGAGGGCCACTTGTTGGACAATGTGCCATTGAAGCTGGGCTGTGTGAAGTGCTACGTGACTGAAGTAAAGCCTGGATTCAATGAATTTTTCCTGAAGAATGTCCTAGTAGACTTTGACGAGCAAAGGACCTTAGGAGAAACACTGTTACATCACATCCAGTGCCCACGAAAGGAAATAGAGTTCATCGATCAGATCCCTGAAGCCCCGCCAAGAGCAACCAATGTCGTCCCTCAATCGGTGGTGCTCTCCTTGCCATAGTAGCTCTTGCGTTCTTCCCCCAAAGAACCTAATACTCGTAATCTGATGGCTGATGCATCAACCTATGATCAGCTGGTCAGACTTTGTGCCGTATAGGCCATGTCATCCTCCGCCCAGAGCAGCCAGTGGCAAGGCCTACAACTGCTTAAGACGCACCATCGATTCAGATGCCGGCCGTTGAAGCAACAGGGGGAGACCCAGTTGTAGCACATGCTCAGCAGACCAACCTGGTGGAACAGACTGCTAAGCAGTCTGATGCTTTGGAACCGCCTGCTAAGTAGTCTCTAGGTCCAGAACTGATTGCTCATCAGTCCGTCGGTCTGAAGTCGCATGATCAGCATACCAATGCGTCGGCACTTCCTGCTCAGCAAACCAACGCATTGGCACAACATCCTCAGCACACTGACAAGTTGGTACCACCTGCGCAGAAACCCAACATAGCTTCAACGCATGGTTAGTAGTCCTATGCCTCTGTTCCTACAGCCCAGCAGTCCGTCACACCAGCACCGCCAGCTCAGCGGTCCCGCATAGATAAACCATCTGCTAAGCAGTCCGTCGAAGCATCACTGTCTACCTGGCAATCTACCTTGTATCCAACCAGATGTTCTGCCAGAAATGCTTCAAGTACCAAGAAGGAAGCGGCCAGAAAGGATGCACCCGAGAGGAAGCGCGGCGGGAGAGCGAAGAGGAAAGAGAACAATTGCCTCTTACTTAAAGAACTCATCGCCCAGAACCAAATTAACAGCAGGTTGTTCGAATCGGGGAGTAATATTATTTCGGACGGCATGAATGATGAAGAAGTAGAATTGTTGCTTGCTAAAAGTAAAGCAGCCGTACTTGAAGCACACAATTACGTCCATGGCCAGCAACTTCTTGTTGGTGAATAATTTGATGAGTGGAGCTCCAGTTGCCGCGAGTTAGATGAATATTGCATGGATCAAATGTCAGTAGGTCTTCATGGTTTGCTTGTCCACTACAACAGAGATCATTTCCGACATGATGTTGGTTCCATAATTGTGAGTTTCAAGGACTTACATTGTTGGATGTGAGGTTCCAGCAAACCCTTAAGGTTCAAACACTTGGGTGCGCGCGAATTCTTTCCCTCCTACCGATCTATGCCCTAGCTCGCTAAGATCTCGCGGACGAACTCCACGAACTCACAACACAGAGAGACACGAGATTTATACTAGTTCAGGCCACCGTTGTGGTGTAATACCCTACTCCAGTGCGTGGTGGTGAATTGCCTCTTGGGCTGATAAAGAACAGTACAAGGGAAGGAACAAGCTCCTGAGGTTGAGGTGTTCTTGTGCTTGGTGACTTAGTGGGTGAGATCTGGATGAACTGCTCGATGCCTCTACTATGGTGGCTAGCTCTACTTATATAGGCCCTGGTCCTCTTCCCAAATATTGAGCGGAAGGGAGACAACAACGGCGGGCAAATTTGAAGGGGGACAGCTAGTACAAGCTATCCTGACAAAAGTGGTCTTAGCTTGCGAAAAGCTCTGGTGGTGACGTCGTCTTGGGATCCACGATGACCTCCGTCTTGCCGTCCTTCTGGTCATGGCCTCATTGCACTGATATGGAAACCTTTGCCTGATGCCTCGGTACTCTTCGCCTGCGCTGGCCTCCTTAGCACCAAAGAGGAAACAAGGACGTTGCGCGCGCAGGCGCCTGCCTGGCGCCCGCCTGGTGCCCGCCTGGTGCCGATCTTCATGGCTCATGTCACGAGAGCCTCGTGAGGTTTGCCCCGCCTTGATATCTGCGCTCCTCGTGAGTCTGCCTGACTAGGCCACTCCTGAGGAGATCTTGCATCGTCCGCCTCATGAGGCTTGGCCCCTCGCGAGCATCTTGGATGCCTTGTTGATGAAGATGGGCTGCACGTCCTGCTGGCTTAGCCACGCTGTGGGCCGCAGGCAGACAAGTCTGGGGACCCCCGTTCCTAGAATACCGACAGTAGCCCCCGGGCCCAAGGCGTGCTCGGGCTTGGCTTCACGGTGAAGCCAAGGGTCAAGTTCCGAGCGCCGCGGGCCCCAAAAGCCTGCGACCTCGGTTGATTGGACGTGGGCGTCTCCGCTTCCCCACGCTGCCTCGGCAACTGCATGACTTGACAAGTCTCTGCGACATGCAAGGAAGACCATCATTACCTGTGATTGTGGGGGGCGCCGGTTGGCCTCCTCTTGCTATAAATGGAGAAGGGGGTGGAGCCCCCGTCGCCCGTCGCTTCCTTGCTTCACTCTCTTCTTCCTCCTCACTTCTCTGCTTGCAGCAATGGCACCCATCCGAAGGTTCTCCGCTGAAGAGAAAGGAAAGCCCCCCCGTGATGGTCCGGGGCCTGTCCCGCCGAAGAAGAGGTCGGTCCATCATCGCGACGAGACGGCGATGCAGGTGGTGACGAGGCCTTGGTGCGACCGGCCTCCTCCAGGGTATCCGCTACCCTTGTACGCCTGGGCCGAGGGCTCAGGAGGGCGGAGCGATGAGCGGTACCGCCCACGCCGCGCCCGTGGTCGCTGTGCGACGACGACACGTGCGGTCGCTCTGGGAGTCCACGCTGCAGACTCCTCGCGCGAGCTTGTGCTATGGGCGCTGATGCCCCCATGCTCTTGGATCCGCTTCCCACGGTTCTTCTCCAACGTGATGCTGCCGAGGGGGCCCCTCGAGCTTTGGTTGCAGCACGCCAACTGCGACGCTCCGGCGACCGGAGTAGAGATCGAAGCGGTCCCCACCAAGAAGATCTTCATGACCTGCGGCTGGGGCGAGGTCGCGTGGGTCTGCCATGCGAGGGGCGCCCTCGCGATCCACTTCGAGTACGATGGAGCCACTACGCTCTTCTTTAAGGTCTTCGATGCAGAGGGCCGCCGCCTGGAGTGTTGCCCTTGAGCGGAGCGGCAAGTTGATGCACGCTCTGCTCGTGGCTACTCCAGCTGCAGCAGCCCCTGGGAGTCCAAAAGCTCTCCCGAACCTTACGAGACTCCAGAGACGAGCGACGACAGCTACGTGCCCCCGAGCTCTCGCCGGGCCTGGAGCAGGGCTGCGGCGTCTAGCCGACGTCGTCGCTGATCTAGATGAGGTTGGCGCTGGCCTCCCGTGGCCCACTTTTGATGATGGCGTCTGCCACGGGAGGGTAAAGATAGGATTCCCCTTAGTTCTTGTTGTTGCTTCCTTCGAAGAATCATGAAGTACACCATGGGGGTGTGTAAGGATCTGTGATGCCCGTTTGTGTATCTCTTCCTTAGTATGAAAATTTGCGAGCGCATGTCCTGTCTAGGCTCGGTCTCCCCTTTCCAACCCCGCGATGGCTTATTGCTCTACGCTGACAGGTCCCAGTCCCCAGGAAGGCTACAGCCGTCGCTGGTATGTCAGGTCGCGTGCCGTGGTCAAGGCTAGGAGGTGTACGGCCCGAGCTCCGGTAAGAGCCCCTGAGGCGCGATTCTCAGGAGGTCCCCTTTAGCGCTCAAGCAAAGAAAGGGAGGCGACGTGGCCGCGGCAGAGCTGCGATGACCGTGACCCTAAGGTTCCAACGATTAGCCGATCTAGGCGCGAGACTTATCTCAGTGGCGCGGGGTCGTTTCTTCGCAATGCGCCAGGCCTGTGCGCAGATCCCCGCAGCGTAGCTAGGTTAGGCCCGCACGAGTATTCCCCTCCCCATGCTCTCCTTAGTGCTCTACGTCCTCAGGTCCCAGCCCTCGAGCGAGCTCAGCCGCCGCTGTTATGCCAGGTTGCGATGTCGTGGTCAAGGCCAGGGGGTGAGGGCTAGGGAGCCAGTAAGAGCTCCTGATTCGCGATGCTCAGGATCCCCCCCTTCAACGTGCACGCGGATTGCTTGTAAGAGGAGAGGTCTCGCGGTTCCGCCCGCTATTATCCTCGGGAGGTTCCTGCAAGTCATCATGAGGAAAAACACGGTTTTGCCGTTATGGTTGCCAGCCTTGCTCTGAGACGAGATGGAGGCACTTAGGGCCTGGTGAGGTGACGTGCGCGGGGCGTGCCATGAGCCAGAGCTCGACCGCTCAGGTTTGTCGATGTGGCAGGGACGGACCCATGCACCAACACCGTGCCTGTGTGAGGAGGCCCCGTGGGAGGCGACGATTGTCCAGGTGGTAGCCGAGCAGGCAGTAATCATTGGCAGGTTAAGCATGGGAGACAAATCAGCTTGGGTAAATGGAGAAAGACTCATGCCACTGGGTCAGGCCCGAGCGGCTTTGGGTTGATGCTGCCCGGGGGGAGCCCCCAACAAGGTAAGCTAAAGACATAAGCAAAAGGGATACATGCCACAGGGACGGACCCACGCGGCCTGGGAATAATGCAGCCCGAGGGGCGCTCCCAGCTAAACGAACTTGGAAAATGTCACCTGGTTCTGTCGATGAAGAAGAGTTGGTGCAGCTGAAGGAGTGCGTCGAAGGAATGGCTCCTCACGAGCCACCGGGGCCCTGAGCCTCGGGAGGCTCTGGGGGCTCAGGTGGTTCCCTGAGGACCATCTCCATCTCTTCAGGTCGGCGTGGTACCTGGCCTCCTGAGCCGCCAGGACACGCCGCATGTTGTGCTGATAGGCTGACGCCACGCTCGAGAAGCCGAAGGGCATGCGAACGTAGCTGTGTCGTGGGCCCTCGCAACGGCCCACACGCGAAGGCCAGAAAAGCTCCTGAGATGCGGCCCTGTTGAGCCACAGGACGCCGATGCGCGCACGCAGCCCGACATCCTCGCCTGGATGGGGAGCGGCGCCTGGTGAGCGGCGGTCGCCGCGCATGGCCCTTGCGTCTTGCAGTTCCTGAGTGGTCTTGGTGATGAACTCCTGAGTGGTGGGCACTCCTTCCCCTGTGTTCTCCTGAGGGAAACGTGCCACGAAGCACGCCTCCAAGTGGTGCCCAAGCGCCTCCCTCGTGAGGTTGGCAAAGTGCGAGGCCCTCCAGAAGAGAGCCCCCAAGCCCTGTCCGAGGAGGGCGCTGGGCGCGCCTTCCTATGCAATGGAGGGAGGTGCCCCTGGAGCGGGCGCTAATCCTAACGAGGCTCCAGCTGCATCGCCACCCTCCTGAGATCCTGCACGGCGGAGCTGCTTCTTCTTGGGGATGGCCTCCGGAGGACCCTCACTTCTGCTGTCGGGGTCGTCCATTGCTACAGCTTGGAAGGCGCGCTCGGGGGAGCACACCGCATCTCTTCATTCACATGGGACCGTGATGATTCCGCCGCTTCCCGGCATCTTCAGGACGTTGTAGCCGTGGTGGGTCACCGCCATGAACTTGGCCAGGGCAGGATACCAGAGGATGGCGTTGTATGGCAGACGGATGTCACTACTAGGAAAAGGCCTACTAATGGCGCACCGGTTTTGCCTATTAATGGCGCACTATCGGTGCGCCATTAGTAGCACGCCATTAGAATTTTTAACTAATGGCGCACCACTGGAGCGCCATTAGTATCTGCTATACTAATGGTGCACCTGGCAGTGCGCCATTAGTATGTAACTCCATGCGCCATTAGTATGCTCCCCGGGGGGCCATATGTAACCATGTGCTTTGTCACACTAATGGCGCACTCTGCCTTGATGCTCCATTAGTATCCTTTGGCATACTAATGGCGCACTCTGCCTTGATGCGCCATTAGTATGAATATTTGGTTTTTTTTGCTTTTCTGATTTTTGCACAGGTTACAAAATATATTATTGGACAGAATATAGACAGCAGCACACAGCAACATCGGATTCATCGAATACAATAGAAGAATAGTCTCCGAATACAATTCATCATATTAGTCTCCGAATTCAAAAGACCGAACAAAGATAAAACATTACAAGTCTCAAGACCGCGAGTATCGAGTTTGTCTTCACATTACAAGTCGATATCGATCATCTAAACTACCATCATCGATTAATGCGCCGTGGTGGCATCCTCGGCGGCACCATCGATGGTGTCATCCCCGACTCCACTAGGGGTTGTGTAATCAGGATCGGTGTCTTCCATGGCGTCCTCATAGCGGCGAGGTTGTTCCTCCATCTCCGGGACAGCTCCCAGAATTGCTTGCCACCGAACCACCGGCCTCATCGTTGTGGGCCATGTTTCGCTCTAAATAGGAAAAAGTTTGGTCAAAAAGTTGGTTATTGTCAAGGAACAAGATCATGGTCTCATCATTTAGGGTTTGTCGACACCGAGGCACCCTAAAATCCTAAGCTTTCATCATTTAGGGTTTGTCGACGCCGAGGCACCCTAAAAGCCTAAGCGTACATCATTTAGGTTCTCATCGACACCGAGGCATCCGGGGCAGCCAAGTTAAGTTTTCATCATTTAGGGTTTATCGATGCCGAGGCACCCTAGGTTGGGCCTGATCACTTGGCACTAATCACTTGGCTCTATTGCCACCTATGTTGGGTTTATCATCTAGGGTTTATTGATGCTAAGGAGAATTCTAAGTTGGGCCTAATCACTTGGCTCTATTGCCACCTATGGTTTAATGCAGCAAGAATGGCGGGCAGTTGATCCTACTTAACTAAGTACTAAGATACCCGGCCCATGCATTAGTCGCAGTACCCCATATGTCCTATTTTTAGCAAAGTCATGCTAAAATTCACGGAAAATTTCAGCATGACCTTTGCTGAAAATAGGACATATGGAGTACCCGAATTTGCCGGAACGGAAGTTAATCAACATTCCGACAAACTCAAGGACCTCTCGGTGTACCTGCAAATTCATCACGACACGATGGTCGGAGACATGACCTTTGCAAAATGGTCGGAGACACGATGGTCTTTCTCAATGTGATCAATTGATGGATCAACACATAAAACATGTCCAATAAGTATGATTTATAGAGTCAACATCAGTATGAATATATATAAAGTTTTTCTTCATCAGCCAGCCCATGCAAGTAATCGCATCCAAAGAACTATTTACGCTACTCAGAATTCAACTACACTCAGTATTTATAGATTCATTTCAGATGAGATCAGATTGAGCTCCAATCAGGCTGCAAATGAGGGATCCATGAGCCATCATGCCAGCCAGCCAGGAAATAAACTTTACTTTCCAAAGGAAATAAAAATACAATGCATACATACATAATTAAGCAGGTAGATAGATAGATAGATGAGCATGTTTAGTTTACAAGAATGAATTTAAACAAGCAAAGAATGCATGCAAGTTTAAAGTAAAACGTTTCAGTTAATGCAAGTACTCCTCTTGCTCTCTACTTTCTCTCTTCTCTTCTTCAGTTAATTAACTGAATTTTACTGATGTTGTTGTTAAATGAATTTTAATCAGCTGCTGAAGAACACCTTCAGTTTCGTCAGATATAGGTGTAGTTTTCAGTCTATGTCAGTTTCATCAGAGAAGTTTTCTTTCAGTTTCAAATAATCCGAGCTGCGCCTCGTTCGTAGTTTGTTAGGTTTCTCCGCGGCCCTGACCCGACCATGCGATGGCACGAACTAGACGGTCATGGCTGCATCGCGGGTGACGCGCGGGGAGCGCTGGGATGGCAGTGCTCACGACCCGGAAGTGGCCTAGTTTCTCGTTTTCTGTTAGTCAGTAATCGCTGAATAAGAAGAGAAATAGAGAGCGTAAAAGCTGCGAAGTTGAGCAGCGGGACAAAGGGCGGGACGTTTGAGTTTTCGAGGCAACTCCCCATGTCTCCTCCGTAGTTTTCGAGGGCCCACGTCTCCCCTCCAAAGGGCAGGACATTTGAGTTTTCGAGGCAACTCCCACGCCTCCCCTCCACCGGCAACTCCCCACGACGCAGAGGGGTTTTCTTCCCACGCCCGTGTAACTCCTCCTATTCCATTGCCGCTCCATCTTCCTCCATCTGCCTCCCTCCTCATTCCATTGCCGCTCCATCTTCCTCCCTCTACCTCCCTCTGCCTCCAGCATCAAGCAACTCCCCTCTGCCTCCACCATCGCTGGCCAGGAGGAATCATGGAGCAACCCCCTCCATCTGCCAAGAGAATGGCGGAGGCATCATGGAGCAACTCCCCTCCGTCTGCCAAGCATCACCGTGGTGAGGCGTCTGGCAAGGAGCCGCTGGTGGTCGATGACGATGTTCCGTCCCCGGCGTAAGCGGGACTACACCGTGCCGCTCAAGGTTGATATCCACCTGAAGGAGCATTTGGATGTCGTATGCACCAAATCGAATCCGCATTTAAGCCGACAAGATGATCCGCAAGATGAGGAGGAGGCTCGGCGGCATGCTTTCTCGGAATATCGGCGTTGATGTCGAGTATACCAAGGAAGACAAACCTCCGCAAATTGCTGCAGTTCTGCAGTTATGCGTGGAGGATCTCGTCCTGGTATACCACATCACCGCGGCAACCAAATGGTAAAAACATCCAGTTCTGAAGTAGTTTTTTGGTGATCATACAGAATGTTGTCTACAAGTTTTTGTGATCATTTAGTAGCTGTTATGAATGTTGTCTTGTAATGCAAAAGATTGCAAAAAAAACATCATTGAGATGTTATGCTTGTTGTTTTGATCATACAGAATGTTGTCTTGTAGTTGTTGTGATCATTTAGTAGTTGTTGTGATCATACTGTTTTAACTGAATTTTGGTCAGAACTGAAGATGTTATTTTAACTGAATTTTGCTACAACTGAACCCATTTTAATTCTGTATTTTCTGAAGTTTTTGAAGTAGATGAATTTGAATGCTAAAGATTATTTTGAATGTTGTCTTGTAATGCAGAAGATTGCAAAAAAAAAACAAACATCATTGAGATGTTATGCTTGCTGTTTTGATCATACAGAATGTTGTCTTGTAGTTGTTGTGATCATTTAGTAGTTGTTGTGATCATACTGTTTTAACTGAATTTTGGTCAGAACTGAAGATGCTATTTTAACTGAATTTTGCTTCAATGAACCCATTTTAATTCTGTAGTTTCTGAAGTTTTTGAAGTAGATGAATTTGAATGCTAAAGATTATTTTGATGCAGGCCCAAGGAACTCCGCCTCGCTCCTGCAGGAGAAGAAGTCAGACACCTTTGTTGGCTTCGCATTGGAGGCGACAAGGAGAAGCTGAAGTTGTCTGGTTTGGAGATCAACCTTAACCCGACAAGTACGCCGACTTGCAACAAGAAATGGAGAGTTCCAAACAATGGAAAGAAGTGGCGATCTTTGGCTGAGTTTGCAGCCAGCCTCATCCACCCATCCTACTAAAAAATGAAGCGAGTAAGATCGACAGAATTCGGACCACCTACTATGGGGGACAGCCCACTGCCAAACAAGCTCATCGAAAGTACGCCATGAAGATGCGTCGTCACCTACGAGGCATGGAAGAAAATCGAAATCACCAAAGAAGGTTTCGAGCTCTGGCAAGAGGCGAGGATCATTGGGATGACCCCTACTACTGGGGATATTGAGTTGTTTGTGGTATTGGGATGACCCCTACTACTATGTCTCAGTTTGTAGTTATGTGGTTGAACAAGTTTGCTTTTGTTATGTTGAACAAGTTTGCTTTTGTTATGTTGAACAAGTTTTCTTTTGTAATGATGAACAAGTTTGCTTTGGTTGTCAGTTGACATCATCTCATCGCTGAGCATGGTTTTGTTTTACCTTTATCTATTTATTATTTAGGCAGAGCTATTCAGGCATGGAAGATATAATCATCCTTATGGTGAGGATCGCAATGTTTTTAGCTTCCAAGTTTCTAATGACACATGATCTTTCCAACCACATAACTTAACCGCAAACATCTCCCTCAGAAATTGTAGTTACACACTCCAACCAATACCTGCAGGTTGTAATTTCGTACTGAATGACCATCAATGACTAAGTGAAGCAAATAATTGCTATGCATTTCTTGGCATGCGAGAAGGAAGAGGGGAGAGGAGGCGGAGCTCACCGGGGAGGCGCAAGGAGGCCCTGCGACAGCTTAGTAGCAACAGAGGTGGCCGGAGTTGAGGAAGACAGTGGCGACCCGAGGAAGAAGAGGTGGAGGGGGTGGAGGGGTCTAGCGCCGTCGCACCCTGGTTCCGCCGCTCGTCGGCCCGGTGTTGAAGCAGATTCTGCCCGCCGCCTTGCCTGTCGCCTCGTACGGTGGAGCTCGAGGGCTGGGAAGGCGAGGAAGGGGGTGGGTGGGTGCGGTGAAGGCGAGGGAGGGGGTGGATTTGGAGCGAAGGGCGATGGGGGGCAGGGCAGGGGCTGACTGGGGGCGGCGACGGAGACGGAGGCATGAGGGCGGCGGCGGTGTGGGTCGGGGCAGCGCGCGGGTGGATCTGGTGGCGAGGGAGAGAGGGTCAAGGATCTGGCGAGAGGGAGGGAGGATAGCTAGGGGAGGGTTCTAATGGCGCACTGGCCCGGCCTGCAAGGCCATAAGTATGACTATTCTAATGGCGCAGCAACTGCCGGGTGCGCCATTAGAATTTTGTTTTAATTCTAGCCCACTAACCATATCTACAACCCAACCCTATCTACAACAGAACCCCACCCACTAGCCCGACCGGTCAAGACGCAAAGACACACACCAGAGGTCCCGGGTTCGATTCCTGTGCTCCCCAATAATTTTTTATGCATTTTAAATGCTGTTTTATATTTATTTGTGTTTAAATATGTTCAAACTTGTTTAAATCATAACAGTAATATTTTTTTATAAAAACAGTAATATTTTTTTTAAAAATATGTTCAAATTTCTTACTTGAAAATATCATCGGCGGCGGTGGAGCGGGGGAGGGTGCGGGGATCGAGATCGAGATGGAGGGGGAATCTAGATCGAGATGGAGGGGGGTCGAGATCAAGTGTCCTCATGAATTCAAAAAGTGCCCATGAAATTTAAAAATATTCATGATATCAAAAGTGCCCATGAAATACAATCAAGAAATGAAGACTACGATTTAAATACAATCGATCTTAGCTAGCTATCTGCTCACAATCTTCTTGCCCTTCTTTTTCGCAAATGGAGTTCTTCCGTGGAACGGACGTCCTTTAGGTAGGGTGGTCCCGCTTCTTCTTGTGGTGTGTGTTATGCGACTTCATTGTCGTCGCCATGTTCGATCTTGGTCGCCCGTACTTGTCGAAGTCTTGCTCATTGGCTACTCCATCCATTCCGATGATCTTCCTTTGCCTCTCCTCACGACAACACGACCGGGCTTTGGCGGGTCGGTAATGAAGAAGCATTGGTCCACTTGGGAAGCCAGTACCCATGGCTCATTTTTCACGGTGACGCTTTAGCCCTTGATCTTGGATTTGGCTTCGGGTATAAACACGACTGGGCTTTGGCATAGTGCGCCATTAGTAGGTTTGCAAAAAAGTAAAAAAACATATATACTAATGGCGCACTGTCTTGGTCGTGCGCCATTACTCGTTCTAACTAGTAATGGCGCACTTTGCCATCCATGCGCCATTAGTTTGTATGGAAAAATGGGAAAAAATCAATAGTAGTGGCGCACCGTGAGCACGGTGCGCCATTAGTGTCTTCCACACTAATGGCGCACGAGAAACGGGAGCGCCATTAGTATATAGTAGTAGTGCACTACTTACCTGGTGCGCCATTAGAATCAGTCCTATCTATAGCCCTTTTCCTAGTAGTGTGTGCACGACGTCGAAGTCGATGAGCTTGGTGCGGTAGTTCTTGCATTCCCCGAAGGTGACAGGGAGGCGGACCTGCCCAATCGGTGTGGTGGAACCGTCGGTCACTCCTGAGAAAGGCTTGGTAGGCTGAAGCTGTTCATACGGGACTTGGAGGTTGTCGAACATGTCGACGGACAGGACGTTAAGCCCTGCGCCGCCATCGATGAGGGTCTTGGTAACTTGCACGTTGCTGATGACTGGTGAACACAGCATTGGGAGGGCACCAGCGGTGGCTGCGCACTTGAGCTGCTCTGCCGAGTTGAAGGTGATGGCGCACTGGGACCACTTGAGCGGGCGCGTGGCCTCGAGCTTGGGGAGGACTGCATTCACTTCACGAGCAAACTGTTTGAAGAAGCGCTGCGAGGCTGGGGCCTGAGCTCCGCCCAAGATGCAGGCAATAGCACGCGGCTCCGGGAAGCCCCCAGCCCCCTCGTCTTGATGGTGGTCGTCGTTCCTTCTTGGTGGTGGCGGCAGCGGGGGAAGACCGGCGTTGCCCTGAGGACAGTCCTCGTGAGGCTGGTCTCTCCAGGTGCTCTCACGAGGATGATCCTGCCCGCGGTCCTCGCGAGACGGTCACGCCACTCCTGACGTGGGCCACGGTCGTCCCAGCGTCCGCCACCACGTCCTCCTCCTCAGCCGTAGCCACGGTCACTGCGCTCGGGGCATCGACCGAAGCGTCCTTCAAGGATGGCTCTGAGCTCTTGGTAGTCGCTGGTGTTGCGGGTGTTCAGGCTGTGGAAGGCGCAGAATGGCCGGCTGTTTTTGGATGACTCAGGCTCATATGTGCCCCGCTTGGTGTCGGGCTCCGCTGCGAGCACAACTACCTCCTTGCGCTCCACGTCCTTGGCCTTGGCTTTCTTTTGCTCTGCACCTGCAGCTGGCAGCTCGAGGACGGAAAGGCGCCCCTCCTCAGCTCTGGCGCACTTGGTCGCCAGGTTGAACAGCTCCTGAGATGTGCACAAATCCTCGTGGATAGCGAGCTCTTCCTTCATCTTCACGTCACGGACGCCGTCGGAGAACACGGAGATGATGGCCTCGTCCTTGCCTTGGGGATCTTGAGGCGAGTGTTGTTGAAGCGCTGGATGTACTTCTGGAGGATCTCTCCTGGTTGTTGCTGGATGCGGCTCAGGCACCCACGGCTGGCGGACGGTCGCGGGTGCCCTGGAAGTTGGCGTCGAAGCGGTCACGCATCTCATCCCAGGAGGAGATCGAGCCGTCTTTGCAGGTTCGTGGAGCTGTGAGCGGCACCATCCTTGAGAGCCATAGGGAACCAGTTCGCCATGACTTTCTCGTCGCTGTTGGATGCTTCGATGCTCAGCTTGTAGAGCTGCAGGAACTCCGCGGGGTCGGCGGTGCCGTCGTAAGGAGGGGGCAGATCTGGCTTGAACTTTCCCGGCCAAGAGACGCTACGCAGCTCGGGGGTGAAGGCGCGGCAGCCAGCCATGGTCGCCGAGGCCCGCCTCAGAGGTGGAGCTTGGTCTTGGTGAGGCCCGCATGCCGCTACCGCATCTAGCGCGCGGTCTTGGCGAGATGGCACGGGGAGCGTAGGTGCAGCTTCTCGCGGCCGAGGGATTTCTTGGCAGCTCCTCTCTTCGCGCGCGGGCACCGGGCGTGGTGGATCACGCTGTGGGGCCGCGCACCTTGGCGCCAAGGCGCCGTCTTGGGGCAGAGGTGGTGGAGGAGCTCCATGAGCCACGTCGCCCGTGGCTGGCGGAGGGCGAGGCAGAGAGTGGGACGGCACCGGGGAGCCCCCTGCGGCGCGGACGCGTTTGGTGACGTGGTCGAGCCAGTCCTCGTAGAGCTTGTCGACCGGGCGGTAGCGCAGGAGCTCGTTTTCCATGTGGAGCGCGGCCTGCGCATCCATGGGGGTGCGACGCGCGTGGGACGAGGAACGGGCCAGGGTCAGCGATGGAGTGGCGGTGCGGCCGTCCTGCCGCACCGATGGGTCTAGCGAGGACGCTTGCTGCTCGTTCCCCACTGGGCCGGTGGTGGCGTTGGCAGCGGGAGACGGAGAACGACGAGGTGGCCCGCCGACGGGAGCCGTCTGAACAACGCGGGTGGTGAGGGCAGCCCGGCGCTCAGCTCGAGCGCGGCGAGCGTCCGCCATGGAGACGGCGGAGCGATCGAGCGACAGATTGATAAAAAGCAAGCTACAACGCACCCCTACCTGGCGCGCCAAATGTCGGATGTGGGGTTCCGGCAAAACCCTTAAGGTTCGGACTCTGGGGTGCACGCGAAGTGTTTCCCTCCTACCGATCCACACCCTAGCTCGCTAAGATCTCAAGGACGAACTCGACGAACTCACAGCACAGAGAGACACGAGGTTTATACTGGTTCAGGCCACCGTTGTGGTGTAACACCCTACTCCACTGTGTGGTGGTGGATTGCCTCTTGGGCCGATGAGGAACAGTACAAGGGGAAGAACAGCCTCCTGAGGTTGGGGTGTTCTTGTGTGAACGTGGGTTGGCTCCAGACCGGATCTCCTTTCCCTACTGTGGTACCTAGCTCTACTTATATAGGCCCTGGTCCTCTCCCCAAATATCGAGCGGGAAGGGAGCCAAAAACGGCGGGCAAATTTGAAAGGGGACAACTAGTACAAGCTATCCTGACAAAAGTGGTCTTCGCCTGCGAAAGGGCTCTGGCGGTGACGCCGTCTTAGGCTCCACGGTGACCTCCGTCTTGCCGTCCTGCTGGTCTTGGTCTCGTTGCACCAATATGGAAACCTTTGCCTAATGCGTCGGTGCTCCGCGCCTGCGCCTGCTTCCTTAGCACCAAAGCGGAAACAAGGACGTTGCGCGCGCTGGCGCCCGCCTGGTGTCGGTCATGATGGCTCACGTCACGAGAGCCTCATGAGGTTTGCCCCGCCTTGATATCTCCGCTCCTCGTGAGCCTGCCTGGCTAGGCCGCTCATGAGGAGGTCTTGTGTCGTCCGCCTCGCGAGGCTTGGCCCCTCACGAAGGTCTTGACTACCTTGTTGATGAAGATTGGCCGTACGGCCCGCTAGGTTAGCCTCACCGTGGGCCGAAGGCAAGCAAGTCTGGGGACCCCCGTTCCCAGAACACCGACAGACACTTGGCCTGATTGTTACCACCGGTATCTCTCGTCGCATGCAGTTGATGACCATCTCGCCCATGGCCTTTGTGAACACATTAGTGTCTTTCCAACCATAGAGTTTGGCCATATGAATAAATAAACTGCACAAATCAAATACTTCATGTGTGTATTCGTATCTACATACATGAGAAAGTAATAGGGAAATACTAGAATACCTCGACTGCCTAACTCATTCATTTATTGAGTAACAGAAGCAGAGGCAGAAGAATGCCTTATGGAGTCAAAAGCCAACTCGATCTCAGCCTTGATATCCAACACGGTATTCTGATGTGCCGAAAAGTCTGAGGAACCTATCCCCTTTGTTATGTTATCCTCTAAGAAAAATGGCTTCTCTAGTATCAAACCTTGCCTTTGCCCTTTCACATATGCTATTTGGCTAGAAACATGACATGCAAAAATACTGCTAAAGCTTGTTTGTAAGCTTTTGAGATTAATAGAAACAGGTTACAGTTTGATTTCGACCACAAGAAACTCTTATTTGGCATTTTGACCTGTTGATACTTGCAAGAAGAGCTTTAGTCTTCGAAACCGCTGCGCGAAACTCATTATCCGGAATGGCCCCGCGGTGTTGATGTCTAGTGCTACATCATACCTGCAAGTTTCAATACTTTGATTGATGTGGAATGTGAACTTACACATTTAGTAATGTAAGCAATCCTTGGTGCAAGACTAGTAAAGCTTCACGAACCTCTCATCAAAAGTGGTATTTGCAGCAGAGTTTATGATAACATCCACTTCTTCCGCGATCTCTTTGGTTAACTCGGGAGCAATGCCAATGTTGGCTTCCCTAAAGTTACCAACGACTGGAACTTGCTTGCTTCATACAAAGCTATGGTAGTTTTTCCCATGGATTTCCTGTAAACACCTGTATTGCAGACGGAAAATATGGTCATTTTCCTTACGAACAGAAAGTATACCGAAGTAATAATCATACCTCGTTCTTCAATCTTTTCAAGGCTACTTCATTGTCCTTGCCCGTGATCAAGACTGTCGGTGTATAAAAGTAGGGGCTCTCCTTTTGACCCCTTTACTTATGCATGGAAAGTCGGAGCCGCGCCCGCAGCCACACTGAGCAGGGCAGGAAAGAGGAGCTGGGGCACAAGGCGATCAGAGCAACACCAAGACCAGAGACCACAAAGAGCAAAGGGGTGAGGCGGAATCCCCCGACAAGACCCTTGCCGGGTGGCCTCCGTGGCCCCGGCAAGAGCCTTGTCGGGGCAACTTGCCCGATGCCAGCAGGGCGCGCCACCCTTGAGCCCAAGGGTTTCCAACAACCGCATTGGGACCCGGGCTCGGGAGGCCCTCCGTGGTGGCATGCAGATCTTCGTCAAGATCATAAACACACGAGATCTGATGAGGACCAGAAGACGACTACCCTCGGCGGGATCCTAGCCGAGGAAATCCATGAGACCCCTGGCAAGGCACATGCCGGGGATGACTATGATGCCACGGCAAGACTCTTGCCAGGGCCTCGGCAAGGCTCTTACCGAAGGCACCTATGGGGCCACAGCCAGGCCCGCGTCTGCCAAGACTCCGCCGCCGTTCCCATGCAGCTGCCAGCCCGACCAGCTGGGCAGGCACCTGCGTGGCGACATGCAGCTTCCAGGCCAGCTCAGCAAGCACCTGCGTGGTGGCATGCAGATCTCGTAAAGACCCTACCACCACACCACCTCAGCAGCCTGCCAGCCTACATGGCACCACATGCATCGTTGGCCTGGACGCGTGTCGGAGAAGAGCGGGGCGGCGACGGACACCTATGGGGGCGCATTTAATGCATCTTGTCCCGTAATGACAGGAGATAAGCTTGTGTACTATAAACCTTTCTACCTCCTATGTGCCACTGTGGCAACCCCTTTTTGGCTATAAAAGGAGGCCTGGGCGACTAGGAGAAGGATTCGGATCTTTTGGGCTACCCACGCACTATAGCTAGCTCAAGAACTCAAGAACACTCAAATACATACACCAAAGCAGGACTAGGGTATTACGCATCCTCGCGGCCCGAACCTAGGTAAATGATTTTTGTGCTTCCTGCCAGACCCGCTCTTTGCACAACCCCGCGCCCGCCAACCGTAGAAGGGGTCCCAGTGATCCCATAGGTGTCGTTCCCACTGACATCTTTGGCGCGCCACGTAGGGGGCGCAGTTGTGAAAATCCGGTCTAGCAGTTAGCCCAGCAGTTCCTCATCGCCATGGCTCCGAGGAGAAGACGACCAAGCGGGCAACATCGCCTACGGACGCGGTGAATACCTGCGCGACGACGAAAAAGATAAGTCACACGAAATCTTGGCTATTTTCACTTATATAAGGCTGTTCTCCCTGAGAGATCTCTTTCTTTGAATGGGAAACCTGCACGCGATGGGACCCTTCCGTTGTTGGCAACACCTTTGTTTCCGTCTCGAGCCCGCTTGACAGTTCATGCAGATGCGGTAGTAGCGGCAAGGTGGCCTACCCGTTGCCAGCAGCGCTCTTGTCCTGCTTCGAGTCCGCTCGACAGTTCAGGCGACCGCTCTGGCAGCAGCAAGGTGGCTTGCCCGGCAGCAAGCGCCCTTCCAGCAAGGTGCAGGGGATCCGTCCCAAAGCACCACGACATGGGTTTACGCGCCTGCGGCCTTATCTCAACAAGCGTAGGGTGTGAACATACAAGGGAAGATCTAACGGAAAGATAGCATGCATAATATCAAAAGTGCTACAGAGTTATATTACATCAATTGTTGCTTCGGTTCTAACTAAAGATAAAAATTGTCTTGCTCATGAACCTGCAGCAGCGGTGAGAGACGGGGTGCCTAATCCCTGTGCTGGCCCTCTATCCTCTGAATTCCATCGATGCGGCTGATGATGGGCTCGATACGCTCCTTGAGCACCGCAAGGTCCGCATCCTCCGGCAAGCTCTCCAGCGCGGCGTCGAAGTCGAGGTTGGGATTCCAGTGCGCCACCTTGGTGAGGACCTTGGTCATGGCACCCCGGCAAAGCCTCTGGGCCTCATCGGCCAGAGAGGCCGCCCGGTTGGAATGGAGCCACTCCAGGGCACCAACAACCCTCTCGAAGAACATGGTCAAGATGTAGTTGGGGCTCAAGTTCAGCTCTGGGGCGTACCTCACATCCGACATCCCATGGTAGCCAGCTGCGTGGTGGCCCTGTCTGCAATGGCGGCGAGGCGGCTGAGCCAGCAGTTTTCACCCTCCACGTATTCCTTGTGGGTGGCGGCGTTGTTCCTCCGCAGCTGCTTCTCGGCCTCCAGATCCTTGGTCAGGGTCTCCTCCCGGGCCTTGGCCTTCGACAGCGCTCCCTTGAGGCCCTCCAGCTTCAGCTTGAGGTCTTTGATGGAGTTGTTGGCCTCGGAAAGCTGCTCAGTGTTGCCGAGGATTGCGCCCTGCGCCTCGACTAGAGCGTCGTTGAGCGTGTCCTTCTCCTTGGACAGCATCAGGACCTGGTCCTTCAACCCGTCCCGCTCCACCTCTAGCTCCTTCACCCTGCTGGTGTGGACCAGGGCTTGGGCATCGAGCGCCTCCTTGTGCCTCTGCTCCAGCTCATGGGTCCGCTACATGACAAGCTTCTCGACCTCCTCGTCCTTGCCGCATAGTGTCGCATCAAGTTTCTCCTCGCGAACGGCAAGGTCCTCCTCCTGGGAATTTAGCGCGGCCTTCTCCTGGTGCCGAGCAGCCTCGGCCTGGGCGGCCTGCTGCTTCACTAGTTCCTGGGCCTTCTCGATGTTGGCCTGCTTCATGACGAGCTCCAGTTTGCGCTCAGCCAGCACGTCATGGGCGGCCTTCAAGTCCTTGTGGGCCTGGCGGAACCAAGCATGTGCCTCGGCGACGCGCTCCTCAAGGTCTGCCTCCACCTTATCCACCACCGCCATCCTGGACTTGGCCTTGTCCAGGCGGGCGTGGTGAAGCGCCTGGAGCTTCTGGAAGTTGGCACTCATGGCCTGAAGGAGCCGCTCTTCCTAGGAACCGCCACCATCAAAAACTTCAAGCCCGGCGGCGGTGAGCACTTCGTCATCAAACACCTCCCCCTCTACGGGCGCCCCGGTGCCCGCCGTCCCTGGGAGGTGGACGAACAGGTCGTCGCTCACCCTCAGGTACCTGCCCGAGCTAGAGGCAGTGGAGGAGGAAGGTTGTTCGTCGACCGCCCCGTCCTCAGTGGCGGCCTTGCCAGCCTCTTCGGCAGCAGCCTTGCCGGTCTCCTCAGCAGACCCCTTGGTGGCCTCTTCAGCGGCAGCCTTGGCGGCTCCTCGGCAGCAGTCTTGTCGGCCTCGGCAGCGGTGTCCGTGGCGACCACCTCGATGACGGTGTCAACGTCCTCCGGGTCCACCGGGGAAGGATCTAGACACCGAGAAGGGGAGAGAGGCGAGGCCAAGACCAAGATTCAAAAAAAAGAGAAGAAGAAAATAAGAAACAGGAATGAACAAGGACAGAAGGCGAATCACTTACCCGTGCCGGGCTGGGAAGAAGTAGCCCCTTCCCCACCAACATCTGGGGCCGGGACGGAGCCACCAGCACCCGACTTCTTCTCCTACTCCTGCGTGCGCATAGGATCGACGCTTGGCGCCCTTGCCGGGGACGCCCCTCGTGGCGGCCTAGTTGATGGGGGCGGCGTGTTGGGGGTGGCCCCCAGTGGCTCCTCCTGCTGCCGTCCTCCTCCTATAACCACGACAAGGTCAGCACCAAGGGATCGTACCCCAGCATGCGTTGAGGGGGGGAGGGGGGTGGGTGGTGAACTTACGCTGGGGGCTACTGTCCGGGCTGCTCACCACCACCAGCGGCGTACTCAAAGTGCCCGCCGGGGGCTGGCCCGTGAGGCTCCCCTGCCCTCTTCACCCTTCACGCTGCCGTCTCCGCGTCCCTGCGAAGATGAAAACAAATCAAGATAAGCGGCGCAGTCTGCAAAGACGGAGATGACAAAAAGAGCAAGATACTTACTCATCCTCCACCTCCTCTTCTGTTGCCTTGCTCTTCCTCCTTGGGCTGAGGGACCCAAAATCGAAGAAGACCTCCGTGTCGATGTCTGCCGGGGAGGGGAGGAGGGTGGAGTCTGGCCACGCTTGGATGAAGAAGAGGCAGTTGCTTTCTTCTTCGCCACCGCGGCCTTTACCAACTTCCTCCCCGCCTCGGCCCTCGTTTGGTGCACGGACGCCTCCTGGACTCGCCATCTCCCCGTGACCGGAGGGTCGACAGTCTCGACCTCCTCCGACGATGACTCGTCAACCACATCTTCAATGAGATGAGCCCCTGTGCCGGTGCTGCTGGTCTCCCCAGCAGAATCCGCACACTGGGCGAGGTCCCTCTCCTCCGCAGCCGCCGCGGCCTCGTCCTCCACGCTGTCGGCGCTGCCGGCATCCCAGGCGAGCTCCGCCTCCGCCGCCCTGGCGGCGATGTAGTCCAGCCCCGCCTGGGTGGTGTCCTGGACGAGCAACGGCTCGTCACGGATGTACCTCTCCACAAAGGTATCGAAGAACTCCTGCACTTGATCTGCCGGCGGCTTGGCCCAATTTGGGACGAGGCCGTGCGCGTTGAACTTCGGCATCATGGCAATGATGTCGGTTTGACGCGAGTTATTGCTCAGCGGGACCACCCCCGCCGGCAACCCAAACAAGGGCCCCTTGGTGACCTTGCCAGCCTTCGCGGCCTTGCCGGACCTCTCGACCTTGCCGTCGCGGTTCACGTCGAGCTGGAAGAGCCGCTGGCAGAAGTGGGCGTGCCCCATCACCGTGAAGTTGTGATTCAGGCCGGGGCGAAGCCTCATGATGTCAGCCGCATTCCTAAAAAGCCAGGCCGGCCTCCCCTTGTTGTGTAGAGGAGCGATTCGGTGGCAGATGTAGTCCACCCGAATCATCTCCAGGGTGACCCTGGCAATGGTGATGCGATGAATCCTGTTGATGGCGACCGTGAGCATCCCATCATCAGCGTCGACATCACCCCAGTCGTTTCTGTGAATCGGTGGCACCTGGCGAACCTGGCAGAATTCCTGTGGGTCCTCCTCCTCAATCCAGGACCACCGGCCCCACCACTCCTCCCACCTCTCCTTCTGAGCGCCCTCCAGGTATATCCCCTTGGACCTTGGATCCAGGCAACACAACCAGAGATGGCGCCTCCCTTTTGGATTCGAGGATAGAAGTAGTGGTGGAATAGCGCCGTCTTGGGGAGAACTCCGGCGAACCCCTCGCAGAGATACGCAAAAAGAGCCAAGCACGCCACGGCGTTTGGAGTGAAATCCAGAAGGTGGAAGCCAAAGGTGTGCATGATGTCATTGAAGAAATCAGAGTAGTGGGGGCAGAGGTTGCAGGAAAAGTAGTCGACAAATAATGGGTACCGATTCGGGTTGGCTTCGGCGAAAGCGGCAGGGATGACGCGCGTCTCCCCCCTGTCTTGCACCCCCATAGGTGCTTGAAGTAGTCCCGGAGATGGACCACGTCGACCGTCGAGGGTAAGTAGGCGGACTGCGCCCGCTGCACCGCCAACCCGCTCTCCGGCGGCTCCTTCGCCCCAGCATCCTTGGCCACTCCCTTGCCTCTACTGGTTTTGGGTGCCATGGCGGCTGCAAGAGGCGAAGGGGGAAGGGCGATGAAGACGCGGCGGCGGCAAGCAAAGGCAAGAGCTTGAGAGGGAGGAAGAAGGGGATGGTGGTTCCGAGATTGGAGAAAGCAAAGAGGGTAAATGAGCAGCGCGCCTGCGGTTACTGCTTTTTATGGGGAAGGCACGGGCTGCCTCTTTAGCATTTTCTATGATGTGATGCATGTGTTCGGGAACGGTCCCACGCATGCCCCCCATGTCACACATGACCCTCCACGACGCGCATTCAACGCGGGTCGTGGGGAAGCACGAGCAAGCGAAAAAGTTATCGCAGTAAAAATCTGCCCCGCCTGCCGGCGCACCGTTCTGGGCCTGACCCAACAACGTGTCACGCTTATGTGTGGCCTAGGCCCGGGGGCTCCTGTCGGTGTACAAAAGTAGGGGCTCTCCTTTTGACCCCTTTACTTGTGCACGGACAGTCGGAGCCGCGCCCGCGGCCACACTGAGCAGGGCAGGAAAGGGGAGCTGGGGCACAAGGCGATCAGAGCAACGCCAAGACCAGAGACCACAAAGAGCAAAGGGGCGAGGCGGACTCCCCCGGCAAGACCCTTGCCGGGTGGCCTCCGTGGCCCCGGCAAGAGCCTTGCCGGGGCAACTTGCCCGACGCCAGCGGGGCGCGCCACCCTCGAGCCCAAGGGTTTCCAACAACCACATTGGGACCAGGGCTTGGGAGGCACCTTTGTGGTGGCATGCAGATCTTCGTCAAGATCATAAACACACGAGATCAGATGAGGACGAGAAGACGACGACCCTCGGCGGGATCCTAGCCGAGGAAATCCACGAGACCACCGGCAAGGCGCTTGTCGGGGATGACTACGATGCCACGGCAAGACCCTTGTCGGGGCTCCGACAAGGCTCTTGCCGAAGACACCTATGGGGCCACAGCCAGGCCCGCGTCTGCCAAGACTCGGCCGCCGTTCCCAGGCAGCTGCCAGCCCGACCAGCTGGGCAGGCACCTGCGTGGCGACATGCCGCTTCCAGGCCAGCTCAACAAGCACCTGTGTGGTGGTATGCAGATCTTCGTGAAGACCCTACCACCACGCCATCTCAGCAGCCTGCCAGCCTACATGGCACCGCATGCATCGTTGGCCTGGACGCGTGTCAGAGTAGAGCGGCCGGCGACGGACGGGACGGGCCTCGTTGCCATCTCCAATAAAGCAACGGGACACCTATGGGGGCACATTTAATGTGTCTTGTCCCGTAATGACAGGCGATAAGCTTGTGTACTGTTGACCTTTCCACCTCCTGTGTGCCACTGTGGCAATCCGTTTGCCTAGAAAAGGAGGCCCGAGGCGACTAGGAGAAGGATTCAGATCTTTTGGGCTACCCACGCACCGTAGCTAGCTCAAGAACTCAAGAACACTCAAATGCATACACCAAAGCAAGACTAGGGTATTACGCATCCACGCGGCACGAACCTGGGTAAACGATCTTTTTGCTTCCTGCAAGACCCGCTCTTTGCACAACCCCGCGCCCGCCAACCGTAGAAGGAGTCCCAGTGATCCCATACGTGTCGTTCCCACCAACAAACACGTATATTTTGCCAACATCAAGATTTTTCCTTAAAATGGGATCGATACGAACTGATGTTCAGAATCATATAAAGTAGAATGGAAGAACAAAGGAAGGAAGTCAGGTAGCTTAGAGCAAGAAAAAGGCAGAATGGAAGAACAGCGTAAAAGTGTGTCACATCCCTAGTTCTGGTATGACCTAGACTAGCTAGTCATGTGTGCATCATGTTTAAATTTCATTTAAATTTGAAATGGGGATTTGTGAAACCCTCAGAAATCATTTCTGGTAATAACCCAGATAAAAATTGCTCCTAAAAGGTCCAAGAAAATGTTCATGTCTCTTTCTGAAAATATTGGTCAGAGGTAAAATTCAAACCAATATATTTAGGACCTCATAAATATTTATTTTGGCCATCTGGAATTAATGCATAATTATTTTCATTGGATATATATATAATATGTTATATATAATATATGTCCAAAAATTATGCCAGTTGTTGAGGAGCCGTGGAATAATACCACTAGCTCCTACAAAAATTGGCATAAGAAAATAAATTGGTTTAGTATTAGTTTTAAAGAAAAAACAAATGTCAGAAATAGAAAACAGAAACAAAATAGAAAAGAAAGCTTACCTGGGCCGACCTACCTGGCACTGTGCAGCCCAGCCGGCCCACTTGCCCATTCAGACAGTGTGGCGGCCTTACGACGCAGACCGTGCCGCATGCCACGCCCACTAGCTCGCCTGCCCTCTCCCCGCCAAAGACGACGCTACCGGGTCGACGACACGGGTGTCGTCCCGATAAGGTCGACCTCCTCACTTTTCCCCTCGCCTTCTCCCTCGCTTGCCGCAGCCATGGCCGAGCGCCATATTCGCCGCCGTTTGCCGTAGTTGTCGCCAGAGCCACCCCCTTGCCCCTCTGTCGTTCCCAAGACCTCCGCTCCGTCTTCCTGCGTCGTCTCCATCAGCCACGCATCGCCGGACACCTTGTGGAGCCGCCTCCGCCGTTGTCTTCCACATCCACCGCCGGAGATCGCCACCACCGCCCCGTCGACCTCAGCGCATCCCCGAGCTCGCTGACGACTTCCCCGGAATCGTTGTGAGCCATCACGTCGACTCCCCCTACTTCTGAGATCTTCCACGCCCTCTGGCCCCTCCTGCCGCTCGAGCCGAGCTTCGGCCATCGCCGCGAGTTCCGGTCCGGCAAGCTCCGGCGTCCCCGCCGTGTCCCACCTGCCGCCCTGGATGGGGGCGAGCCTGGGCTGCGCCCCGGTGCTCTCAGCCGCCGCCCCCGTGCCTTGCAGCACGGACTCCGCCGCGACCAGAGGTCGCCGGCGACGACCTCGCCGGCCTGACGTGCGGGCCAGGCCTGCCAGATGAATAGGTTAAGGCTAGTCACCATTTAAGTAAACCCCGACACTGAAAGTGGGCCCCTGTGACCTAATCTTTTAATTAGATTAGTAATAACCCCCTGTTTAACACTGTGTCACTCACGTGTGGACCCCACAAGTCTGGTTTGACTCTGGTCAGTGCTGTTGACTTGCTGACGCAGGCATGATGCAGTGCTGACGCAATTAACCATTTTCTTGGTTATTTCTATTTTGGAAATTCCAGAAAATTAACAAAACTTCTAAAATTCATAGAAATTCAACCGTAGCTCAGATTGAAATAATTTATATATGAAGAATTCTCAGAAAAATTCAATCTATCCATCTGTCCCAGTTTCATGCATGACAAACCAACTTATACATGTTATATAAGTGAAAACACATAAAGGGCATTTCAAATGCTTAAGTTTGGAGTTTCATTTGAATTCTTGATTCAAATGAGCTCCATTGAACTTGTTGCTGGTTACATTAGCACAAACAACATCACATCTACATGCCATGATCATGCATCATATTGTTGCATATGCTGGTGTATTGATTGCCGGCACCGTTCTTCTCGACAGGTCCTGCTCCGGAGAGTGTTCGAGAGTACCCGTCTGAAGAGCGGTGCTCTACTGTCGATTTATCAGCCAAGCAAACCCCTCTTGTTCATTCCGATACAATCCCACTCTCTCGCTCCTACTCTTTTTTATTGCATTAGGACAACAACGATTCAACTGCTACTTTATGCTGCGGTAGTTGAACCCATTCCTCTGCATAACCTGTCATTGCCACAGTAAATAGTTGAAACCCACTAGCATGTGTAGGAGTTGATTGAGTCATGTTGTGTTCCTACCATGCCATGCCTGCTATTGCTTAGAGTTGTGTCAGGTCTGATTCATCGAGAACGAATTGGAGTGTTATGATATGTTCTGGTGCTGAGACTTAAGTGTGTGAACACGATTTGGTAAAGGTAGCAGTGAGAGGCCATGTAGGAGTACATTGTGGGTTTTCTCACCGGAACCGTCCTTAAGCAATCGAAGTTACATGTATGTTGTCCAATGACTAGCTACTACCACACATTGGAATGCTTAAGTGCCCCTCTCGTCTTATTAACCAACTTGATCTCTGTCCAGGAGTTGCAATTAGTTTTTGTGTTTGTAGGTAGTGTTAGTAGTCTACCAAGTGGCACACGGCCAGGTGAGCTTGGGACAGACTAGGCACAGTGGCACGGTGTACCAAGTGGCACCCGGATGGTGGGCTTGGGAACCCTGCTCACATCGTTTGGGGCCATGAGCGACACCCCGGCCGGATCTCCTTGCGGATGGAACCCGAATAGGCGATAAACTTGGACTAGAGTCTTGTGTGGTTAGTCAGGTCATGGCCAACTCCCTCGCCAGGCTTCCCCTTGAAGGTTGCCGAGATACACGACGTGTACATGGTGGTAAGTGGCGAGACCGTGTGTGAGAAGTACACCCCTGCAGGGTTAACATGATCTATTCGAGTAGCCGGGACCGCGGTTATGGACTTCTTGGATGCTTACGTGGTACGTAGACAACATGAAGTGGATACTCTAAAATGCTCAAGACAAGTGTGAGTGCTACGGATGGCCTTCTCGTAGGGAGACGGAAATGAATCCATAGTGGTGTATTGATGTGGTGATTAGTGGACTCGTGTGCGCTTTCTTACCTCAAAGAAATTACTCGTAGTCGTAGAATAGGTTAGCCACTGAGTCAAAGTTGGCTTGCTGCAACTGATCCCCACATTACCTACTTGATACTAATGCATGTATGATAGGATTTGATGTAAGTCTTGCTAAGTACCTTTGTACTCACGTTGCTTAATTTATGTTTTTGCAGATGAGACTTCTGTCTCAGTAGTAGTTCTGCATGGACTTCGACGACTAGCTTGTTACCTCAGCTACGATCTTGTACCCTTGGGAGGGTCTTGTAGATAGTCAGGCTTCTCAGCCTTTTTCTTTTGTAGTTGTCTGTACTCAGACATGTAATGCTTCTATTGCTTGTATGCTCTGAATGATGGATCCTGAGACCCCTGTTTGTATTAAATGCTATCTATATGAGTTTGAGTTATGTTGTGATGTCATATTGTACAACACATACTTGCATGTTATGCGTACGTGTGACGTGTATTGCTATGTGTGGGATCCTGTCGGCATTCTGGGAACGGGGGCCCCAGACTTGCCTGCCTGCGGAATGCGGCGTGCCTCAAGTGGGGCCCAGTGCGGCCCAACTTCATCAGCTCAAGCTCAAGACCCTCGCGAGGGGCCAAGCCTCGTGGGGCGGACGATAGGAACCTTCCTCAGGAGCAGCCTCGTCAGGCAGGCTCACGATGAGGCGGAGAGATCAAGGCAGGGTACTTCACGAGGGTGCCCCATGATGCAAGCCATGACGATCGAGACCAGGCGGGTGCCAGGCGGGCGCCGGCCTGCGCAGTGTCCTCGTTTCCCCTTTGGTGCAAAGGAGGCAAGCGGAGGCCAAAGGCATCAGGCAAAGGTTACCGCTTCGGTGCAAAAAGACCAAGACTAGCAGAGCGGCAGGAAGGAGGTCATCGTGGAGCCCAGGGGGGCGTCACTGCAGAGCCTTTGGCATTGAAGACCGACTTTAGTCAAAGATAAGTGTACTAGATGTTCCCCTTCAAAATGGCCAATTGTTGGCGCCCTTCCCGCTCATTATTTGGGAAGAGGCCTAGGGCCTCCCTCTATAAATAGGACTAGCCACCACAGAGAGGAAAGGAGAGAGAGAGAACCAGAGACAAGTAGGACCAAGACGGGTTGAACCTACCAGAGAGAGAGAGAAGCGACTGGACTCGCCCAAGCAGTCCATCGCACCAGCTCAAGAACAGCCCTCGCGAAAGGTTTCTTCCTTTGTACTGTTCATCATCAGCCCACGAGGCAATCCACCACACCACACCTTTGAGTAGGGTATTACACCACAACGGTGGCCCGAACCAGTATAAATCTTGTGTCTCTTGTGTTGTTCATCGTTCCTAGTTTAGATCCCTTGCATACCATTAACGCGTGAGCTGGTAGGGGAAAGATCTCCGCGTGCACCCCAGTGTTCGAACCTCAAGGGTCTGCCGGAACTCGAAATCCGACATTTGGCGCGCCAGGTAGGGGTGCGCCGGAATCTTTCTTCCGCTGGTCGCGTGTGATCTTCCGTCGTGTCCATGGCTGACGCTCGCTGAGCCCGCGCCGAGCACCGGGCTCCTCGCGCCGCTCGAGTCACCCAGATGGCTCCTGTCGGCGGACAACCCCGTCGTTCCCCATTGCCTGTTGCCAACGCCGCCACCAGCCCGGCGGGGAATGAGCAGCAGGCCTCGTCCCTGCATCCATCGGTGAGGCGAGAAGGCCGCACCGCTACTCCTTCGCTCGCCCCCGCTGGTTCTTCGTCCCGCGCGCACCGTGCTCCCATGGAGGCTCGAACCATGCTCATCGCGGCGAACGAGCTCCTGTGCTACCGCCCTGTCGACGACATCTACGAAGAGTGGCTCGACCGCGACACCGAGCTCGTCCGCGCCGCAGGGGGCTCCCCCGTGCCGTCCCTCTCGCTGCCTCGCCCTTCACCCCGCGCGGGAGGCAGGGAGCCGGAGGTGCCCCCGCCACCTCCTCCCCAAGAAGGCGCCCTAGCTCCAAGGCGTGTGGCCCCAAGCCGAGACCCTCCACGTCCGGCGCCCGCGCAACAAGAAAGGAGCTGCCAGGAGATTCCTCGTCCCCAAGAAGGTGCTCGCGTGCTCCCACCACCGGAGCGCCGCGACCGCGCTGCAGCGCCACCGCATCAAGACCCCGCGCTGCTCCAGGCAGTGGTGCGTGGGAATCCACAAGAGCAAGCTCCGCATCAGCAAAGAGCCCCAATGGCCACAGCTGTCTGCCGCGCCTTCACCGTCGAGCTGCGTAGCGTCGCATGGCCTGGCAAGTTCAAGCCAGACCTGCCTCCTCGCTATGACGACACTGTCGACCCTGGGAGTTCCTTCTGTCAGCTTTCTAGGAACGGGGGTCCCCGGACTTGCCTACCTGCGGCCTACGCGTGGCTCGAAGGAGGCCCAGCACGGCCCATCTTCATCAACGCAAGCTCAAGACACTCGCGAGGGGCTGAGCCTCGCGGGGCGGACGACAAGGAGCTTCCTCAGGCACGGCCTCGTTAGGCTGGATCATGAGGAGGCGGAGAGTTCAAGGCAGGGTACCTCCCGAGGTTCCCATGACGCAAGCCATGACGACCAAGGGTGCCAGTCGGGCGCCAGCCCGCACAGTGTCCTCCTTTCCCCTTTGGTGCAAAGGGAGCAAGCGCAGGCGAGAGCATCAAGCAAAGGCATCCGTTTCGGTGCAACAAGACCAAGACCAGCCCAACGGCTGGAAGGGAGTCATCGTGGAGCCCAAGGAGGCGTCACCACCAGAGCCTTTGGTAGGTGAGGACCAACTTTAGTCAGGGTAAGTGTACCCGCTGTTCCCCTTCAAAATGGCCAATTGTTGGCGCCCTTCCCGCTCAATATTTGGGAAGAGGCCCAGGGCCTTCGCCTATAAATAGGAGTAGCCACCCCCAGGGCGTGGGCATCCGGATCCAGATCCGAATCCTCATCAAGAAACCAGTAGCTAGAGCGAGTGAACACCACCTAGCAGTTCATCGCACCCGCCAAGAACAGACCCTCATGAGGCTGTTCTTCCTTGTATTGTTCCTCATCAGCCCAAGAGGCAAGCCACCACACCACACCTTTGGAGTAGGGTATTACACCACAATGGTGGCTTTGAACGATATAAATCTCGTGGTCTCTTGTGCTGTTCCGTTTAGTAGTTTAGGTCCCAGCGATTCGGCGAGGTGCGAGACGGTGGAGGGTTGGATCTCCGTGCGCACCCTAGTGTTCGAACCTCAAGGGTCTGCCAGAACCCGAAATCCGACATTTGGCACACCAGGTAGGGGTGCGCCGACATCCACCTTCTGCCACCTCGTGTTCCGTCGCATCGTCATCACCATGTCCGGCGACCAAGCGGGCAACCCAGATCCTTGGGCGGCATGGCCCGCCCACGCAGAGCCGCTCGCCTCGGGCGACCATGCCCTGTGCAGCTCGCGGTCCGAGAAGTGCTTCCGGCCGCTGGCGGCACGGACAGGCTTCGGCACGCTCTCACGCCGCGCGGCAGCGCGGTCGGCAGCAAGGCCACCAATCACGCCGCGACCACGTCACCGTACACCCGCCGAGCAAGCGAACTTCGAGGGCCGTGCTCACGGTGGCCGAGAGCTGCTGCCAGGCGAGCTCTTTGGAGAGCGGCGCGGCGCGTCTTCTTTGGAGCGAGTGGCAGAGCTCCTAGGCTTCGCCGCCTCGGGGGATCACCCCTTCTGCACCCAGCTTCCATCTCAGGCCCAGGGCGGCCCGCGCGGGGCTCCACGCGTGCCCGCGGGCTCCAAAGCTACTCCAACACCGGCGAAGCTGTTCGGCCATCGGGCGGCGGCGGGGTTGCCCCGCCCCGATCCGCGGAGAAGAAAGGACTCGGCGTAACCAGCGGCCCGGGTGGACCGGCGCGCCACCACCCCCACGGTGGGCGCATCAAGCGAAACCGCATGGCACGCCGAGCACTACGGCGTGGCCTTGGGATGACGGCGCCAGAAGAATACGTGCCCCACATGATGGACCAAGGGCACCTGCATGAGGGAGAACAAGGCTCGCTCCTCAGCCCGAGCTGGGGGGATGAGGCGCCAGAAGCTGAGCTCTTCCAGGAGCCTCGGGATTGTCCCACTGGTCGCGCAGGGGGCGACGAATATCGGGTACCGCTACTTCCTCAGGAGCAACCATACGCTAACCATGGATCGCAGGAGGTGCAGGTCGCCGCGGCGAGCAGCTGGCCCGCTCCCGCAGTCTCCTACCCCTCAGGAGGAGGGCGCAGGGAGCTGCCGGAGAGGGGTCGAGATCCGAGTGACCACCGCGGCGTTCGGAGCAAGGCGTTCTCAGGAGGTAGGCCCTCTGCTGGGGAGGTGCCTCAGGGCCTGCCCCTGGCGGAGGACCCGTGGTCGTCGGGGAACTGGCCAGCGACCGCTCTACCCCATCGGGCGGCGTCTTGGTTTCGATGCGTTGATGGCACTAGAGTGTGGCGCAAGGCGGGGCCCTCGTCTGGCGATATGAAGCAAGGCCAGTACCTGTGAAGAAGGCCCAGTGCCTGTGAAGCTCGCCGCCCCGTGACACTCACACGTAATAATGAGTGGGGTTGTACACACCCCGGAGTCTCAGGGGTGCCGGCCTCAGGCCCTGGGGCTCCCTCCCATGCCCAGTGGTAGTACTTAGCTCCGCGCTGGTGAGAAGACGTCCAAGACTAGACTAGGTGCCGGACGGGGCTTTTCTTCTGCTTTCTACGCCTTTCCCTTTGGTTGTCGCTTTCCCCCACTGGATTTAAGTTGGATTCGAATTTTAGATTTGCGTGTGTTCGGGGAAGGGGTGCTTAGTCTCGTTCGAGCAAATCTCTCGCGTTTCGGTTACCACTCGGCCTCGGCTGCCTCCCCTCGCGAGCCCCTCGCGAGCCGGTCCAGGCCTAGCTTGAGTGCAGCCCAACCTGCCGCCGCCGCATCCTCTCCGGAGGGTTTTTACTGCAGATCTTACAGATTCGATCACAGGACACTCGGGTCACCGCTGCCTCCCGCAGGCTATCTCAGGGCTCGTACGAAACAAAGGTAAATTGGCCAACCAGCACGTCGCTTAGCCAACCACTTGGCGCGGGCGTATGGGCGATGTAACACCTGCTAATACGATGAACACAAGTTTTACATGAGGGGCTCCTCCCAAAATGCTCTCACAGCCATCAGGCCAAAACCTGAGTTCTATTCATGCAGGGTAATGGAACAAGGACAATACATAATCAGTCGGATAAATCCCCCAATGCGTCCTCAGGAGCACCTCCCGAGCCGGTGCTGGTGTCGCTGGCCTCGCCGTCACTGTCAGCATGGCCATCGGCGGCGTCAGGGCCGTTCACCACGCCGCCCTCATCGGCAGCCACGATCACGCCGTCGTTGTCCGAAGCAAAGGCCCTGACGAGAGCATCCACATTGTCTTCCACCGGTCGCGCCGGTCGCCCGGACGGCCTGGGGAACTTGGGCGATGGCTGCGTCAAAGTCGAAGTGGGGGTCCATGTTCCGGAGATGGCTGAAGACACGAGAAAAGGTGCGCCCAAGCAGGGCGCAGCTCCTCTCCTCCACCAACCTATTGGCCCTGACCGACCACGCCTCCAGCCGCGCCACCACATCGGTGAAGAACTGAAGGTTGCCGGCGTAGTTAACCTCGTGCGGCTCGCCAACTGCCGCCTCGCAGATGTTACCCAAGGCTGTGTTGGCTCTTTCCCGGAGCGTGGTGAGCATGGGGCCGTGCTCATGCTCCAGGATTACGCCACGGCGTATCTCGTCCGCGATTACGGCAGCGCGGACGGCCTCGGCCTCCTCCACCCGTTGGCGAAGAAGGAGCACCTCGGCACGAGAGGTGGTTGACCCCCTGCGCCACCTCGAGGGCGGCCCGAAGAGCATCGGCCCGCCAGCGTCGCCTCCTCCGGCTTGGCCCTCAAGGCAGCAGTCCCGCCTTCACCTCGGCCCTGATCAACCCCAGCCTCTCCTCGAACTCGTGCTCGAGGTTCAAGCGCGCCGTCGCCACTCGGCGTCCGACCTCCTCCAGGACGCGGGCTTCCCGTGCAGCGACCTCATTCTCCGCCAGCTTCGCCAAGCGCTCCCTCGTCTACAAGCGCTCATACTCGCGCGCGCGTTCGGCGGCTTCAAGCGTCAACGCCTCCTCACGCTTCTGGAGCTCCGCCGGGTCACCGGAGGCCACCTTGATCGACACGAGGGCTGCCTCGCGCAGCTCTACTTGCTCCTCCAGTGAGTGACACCGGGCCAAGAGTTCCCGTGCCCACTTCTCCGCCGCCTCTCGCCACCTGTTAGCTTCCCGGGCCTCCTCGACAGCCTGAGAACAGGCCTCCCGAGAGGCTGCCAGCGACGTCTTGGCCTCCTCATCGTCAAGATCGCGCTGATGGCGCGCAAGGGGGACAGTGCCCTCCAGCTCACGCCTCTCTGCGGCCAGGTGCAGGCCCTCGGCCTCAAGGCCCGCGTCTTCATCAGCGAGCTCTTCACCAAGAAGGCTCACCGAGTCAGCTGCCCTTCGAAGATATCCTTGCCGAAGGGCGCAGCGCTCCCGGGCGCTCTCGTGCACGTCTTCCACACCATGAGCCGCCCCAAGCGGGCGCCGGGAGCCACGAATCAGCACTCCCCCTCCGGGCAGGGGGCTGGGGGCTGGCACCCTCGCGACGGCCGGGCACGCCGCGCCGGAAGCCCGACCTTGAGCCAGCCCACCCTGCATTTAAGAGCGCAGAAGGCGCTGAGCCAACCGCCGTCCACTACCAGGCAAGAAGCCCACGGCAGGCTAGCTATGCCACGAGAAGGCTCGCGAAGAAAGGTCGCGAGGCGCGCAGGGCTTCGACGCGCCTGGGGGCGGTTCGCCCCCCTTATCGCACTCACCACAAGGGCTCCACCGCCGGAGCACTCAGGGCCAGGGGAGGCGGCCGAGGGGACGGCTCCTCACCCGTCTCCATGAGCTCGGCAGTGTAGGGCCTGCGCAGGCAAGGATCAGTGACAAGCAGCGGAAGGATCGGGAGGCTGGAGAAGGAGAAGGCTTACTCATCGGTGGTGATGTACTTCCTCACGCTTGATGAGGGCGACAAGGGTAATCATCGCCTGTGTCCTCTCTTCTCTTAGGAGGGCCTCAAGTCCAGCGTGGCGACCCAAGATTTGAGCGTAGGGGTCAGCCTGCGATGAGGGAGAAGCATCAAGGCGACCTGCGTTAGGGGCGTCCGCCTAACGCGTGCTGCTGGTCCCCTCACCAAGAGAAGCAGCAGGGGCCTCGGGGGCCTCATCCGCAGGCGCTGCGGGTAGCTGCCTGCCGCCCTCAGCTATGGCGGCATGAGCCTCAGGAGCTGCTCCCTCATGAGCGTCGCCCGGTGCTGTCACCCCGGCGGGGGTCCCTTCGGCCTCTGGCGGCTTGCGCCTCTCTGCCCCGCCACTTGAGGAGGAGTCGCCTTGGCCGACTGGAAGGGCAGTCACCATCACCGGATTCTCGCGAGGCCCCTGGAGGCCAGCGGGGTGCGGCCCCCATTCATCAAAGACAGGCATCTGGTTCACAAAGTCGCCCTTGTTCTGGCAGAGGTACAGCAAGGCCCCTCCATGCCGGATGTCGCGGGGTTTGGGTCACCAGTCAGGACCAGGAGCACTGTCCTCAGCACTTCAGGCGTCAGGTCCTCTTTCTGAAGCCTCATACGATCATCAAGCCCGCTGAAGGCCCACATCCGGTGGGAGTGGTGTTGTAGAGGAGCGATACGGCATAGCAGGAACTTCACCACCTTGGGCGCCGTCACGCCAAGCTTTCTCAAGAACTCGAAGCGGTGCCAGACGAAGGTAAACCGGGGCTCAAAGTGTCGCTTGGCCCCAACTGAAGTTGGGGACAGCAGGCGAAGATGGCTCCGTCAGCAGGGGGCTGGGCACCCCAACGTCCATGTACAGCCACCGCTCGCAAAACCCAGGCGAGGGCGAGGGAAGGCTGAAGTTAATTCCGGAAGCCGTTGTCTCAGGCGCAGCGATGAAGCTCACGCACCCCGAGCGTTGAATGGGGTCAACGAGGCGCAGAGAGAAGAAGTGGCGCGGCAAGGCAACCGAAGGAATGATGCCCGTCATTGCCTCACAAACGAATGCAAATACCGCGAGAAGGGTGATGGATTCAGGACCCAGATGCATCATATGGATCTGGTAATGGGAAAGCACGGCATTGAAGAAATCGAGAAGGGGAACCAGTCCTGCCCAAAGGGCGTCGGGCGGCAATACGGACCTCGGTGGGAATCCTGTCAACGGAGAAGCGAGACGCAGGCCAGGCCGTCGTCCTCCCGCACTCATTGAAGATGGTGGCCAGGGCCGAGCGGACATTGCCCAGGCCCTCTTGGCTGACTATGACCGCCAATCGGCAATGAGGGCCGCCCGTCGACCCAGCGGCGAGCAGGCGGCGCAGGTTTCTTCCCTTTTCCCTTCCTGGCGGGGCCATGACGGAGGAAGGAGATTGGGAAGGTTCGAGATCGAGTGGATGCAAGAGCTGGAGTTCGAGAGAAGGAAGGACAGGAGCGCTCAAGCAACAGAAGGGGAACAGATGTGTACATAAGCGTGTCCGCCTAGCAAGGCCGCGAATAAGGAGGCGTGGTGGAACAGTGCCTCCCACGTCCAATCAACATACGCCTGGCGCCCAAGGCATGAGGCTGCTAGGGCAGCGGACGCCAGACTGCCCTTTCGCCTCTGCTCGGCCAAGTTCGCCCGCCGTGGGCCGGGGGCTACTGTCGGCGTTAGAACAGGGGTCCCCAGACTTGCACCGCCTCTGACCTCTACGGCGTGGCTCGAAGGAGGCCAGACGACGACCCATCTTCATCAACGCATAAGCTCAAGACCCTCGCGAGGGGCCGAGCCTCATGAGGCGGACGACAAGGAGCTTCCTCGAGCACGGCCTCGTCGGGTTGGCTCATGAGGAGGCGGAGAGTTCAAGGCAGGGTACCTCCCGAGGTGCCCATGACGCAAGCCATGACGACCAAGGGCGCCCAATGGGCGCCAGCCCAGAAGTGTCCTCCTTTCCCCTTTGGTGCAAAGGGAGCAAGCGCAGCGAGAGCATCAAGCAAAGGCATCCGCTTTGATTGCAACAAGACCAAGACCAGCCCAACGGGCTGGAAGGGAGTCATCGTGGAGCCCAAGGAGGCGCCATCACCTGGAGCCTTTGGCAAAAGCGAGGACCAACTTTAGTCAGGATAAGTGTACCCACTGTTCCCCTTCAAAATGGACAATTGTTGGCGCCCTTCCCGCTCAATATTTGGGAAGAGGCCCAGGGCCTTCGCCTATAAATAGGAGTAGCCACCCCCAGGGCGGGGGCATCCGGATCCAGATCTGAATCCTCATCAATAAACCAGTAGCTAGAGCGACTAAACACCACCTAGCAGTTCATCGCACACGCCAAGAACAGACCCTCACGAGGCTGTTCTTCCTTGTATTGTTAATCATCAGCCCAAGAGGCAATCCACCACACCACACACTGGAGTAGGGTATTACACCACAATGGTGGCCTGAACCAGTATAAATCTCGTGTCTCTTGTGCTGTTCCTTTTAGTAGTTTAGGTCCCAGCGATTCGGCGAGGTGCGAGACGGTGGAGAGTTGGATCTCCGAGCGCACCCTAGTGTTCGAACCTCAAGGGTCTGCCGGAACCCGAAATCCGACACGTTCAGCTCTACGAGCTGGGCATCGAAGCCGCCAACGGGGATGAAAAGATAATGGAAAATTGTTTCCCCATGGCGCTCAAGGACGGAACCCGAACCTGGCTCCTGAACCTGGCTCCCGGCACTATCTCCTCCTGGGACAAGATGCGCACCCGCTTCATCGCCAACTTCCAAGGCACTCGCGATCGGCCTCTAGCCGTGAGCGACATGCGCCGCATCAAGCAGCAGCCAGGAGAGACCCTGCAGAAGTACATCCACCGCTTCAACAATGCCCGCCTCAAAATCCCCAAGGTAACTGAGGAATCCGTCATCTCGGCCTTCTCCGATGGCGTGCGTGACATCAAGATGAAGGAGAAGCTAGCAATGCATGAAGACCTGTGCACATCCCTGGAGCTGTTCAACCTGGCGACCAAATGCGCCAGGGCTGAGGAAGGGCGCCTCTCCCTCCTCGAGCTTCCGGCTGCCGGTCCAGAAGAGAAGAAGCCCAAGGCCAAGGACGTGAAGCGCAGGGGGGCTGCTGTGCTCGCGGCAGAACTAGACACCATGGAGGCAGGCATCAACCCGAGTCATCCAAATGCAGCCGGTACTGCGTATATCACGACCTCCACACCCACAACACCAACGAATGCCAGGAGCTCAGGGCCGTGTGAGAAGGGCGTATCGGCCGACGCCCCGAGCGCAATGATCGGGGCTATGGCCGAGGAGGAGGAAGAGGCGGGGGACGCTGGGAAGACCGTGGCCCTCGCCAAGGATGGCGTGACAGACCTCGCGAGGACCGCTGGCAGGACCAGCCTCGCGAGGGAGGTAAGAGGGACCAGCCTCGTGAGGACCGCCCTCAAGGCAACGCAGGGCTCCCACCTCAGCCGCAACCGCCAAGAAGGTATGAAGACAATCATCAGGACGAGGGGGTCGGGGGCTTCCAGGAGCCGCGCGCGATCGCTTGCATCCTGGGTGGCACTCAAGCCCCAGCCTCTCAGCGCATCTTCAAGCAGTTTGCTCGCGAGGTGAATGTAGTCCTCCCCAAGCCTGAGGCCACACGCCCTCTCAGGTGGTCGTCGTGCGCTATCACGTTCAGCTCAGCGGATCAGCTCAAGTGCGCGGCAACGGCCGGAGTCCTCCCCATGCTTTGCTCACCAGTCATCAGCAACGTGCAAGTCACCAGGACCCTCATCGACGGCGGACCAGGACTCAACGTCCTATCTGTCGAGACATTCAACGATCTCCAAGTGCCATACGATCAGCTTCAGCCGACCAAGCCTTTCTCAGGAGTCACTGATGGCTCCACCGTCCTGATAGGGCAAGTTCGCCTTCCCGTCACCTTCGGACAGCGCAGCAACTACCGCACCGAGCTTATCGACTTCGATGTCGCCCACATTCGCCTGCCATACAATGCCATCCTTGGGTACCCAGCTTTGGCCAAGTTCATGGCAGTGACTCACCATGGCTACAATGTCCTCAAGATGCCAGGAAGCAGAGGAGTCATCACAGTGCCTTGTGAGGAAAGGGATGCAGTGTGCTCTCTTGAGCGTGCCTTCCAAGCCGCATCGATCGAAGACCCAGACCACAGGAGCGGGAGACTTCTCGAGGCGATCCCTAAGAAGAAGAAGGGTTCGCCTGGTCCAAGCCCTCATGGGGTAGGCACCTCCGCAGGCGTGGCAACAGGTCCCGCGCCCGTTCAAGGGGCGCCACCCTTTGTCGCATAGGAAGGCGCGCCCGGCGCCCTCCTCAGGCGGGGCTCGGGGGCTCTTTCATGGCGAGCCACCGACCTAGCCAGGGTCACGAGGGAGGCGCTCGGGAACCACTTGGAGGCGTGCTTCAAGGCACATTTCCCTCAGGAAGGTATGAGGCAAGGAGGGGCAACCCATCAGGAGTTCATCACGAGGAACATCCAGGAGCTACCGGAGTCAAGAGTCTTGCGCGGCACTCGCCGCTTGCCCGCCATGGCCCCACATACAGGCGAGGATCCTGGGCTGCGAATCTGCATCGACATACCAGGGCTCAACCGGGCCGCATCTCAGGAGCGCCTCTGGCCCTCACGCATGGGCCGCTGTGAGGGTCCGCCTCACAGCTACGTACGCATGCCCTTCGGCCTGCCCAACGCGGTTGCCGCCCATCAGCGTCTGCTGAGGTGCGCTCTGGAGGCTCAGGAGGTCAAGAAATGCGCGGTCCTGGCAAAGATGGAGATGGTTCTTGAGGAACCCCCCGTGCCCCCGGAGCCTCCCGAGGCTCTAGGTCTTGAGGGCTCGTGAGGACCGGCTTCCTCATCACACGTCATCCGCTACCTCAACATCCCGCCATCTCCGACCATATCAGGTGACACCCTTCTAAGTTCCGCTTTCAGCTGGGAGCGTCCCTCGGGCTGCATCATTCCCAGGCCGCGTGGGTCCGTCCTTGCGGCATGTATCTGTTTTGCTTAAGTTCTTTACTAACCTTGTTGGGGGCGCCCCTCGGGCTGCATTATCCCCAAGTTGCTCAGGCCTGACACAGTGGCGTGTGCTTTCTCTGCACCTATCTAGATGGATTTTCTCCTCCGCGCTTAATCTGATTGACGCAATTTGTTGCCTACTACCTGTCGCGGGCCTCTCTGCCCTAATGCAAAGCGCTTGCACGTTAGAAGGGGGGGTACCTGAGCATTGCGACTCATGGGTCCTTACTGGCTCTCCAGCCCTCACCCCCTGGCCTTGACCCACGGCATTGCGACCTGTCATACCAGCGGTGGCTGAGCTTGCTCGAGGGCCAGGACCTGAGGACGTAGAGCATTTGCATTCTAACCCTGCAAGAACACACCATTGATAAAGGCCCAGAGCCAGGCGCAACCCGCCTCGAGGTAGGGCCTCGTGAGTCCCTTGACTGCTCACGGGTGCCCGTGATACACCTCTACTAACCCTACCGTGCGGCCACGTGTCGTATGGGCTGTACACGCCCTGGCTCCTCCCGAGGGGGAGCCAACTCCCACGTGCAGTGGAAGCACCATGCTCAGCGCTGGCTAACGACACCGCCGAGGAGGCGGCTATGCCCGTGACACATACGGAAGCGCTATGCTCCGCTGGTGATGAACAACCGAGGGCGGCTCTCAATCAGTATCAACCTCACGGAGCCTGTGAGCTCGTGTCCGGCGCCATCGCAATGTCTCCTCGGGAGTGCAGCACGGGGGGCTTGACACGGGGCTGCGCCGGGCCACGCCTCAACGTATGCCACCCAGCCAGTCCCTCGGACCTGGTTGCCGCAACGCCTCCCCGGAGCCAAGGTATGAAAATTCGTTTGAACGTCAAGGGGGACTCCTGAGCATCGCGACTTAGGAGCTTAAATGGTCACATAGCCCCTCACTCCTTAGTCCCGTCCTGGTCTCCGGTCGGGGCTAACGGTGGCTGAGGTATGCGCAGGGCCAGGCCCTGCCGATGTAGAACGACCAATCCACTCTTATGCCTCCCGTCCCTACTTATTGTTCGTGCGTCAAGGGGACTCCTAAGCATCACGACTCAGGAGCCTAACTTGCCACGTAGCCCCTCACTCCTTGGTCCCATCCTGGTTTCCGGTCGGGGCTAACGGCGGCTGAGGTATGCGCTGAGGTCGGGCCTGACGTAGAACACACGCAAGTAGGAGGGAAGAATGCGAATTCAAAGAAAAAATTACAAGCCATAAGTCATTTCACAATGCCAAACACAAGTTTAAAAGCCTCCACGAGGCATGGTGCATGTTGCAGGAATTAAAGCAGAGCAGAAGCTGCAAAGGGATCACTCTCCTGTGGCGCCCCCACCTCCCGAGGTCAGCGGGCTGGCGGCACCATGGCTCGGCAAGGTCTTTGAAGGCGCTGAACTTCCCAGCAGGGCCTCGGCTCGGCCTTTCACGGCCTCGGCAGCAGCGGCAAGGTCGCCCGCTCACGTGCTCCAGCGAGCCGTCAAGGTCGGCCAGGTCGCGGAGGTGGACGTGGCTGAGGACGCGCGTCAGCGCCGCAGAAGACAGGGCATGCGCCTCGGCCGAGGGCCAAGGCCGTCCGCGAAATCTTCAAGTGCATGGCCCAATAAAGGAAGCAGCTCGACGGGGCCATCCTCCACACCAGCCAACGGCTTCTCCAGGCCACTCTCGTAGAGCGTCTTCAACGCGGCGCGAGCCTTCTCCTCCAACCTGGCGAAGGCCACCCGATCCTCAGCCAGGATCTTTGCCTTCCTGTCTAGCTCGATCCTCTCCGCTTTCAGCGACTGTTCCATCGTCTCCAACCAGCCACGGCAGTCATCAAGCTCGGCGTCCCGATCCCTGACGGCGGCCTCCCGAGCCTCTATCTCTTTCTCCTTCTCCTGGCGGCGGTGGACCTCCTTGGCGAGCTCATCGCGCAGGCCTTGCAGCTCGACGTCCAGTGCCTTGCAGCGGTCCCGGGCGTCCACGGTGTCGCCCTGGGCAGCATCGCGAGCGGCCCTGGCCTGGCAGGTGGCTTGTTTCACCCCATCGGAGGCCGACGTGGCTTGGCTCGGCGCCGCTCAGACGGAGGCAGCAGAGCTGGCCCAGCCAGAAGCTAGCTCCAGGCGCCCGACCACCAGATAGGGATCAGCATTCCGGAGATCCTCTTGCAGCCGGCTCAGTTCGCTGGCAGCCTAGTCCAGGATGGCCGAGGGATTAGAAGGGACTAGAGCCGGTGCAGCAGGTGTAGAAGACGGCAGGGTGATCACCGCTTGGGAAGGAGGAGCACCCAGGGCCTTGGGCACCTCAACGACAACGTCAAGCGCAAGCACCTCCAGAGTCAGCGGGGCCACAGGGGCTGACTCACCGCCAGAGTGCCCCTGCTGGGCTCGCGAGGATGACCGGGCAGGAGAGGCGCGAGCTTCTCTACCACCTTTCCCCGCAGACGGAGCCGCAGCCCCAGCAGGCAAACCCGCCTCAAGCAGGGTCGCAGAAGCCCCCTTCGGCCTTTTTGCTGCAGGTGCCGACCTAGTCAAGAGAATACAGACGTCAAGCTTCGGCGGCAGAAGCAAAGCAAACACGGATCGAACACTTACTGGTCGCCGTCCATGGACTCAAGCAGCCTCCGGCCGAACTTCAAGCCTGAAAGCCTACAGCTAGGGTCAGCCTTGGGAGGCCCGGAAGCAGTAGGCGCGTCGGGAAGGACGGAGCTGGCCTCAGACCGCTCCGGAGCCAGAGCGGACCCTGGGGGAACCAGCCCCGACCTGCCCTTCCTCGGAACCAGGGGAGAATCCTCCCCTCCTCACCTGGCACCGGCCTCATCGTTGTCCGGCATGGAGCGAAGGGCGTGGGACCTGCGCCGAGGGAAGGAATCCCCGGACTCCTCGCCAGTCGCCTCGAAGTCAGACTCTTCTTCCTCCACCTCCTCTTCTTCCTCCTCACTCCCGCTGGAGTTGCTGGAGGAAACGTTCACCGTCTCCAACATCGTCAGATCCTCGGGAGCCCCGGCAGGCACCATCCCCTCACCATTGAAGGTGGGCATGGCGCTCACCACTTGCTCCCAGTCGTCGCGAAGGAATAGGGGGACGGTAGCGCCCTCCGGCTTCGCCACGTCTCCCCCGACCAAGGAATGGAGAGCCGCGGCCAGATCTTCGTTAGAGAGGGCCTCAGAGCTCAGGCGAAGGGCGTCACCTGCCTCCCCAAGCCTCCACAACGGGAGCGAATGCTCCCGGAATGGAGCCACCCGGTGTCCCAGGAACTCCCTCAGGAGCGTGACCCCGGTCAGCTTCGCCACCCCCAAGCTGCCTGGCCTCAGGTCCGCGTCTATCCTCTTCAGCACCATCTTCACACGAGGGTCGATGAGCTACGCGCGAGACCATGCATCAACGGTCTTGGGCTGCCCCGACGGCAGCACCAGTCGGGGGTCGATGTGCCCCACATCCACCAGGACCCACTTGCTCCTGAAGCCTTCGATCCTCTTCCCGGGCTTGGAGATGGAGTTGGAGCTGGAGTATGCGACAAACCTCGCGCATGCAGTAATAGGGCAACGAGAGACCCGGAGGTAAAAGTAATGGCATAGCAAAGCCACTGAGGGCTTTATCCCAACGTGAGCCTCACAATAGTAGGCGAAAATCGCCAGGAGAAGAACAGAGTTGGGGTGGAGATGTAGAGCTTGCAAGTTGTATTGGCGGAGAACAGCAAAGAAGAACTCGGAAAAAGGACGGGCCAGACTGGCGATGATGGCGCTCACGAAGAACGGGTAGAAGGTGCTCCCCTGGCCATCAGGCTGATCCTAGCCGGCCTTGAGCACAGTCGCTCCTTTGTTGCCCTGCGCCACCGTCCTCCGGCGCACAAGGACGAGATTCTTCTCCGACACAGTCGGAGGATCCAGAGCCGGAAGGTACCAGGCCTCAGACGGGGTCTTGCGAGGCGCCATGGCTTGCAGGATGGGAAGGATTGAGATAGATCTGGAGGATTTCGAAAGCAAGGAGGAGAAGGGCGAAAGGGGATCTGGAGCAAGACGAGCAAGAACGAGCACCAAGTCTGGCTCGGGCCTCCTTTTTGTCAAAAGGATGGTTGCCGAGGCGTCGTGGGGAAGCGGAGACGCCCACGACCAATCAATCGCCACGCAGCGCCCAAGGCCGCAGGCTGTTGGGGCCCGCAGCGCTTCGCACTTGCCCCTTCGCTTCTTTGCTAAGCCAAGTCCAGGCGCGCCTTGGGCCCGGGGGGTACTATCGGCGTTCTGGGAATGGGGGTCCCCAGACTTGCCTGCCTGCGGCCTGCGACGTGGCTCAAGTGGGGGCCCAGCGTGGCCCAACTTCATCAACTCAAGCTCAAGACCCTCGCGAGGGGCCAAGCCTCACTGGGCGGACGACAGGAACCTTCCTCAGGAGCAGCCTCGTCAGGCAGGCTCACGAGGAGGCGGAGAGATCAAGGCAGGGTACCTCACCAGGGTGCCCCGTGACGCAAGCCATGACGATCGAGACTAGGCGGGCGCCAGGCTGGCGCTGGCCTGAGCAGTGTCCTCGTTTCCCCTTTGGTGCAAAGGAGGCAAGCACAGGCCAAGGCATCAGGCAAAGGTTACCGCTTCGGTGCAACAGGACCAAGACCAGCAGAGCGGCAGGAAGGAGGTCATCGTGGAGCCCAGTACGACGTCACCGTCAGAGCCTTTGGCAGCCGAAGACCAACTTTAGTCAGGATAACTGTACTAGATATTCCCCTTCAAAATGGCCAATTGTTGGCGCCCTTCCCGCTCATTATTTGGGAAGAGGCCCAGGGCCTCCCTCTGTAAATAGGACAAGCCACCACAGAGAGGAAAGGAGAGAGAGAGAACCAGAGACAAGTAGGACTAAGACGGGTCGAACCTACCAGAGAGAGAGAAGCGAATGGACTCGCCCAAGCAGTCCATCGCACCAGCTCAAGAACAGCCCCTCGCGAAGCTGTTCTTCCTTTGTACTGTTCATCATCAGCCCCTGAGGCAATCCACCACACCACACACCGGAGTAGGGTATTACACCACAACGGTGGCCCGAACCAGTATAAATCTTGTGTCTCTTGTGTTGTTCATCGTTCCTAGTTTAGATCCCTTGCATACCATTAACGCGTGAGCTGGTAGGGGAAAGATCTCCGCGCGCACCCCAGTGTTCGAACCTCAAGGGTCTGCCGGAACCCGAAATCCGACAGATCCGACAACCTAGTTGTCTATCCTTGGTAGCCTCTCTTATGGGGAAATGTAGTCTGGTGCTTCCACTGAGCCATGGTAGTCCGCTACAGCCCGGTTCATCGGAGTCCTGCTAGCCAGCACTACTGCTCCGGAACACTTAGACTGGCCGGCATGTGATTCACATCGTTCCTTTGTCTGTCCCTTCGGTGAAATGTCACGCGGTGACTTCCAGAGTCCTGCTAGCCTGCTACAGCCCAGATTCCCGTAGTCCTGTTAGCCCAGTTGCTACAGCCCGGATTCACATGCTGATGACCGACATGCTCGATGTTGTTTCATGTATGCTTATCCCCGTAAGTTAGTGCCACTTTGGGTTCACGACTATTCATGTCGGCCCGGGTTCTCTGTCATATGGATGCTAGCGACACTATCATATACGTGAGCCAAAAGGCGCAAATGGTCCCGGACCAGGTAAGGCGACACCCATGGGAATACCATGCGTGAGGCCGCAAAGTGATATGACGTGTTACATGCTAGATCGGTGTGACTTAGAATCAGGGTCCTGACAGCTTTGGTATCAGATCCTGATTGCCTATAGGATTACCAAGCCAAACTGGTCGAAGTTGAGTCTAGAAATTCTTTAGTTATATAGGGGAATTGATTGTGGAAGGGAACATAAGGCTCTTTTTACTCCTTATACCTCATGTATTCTGATCCGAGTCATCCTATCTTTCCTACGGGGTTAAGGAACTAGGATTTCTCTTTCATCCATCAGGATCATGAGTTACTACTCCGTAGTCTCTTAGGATTGGTTGGTCAGAGTCATATTCCAGTTTTTAAGTACTTCCGGTGTAGTATGTCACAGAACCTTCAGTGATGATGTTGAGTATGGTACTACCCCATCGTTTGCAGGATGTCTAATTTTGAGCATTTTACTGCCGTTATGCTGTTGGAATTGTCCTAGAAATTCGAGAGATACTAATTTCCCTGTGCTACATACTTCATCCTATAGTTGATGTTGACTCCCCCCTTGGTTACGTTTCTCAGGATGTCGTGAGCTAACCGAAGTTCTATTGCTCGTAGTCGGAACCACGGAGATGGCAGGGATGAGGATCCTCCCGACTAGCCTTCATTGGCAGAGTTCGTGTTAGAGATGGAGAGGAACAAGCGTGAGTCTAACCACTTGTTAGCACATATTGAGGAGAACACCGCACATCAGTACAAAGAGTCAGCGACCATCTATGACTTCGTTGGTATGAACCCACCCACCTTCCATCATTCCATTGAGCCACTCGATGCATATGACTGGCTTCGTAGTATCACTCATAAGCTACGTTCTGCGAACGTAGCTGAAAGTGACAAGGTCACCTATGCTACATATCACCTGGAAGGTCCTGCTAGTCTTTGGTGGCAGAACAATGAGGCTATGCTTCCAGCTGGTCAGGTTCCTACCTGGACAGATTTCACTGAGGACTTTCGCGAGCATCACATTCCTCAAGCCCTCATCGATCGCAAGAGAGAAGAGTTCTATAGTTTCACCCCTAGTAAGATGGCTGTTGATGCTTACAATAGAGAGTTTGAGAACCTCGCCCGCTATGCTACAGAGGAGGTTTCCACGGACGCCAGAAGAAGGCTAGGTTCCGTAAGGGTCTTAACCCCAAGTTGCGTCATCATCTCCACTTTCACCATTGCAATACATTACAGGCTCTTGTGAACAAGGCCATTAATGCGGAGACAGCTCAGCTCACTTACGAGGAGTCTCGTAAGCACACCCGTGATTTGGGTTCTTCCTCCGGTTCTAGTTCTCATAAGCGCCAGATTTGGGTTCCGAACTCTGCTCTTCCACCCGGATATTCACCGAGGCCATCTTATGTGGCACCTCACTCAGTTCAGCAGTATGCTCCACCCAGGCCTATTGGTAGACTGCTTGTCAATGCGGGTCCACATCCAACTTCAGGGACTTGCTTCACATGCGGAGAGCCAGGGCACTATGCACATGACTGCTCTCAAGCCAGTTATGCTCCACCCCAGCCCGAGAAGCCTATTGGCCGTGGTAAGCCACCATGCAAGATGATCAGTGTCAAGTCAGCTCCCACTGAACGTGGACGTGTGCATCATGTCTCAGCTAAAGACGCTCATGATGATCTGGATGTCGTTCTTGGTACACTCATTGTCAATTGTCATCCAGCATCGGTTTTGTTTGATACTAGAGCATCTCATTCTTTCATTTCTGAAAGCTATGCCAGCTTGCACAACATATCATTTTGTGATACACCCTCTCCACTAGTCATTCAAACTCCTGGATCCAAATGGCAAACTTCTAGTGTAATCCATGGTAATGAAATCCTCGTTGACAGACTGGTATTCCTTGCATCACTTATAGCTCTCAAGTCTACAGATATCAACATCATCTTGGGTATGGATTGGATGAAATCTCATTATGCCAAGATTGATTGTTTCACCAGGTCTGTTCAGCTTACACACCTATCCAGCAAGATAGTCATTGTCTCCACTAGAGTTGCAAGGCGTGAACTCTATTCTCTTAATGCCAGCCCTCTTCCAGACCTTGAAGATATCCCGGTAGTCCGTGAATTTCGGATGTCTTTCCTGAGGAACTGCCAGGTATTCCACCTGACAGGGATGTAGAGTTTGTCATAGATCTTATCCCAGGAACCACCCCAATTTCTAGGAGACCTTACAAGATGGCACCCTTAGAACTAGCTGAGCTTAAGAAACAACGCGACGAGTCCTTGCAAAAGGGTTTCATCCGTCCTAGTTCTTCTCCTTCGGCTTGCCCCGTCCTCTTTGTCAAGAAGAAGGATGGTACGGACCGGATGGTTGTAGATTATTGTCCTGTTAATTTGGTCACGATAAAGAACAAGTATCCTCTCCCCAGGATCAACGACATGTATGACCAGCTCGCTGGATCCTCAGTCTTTTCCAAGATGGATTTGAGGTTAGGCTACCACCAAGTCAAGATCAGAAACGGGGACATTCCTAAAACGACTTTTGTCACTCGTTATGGTCAGTACGAGTACACCGTCATGTCCTTTGGTCTAACCAATGCTCCAGCTACCTTCTCCCGTTTGATGAACTCGATCTTCATGGAGTACTTAGACAAGTTCGTCGTGGTTTACCTCGATGATATCCTTATTTACTCGAAGAACGAGGAAGAGCATGTCGAACATCTTAGACTTGTGTTATAGAAACTCAGAGAGCACCGCCTTTATGCCAAGTTCTCCAAGTGCGAATTTGGGTTGCCAGAAGTGACCTACCTGGGCCACGTGATCTCTGGTAAGGGCATTGCCGTCAATCCCGAAAGAGTTTAGGCCGTTCTTGATTGGATTCCACCTGAAATAGTTAAATAAGTTAGGAGTTTCCTTGGTCTAGCCAGTTATTATCGCCGCTTCGTTGAGAACTTTTCCAAAGTGGCCAAACCTCTCACGGAACTTCTCAAGAAAGATAAAAATTTTGTGTGGTCCCCACAATGTGAGTACAGTTTTCAGGAACTGAAAAGACGCCTGAATTCTGCTCCCATACTTGTGCCACCGTATTTCACTAAGGACTTTGTTATCTATTCTGATGCCTCACGATAGGGACTAGGTTGCATTCTTATGCAAGATCGTCATGTGATTGCCTATGCATATCGACAATTTCATCCACATGAGGATAATTATCCTACACATGATCTAGAGCTTGCAGCCGTAGTCTATGCATTTAAGACATGGCGACATTACCTTCCTGGTAAACGTTGTGAGATTTACACCGACCAACAGAGTCTCAAGTATATCTTCTCCCAACCAGATTTGAACCTTAGGCAAAGACGTTGGTTGGAGTTGATCTCAGATTACGACTTAGGGATTACCTACACCCCAGGCAAGGGCAATGTCATGGCTGATGCGCTAAGTCGTAAGTCCTATTGCAACAATCTTATGTTGCAGCAGGGCCAACCACTTCTCCATGAGGAATTCTGTAAGCTTAATCTTCACATTGCTCCTCACGGATTCCTTTCTACCTTGGTGGCGAAACCTACCCTTGAGCATCAGATCATTTCTGACCAGAAGTTTGATAGGGGTGTTATCCGCATCAAGAGAAACATTAAAAAGGGAGTTGATGGAAGTTTCTCTATAGATGATCGAGGTGTTGTTTTCTTTGAGAATCGCTTGGTGGTCCCCAAGAATCAACATCTACGACAACTGATCCTTAAGGAGGCTCATGAATCTTCTCTCATGATTCATACCGGTAGTACTAAGATGTATCAGGACCTATGACAGAGGTTCTGGTGGACTAGGATGAAGAGAGAAATCGCCGAGTTCATTGCTAACTGTGACGTTTGCCGCCGTGTTAAGGCAGAACATCAGAGGCCTCCTGGCACCCTTCAGCCTTTAGCAATTCCTGAGTGGAAAAGGGATAAAGTTGGTATGGACATGTCCTCACTTTTACCCTCGCTTTCTCCCTTGCTTGCCGCAGCCATGGCCGAGCGCCATCCTCGCCGCCGTTCGCCGTAGTCGTCACCAGAGCCACCCCCTTGCCCCTCTGTCGTGCCCAAGAGCTCTGCTCTGTCATCCTGCATCGTCTCCATCAGCCACACATCGCCAGACGCCTTGTGGAGCCACCTCCGCCATCGTCTTCAACATCCACCGCCGGAGATCGCCACCGCCACCCCGTCGACCTCAGCGCGTCACCGAGCTCGCTGACGACTTCCTAGAAATCGCTGTGAGCCACCGCATCAACTCCCCCTACTTCCCAGCTCTTCCACGCCCTCTAGCCCCTGCTGCCGCTCGAGCCGAGCTTTGGCCACCGTCGCCAGCTCCGCTCCTGCGAACTCCGGCGTCACCGCCATGTCCCACATGCCGCCCTGGATGCGGGCGAGCCTGGGCTGCGCCCGGGTGCTCTCAGCCGCCGCCCGCGTGCCCTGCAGCGCGGACTCCGCCGCGACCAGTGGTCGCCCGCGGCGACCTCGCCGGCCTAATGTGCGGGCCTGGCCTGCCAGGTGACTAGCTTAAGGCTAATCACCATTTAACTAAACCCTGACACTGATAGTGGGCCCCTGCACCCTAATCTTTTAATTAGATTAGTAATAACCCCCTTGTTTAACACTCTGTCACTAACGTGTGGACCCCACAAGTCAGGTTTGACTCTGGTCAGCGTTGTTGACTTGCTGACACAGGCATGAGGCAGTGCTGATGCAATTAACCATTTTCTGGATTATTTTATTTTGGAAATTCCAGAAAATTAGCAAAACTTCTAAAATTCACAGCAATTCAACCATAGCTCAGATTGAAATAATTTATAAATGAAAAATTATCAAAAAAATTCAATCTATCCATATGTACTAGTTTCATGCATGACAAACCAACTTATATATGTTGTATAAGTGAAAACACATAAAGGGCATTTCAAATGCTTAAGTTTGGAGTTGAATTTGAATCCTTGATTCAAATGAGCTCCATTGAACTTGTTGCTGGTTACATTAGCACAAAAAACATCACATCTACATGCCATGATCATGCATCATATTGTTGCATATGCTTGTGTATTGATTGTCGGCACCATTCTTCTTGATAGGTCCTGCTCAGGAGAGTGTTCAAGAGTACCTGTCTGAAGAGCAGTGCTCTACTGTCGATTTATCAGCCAAGCAAACCCCCTTGTTCATTCCGATACAATCCCACTCTCTAGCTCCTTCTCTCTTTTATTGCATTAGGACAACAATGATTCAACTGCTACTTTATGCTGCGGTAGTTGAACCCATTCCTCTACATGACCTGTCATTGCCACAATAAATAGTTGAAACCCACTAGCATGTGTAGGAGTTGATTGAGCCATGTTGTGTTCCTACCATGCCATGCCTGCTATTGCTTAGAGTTGTGTTAGGCCTGATTCATCAGGAATGAATTGGGGTGTTATGATATGTTTTGGTGCTGAGTTAGGTGTGTGAACACGATTTGGTAAAGGTAGCGGTGAGAGGCCATGTAGGAGTACATGTCTATGTTGTCCAATGACACTGAGTTATGTCTATGTTCTCATTGGAACCGTCCTTAAACACTGAGTTATGTCTATGTTGTCCAATGACTAGCTACTACCACACATTTGAATGCTTAAGTGCCCCTCTCTTCTTATTAACCAACTTGATCTCTATCCAGGAGTTGCAATTAGTTTCTTGTGTTTGTAGGTAGTGTTAATAGTCTACCAAGTGGCACCCGGCCAGGTGGGCTTGGGACAGACTAGGAACAGTGGCACGGTGTACCAAGTGGCACTCGGATAGTGGGCTTGGGAACCCTGCTCACATCGTTTGGGCCCGTGAGCGACACCCCGGCCGGATCTCCTTGCGGATGGAACCCGAATAGGCGATAAACCTGGAGTAGAGAATTGTGTGGTTAGTCAGGTCGTGGCCGACTCCCTCGCCAGGCTTACGCTTGAAGGTTGCCGAGATACACGACGTGTACATGGTGGTAAGCGGCGAGAGCGTGTGTGAAGAAGTACACCCCTACAGGGTTAACATGATTTATTCGAATAGCCGGGTCCGCGATTATGGTCTTCTTGGATGCTTACGTGGTACATAGACAACTTGAAGTGGATACTCTAAAATGCTCAAGACAGGTGTGAGTGCTATGGATGGCCGTCTTGTAGGGAGATGGGAATGAATCCATAGTGGTGTATTGATGTGGTGATTAGTGGACTCGTGTGCGCTTTCTTACCTCAAAGAAGTTACTCGTAGTCGTACAAGAGGTTAGCCACTGAGTCAAAGCTGGCTTGCTGCAACTGATTCCCACTTTACCTCCTTGATACTAATGCATGTATGATAGGATTTTATGTAAGTCCTGATGAGTACCTTTGTACTCACGTTGCTTAATTTATGTTTTTGCAGATGAGACTTCTGTCTCAGTAGTACTGCTCCGGAACACTTAGACTGGCCGGTTCACCGGAGTCCTGCTAGCCCAGCCTAGCAGTACTGCTCTGGAACACTTAGACTGGCCGGCATGTGATTCACATCGTTCATGTGGTTGACCCTTAGGGGAAATGTCACGCGGTGACTTCCGGAGTCCTGCTAGCCTGCTACAGCCCGAATTCTCGGAGTCCTGTTAGCCCAGTTGCTACAGCCCGGATTCACACGCTAATGGTCGACATGCTTGATGTTGTTTCATGTATGCATGTCCCCGTAAGTTAGTGCCACTTTGGGTTCACGACTAGTCATGTCAGCCCGGGTTTTCTGTCATATGGATGCTAGCGACACTATCATATACATGAGCCAAAAGGCGCAAAAGGTCCCAGGCCAGGTGAGGCGACACCCGTGGGAATACCGTGCGTGAGGCCGCAAAGTGATATGACGTGTTACATGCTACATCGGTGTGACTTAGAATCGGGATCCTGACAAAGTGGCGGGCCAGACAGAAACTGTCTCACTCAAACTGGCATTTGAAAATGTCGGTGTTCTGGGAACGGGTGTACCCAGACTTGCCTGCCTGCGGCCTGCGCCGTGGCTCAAGGGGTGGCCCAGCACGGCCCATCTTCATCAGCACAAGCTCAAGACCCTCGCGAGGGGCCAAGCCTCACAGGGCGGACGACAGGAAGCTTCCTCAGGCACGGCCTCGTCATGCTGGCTTGCGAGGAGGCAGAGAGATCAAGGCGGGGTAACTCATGAGGTGCCCATGACGCAACCCATGACGACCAAGGGCGCCAGGAGGGCGCCAGCCCGCACAGTGTCCTCGTTTCCTCTTTGGTGCAAAGGAGGCAAGCGCAGGCGAGAGCATCAAGCAAAGGCAACCATTTCGGTGCAACAAGACCAAGACCAACACAACGGCAGGAAGGAGGTCATCGTGGAGCCCAAGCCGGCGTCATCGACAGAGCCTTTGGCAGGCGAGGACCAACTTTAGTTAGGATAAGTGTACTAGATGTTCCCCTTCAAAATGGCCAATTGTTGGCGCCCTTCCCACTCAATATTTGGGAAGAGGCCCAGGGCCTTTGCCTATAAATAGGACTAGCCACCCATAGGGTAGGGAGATCCGGAATCCAGAGAGAGCGAGAGAGAGGGCGACTGAAATCCCCCTAGCAGTTCGTCGCACCGGCCAAGAACAGACCCTCGCGAGGCTGTTCTTCCTTGTATTGTTCATCATCAGCCCCTGAGGCAATCCACCACACCACATACTGGAGTAGGGTATTACACCACAATGGTGGCCCGAACCAGTATAAACCTTGTGTCCATTGTGTTGCTCTTTGGGTAGTTTTAGATCCTTGCGAGGCGACGAGGTGCAGGTTGGTAGGGGGTGAGATCTCCGCGTGCACCCTGTAGTTCGAACCTAGAGGGTCCGGAACCCGAAATCCGACATTAGGCGCGCCCGGTAGGGGTGCACCGAATCCTCCTTCGCTGCTTCGCCACCGTCAGATCGTCACATCATGTCCGGCGACCAATGGGCAACCCCGATCCTCGGTTGGCCTGGCCCGCCCACGCAGAGCCGCTTGCCCGGGCGACCCCATGCCCCAGCAGCTCATGGTCCGCAGCGCTGCGGGTCAGCGGCGCGGTCAGGCAAGGTCAGCTCTCACGCTGGGCAGCACGATCGGGCGGCGAGGGCCTCGAACCACGCCGCGGCCATGGCACCGTACACCCGACAGGAGGAGGCGAACTCAAGGGCCGCACTCACGGCGGCCCGAGAGCTACTGCTATGCATGCTGCTGGAGGGCGGTCGCGACGTGCTGCTGGAGCGGGTGGCAGAGCTCCTGGGCTTCGCCGCATCGGGGGCTCACCCCTTCTGCACCCAACTGCCACCTCATGTCCAGGGCGGCCGACGCGGAGGCCCCACGCACGCCCGCGCAGCTCCAAGCGGACTCCAAGGCCACTCCAACGCCAACCAGGCCGTCAGCACCGGGCTAGCAGCGGCGCTACCTCTGCCCCCGGCCAGCGAAGGAGGACTCGCCACAGCCCACGGCGCCAGTGGGCCGCCGCGGTACCACCCCTAGGTGGGCTCCTCAAGAAGGGATGCGTGGCACACGGGGCACTACGGTGAAACATTCGGGATGGCGGCACCGGAAGAGTACATGCCACACATGATGGATCAAGGGCACGCGCAGGAGGACGAACATGGCTCGCTCCTCGCCCCAAGCTGGGGGGAAGAGACGTCAGAAGCTGAGCTCTTTCAGGAGCCCCGGGAAGGCCCCGTCGACCGTGCTGGAAGCAACGATTATCGGGTACCGCTAATTCCTCAAGAGGAGGCATACTCTAACCATGGATCGCAGGAGGTACAGGTCATCGCAGAGGATGGCTGCCCCAATCCCGCAGTTTCCTACCCCTCAGGAGGAGGGCGCCGGGGGCTGCATGAGAGGGGCCGAGATCCGGCATCACCACCGACGTATTCGAACAAGGCGTCCTCAGAGGTAGGCCCTCTGCCGGGAGGTGCCTCAGGCCTACCCCCGGCAAAGGACCCGTGGTCGTTTGGGAGCCGCCGACGACCGCTCTACCCCATCGGCGGGCGCCCTCGGTCTCCAAAGAGCCGTCGATGGCACTAGAGTGTGGCGCAAGCGGGGCCCTCGTCTGGCGATATGAAGCAAGGCCGGTACCTATGAAGAAGGCCCAAGTGCTCGTGGAAGCTCGCCGCCCGTGACACTCTCACGTAATAATGAGTGGGGCTGTACACGCCCCGGAGTCTCAGGAGCGCCGGCCTCAGGCCCTGGGGCTCCCTCCCATGCCTAGTGGCAGCACTTAGCTCTGCGCTGGTGAGAAGACGTCCAAGACTAGACTGGGTGCCGGACGTGGCTTTTTCTGCTTTTCTTGCTTTTCCCCTTGGCTGTCGCTTTTTCCCCCGTTTGGATTTAAGTTGGATTTGAGCTTGCGATTTGCGTGTGTTCGGGGAAGGGGTGTTTAGTCTCGTTCGACCAATCTCTCACATTCTGGTTACCACTCTGCCTCAGCTGCCTCCCCTTGTGAGCCTCTCGCGAGCCAGGCCAGGCCTAGCATGCGCGCGGCCCGGACCGCCATCACCACGCCCTCTCAGGAGGTTCTCATCACAGGTTCAATGGGCTCATTCAGCGAGCACTCGGAGCACCACAGCCCTCCGCAGGCTATCTCGGGGCCCATGCGGGTCGAAGGTAAACAAGCCAGCCAGCTCGTCAAAGGCCAGCCACTTGGCGCAGCGCACGGTGATATCGCATCTACTAATACGCTAACTGCAAGTTTTAACACGAGGGCTCCTCCCAAAATGCTCTTACAACCTTCGTAGGCCAAGCCCGAACTCTATCTGCGCAGGATAAGAAAGCAGGAGCAGCACACGGTCAATCGGATAAATCCCCCAATGCATCCTCGAGGTCACCTCCTGAATCGTCGCTGGCGTCGCTGGCCTCACCATCGCCTTCCGCATCGCCGTCAGCAGCGTCAGGGCCATCCCCCACACCGCCTTCATCAGCGGCCACGACCACGCCGTCGTCGTCAGTAGCAAAGGCCCTGACGAGGGCATCCACATTGTCTTCCACCCAATGCGCCAGGTCGTCCCGGACGGCCTGGGGTACTGGGGCAATGGCGGCATCAAAGTCGAAGTTGGGATCCATGTCCCGAAGATGGCTAAAGACGGAGAAAAGGCACGCCGAAAGCAGGGCGCCACTCCTCTCGCTCCACCAACCTGTTGGTTTCGCTGACCGCACCTCCAGGCCACCACATCGATGAAGAACCGGAAGTTGCCAGCATAGTTAACTGCATGAGGCTTGCCAACGGCCGCCTCGCAGATGTTGCCCAAGGCCGTGTTGGCTCTTTCCCGGAGCGTGCGGAGCATAGGGCCATGCTTGTGCTCCAGGATCTGCCGCTGGCGTATCTCGTCCTCATTCCGCCACGCAACAGCCTCGGTCGCGTCCACCTGCTAACGTAGAAGAAGCACCTCGGCGCGGGAGGAAATCAGCTCCTCCCGCGCCATGCCAAGGGCGGCCCGGGAAGCGTCAGCCCGCCGCGTCACTTCATCCAGCTTGGCCCTTAGGGCGGCGGTCCAGCCTTCAGCTTTGGCCCTGATCAACCCCACCCTCTCCTCGAACTCGCGCTCGAGGTTAAAGCGGGCCGTCGCCACCCAGCGGTCAACCTCTTCCAGGACTCGGGCCTCCCGCGCAGCGAAGTCGTCCTCCGCCTGCGTCACCAAGCGCTCCCTCGTCTCTAGGTGCTCAAGATCGCGGGCGCACTCGGCAACTTCCAGCGTCAGTGCATCCTCACGTCTCTGGAGCTCCGCCTGGTCGACCGAAGCCCCCTTCATCGACGCAAGGGCCGTCTCACGCAGCTCCACCTGCTGCTCCAGGGAATTGCTCCAGGCCTGGAGCTTCCGCGCCCGCTCCTCCGCCGCCTCACGCCGTCGGTCAGCCTCCCGGGCCTCCTCGATGGCCCGGGAACGGGCCTCCCGTGAAGCCGCCAGCGACACCTCGGCTTTCTCACTGTCGAGGTCATGCCAGTGGAGCGCAAGGGCAGCGGCCACCTTCAGCTTGCGCCTCTCTTCAGCTAGGCGCAGGCCCTTAGCTTCAAGGCGCGCGTCTTCGTCAGCGAGCTCTACACCAAGCTGGCTCATCAAGGCTGCCGCCTCTGGAGAAACCCTTGGCGAAGGGCACGGCGCTCCCGGGCTAGCTCGACCACGTCTTCCGCGTCGTCCTCCACCCCAGGTGTGCGCGGGGGGCTGCGAATCACCATTCCCCCTCTGGGCAGGGGGCTGGGGGCTGGCGCCCTCGCGATGGCCGGGCACGCCTCGCCAGAAGCCCGGCCTAGAGCCGGCACGTCCCCAAATGAAGAACGAAGGGCCGACCTCAGCCAATCGCCATCCACGACCAGTCGAAGAGCCCAAGGCAGGCTGGCTATACCCCTGGAAGGCTCGCGAAGGAGGGTCGCGAGGTGCGCAGAATCATGATGCGTCACAGGATGGCTCACCTCTCCGACCGACCTCACCACGAGGGCAGTGCTTGAGCTCGGAGCGCTTGGGGACGGTGGAGAGGGCGAGGCCTGGGGGGATGGCTCCTCAGCCATCTCCGTGAGCTTGGCAGGAAGGGCCCTGCAGAGCAAGGATCAGCCGAAGCAACGGGAAAATAAGGAACTAGGAAAGGAGAAGGCTTACTCATCAATGGCGAAATACTTCCTGCGCTTCAGCAGGTGGCAAGGGTAATCATCACCCAAGGCCTCCTTTCTCTTCCGGAGAGCCTCGAAGTCCATGCGAAAGCGGCCCAGGAGCTCAGCGTAGGGGTCAACCTGCGACGAGGAAGAAGCACCAAGGTGACCAGCGTCAGGGGCGTCGTCCTGACGCACGCCGCCAGTCGCTTCACCAAGAAGGGTAGGCGGGGCCACAGGGTCCTCGGCCACGGGAGCCGCGGGCCGCGGCTCAACGCCTTCAGCCGCAGCAGTGCGGGCCTCTGGAGCTGCCACCTCAGGAGTGCCGCCTCGCGTCGTCATCCCGGCGGAGGTCCCCTTAGCCTCCGGTGGCCCTTGCCTCCCTGCTCCACCACTCGAGGAGGTACCGCCGTGGGCAACTGGAAGGGCAGTCACCACAACTGGGTTCTCATGAGGTCCCATGAGGCCTGCGGGGCGCAGCCCCCATTCGTCGAAGCTTGGCATCTGCTTCACGAAGTCACCCCTGTTCGAGCAAAGGTACAGCAGAGCACCCCCTTGCCGGATGCTGCCAGGGGAAGGGTCCCCAGTCAGGATCACGGGAACCTTGCTCATCACTTCAGGCGTCAGGTCCTCCTCCTGGAGCCTCATGCGATCCTCACGCCCACCGAAGGCCCACATCCGGCGGGAATGTCGCTGGAGAGGGGCAATGCGACATAGGAGAAACTCATTCACCACCTTGGGCGCCATCACGCCGAGCGCCCTCAAGTACGCGAACCGATGCCAGACGAAGACAAGCCGGGGGCTCGTGAGCGTCTCCTGGCCCCAGCCCGAATTGGGGATAGCGGATAATGTTGGCTCTGAAAGCAGGGGGCTGGGCACCCCGACATCCACATACAGCCACCGCTTGCGGAACCCAGGCGCGGGCCGAGGAAGGCTGAAATCAATCCCTGAAGCCGCTGTTTCTGGTGTGGCAATGAAGCTCACGCACCCCGAGCATTGGGTGGGGTCGCTGAGGCGCAAAGAGAAGAAGTGGCGCAGCAAGACAACTAAAGGAGGGATGCCCATCATCGCCTCGTAGACAAAGGCGAAAACAGCAAGAAGAGTAATGGATTCGAGACCCAAATGCATCATATGGATCTGGTAATGGGAAAGCACAACATTGAAGAAATTGGAAAAGGGGGGAACCAGTCCCGCCCATGTATGCCGAAATCACCGGACCTCGGTGACTATTCTGTCAATGGAGAAGTGAGACACGGGCCAGACCATCGTCCTCCCGCACTCGTTGAAGATAGTGGCGAGGGCAGAACTGACCTTGTCCAAGCCTTCTCGGTTGAGTATGATCGACCGATCGACAGCAGGAGCCGTCGGCGACGGCGAGCGGGACGGAGGCACAGGCTTTTTCCCTTTCCCCTTCTTCGTCGGAGCCATGGCGACAGGAAGGGGGAGGATTCGAGATTGGATTGGAAGCGGAGACTGGAGCTCGAGAGGAGGAAGAGCAGGAGACGCTCGAGCGGTGAGAAGAGGGATGACTGTGTGCAACCACGGGTCGGCCTAGCTGGGCGCAAAATAAGGAGGCGTGGGGGAACAGGGACGCCCACGTTCAATCAACCGCCATGGGCTCTCGAGGACGCAGCTGTTAGGCCCGTGGTGCCAGACTTGCCCCCTTCGCTTCTCCGCTAAGCCAAGTCTAGGCGCGCCTTGGGCCGGGGCTCTTGTCGGTGTTCTCGGGAACGGGGTACCTAGACTCTGCTCACTGCTGGCGTGGCTCAAGGGGTGGCCCAAGATGGCCCATCTTCATCAAGACAAGCTCATGACTCTCGTGAGGGGCCAAGCCTTGCTGGGCGGATTTACGTGAAGCTTCCTCGTGCACGGCCTCGTCGGAGTTGGCTCGCGAGGAGGCGGAGAGATCAAGGCGGGTACCTCACGAGGTGCCCATGACGCAAGCCATGACAACCAAAGGGCGCCAGGAGGGCGCCAGCCCAGAATGTCCTCGTTTCCTCTTTGGTGCAAAGGAGGCAAGCGCAGGCGAGAGCATCAAGCAAAGGCAACCATTTCGGTGCAACAAGACCAAGACCAACACAACGGCAGGAAGGAGGTCATCATGGAGCCCAAGCTGGCATCATCGACAGAGCCTTTGGCAGGCGAGGACCAACTTTAGTCAGGATAAGTGTACTAGATGTTCCCCTTCAAAATGGCCAATTGTTGGCGCCCTTACCGCTCAATATGTGGGAAGAGGCCCAGGGCCTTTGCCTATAAATAGGACTAGCCACCCACAGGGTAGGGAGATCCGGAATCCAGAGAGAGCGAGAGAGAGGGTGACCGAACTCCCCCTAGCAGTTTGTCGCACCGGCCAAGAACAGACCCTCGCGAGGCTGTTCTTCCTTGTATTGTTTATCATCAGCCCCTGAGGCAATCCACCACACCACACACTGGAGTAGTGTATTACACCACAATGGTGGCCCGAACCAGTATAAACCTTGTGTCCATTGTGTTGCTCTTTGGGTAGTTTTAGATCCTTGCGAGGCGACGAGGTGCAGGTTGGTAGGGGGTGAGATCTCCGCGTGCACCCCAGAGTTTGAACCTAGAGGGTCTGCCGGAACCCGAAATCCGACAGAAAATGCTACCCACCCTTCCCCCATTTCTGCATTTTGTTCTTCTATTCCTTCTGCTTGCTTTTCTAGTTAAGCTGCTCATAAACTAGATCCATAAAACTCACTCAGCTACTATCTTCTTTCTGTAATTGGTCTCTAATTCCAAGTAATCGAGAAAGTATAATTCTCTTCTCAGCTCCGCCACCTCCTTTTTACCGAGTATACTCTACTTGAAAGAACATATTTATCAATAAATAAGTGCATTACTATGAATAAATAACTGAATTTCTAAGTTAAGAATTTGATATCAACAAAATCAAGAAACTCGATTTCACTATGATATGACCACTAAACCCTTTGATGCAAAATTTCTTGTTTCCAGAAGATCTCGGATGGTTTCTGAAGCTTCCATGAACTTGTAAAAGAAAGAAACCCTTTCTATAAGTCATGAAGACGTGGACTAAAGACTAAGAAACTGCACAATCTATTGATTGACTGAAAAACTCTAGCTGAGTAACTTGCTTGAATGATTGCTTGATACATCTCCAATGTATCTACTTTTCCTCTTGTTTTGGACTCTAATTTGCATGATTTGGATGAAACTAACCCCGGACTGACGCTGTTTTCAGCAGAACTACCATGGTGTTGTTTTTGTGCAGAAATGGAAGTTCTCGAAATGGAACGAAACTTTGTGAGGATTATTTATACCAATAATAAGAATTTCTGGAGCCAAGACCCACCAGAGAGGGGCCCCTGGGTGGGTGAGGGAGTCCTGGATTAGGGGGTATCCGGACAGCCGGACTGTGTACAACGTCCGGACTATTGAAGCGTGAAGATACAAGATTCAAGACTTCGGCCCGTGTCCGGATGGGACTCTCCTTTGCGTGGAAGGCAAGCTTGGCGATCCGGATATTGTGTTTCCTTTCTCGTAACCGACTCCATGTAAACCCTAGCCCTGATCTCCGGTGTCCATATAAACCGGAGAGGTTGGTCCTTAGAAGACCGATCACAATTACAATCATACCATCATAGGCTAGCTCTTAGGGTTTAGCCTCTACGATCTCGTGGTAGATCTACTCTTGTACTACCCATATCATCAATATTAATCAAGCAGGAAGTAGCGTTTTACCTCCATCGAGAGGGCCCGAACCTGCGTAAACATCTGTGTCCCTTGCTTCATGTTACCATCAGCCTTGACGCACATATTGGGACCCCCTACCCGAGATCCGCCGGTTTTGACACCGACATTGGTGCTTTCATTGAGAGTTCCTATGTGTCGTTGCTGTCAGGCTTGATGGCTCCTTCAATCATCATCAATGATGCTGTCCAGGGCGAGACATTCCTCCCCGGACAGATCTTCGTGTTTGGCGGCTTCGCTGCTGCCAACTTCGCTTAGCCATCTGGAAGCAGATCGGCGGCCTCGCCCACAGCCACCAGATCAGGTTCGGAAAGCTGAACTACACGGAGGACATCCGTGGAGACTTGATCTTTGATGGATTGGGGCCTATGCCAGGAGCACCGGACAGTCACGACGAGCATGGCTTAGACCTGCCGTCGGACGAAGCTCGGGGTATCACCCCCGTAGTATCCTCAGACCTTGATCCGGAGCAGGCTGCGCTGCCTAAGGACGGAGGCATGGACCACGCCCCACAGGTCGCACACTCATCAGCGGTGGAGCCGAACACAGGTCTTATCTCTGCGGTGGCCTGTGACTCCGAACCCCCGAATTCGTATCCGGGCATTGGTTCCAGTCCGCGCACTCCCGAGCCCATCGGGCCAGGATGGGCTCCGGTAATGGAGTTCACCGCTGCGGATATCTTCTAGCACTCGCCCTTTTGCGACATGCTGGACTCATTAAACACTCTCTCTTTCTCAGGAGGCTCTTCATCGAACTATGTCTGGCTCGAGTGGGAGGCAGGCGACGAAGGAATTCGTTGCCCACCCACCACCCACTTCATTGCCACGGTCGATGATTTAACTAAGGTACTGAACTTCGACTCCGAAGACATCGACAGTATGGACGACGATGCAGGAGAAGAACATGAACCACCACTCACTGGGCGGTGGACAGCCACCTCTTCTTATGATATATATATGGTGGACACTCCGAAGGAAACAAATGGCGATGAGGCAACGGAGGATAAAACCTCAAGGAAAAAAGCAAAGAATGGGCGTCGGCGGTGCCACACCAAGCCCCGCCACAGAATACCGGCCTATGAGACGAAAACAATCCGAATGGTGCCGAAGAAGAATACAACCCTGATCAGCCCGCCTTCGAGCAGGCCGAACAGGAGGACGAGCAGGTCAGCCCAGAAGAACAGGCGATGGACGAATACCCGGAGGAGGACAGCTACATGCCCCCCTCCGAAGACGAGATTAGCCTCGGCGACGACGAGTTTGGCGTTCCTGAGGATCCCGTAGAGCAGGAGCGCTTCAAGCGTCGGCTTATAGCCATTGCGAGGAGCCTGAAAAAGAAGCAGTAGCAACTCCAAGCTGATCAAGACATGCTCACAGACAGATGGACTGAAGTCCTGGCAGCCGAGGAATACGGACTCGAGCACCATACGGCTGACCGGCCAGCTCGTGGCCGGGATAAAATGGCATACATGTCCGCATACCAGCCAACACCCCCACGCCAACAATACTATGGCCCGGGGCAACAAAACAGGACAGCCAAGATCAATCTATGGATCGCGGGGGTGCACCTCGGCACGCGACGACGACCGTCACGCCGGATACACCTTCAACAAGTCCGGCCGGGCTGAATTTAGCCACCCAGAGCAATTCGACCTGCGTAGCCACATAGTCCAGCACAGAGGCGCCGTGCACCTCCTCTGCTTCACTGACGAAGTAATGGATCATGAATTCCCATAATGGTTCAAACCCGTAAACATCGAATCATACAATGGCACAACAGACCCCGCAGTATGGATCGAAGATTTTCTTCTCCACATTCACATGGCCCGCTGGAGACGATCTACATGCCATCAAGTATCTTCCCTTAAGCTCAAAGGACCATCCCGGCACCGGCTAAACAGCGTGCCACCAAATTCCATTGGCGCTTGGGAAAACCCGAAGACGCATTACTCAACAGCCCGGAGAGTCGGCAGGAAATTTCGGACTCGGTTCATAACTAAAAAGGACCAAATAGTTGATCGTCGGACACCGGGTTCTCGGGCGGCTTTTAAGCATAATATCCGTGGACGAGTGGCTCGCCGACACCTCGGCCAGAAAAACCCAAGTCCATGGCAGCTCTCACAAAACTAATGACCCGCTTTGCACGGGCGAGGACAGTTGGTTGGCTCGCAGCAGCACTACGCCACATTCTGGCAATTCGGATGGCCGCGACAATAGCGGGAAGCCACGACAGTCAATGCCGGATTCAGCGGATCCAAGCCCGGTCAGCGGAAGAAGCCGTTGAAAAGAAATAATCAGGGACCGTCCAGTCTGGACCGCATACTGGAGCGCTCGTGCCAAATTCATGGCACCCCGAACAAGCCAGCCAACCACACCAATAGAGATTGCTAGGTGTTCAAACAGGGGGCTGCACAGCGACGATGACGAGGAGCCCCGACGTCCGAACACAGGGGGACAGAAGAAATTTCCCCCCCGGGGTGAAAACGGTCAACATGATCTACGCCACGCACATCCCCAAGAAGGAACGGAAGCGGGCACTAAGGGACGTCTATGCGATGGAGCCAGTCGCCCCCCAAATTCAACCATGGTCAGCTTGTCCGATCACCTTTGATCGTAGGGAGCATTGGTCTTAGACCCAATCATCGACGAATTCCACCTCACGCGAGTCCTTATGGAATGGCGGCAAAGACTGAACCTGCTTTATCGTGACATAGTCGCCAAAATGGGCATTGACCCTTCAAGGATCAAGCTCTCTAAAACCACATTTAAGGGTGTAATTCCTGGAGTAGAGGCCCATCAGACGGGCTCTATAACACCGAAGTGGTCTTCGGATCCCCGGAGAACTTCCGGAGCGAAGAGTTAATCTTTGACATCGTCCCTTTCCGCAGTGGTTACCACGCACTGCTCGAACGAACCGCATTCGCTAGATTGAATGCGGTACCACATTATGCATACCTCAAGCTCGAGATGCCAGGACCGCGCGGGCTCATCACTGTCAACGGAAATATGGGCCGCTACGTTCGAACAGAAGAGCATACGGCACCCCTTGCGGCAGAAATACAATGCAGCCTACTCCGACAAACCAATCCGGTGACAACTTCGAGCACAGTCAAGCGAGTCTGGAGCACCCCGCAACAGGATAATCAGGAACACCAAGAGTATGATTAGCAGTCCGGCCTCCGCTCAAGCCCCTCCAAAGCAGCATTCGCTCCACGCGCACACAATTACGCACTCAAAATGCCATGGGCATAGGCGGAGGCAGATCAACGACTCAGTCAATAGTGCGGGTAACCGCCAAATACCTTCATACTCTTTCCCTCTTACCTTTCAGGACAACGCGTTGGGGCAGCATCCTCAAAAGAGCCGAATTGGCGGACTTATAGGGAGAGACATCCAAGGAGGTAACAGGCGTTGTGCCAGCATGTAGCAAATACCTGTGGAATCTATTTACGATCATTATACCGCTTTATCTATCTCGAACACAGCCTGCCTCGGATAGGACATGTTAAATAGTTCTATTTTATCTCTGCTTAACGCATCCAATGTAAACGTACGCTTAAACGTATTTTTCGTCAATGGGAGATTATATATAGTGTCAGCTTATTATTCTTATTTGAGCATTTTTTCTCTTATAAATGTTCATTTGATATTGCATCCGTACACCTTGGTGCGGTCAGTTTGCCAGGGGCTTCTCATGGTGCCCTGTAATATGAAAAATAAAGTCCGAACACTTTCAACAGTGCGGCACCCCGAACTTATAGCACTATATGCATCAGCTCCGAATCATTTCTTGGGTCTACAGTTGGGATAGCCCGACTCGCTGTTTGGTGCCTTACGCTCATTATATCGGCTAAGGTAGCGCTTGAGGAGAACTACTGCGATTGTGTCCCGGTTCTTCCGGACGAGCACCTCAGTAGAGAAAGCCGAAAACTGACCGGCATGATGTGGCGAGAGCTGGTCGCTGTTCAAGAGGTTTTAAAATCCTTAAAGATTTTCCGCTTTAGGCGATAAATCGGATTCGTCCGATCTAGGCGTGTATAGTGCCCCGATTCGGCCTTCCGGATTCTAGGGGCTTCACCGAGATTTAAAATTGTAGACTTCTATGGCTAAGTGAAAGTTATAAAGCCGCATAGTCCGATTTCCTTGTTCGCCGCACCGGACACCTTCTTAAGGGACCAAACATTTGGATGAAGAGTGTCCGGGTTTTCCATGAACACCCCAGTACTAGTTACGTGGGGGAGGAAGCCGACGACCGCCTACTTTCGTAATTTTATAAACAGCCTCACATAAGGTAATATTTTAAATCACAAAAGCACTACATAGCACAAGTAACTTCGTCTTTAATTACAAACATGACAGAAGTGAATTCATTCCAAAATGGCGTCCTTGGTACACTCATCGGCGACGAGACGAACACCCTTCATCGCGTCATCGTAGTACATTTCGGGATGGCAATGCGCCTTGCCCTCTGGCGGCCCGTCTTTGACCAGCTTCTCCGCATCCAGCTTACCCCAATGCACCTTGACGAGGGCAAAGGCTCGGCGGGCACCTTCGATGCAAACGGATTGCTTGATCCCTTCAAGCCGCGGGCAGGCATCCACCATCTGCTTGATCAGGCCAAAGTAGCTACTGGGCAGGAGCTCACCAGGCCACATCCTGACTATGAAGTCCTTCATAGCCAGTTCGGCAGCCCTGTGGAGTTCGATCAACTGCTTCAGTTGGTCGCTAAGAGGTATCGGATGATCGGCCCCAACATACTGGGACCAGAACAGCTTCTCCGTTGAGCTCCCCTCCTAGGCACGGTAGAACTCTGCAGCGTCTGAGGCGCTGCATGGCAGATCTGCGAATGCCCCTGGAGAGCTCCGAATTCGAGTAAGTAAAAGAAATGCCTCCTCCACATGTTTGCTTTGCATAAAGAATTTCTTACCCTCTGCTATCTTTTTGGCCTCCTTGACCTCCTGCTGTGCTTTCTCGGCTTCGGCCTTGGAATCTTTCAAATTTACAAGGGCCTTCGCAAGCTCGGCCTCCTTCATCTTCAGATCATGCTCCACGGACTCACACTTCTTGCCGAGGTCCTGGAGCTCTTGCTGTACCTCGCCCACTCTAGCACTTTGCTTTTCGTGCTCCTTGCATTCCAAGGCAGCTTTGTTTTCAGCCTCGGACATCGCTTTCTTCAGGGACGCCACTTCGGCGGTGGACCTTGTTACACAGTCACGACGCTTTGGCGTTAGACTGACCAATTTTGCCTATCTTTAAATACATACGAACGGGGAATCGCTTACCTTTATTCTCCTCGAGCTGCCTCTTCGTGAGGCTGAGCTCTCGCTGCGCTTGCTCCAGATCCCGCTTCAGTTCGGCAACTTCGGCAGTACGGGCAGCAGCAGCAAGCAGCACAACCTGCTTATGCACGCGAATATTTATTGTTAGACCCTTGCGGATTATAATTGACCCTCCGTTCGGTTTTTCTTGCCGAACACCAAACAGAGTATCAGGGGCTACTACCTATCGGGTGGTAATTTTACACATCTTTATTACTTACCTCAAAACTCGTCAAGAGGTCGGTGCAAGCTTGATTAGTCCGCTCTTGGCGGTCGAAACCTTCCAAATCACCGAACTCATAAGAGTACGGTGCTCCTCATCTATGGAAGCGCCGCGAAGCGCTTCCAGCAGACAATGCGGCGCCTCGGGCGCACCGGAAGTCCTCGATGCACACTGCTCGCTCTCCCTGACGAGGGGCTGTCCGCTGTCCGTCTGAGTTCGGAACCATTGAAGGTTCCGGGACAACGTTCGGCTGAGAGCCCGGTCTATTGTGGCTCTCATCGACACGATCAGCGGGGACATTGAACCCCGCGTGTCTGACGTCTGGGACCCCGCCTTGGGGTGTCTCTAGAGTCACCTCCCCCCGCTCGGGGAGCCTTTGGGACAACACCTCCGTGTCATCCGCGGGTTGAGGAGTAGTGGCTGTCGGAAGCGAATTGATCTCCGAATCACTCAGGGATCCGGAGGAAGACACTTCGGGATAAGCCCTGGCGGACTGCACATATGTCCGGGCGTTAAACAAAAGCTATATAATGAAGTTATGATGGAGTGCGGACACTTACGATCGCACTGGGCTTCCCCCACAGGCAGCCTCCCTTCCTCACTATGAGCGGCGTGGCGGAGTAGTCCGGAAGGTACCTTCCCTTCTTGACGCCACAGTCTCCCCTCCGTGGCAGCTTTTCTTCTTCTCCCCCAAGGTCGGGAGGTGGAATTTCTTCTTGATTCCCCCCGCCTCCGCGGGAGGAATCTGTCTCGTCATCATCGGACGACAGGGTATAACGGCCTTGCGCCGAGGGCCTTTTCCAGCCCCATGGCCCGCCTCTCCGGGCCCCTCATCCTTTTCGGATGGGGCGTCTTCTTCTTCTTCCTCTTCCCCTTCGTGGGAGGAGTCTGCCTCGTCATCTTCGGACGAGGCTTCTGGCACAACCTTACGGCGGACACCCTTTCGGATCCCCGGGGCCTTCTTCTAGGCCTTCTTCTCCGGCACCTTGTACGATGCTGGTACCAGCATCTCCGTCAGGAGAGCGTCAGCTGGGCCCTCTGGCAGCCTAGAAGAACAGGCGATGGACGAATACCCGGAGGAGGACAGCTACATGCCCCCCTCCGAAGACGAGATTAGCCTCGGCGACGACGAGTTCGGCGTGCCTGAGGATCCCGTAGAGCAGGAGCGCTTCAAGCGTCGGCTTATAGCCACTGCGAGGAGCCTGAAAAAGAAGCAGCAGCAACTCCAAGCTGATCAAGACATGCTCACGCAGATGGATCAAGTCCTGGCAGCCGAGGAATACGGACTCGAGCACCATACGGCTGACCGGCCACCTCGTGGCCGGGATAAAACGGCATACCTGTCCGCATACCAGCCAACACCCCCACGCCAACAATACTACGGCCCGGGGCAACAAAACAGGACAGCCAAGATCAATCTATGGATCGCGGGGGCGCACCTCGGCACGCGACGACGACCGTCACGCCGGATACACCTTCAACAAGTCCGGTCGGGCCGAATATAGCCACCCAGAGCAATTCGACCTGCGTAGCCACATAGCCCGGCACAGAGGCGCCGTGCACCTCCTCTGCTTCACTGACGAAGTAATGGATCATGAATTCCCATAATGGTTCAAACCCGTAAACATCGAATCATACAATGGCACAACAGACCCCGCAGTATGGATAGAAGATTTTCTTCTCCACATTCACATGGCCCGCGGAGACGATCTACATGCCATCAAGTATCTTCCCCTTAAGCTCAAAGGACCATCCCGGCACTGGCTAAACAGCCTGCCAGCAAATTCCATTGGCAGTTGGGAAAACCTGCAAGACGCATTACTCAACAGCCCGGAGAGTCAGCCAGGAAATTCTGGACTCGGTTCCTAACTAAAAAGGACATAATAGTTGACTGTCCGGACGCCGAAGCCCTGGCGGCTTTTAAGCATAATATCCGTGACGAATGGCTCGCTCGACACCTCGGCCAGGAAAAACCCAAGTCCATGGCAGCTCTCACAACACTAATGACCCTCTTTGCACGGGCGAGGACAGTTGGTTGGCTCGCAGCAGCACTACGCCACATTCTGGCAATTCGGATGGCCGCGACAATAACGGCAAGCCACGGCAGTCAATGCCGGATTCAGCGGATCCAAGCCCAGTCAGCGGAAGAAGCCGTTGAAAAGAAATAATCAGGGACCGTCCAGTCTGGACCGCATACTGGAGCGCTCGTGCCAAATTCATGGCACCCCGTACAAGCCAGCCAACCACACCAATAGAGATTGCTAGGTGTTCAAACAGGGGGCTGCACAGCGACGGTGACGAGGAGCCCCAACGTCCGAACACGGGGGGACAGAAGAAATTTCCCCCCGGGTGTAAACGGTCAACATGATCTACGCCACGCACATCCCCAAGCAGGAACGGAAGCGGGCACTAAGGGACGTCTATGCGATGGAGCCAGTCGCCCCCCAAATTCAACCCATGGTCAGCTTGTCCGATCACCTTTGATCGTAGGGAGCATTAGTCTTAGACCAAATCATCGACGAATTCCACCTCACGCGAGTCCTTATGGACGGCGGCAGCAGCCTGAACCTGCTTTATCAGGACATAGTGCGCAAAATGGGCATTGACCCTTCAAGGATCAAGCTCTCTAAAACCACATTTAAGGGTGTAATTCCTGGAGTAGAGGCCCACTGTACGGGCTCTATAACACTGGAAGTGGTCTTCGGATCCCCGGAGAACTTCCGGAGCGAAGAGTTAATCTTTGACATCATCCCTTTCCGCAGTGGTTACCACGCACTGCTCGAACGAACCGCATTCGCTAGATTCAATGCGGTACCACATTATGCATACCTCAAGCTCGAGATGCCAGGACCGCGCGGGCTCATCACTGTCAACGGAAATATGGACCGCTACCTTTGAACAGAAGAGCATACGGCAGCCCTTGCGGCAGAAATACAATGCAGCCTACTCCGACAAACCAATCCGGTGACAACTTCGAGCACAGTCAAGCGAGTCTGGAGCACCCCGCAACAGGATCATCAGGAAGGCCAAGAGTGTGATTAGCAGTCCGGCCTCCGCTCAAGCCCCTCCAAAGCAGCATTCGCTCCACGCGCACACAATTACGCACTCAAAACACCATGGGCATAGGCGGAGGCAGATCAACGACTCAGTCAATAGTGCGGGTAACCGCCAAATACCTTCATACTCTTTCCCTCTTACCTTTCAGGACAACGCGTTGGGGCAGCATCCTCAAAAGAGCCGAATTGGCGGACTTATAGGGGAGAGACATCCAAGGAGGTAACAGACGTTGTGCACAGAAGGAAATACCCAGGTGGAATCTATTTACAATCATTATACCTGCTTTATCTATCTGAACACAGCCTGCCCCTGGATAGGACATGTTAAATAGTCCTATTTTATCTCTGCGTAACGCATCCATTGTAAACGTACGCTTAAACGTATTTTTCGTCAATGGGAGATTATATATAGCGTCATCTTATTATTCTTATTTGAGCATTTTTTTCTCTTATAAATGTTCATTTGATATTGCATCCGTACACCTTGGTGCGGTCAGTTTGCCAGGGGCTTCTCATGGTGCCCTGTAATATGGAAAATAAAGTCCGAACACTTTCAATAGTGCGGCACCCCGAACTTATAGCACTATATGCATCAGCTCCGAATCATTTCTTGGGTCTACAGTTGGGATAGCCCGGCTCCCCTGTTTTGGTGCCTTACGTTACATTATATTGGCTAAGGTAGCGCAGGAGCACTATCGCGATTGTGTCCGGTTCTTCCGGACGAGCACCTCGAGAGAAAGCCGAAAACTGACCGGCATGATGTGGCGAGAGCTGGTCGCTGCTCGAGAGGTTTTAAAATCCTTAAAGATTTTCCGCTTTAGGCGATAAATCGGCTTCGTCCGATCTAGGAGTGTATAGTGCCCCGATTCGGCCTTCCGGATTCTAGGGGCTTCGCCGAGATTTAAAATTGTAGACTTCTATGGCTAAGTGAAAGTTATAAAGCTGCATAGTCTGATTTCCTTGTTCGCCGCACCGGACACCTCCTTAAGGGACCAAACATTTGGATGAAGAGTGTCCGGGTTTTCCATGAACACCCCAGTACTAGTTACGTGGGGGAGGAAGCCGACGACTGGCCTACTTTCAGAATTTTATAAACAGCCGCACAGAAGGTAATATTTTAAATCACAAAAGCACTACATAGCACAAGTAACTTCGTCTTTAATTACAAACATGACAGAAGTGAATTCATTCCAAAATGGCGTCCTTGGTACACTCATCGGCGACGAGACGAACACCCTTCATCACGCCATCGTAGTACATTTCGGGATGGCAATGCGCCTTGCCCTCTGGCGGCCCGTCTTTGACCAGCTTCTCCGCATCCAGCTTGCCCCAATGCACCTTGACGCGGGCAAAGGCTCGGCGGGCACCTTCGATGCAAACGGATTGCTTGATCCCTTCAAGCCGCGGGCAGGCATCCACCATCTACTTGATCAGGCCAAAGTAGCTACTGGGCAGGAGCTCACCAGGCCACATCCTGACTATGAAGTCCTTCATAGCCAGTTCGGCAGCCCTGTGGAGTTCGATCAACTGCTTCATTTGGTCGCTAAGAGGTATCGGATGATCGGCCCCAGCATACTGCGACCAGAACAACTTCTTCGTTGAGCTCCCCTCCTAGGCACGGTAGAACTCCGCAGCGTCTGAGGCGCTGTGTGGCAGATCTGCGAATGCCCCTGGAGAGCTCCGAATTCGAGTAAGTAAAAGAAATGCCTCCTCCACATGTTTGCTTTGCATAAAGAATTTCTTACCCTCTGCTATCTTTTTGGCCTCCTGGATCTCCTGCTGTGCTTTCTCGGCTTCGGCCTTGGAGTCTTTCAAATTTACAAGGGCCTTCGCAAGCTCGGCCTCCTTCATCTTCAGATCATGCTCCACGGACTCGCACTTCTTGCCGAGGTCCTGGAGCTCTTGCTGTACCTCGCCCACTCTAGCACTTTGCTTTTCGCGCTCCTTGCATTCCAAGGCAGCTTTGTTTTCAGCATCGGACATCGCTTTCTTCAGGGACGCCACTTCGGCGGTGGACCTTGTTACACAGTCACGACGCTTTGGCGTTAGACTGACCAATATTGCCTATCTTTAAATACATACGAATGGGGAATCGCTTACCTTTATGCTCCTCGAGCTGCCTCTTCGTGAGGCCGAGCTCTCCCTGCGCTTGCTCCAGATCCCGCTTCAGTTCGGCAACTTTGGCAGTACGGGCAGCAGCAGCAAGCAGCACAGCCTGCTTATGCACGCGAATATTTATTGTTAGACCCTTGCGGATTATAATTGACCCTCCGTTCGGTTTTGCTTTCCGAACACCAAACAGAGTATCAGGGGCTACTACCTATCGGGTGGTAATTTTACACATATTTATTAATTACCTCAAAACCTCTCAAGAGGCTGGTGCAAGCTTCGTTTAGTCCGCTCTTGGCGGACGAAACCTTCCAAATCACCAAACTCATAAGAGTACGGTGCTCCTCATCTATGGAAGCGCCGCGAAGCGCTTCCAGCAGACAATCCGGCGCCTCGGGCGCACCGGAAGTCCTCGATGCAGACGGCTCGCTCTCCCTGACGAGGGGCTGTCCGCCTGAGTTCGGAACCATTGAAGGTTCCGGGACAGTGTTCGGCTGAGAGCCCGGTCTATTGTGGCTCTCATCGACACGATCAGCGGGGACATTGAACCCCGCGTGTCGGCGTCAGGACCCGCCTTGGGCGTCTCTAGAGTCACCTCCCCGCTCGGGGAGCCTTTGGGACAACACCTCCGTGTCATCCAGCGGGTTGAGGAGTAGTGGCTGTCGAGGCGAATTTATCTCCGAATCACTCAGGGATCCGGAGGAAGACACTTCGGGATAAGCCCTGGCCGGACTGCACATATGTCCGGCGTTAAACAAAAGCTATAGAATGAAGTTATGATCGAGTGCGGACACTTACGATCACACCGGGGGCTTCCCCCTGGGCAGCCTCCCTTCCTCACTATGAGCGGCCGTGGCGGAGTAGTCCGGAAGGGGTACCTTCCCCTTCTTGGACGCCACAGTCTCCCCCTCCGTGGCAGCTTTTCTCTTCTTCTCCCCCCCAGTGCGGGGAGGTGGAATTTCTTCTTGATTCCCCCCGCCTCCGCGGGAGGAATCTGTCTCGTCATCATCGGACGACAGGGTATAACGGCCTTGCGCCGAGGGCCTTTTTCGGCCCCCTGGCCCGCCTCTCCGGGCCCCTCATCCTTTTCGGATGGGGCGTCTTCTTCTTCTTCCTCTTCCCCTTCGTGGGAGGAGTCTGCCTCGTCATCTTCGGATGAGGCTTCTAGCACAACCTTACGCCGGAGACCCTTTCGGATCCCCGGGGCCTTCTTCTAGGCCTTCTTCTCCGGCACCTTGTACGGTTCTGGGACCAGCATCTCCGTCGAGAGGCGTCAGTGAGCCCTCACGGCAGAGCAGACAGTAAACCTGCTCCATTGTCTCCACATAATCCTGAGGCAAATATGTATAACTACTTAAGGATCTCCCTTGAACATATTGGGAAAAACCGAGTCCGGTGGTAGTAGTCGAGAACTCACTCACGACTAGGAGCCAGCGGCGTGAATCCCGCGGTCCTCGGATGTGGGAGGAGGCACTTCGGGGGCCTTGAACAGCACCTTCCGTGCGCCTTGGTGTGTCATGTCATAGAGCTTCCGGAGCGTCTCGTGTTCGGCCAGGACGAACTCCCATAGATTGACTGACCGCCTTTGACACGGCAGGATCCGGCGAACAAGCATGACCTGGATCACGTTGACAAGCTTGATGTTCTTGTCCTTCATGCTTTTGATGCATGTCTGGAGTCCGGTCAGCTCCGTGGAATCGCCCCAGGACAGGCCCTTCCTTTCCCAGGAGGTGAGCCGCATGGGGGCTCCAGACCTGAATTCAGGGGCCGCCGCCCAGTTGGCGCCGCGCGGTTCGGTGATGTAGAACCACCCCGATTGCCATCCTTTTATGGTCTCCGCAAAGGAGCCGTCCAGCTAGGTGACATTAGGCATCTTGCCCACCATGGCTGCTCCACACTCCGCTTGCTGGCCGCTTACAATCTTCGGCTTCACGCAGAAGGTTTGCAGCCATAGGCCGAAATGAGGTCGGATGCGGAGGAAGGCCGCGCATACAATGATGAACGCCGAGATGTTGAGGACGAAATTTGGGGCAAGATCATGGAAATCTACTCCATAGTAGAACATGAGCCCGCGGACGAAGGGATGGAGAGGAAATCCCAGTTCATGAACGAAGTGGGCAACGAATACGACCCTCTCGTGGGGTCCTGGGGTCGGAATGACCTGCCCGGCGTTCGGTAGCCGGTGTGCTATGTCCGCGGCCAAGTATCCGGCCACCCGAAGGTTTGTGATCTGCTTCTCCTTGACGGTGGAAGCCACCCACTTGCCTCCTGCTCCGGACATGTTTAGCTGTGCGGAGGAGACGAGGACTTGGGCGCTGGAGCTCGAGGGGGCAAGAGTGGGCGAAGGAGGAGGAAGGCGTGGGTAAAAATGAGGAAATCTTGTCCCTTTATAGAGGTGCCGAAAGCGGTACACCTCCCCACTAGCCCGTTGGGAATCGCTTTCTTCCCAAGTGCCACGCTTGATGGTGTAGTGGGATTACCCATACCCGTATTGATGAGAATCTCGTGATAAGGGGACGCGGTCTCTGCTTCGACAAGACGTGTCAAGGAAACCGCCTCTTAATATGCACTATAGCTGGTTGTGAGAAAACGGTTCAAATAACGATCCGACCGTAATAACAAGTCACGTCATCAGAAAAAGTTGTTAGCAGATTGCATTTGTGAAATATCATTCTCCCTGCGGTGGCATATGAAGATCATCTCGCAGTTCCGGACACGGTCTAAGTGTTCGATGATTACTTTGGAGCATTCGAAGAAGGAACCTGCCTTGCAATGCTGAAGATAATACTGCGCGCCGGACTCATCGTCATTGAAGCCTGGTTCAGGGGCTACTGAGGGAGTCCTAGATTAGGGGGTATCCGGACAGCTGGACTGTGTACAACGTCCGGACTATTGAAGCGTGAAGATACAAGACTAAAGACTTCGGCCCGTGTCCGGATGGGACTCTCCTTTGCGTGGAAGGCAAGCTTGGCGATCCGGATATTGTGTTTCCTTTCTTGTAACCGACTCCATGTAAACCCTAGCCCTCTCGGGTGTCTATATAAACCGGAGAAGTTGGTCCTTAGAAGACCGATCTCAATTACAATCACCATCATAGGCTAGCTCTTAGGGTTTAGCCTCTACGATCTCGTGGTAGATCTACTCTTGTACTACCCATATCATCAATATTAATCAAGCAGGAAGTAGGGTTTTACCTCCATCGAGAGGGCCCGAACCAGGGTAAACATCTGTGTCCCTTGCTTCCTGTTACCATCAGCCTTGACGCACAGATCGAGACTCCCTACCCGAGCTTCACCGGTTTTGACACCGATAGTGGGCACAACCCACCAAGGCGCGCCCCCCTATCCTGGCGCGCCCAGGTGGGTTGTACCCACCTGGTGGCCCCACTGACGACCCCCTGATACTATAAAATCACATATTTGTAGAAAAAAGCAGGAGAAAGAATTATCACGATCCACGAGACAAAACTGCAGCCAAGCCCTGTTCTACCTTGGGAGGGAAAATCTGGAGTCCCTTTGGGGCTCTGGAGAGGGGGATCATCACCAACCCATCTCCATCGCCAATTCCATGATGCTCCCCACCGGGAGTGAGTAATTCCTTCGTAGGCTCGCTGGTCAGTGAGGAGTTTGATGCGATTCATCATGTAATCGAGTTAGTTTTGTTAGGGCCTGATCCCTGGTATCCACTATGTTCTTAGATTGATGTTGTTATGACTTTGCTATGCTTAATGCTTGTCACTTTGGGCCCGGGTGCCATGAACTCAGATCTGAACTGTTTATGAATTCATCATTATATCCATGTTTTGGATCCGATCTTGCAAGTTATAGTCACCTACTACGGTTATGATCCGACAACCCTGGAGTGACAACAACCGGGCCCACTCTTCGTGGTGACCGTGGTTTGAGGAGTTCATGTATTCACTATGTGTTTAATGCTTTGTTTCGGTTCTCTATTAAAAGGAGGCCTTAATATCCCTTAGTTTCCAATATGGACCCCGCTACCACGGGAGGGTAGGACAAAAGATGTCATGCAAGTTCTTTTAATAAAGCACGCATGACTATTTATGGAATACATGCCTACATTATATCGATGAACTGGAGCTAGTGCTGTATCGCCCAAGGTTATAACTGTCACATGATGAATATCGTCCAACAAGTCACCGATCCAATGCCTATGAATTTATACTTATTGATCTTCTTGTGTTACTACTGCTATCATCACTATTACACTTTCTACAAATTACTTCTATCACTATTATTGTTACCGTTGCTGCTGTCACTACTATCAAAACTATCAAACTACTTTGCTACTGATCACTTTGCTGCAGATAATTAATCTCCAGGTGTGGTTGAATTGGCAACTCAGCTGCTAATACCTTCAAATATTCTTTGGCTCCCCTTGTGTTGGATCTATAAATTTGGGTTAAATACTTTACCCTCCGAAACTGTTGCGATCCCCTATACTTGTGGGTTATCAAGACCTTTTTCTGGCATCGTTGCGAGGGAGCATAGCTATATTTGTTGAATCACTTGGGATTATTATCATATTATCACTATGAAGAATCTGAAGGATGCAAAGACTAAGATATTTCCCTCAAGTACGAGGGGAGGTAAGAAACTGCCATCCAGTTCTGCTTTAGATTCACCTTCTGTTATGAGTAAACTTGCAACATCACCACGTGTTGTGAATTATAATATGTCGGAAGTTATTGATGATGCTACTTCTACTATGAATGATGCTTATGATGATGCTAGTACCTTTCTTGATAGTGATGATGTGCCACTTGGTGATTTTCTTGATAAACAAATTGCTAGAGTTATACAACATGATGTTGTTGAATCCGATAATGAGCTTGAAACTGAAACTCCTGAAACACCTGCTAGAACTAGCCTTCCTAGATATGAATTGCCTAAGGTACCGGAAGGTTATGTTATGAGTGAAGAAGCAACTAGAGATATTCTTGCTTGCAATGATAGAGATGATCTAGAGAAATTACTACAAAAGTATAAAGAAAAATCTTTGAATGCTAGAATGAAATGTAATCCTAAGTTTGCTACTTCACCTATTTTTATTGATGACAAGGATTATGAATTCTCTGTCGACCCAGAGTCAATTACTTTGGTTGAATCTGATCCTTTCCATGGTTATGAAACTGAAACTGTTGTGGCACATCTTACTAAGTTGAATGATATAGCCACCCTTTTTACTCATGATGAGAAAACTCGCTATTACTTTATTCTAAAATTATTTCCTTTCTCATTAAAGGGTGATGCTAAAGCTTGGTACAATACTCTTGATCCTGATTGTGTGCGCAGTCACTAGGATATGATTTATTACATCTCTACAAAATACTTTCCTGCTCATGAGAAACAAGCTACCTTACAGGAAATATTTCGCTTTGTGCAAACTAAAGTAGAGAGTCTCACACAAGCTTGGGGGAGGCTTTGCCAGTTACTTAATGCTTTGCCTGATCATCCTCTTAAGAAAAATAAAATACTTGATATCTTCTATAATGGACTAACCGATCCTTCTAGGGATTTCCTAGATAGTTGTGCTGGTTGTGTTACCAGGGAACGAACTATTGTTCAAGATGAAGAATTATTGAATAATATACTAAAAATTATGATGATTGGACTATTCCAGAACCACCGCCTAAACCAACTCCAAATAAGAGGGGTATATTATATCTCAGTCCTGAAGATATGCAAGAGGCAAAGAAATCAATGAAGGAAAAAGGTATTAAAGCCGAGGATTTTAAAATTTTACCTCCTATTGAAGAAATACATGGGCTTAATACACCACCAATGCCTAAGGTGGTAGAGGTAAATTCTATTATGAAGTTCAATGAAAATGATAATCCTTACAATATGCATTCTAGTCAATGCCTTTATGATTTTGCAAACTACATTAGAAAACAAGATCAATCCAATGCAAATGTTATGAAACAATTGAAATATAATTCTGATATGATTGCTCGCTTGAGTGACTTGTTATTATAATATCAAATGATGTTAGAGGTGTTGGAAAACATGCTTCTATGGTTCCAACTCAGTTAGAATAAGTTGCTAAATCACAAAGAGAATTGCTTGATGAAATGAATCATAATATGCATGACTTTGCTGTTAGAGTTGCAACTAGAGGAGGTAAAATGACTCAGGAACCACTTTATCCTCAGGGACACCCAAAAAGAATTGAAAATGATTCACAAAGAGCAAACACTAGTGCACCCAGTCCTTCTAAAAAGAAAAAGAAAAATAAAAATAAAAAAATGATAGGACTTTGCATACTTCTAGTGAACCCAAAATAAAAAAAACCTCATGATAATGATAATGAAACTTCTATATCAGATGCTGAAACTTAGTCTGGTAATGAACACTCACCTAGTGATAATGAAAAAGATAATGATGTGGTTCATGAAGGCTCTCAACCAAACAATAATAAAGAACCAGATAATGATGTTGAGATAGAACTACCTGTTGATCTTGATAACCCACACCCTAAGCATAAAAGGTATAATAAAAGAGACTTTGTGGCTAGAAAACACGGTAAAGAAAGAGAACTATGGGTTCAAAAACCTATGCCTTTTCCACCAAAGTCAACTAAAAAGAATGATGATGAAGAATTTGAACGCTTTCCTGAAATGCTGAGGCCAGTCTTTTTGCGTACTCGGTTGACTGATATCTTGAAAATGCCTCCTTATGCAAAGTATATGAAAGACAGCATCACTAATAAGAGAAAAATACTAGAAGCTGAAATCTCCACTATGCTTGCTAATTACACTTTTGAAGATGGAGTACCTAAAAAACTTGGAGATCCAGGAATACAAAGTATACCTTGCTCTATTAAAAAGAATTATGTGAAAACTGCTTTGTGTGATTTAGGAGATGGTGTTAGTGTTATGCCTTTCTCTTTATATAAAGGACTTGACTTGAATAAACTCACACCTACTGAAATATCATTGCAAATGGCTAACAAATCAACTGCCATACCTATCAATATCTGTGAGGATGTGCCCATTGTTGCTGCTAATGTTACTATTTTGACTGACTTTGTTATACTTGAGATGCCCGAGGACGACAGCATGTCGATTATCCTTGGTAGACCCTTCTTCAATAATACAGTGGTTGTTATTGATTGCAATAAAAGCAAGCTCACTTTTCATATTAATGGTAATGAGCATATGGTGCACTTTCAGAAGAAACAATTCCAAGTGAATGGCATTAATGTTATTGAAAAATCTCGGACAATCACTATTGGAAGCTTTCAAATACCTCCACCTATTGTCAAAAAGAAATATGAAACACTTATTTCTGGGGAAATGCATATCCCCATTGAGGTAAATTAGTGATTTACGAAAGTTCTTCGGTTCCATGCTAATCGAAAGTGGTTGTTAATAAGACCTGATCAACCTTATTAATGAATCATTTTTGAATGGTACGAAGTTGATGAATTTAGTAAGAACTACCTTCTGTCCTTACTTTTTGTTTTCTTTTTTATTAGTTAAATAAAATAAAATGCCATGTTTTGTCTGTTTTCTGAATTTCCCGTGCAATAAAAAATTGCCCTATTTTTTTTCTCAGAATGCCCTAAAAATTTTATATGATTTTTTCTGAATATTTAAGAATTTTTGGTGCAAATAATACCGGAGGGAGGTGCACCAGGTGGGCACAACCCACCTGGGCACGCCAGACCCAGTAGCGCCAGTGGATTGTGGTCCCCACGTGGGCCCCCTCACTTATCTCTTTAACCCACATCATCACTCACCTCCAGAAATAAATCCCCATTGCTGTAGGGGCCGGGTTTCCGGGACATAAATTCCCAGCAAACGACCCGTATGCACCATCAGCCCCAGGATTACTGTTGCTGGTGGATATTTCCTGGATACAGAATTCCAAGCAATTACAAGGATTTGAGTACAAGACCTTATAGGTTCATTCAGTACAACAATGATTTCTAGTGGAAGATGATGGAAGTGACTCGTGGATCTCCAACGTTAATGGAACTCCATTCCCACGGGAACAGCTACCCGGGTAACTCCTATCTCTTGTGGCTGCTATCTCTGAATCCTAGGTTGTGGGGTGTCTTCGTAATGCTCCTCTCAAAGGCATGATCTGGCCAAGACAATAGCCAGGGACAAGTCAATGAGTACGTTTGAATGTACTCGCAAACATCAAGAACAAAAGATATACCGGATGCATATGCTCATGCTGAATTAAAATTACATGCATGTGTTGACTCAGTATTAAAGCATGGCATGAGAAATATTCATACAAAAAATAAGTCATGTTTTTAGTAAATCAAAGAAATGAAATGGAACGTCGGGCATTGGACCACCCGAAGAATTCCAAGAGAAATGCCAAACGGGTGTCTAAAAGAGAATCGGGCGAGACAGGACCGCGCGAGAACTCAAGCGACGCCACGAGAGGTCTTGAAAAGTAATGCCAAACGGGTGTCTAGAAGAGAATCGGGCGAGACAGGACCTCCCGAGAACTCAAGCGACGCCACGAGAGGTCTTGAAAAGAAATGGCACAGTCGGGTGTCTGAGCGACGCCTCATAAAGGGCTTATAAGAAAATAATAACACAAGTATCCAGGTGGACTAGCCATCCCAAGTGATACTCAGAAACGAAAATAAACTTGAGTATCCCGGGTAGTCTAGCCATCCCAAGAGATACTCAAGGTTAAACATAAGAGGAAAAGGTTAGTCCACAACAATATCCATATCAACAATAATATTCATAATAGCACAAGTAGTGACAATCATTATCCTGCAAAAGGAAACATGATCACTCTAATTAT